>OX451735.1:452103106-452795127 GCA_948472305.1 Vicia faba | reverse complement strand
TGCTTCATATTCAGCCATATTATTGGTGCAGTCAAAGCAAAGTCTGACAGTGAAGGGTGTATGGAAACCTTGAGGGGAGATGATTACATCACCAATTCCATTGCCAAGTGCGTTAGAACACCCATCAAAAACCATATTCCATCAGGATCCGGACTCAAGTCCTTCATACGGTCCAAGTTCTTCACTGTCTATAACTAGCATAATGTTCTCATCCGAGAATTCAAAGTTCATAGATTGATAGTCATCTATAGATTTATGTGCCAAATGATCTTCCAGTGTACTTCCTTTGATTGCCTTTTGAGTGGTGTATTGAATGTCATATTCTGTCAAGACCATTTGCCATCGAGTTATTCTTTCAGAGAGAGTTGGCTTCTCGAATATGTACTTGATGGGATCAATTTTAGAAATCAATAAAGTGGTACGGGTTAACATATATTGTCTTAGTCGGTGAGCAGCCCATGCCAAAGTGCAGCAAGTTTATTCGAGCAGTAAATATCTTGTTTCACAATCGGTAGACTTTTTGCTAAGGTAGTAAATTGCATGCTCTTTTCGACCAGACTCGTCATGTTTCCCCAACACACACCCCATTGAATTCTCTAGCACTGTTAGGTACATGATTAGAGGTCTTCCTTCAACTGGTGGCATCAGAATCAGAGGTTCTTGTAAGTAATCTTTGATTTTATCAAAGGCTATTTGGTAGTTGTCATTCCATTTTTACTACTTGATCTTTCTTCAGCAGCTTGAAGATTGGCTCACAGGTAGCAGTCAAATGAGAAATGAATCGGGCAATGTAGTTCAGTCGTCCTAAGAAACCTCTGACTTACTTCTCAGTGTGGGGAGACAAAATTTCTTGAATAGCTTTAACTTTTGCGGGATCAACTTCAATAACTTTACCGCTAACGATGAAACCTAGGAGTTTTCCAGACCTTACCCCAAAAATGCATTTTTTTCGGATTTAGCCTTAGTTCGTACTTCTTCAGCCTTTCAAATAACTTGTGTAGATGATCAAGATGTTCTTCTTCAGTTTGTGATATTGCTATCATATCATCGATGTAGACCTCTATCTCATGATGAATCATGTCATGGAATAAAGCTACCATGGCCCGTTGATAAGGTGCCCCGGTGTTCTTCAACCCAAAAGGCATAACCTTGTAATAGAAAGTTCCCCACCGTGTGACAAAGGTAGTTTTCTCCATGTCTTCAGGCGCCATATTGATCTGATTATAACCCGAGAAACCATCCATGAAGGAGAATACCTTGTGATGAGCAGTGTTGTCAACCAGAACATCAATATGTGGAAGTGGGAAGTCATCTTTGGGGCTTTCCCTGTTCAGATCCCTTTAATCTACACACATATGTACCTTTCCATATTTCTTTGGAACCGGAACAACATTAGCAACCCATTGAAGATATGACGTCACTTCTAAGAACCCTTCATTGAATTATTTCATAACCTCAGCCTTGATCTTTTCTGACATCTCAGGACGCATGCAACGAACCTTCTTCTTAATAGGAGAATAACCCTCTTTCATTGGCAGACGGTGAACCACAATATCTATATCGAGCCCTGGCATGTCTTCGTATGACCAAGAAAATACCTCAACATAATCGTTGAACATCTGAATCAATCTGTTCTTGACACTGTCCTCTAAGTTGGCACCTATCTTGACCTCTTTTTTGTATGTCTCAGAACCCAAGTTTACCACTTCGACCAAATCTTTATGTGGTTGGATAGCATTTTCTTATTGTATTAAGACTCTGGCAAGTTCTCCAAGTATCTCACAATCTTCCTCACCTTCGTCTTCGGCTTGGTAGATTAGATTTTCAAAGTCATAAGCGGAAATAACAGAATCGTTATCAACAAGATCCAGAGTGGATGGTGATCTGCAATGTAGTGTGTGGGTGTATGTAAGAACACATAGCTATTTGAAAGTGAAATAAAGTAAAGGAAAGATAGAGAGCACAAAATTTGAATGAAAAACATCCAATGTTTTCATTAAATGAAAAATATGACATATGAGATGACAACCCTTAACAAATGGACCATTGTGCCCTGGGCAATACACAAGGTTTAAGATCCCGTTATCATACCATGTTGATTCAATCACAACAATATCATATTAGGGCTTTTGGATCTCCTCCCTATATTTAGCTTTGCTCTTTGAGGAATCACCAAGCACCTTGACTTGTTTTTCTTTTGTGATAATACATGTTTTGTTTTGACTTTCCTCTTAATAAATAAAATTCAATTTTGGTTTGTCTTACTTATTACTAATGTAGGTAAAGGCAATGAGTTTTAGCAAGTTGCTCCATGGGTTCACGAGTTTATTTTCATGCCCTAGTAAATAAAGCTTGAGAAGTCCAAACCTCACCATTGAAGTTGTTTTAGAAGGGATGGCATGGCAAAGGTTATTTTGGTTTACTACATTTCCAAGTTATCAAGATTCATTCAAAAGTGCAAGGGATTGATTGAAAAATTTATCATGGTTGGACAAGGCCTTGTTCCCATTGGTCACAAGTGCATATTTCTGTAAATTCTATAGATATGGAAGTGGTTTTGGTTTCTATGGGTCCTCATTATCATCCTCAACAACTTCTATTTACAAAGCAAGAGGGTTAGTACAAGAAGTTTGTTCAAAATTGTCAAGGTTCCTCAAAGCATTTTCTTGATCTAGGAGATAGGGTTTTGAACTTCAAAGAAGTATATCTTGCTCATCTTTTGGTATTTTTGAGTGATTCTAAATACATCCTTCTCTTCAAAGGGTTATCAACAAATCACTTCAAAAGTTTCAAGGAGTTTTCATAAACTTGATGATGTAGAAAGATTACAAGTCCTCTAGATGAACCCCCAATTTCTCATATCTGACTTCAAATGATAAAAACTTGGCCATTTTTATCACCTTCAACCCATTATTTTTCCATAATGATCTTGAGGAGGTGAAATTTATGCCTTCTTTTATGTGCAAAGTGAGAAAATGGATGGAAGATGCCCTAAGGATACAAAAGATTATAGGTCATTTCATGATTTTTTGCCAACTTCAACAATTCATAACTCTCTCAATTTTTGGAGATTTTGAATGCTTCAAGTTTAAAAAGGTGTCATTCAAGAGGTCTATTTCATGCCATCTTTTTGGTCAAGATCAAATTCCAAGTGGAAGGCCATGTTTGGATGCAAAACATTATAGGTCACTTTTGAAGAAAACTTTGAAATATTTCTAAGTATGGAAAGTCAACTTTTCTTTCCAACTTTGACTCCATGTAACTTTCAGATCAAGCATCCATTTGATTCCATTCTTTTTCCATTGCAAAGTTTGTAACCTCATCTTTCTAAAGCATCAAGAATCACGCCGTAAGACCCCTTGAGCTGAGAATGCCATTGATTTAAAATTGGTAACTTGGAATTGAAGTTTCTTCAAAAGTCAGAATTTGAAATCATTGGTTTAGCTTCTAAACACCTTGTTTCTGCGCGTTTTTGCCTCTAAACCTGTTTAGTGAACTTCCAGAAGTGGTTAGCATAGCAAAACGCGTGTTTTGGATGAGTTTTGATCAAATTAGAAGTCACACTTTTCTTGTTTGCAACTTCACACGATTTCCCTCCAAACTTCATCATTTCACACGCTTGGACATTCCATTTGATTCCCTATAAATAGAGGGTCATCCCTCATTCATTTTCTCAAGCTTGGATAGCCAGAATCACCATGCCAAACTTGTTCCATAACTCAAATTTTTGCAACTTCAAAATCTGTGTTCAAGCCTTTTTCAATCCAATTTTTCAATCAATTTACCTTCCTTGATCTTCCCTGAAACTAACCATATAATTACCTTCAAGAATCGTGTCCTATATTGCTCCATAGAAGTCCAGTTTCAGAGCTCTGCAACTCAACTTCAATAGGTAGATTTCTTCATCGATTCTTTAAAATTTTGATATTATTGTGATGCTCTCATTGCCTTGGTTCTAGTCGCAACACTTACTTTTATCTGGAAACATGTTTTGACCATGAAATTTCAAATCCCTTTTCAAAACATCCCTTCTAAATTGCTTGAGCTATAGATTATATAAATTTATCGCGAATGTGTGGTTGTCTTCGTTTTTAAGAGACGAAGCAAATGTCATAGGTCTCGTGTTCTAATTTTACAGATTGAGCAACCTGATTTTGGGACTGACTGGAGGTTGAAGATGACCAACGTGTCATCCTTCAACCAATGAAACAGCGTCATTTGTTTTTTTTTAATTTATGATTTACATTTGATTCAGTGCTTTATTCACTAATGACCATGATATGCACAGCGCGCCAGATCGCTTGGATTTGATTACTAACGTGTTTTGACTCTCATCCAATGGTCCACATATTTTTTACTTTATTTTTCTTTTCTGATTTTTATATTTAATTGTTTTAAATTTCAAAAAATCATAGAAAATTCATTTTTAGTCCAAAAGATCTGAAAACATTATGAAAAATATATTTGATTTTTCTCTTTCAGATTTTTATTTTTTCACAATTTTATTTTGTGTTTTGATATTTTTCATAAATTTTCACTTTATTTGATTTGTTTTAAATGTTTAAAAATACCTTTATGATTTTTTTAATTCTAAAAAAATTACAGAATGATTCAATAATATTGTGACAAATATTGGTGACCTCATTCATTTTTTATTTCTGACTTTGGTATTTTTTTTAAATCATTTTTGGCTCATTTTACTCATTTCTTTTAATTTTAAAAATAGTTTCTGAATTTAAAAAATTACCAAGAATTTTATAAAATTATTTTAGTTTATTTCTGATTTTTCTATGGTCTTACTTTTTATTTCTTGATTAATTTTAATATAGTTGATATTTTTCTCTTTTATTTCTATTTTAAAAACATTTTAAAACTTTTTTTAATGTATATACTAAATGCAATATTATTTTGTGATTATTTTCTGGATGATCTTGGGTTGAATTTTTTATTATCAACTTTGTTAACATCATTGGATCAATGGTGTTGAGTTTAACTCCATAAAATGGATGAATGATTTTAATAATAGTTTAATTGAAATTTAATTCAAATGTGGTTTGTATGTTCTTTCCCACCCCTCTTCATCTTATCCCTTTCTTGTTTTACTAAGTGTTATTGGAGCATGATCTCTATATCATGTCTCAAAACAAATGGTGCATAGATTGTTATTGACCGACCTCAAAATAGGTGCGACTTCTACATAAATCCACTTATGATTGCTTAACATAGCGCTAAATTTTGTCCTGATTCGAACAAATGATCGTTCGTGGCCCAAACCTATGTTTGCAAGCCCAAGTATGTTAATTTGATCTCTTTGATTCAATAACCTTGAGATTCATTGGGTGGAAGCTTTGGTTCTACCAATCCTCTAATGGATCTATAACACTTTTGGTCAACGCGGATAACTTAAACATCGTTGATCATTAAATGGTACTTTTTGGGGATTCCAAATGGATGATATACTTAACAAAAAGCAAATTCAACTTGTTGTGTGGAGGATTTAGTTCTACCAATCCTATAATGAGTTCCAAATGCAAGTTTCAATATGGTCATCCAGCTAACCACTAATTATTAAATTGTTTTTACTTTATGCCTTTTATTTATGCTTTATGTACCATTTACTTTAAGCATTATATTTCATGTCATTTTTATTTTTCTCACCTGAGCTTTTTCTTTCCTCTTCTAAGAAACCTAATAATCAACATGAACCATAAAAATCTTTAATGATACCTGGACTATTTGGTTACTATCCTTGGCATTATGGAGCATTGAACTTCTTGGACTTAGGAATAGAAACATTGGCCTTTGTTGGAGACCTTGTGACCTTGATGGATATTTTGTCTGGAGTTCTTGAGGTTTACCTCAAGACATTGGGTTATTTGTTTGTTTTGTGTGCAGGTTATTGTGATTACATACTTTGTTTGTAATCTGGAATTCACCCGTATACAACTGTTACTCTGCCCAATTTTTATGAAGACTTAATACACTTAAAGTTTGGTTCTCTCAAGAGGTTTAGTATCTTTGCTTCTTGTTAGTTAGATGGTTCTTATCCCTAGCTTTTACCTTATGCTTTAGGATAGTCTCTTCTTCTCCTCCCCTTCTTCTTTAATTTCAAAAAATCTTCTCTCTCCTTTTGAAAACTCTTATTGTTTCTTTTAAACTTGAACCACTTTCATAATAAACTTAGAGGTCCATGCATTTTCAAAACCTTTTCATAAATAAACTTTAATCAACTGAATAATACCTTGATATTTTTGTGAGAAGACTAAAAGTCAATCAATATCATTTCAAATCATTTTGCCACTTTGGCTTGTTATTTTAAAACCTTTCTCAAAAGATTAGATTCTTGTCAATCCTTGTAGTGATGCAAACAACTATACTTCTACATTATGTAGTAAAGAGATATATTTTCCACTTCAGTGTTGAGTGAGGCATTATTGATTTTAAAATCCAAGCCATATCCTCCACTTTGAGATGATGCAAATTCTCCTCTCTCATGATTGTGGGTAGTAAGTATATTTTTCCACACGGACAATGATGATGATGTTTTATCTTATAAAATCAATTAACATACTTATGTTTTAAAATACTTTAAAAGAGGAACTACGCGTACCCTGATTCCCTACTGCAAGAAAGGTGGTACGTAGGCACTAAAGATTCGCAACCACGGTGGGTGCAGAAACCAAAAAAATATATTTCTTTTCTAACCTCCACCATTTATTTTTACACAATATTTTATAGCCAAAATATACAGATTTTACAAAGAGGTTCCTTCAGAGTACCGTAGATGTTTAGGGTGCTAATACCTTCCCTTTGCATAACCAACCCCCTTACCTTGAATCTTTCCCCCTCTTTTTGGGTTACTCGCTCTTTTCCCATTCCTTTGGAAACAATAAAGCGCGGTGGCGATTTTTATTTTAGATTTGTATAAGTCTAGTCAATCCAATGGCTTAGTCTTAAACATTTCTACTGCTACAGAAAAAATAGCGACTTCACTGGGGAAAGATTGACCTCTTGATGGTCCATCCTTAAGTGGATTGAGCCTATATTTGTTTATATCTGTATATGTGCTATTATTTGTTATATATATGTTTGTCTAGATTTTCCTGGTTTTTAGGGTGCTTGGTGATTACTCATGAGTCATATACTCGAACTTTAGAAAACTTTAAGATAGGACGGACGGTATAATCATGTTAACTTTAAGGGAGTAATCCCAAAAAAGGAGTCATGAGATCCCCCCCTCAGTGGAGGCCCCTTTGACTGTAGTGTCGTTTACCGAGTTATAGGGAAGACATACTTCTTTCGACCTGAGATCCTACTGAAGCTGAGGACCGTAGAATACCTAATCCATCTTGGCCTTTTAGGTGTAGTGCCGAAGCTATAACAGAGTAATCCAAAAAAATAGTTGTCACGTGATACTACGCTCAGACGAGTTTTTCTTGAGAATATTACTAATTACTGAGTTAATCGGGAAGTTGGTAATATTCGAAGGAAGGATGTAGACTCTGGGAACCTCTAGAACCTTGTTTGGCAGGTGATAACTTTTATACCAATACCTTATGGGTAGTACCTTCGACCTCATGCTTGAGACGTTGAACCTATGAACCCTATATGTGTGATCTTGTGTGTGATTGTTGCATCATGCATTTATGCACTCATAAGCATCTTTTGAAGAAATTTTATTTCGAGGGACTTAAAAGTTGACCATTTGTGAATATCTCAGGTACTTTTGACCATGGATTATGGAAAAAGAAAGACTGGAAAATACAGTTTCAAGGATCCCAAGATAGATGATTTATTCAGTCTAATTCCCGAGATTGAGTGCTCTACAGATTTCCGGAAGAAGTATGGATCCATCATTCCTCTCATGAAGCTTAGGATGAAGGAGGGTATTCTCTCAGCCTTGGTCTAGTTCTATGATTCAATGTATCATTGCTTTACTTTCCCCAGCTATCAGTTGATGCCTACACTAGAGGAGTATTCTTATCTGCTGGATTTACCTGTTATCGATCGTGTTCCTTTTACTGGTTTGGAGGGTGAGCCAAAACCATATGATATTGCTGCTTTGATCCATCTGGGGAAGTCTGAGGTGGAAGCCCATGTGACTACTAAAGGAGGGATTATAGGATTACCAGCTCAGTTTTTATTAGAGAAAGCTCTTTATTTTCCAGGATGAAGAGTACAGTCTCTTTTGAGGCCATCTTTGCTTTACTTGCTTACGGGTTGTTTTTATTTCCTAATGTGGATAAGTTTGTTGACGTTAATGCTATCAGGATATTCATGATTGGAAACCCAGTTCCTACATTGTTGGGTGATGCTTATTATTCTATTCATCTTCGGAATTCTTATCATGGGGGGGTGATTATCTGTTGTACCCCTTTGTTGTACCGGTGGTTTATCTCTCATATGCCTCAATCTGATGCTTTTTGGGATGTCGGGAAGGAACCTCAATGGGCTCCTAAGATAATGGAACTTACTCACTTGGATATTTATTGGTATCATCGAGCTTACTAGGATGTAGAGATTGTTGATAGTTGTGGTAGTTTCGTTAATGTACCTCTTCTTGGTACAATGGAAGGAATTATCTATAACCATGTTCTTGCACGACGAAAGCTTGGTTATCCGATGAGGGATAAACCAAATAGTATTCATTTGAGTAGTTTCTTTCTGAAGAAAGGAGAAGACCATAAGGAAGCTAGGGAGCATATTGCGAAGGTCGGGCGTCACATTCATAAGAAGAGTAGGAAAGATTTGGGACCAATAGGGGTTGTTTCTTCGGAACCTTATCTTCAGTGGGTCCAAACGAGAGCTATTCAGTTGAAGATGCCATATTCCCGGGAAACACATATTCCTGGTTTGTTTGTGAAGACCACTCCTCCCTTATTGGATGATATAGAAGAGCTACAACTTGCTTTTGTAAGGATGCAGTGGGAAAAGGACGCTTGGAAGAATAAGTGCCAAACTTTAGAGATTTCCTATAGAGCATACTTGAAGGAGAGAGACGACTTAATTGAGATCCTTGAGAGTCAGGTTGTAGAGATGATGGAGAGGCAAGGGGATTTATTTTCCTCTAAGCCTCAGTCAGATGCTAGTTTCTTACTTCCTGACTCAGATGATTGGAAGGAGGTTGCCACCAGATATGCGGAAGAAAACCAGAGATTGAAGGCTCAGATTACCAGGCTTACAGGGAAGCGCCAGCGTATAGAGTGATCTCTGACAGCTTTACTTCTCAGGGTTTTAGACTTTATTTTCATCTTGTACTTGGGATTGTTGAGACTTTTACCCTATTTTAAAGTTATTATAATAATAATTTTCAGTATTTCAAATGTGTTATTACTTTGATATTTGCAATTTGTCTATAAATCTTAAAGTCCCTTGAAATATAATAAAAACAAATCATGTGCATTGCATATCATGCATCATATTACACATATTTCTTGCATTTGTTATGCATATCCAGGTGTCTTAGCTGAATCACCACTACAACACTCGAGCTAATTTCAGAAGGAAGGTGGACAACTTAGAACAAGAGAATTGTGAGCTGCGCGAGGAGGTTTCTGCTTTGAAGGTCGGCATGGCCAATCTTACTGCTCTGATGGAATCTATGGTGGCTGCTCAGAATCAGCCACCGAGTGTTCAACCTTAACCGACAAGGGCTACTGCTGAAGTTCCGACTATTCCTGTGTCTGCTACCCTAGTTGTTGTTCAGAATCGCATGCCTCAAGGTTATCCTTGGGGAATGCCAGAGAATTTTGCACCTGAAGGTTTCAATCTTGGTCCTCAAGAAGCTCTAGTTGTTCAGACTACTATTACTCTTGCACCTCCTGTGGTGCATGCTGCTCCTGCTGCACCTCCTTCGGTGAATTTGGTTTCATTTGTTAATGATGATGTGTGGCGTCTTTTTCCTCCACCAAGTGAAGACTTGGGTCCTTATGACAGAATGGATGATTTTCAAGAGCAGTTTGACAAGATGTAGAGGGAGATGAAGGCCCTCATGGTAAAAGAGTTATTCAGGCAGAATGTGAATGAATTATGCTTGGTCCCGAATGTTAAGATACCTGTAAAGTTTAAGGTCCCGGAATTTGAGAAGTACAAGGGCAACACTTGCCCACGTGCTCATCTAGAAATATATGTGAGGAGAATGTCTACCCATACTGGTGATCAGCGTCTGTTGATTCACTTTTTTCAGGATAGTTTGACTTGTGTTGTATTGAAGTGGTATATGATTTTGGATAGCGTAAATATCCATACTTTCAATGACTTGGGAGAAACATTTATCAGACAATACAAATACAACATGGACATGGCGCCTGAACGTGATCAACTTAGGGCCATGGTTCAGAAAGACAGGGAATCATTCAAAGAATATGCACAGAGATGGCGTGAGGTAGCCGCCCAAGTGATTCCTCCCATGGAAGAAAAGGAGATAACTAAGATTTTCTTGAAAACTCTGGGTGCTTTCTACTATGAAAGGATGGTAGAAAGTGCACCAAGTGACTTTATTGAAATGGTAGGCATTGGTATCCATTTAGAAGAGGCTGTAAGAGAGGGTCGTTTAACGATGAGTGAAGGATCTGGAGGTGAGAAGAAGCCATCTTATGGGTTTACCAATAAGAAGGAAGGGGTTACAAATGCCGTTGTGCAAGAGAGGAGGGTTAGTCCTCCTAGAAGAAATTATCAATGTCATCAACAAGTCGCCTCAATTACTCCAGTTGTTGGTGCAGCTCCAACCACCGTTGCTTATCAGAGACCATCCCAACAGGGGAATCAAGGGTATAATCAGAGAAGGGAGAGTTATGACCCTATTCCTATGAGTTATATAGAGTTACTATCGGTATTGATTCAGAAGAAGTTGGTTCAGACCCGACCACCTCCCGTTGTACCATCACCATTGCCTTGGTATTACAAAGCAGACCAAACATGTGATTTTCATCAGGGAGCACCAGGGAATAATGTTGAGAATTGCTATCCTTTGAAGACTGAGGTGTAGAAATTGGTGAATAATGGTATTCTATCTTTCAAGAATATGGGCCCTAATGTGAAAGACAATCCTCTACCCAAGCATGGAGGAGCGAATGATGTGAATATGGTGGCCGATTGTCCAGGCGACTTCCAGATTTTTGATATTCATCTGGTTAGAGGAGATTTGGTGAATTGCATGCAGACCTCTATGAATTTAGCTACTATACGCATGACCATTCTGGTTGTTCTATTTGTAGTAGAGACATACAGGGTTGCGATAAGATAAAGGCCGATTTGCAGGAGATGATGGATGAGGGCCTCATCCACATAATCAGGCCTAGGGCAGAGTGTGAAGAGGAAGTGAACATGGTTTCTAGATGTCCTAGAGAGTTCAAAATTTTTTATGTGGAGTATATGAATGAGGATCTTGTACAATTTCATGCTACTTTCTGCCACATAGAAGGTCAGGTGGAACATCAGTATGGATCTTGCCAAATTTGCTGCCGAGACTCCCTAGGATGTTCAATTGTGAGGAAATGTATTCAGTTGTTATTGGATAATGGAACTATAAAGGTTACAAGTCAAAGGGGTGATTACCATGAAGTTGATATGATTGAGTTTTGTTTGGCTGAAGAAGAGTCGGATGATGAGTATGCCTCTGCAGATGAGTTCTTCTCCTCTGATGAAGATTTATTTTACAGAGATTAATCCATGATGACTGATTGTGTTGAACAATGGGTAAACGTCATTGTTCCTTGTTTTGGTGCACCCGCCCATTTTGAAGTCAAGTATCATAGCAAGCCGGCTATTACCTCATTGGTGATTAGTTTTTCGGGTCATGTCCCCTATAAGTCAGATAAGGCTATACCCTAAAAATATAACGCTACAATCTTAGAGAATGGTGTGGAAGTTCCCATCCAGCCAATGCCTGATGTTGGAAATATTGCTGAGACTAGCAGAGTGACCCGCAGCAATCGTGTATTTGCACCAGTTGTTCATGGAGATGTTAGCATTAGAAAGAAAATTGCTGAGAATGTTGAACCCAAGAAGGCTACGGGTGAATCTAGTGGAGCTACGCTAGAGAAAGAAGTGGATGATATTTTGAATATAATCAAGATGAGCGACTACAGAATTGTAGATCAGCTACTGCAGACTCCTTCAAAAATATCTATCTTAGCTTTATTGATGAACTCCTCTGCCCACAGAGAATCTTTGATGAGGGTATTGGACCAAGCTTTCGTGGAAAGTGACATGCCTATAGACCAATTCAGTTGTGTAGTAGGGAACATTACATCATGTAATAACTTGAGTTTCTGCGACAATGAATTGCGAGATGAAGGAAGGAATCACAACCTGGACCTCCATATCTCTATGAACTACAAGAATGATTCACTATCCAATGTGCTCATTGATAATGGATCTGCATTGAACGTTATACTGAGGAGCACGCTTATGAAATTGAAATATCAAGGAACGCCCATGTGCCCAAGTGGCATTATTATGAAAGTGTTTAATGGATCAAGGAAATCTGTTATTGGTGAAGTGGACTTGCCTATTCATATAGGCCCACATTTGTTTCAGATTACTTTCCAGGTCATGGATATTGTACCCGCTTATAGATGCTTGCTGGGACGACCGTGGATACACGAGGCAGTGGCTATCACTTTAACTTTACACCAAAAGCTGAAGTTTATACGTGAAGGAAAAGTAGTGATTATAAATGGAGAGCAGGCGTTATTGATATCTCATGTGTCCTCTTTCAGCATTGTGGAGGCGGACGAAGCTGCTGTTGGAACCCAGTTCCAAGCTTTATCCATTGACAACATAAGGGGAAATGAGAATTCCATGGTTTCTCTTAAGGATGCGTAGCAAGTTGTGCGCAAGGGTCATAGTGAGGTATGGGGACATATTGTGGATCCACCTGTAAACAAGAACGGAGTTGGCTTGGGGTTCTCTTTGAAGAATGACAAAGGTAAGAGCATGAACCCGAAGTCTGCTACAGGCAAGTATCAAGACATCTTCTGTAGCGGTTTTTATCTTCATCCAACTATTTTCGGGATTAATGCCATTGTGGAAGATGAAGCAGAGCCAGAAATTCCAAATTACGTTATGCACGGAGTTAGGGTTCAGAACTGGATCACCATTGACGTTCCCTCTTGCATACATGTTTCAAAGTAATTTGTCTTGTTAATGTTTTTGAAAAGCTTTCACTCTTCCCAAGGTGAAAGTATTAATATTGTTTGGGTTTATCTGTTTGCTATGACTTTTAAAATCAATAATAAAAGTTATCTTTTTTCCCCAAATTGTGTCTTTATTTTCTACTTTTTCTTTGAAATAGTAATCAGAAAAAACCTTTCAAAATAAATAATAACTGAAACTCAATCTGCATGATCACTTGTTATATGTGTCAGTTTCTAAAAACAATCATAAATCATATGTGCAGATTAATTAAAAAACCCATTGAATACAATGACCTTGCACCCTCTCCCAACTTTAAATGTCCTGTGTATGGGGCCGAAGAAGAAGACTATGATGAGATTCCAGAAGAGGTCTTAGGGTTGCTTGAGCGCGAGGAAAATAGCATTCATCCATATAAAGAGCCATTGGAAGTAATCAATTTGGGTTCGGAAGAAGATCCGAAGGAAGTCAAGATTGGAGCGTTACTGCATCCTGATATGAAGAGAAGGTTGATTGAGTTGTTGAAAGAGTATATGGATATTTTTGCTTGGTCTTATCAAGATATGCATGGTCTAGATACAGATATAGTAGAGCACCGTTTGCCGTTGAAGCTAGAGTGTCCGCCAATCAAACAGAAATTGCGAAGAACTCACCCAGATATGACAGTGAAGATCAAAGAGGAAGTTCTAAAGAAGATTAATTCCGGTTTTCTTGTGACATCAATGTACCCTCAATGGATTTCCAATATTGTCCCAGTACCGAAGAAAGACGGAAAAGTTCACATGTGCGTGGATTACAGAGATCTAAATAAAGCTAGTCCAAAAGATGATTTTCCATTGCCACACATTGATATGTTAGTGGATAGCACAACAAAAGTTTTCTCGTTCATGGACGGATTTTCCGGGTATAATCAAATAAGAATGGCTCCAGAGGACATGGAAAAAACAACATTTATCACACCATGGGGAACATTCTATTACAGAGTGATGCCCTTCGGGTTGAAGAACGCTGGTGCAACGTACTAGAGGGATATGACAACCCTATTCCATTATCTGATGCACAAGGAAATCGAGGTATATGTTGATGATATGATTGCTAAATCCCGGACTGAAGAAAGGCGTGTAGAAGATTTGTTGAAGTTGTTTCAGCGTTTGAGGAAGTATCGTCTCCGCTTGAATCCAAATAAATGTACTTTCAGTGTTCGATCAGGGAAATTATTGGGTTTCATTTTTATCCAGAAAGGAATTGAAGTTGACCCTGACAAAGTCAAAGCAATTCAAGAGATGCCAGCGCCAAGAACTGAAAAGCAAGTCAGAGGGTTCCTTGGGCGTTTGAATTATATTTCCATATTCATTTCTCACATGACTGCAACGTGTGAACCGATCTTTAAGTTGTTAAAGAAAGATCAAGGTTGTGTGTGGACAGATGACTGCCAAAGGGCATTTGAAAGTATTAAAGAATATATTCTTGAACCTCCTATCTTGCTCCCTTCTGTTGAAGGAAGACCGTTGATTATGTATCTGACAGTGTTAGATAATTCCATGGGTTGTATTCTGGGACAACAAGATGAAACGGGGAAGAAAGAATATGCCATTTATTATCTCAGTAAAAAGTTTACTGATTGTGAATCGCGGCATTCCGTGCTGGAAAAGACATGTTGTGCTTTGGCCTGGGTGGCAAAATGTTTGCGGCAGTATATGTTGAATCACACTACTTGGTTGATCTCCAAAATGGATCCAATCAAGTACATTTTTGAAAAGCCTGCTCTTAATGGGAGAATTGCCCACTGGCAGATGTTGTCATCTCAATATGACATCGAATACCATACTCAAAAAGCTATTAAAAGCAGCATGTTGGCAGATTATCTTGCTCACCAACCAGTTGATGATTATCAGTATGTGAAGTATGATTTCCCCGATGAGGATGTGATATTTTTGAAAGTGAAAGATTATGATGAACCTTTGCCTGAGGAAGGTCTTGATCCTAAATCTCACTGGTGTATGATATTTGATAGAGTTTTGAATGCTTATGGTAAAGGAATTGGTGTTGTGATTGTCACTCCACATGGATCGCACATTCCTTTTACTACAAGGTTGACATTTGATTGTACTAATAATATGGCAGAATATGAGGCTTGCATCATGGATCTCGAGGAAGATATTGATCTCAGAATTAAAATTCTAGATGTGTGTGGAGATTTTGCTTTGGTGATAAATCAAATTAAAGGAGAGTGGGATACTCGTCACCCCGGCTTGATCCCTTACAAATATTATTCTAGAAGATTGTTACCCTTCTTTAACAAAGTTGAATTCCATCACATCCCCAGAGACAAAAATCAAATGGCGGGTGTTCTGGCAACTCTGGCTTCTATATATCAAGTAAATGCTTGGAATGATATACCTCGAATTATGGTTTGGCGATTGGATAGGCCCGCTCATGTGTTTACAACAGAGGAGGTAGCTGATGAAAAACCTTGGTATTATGATATCAAGCATTTTCTCCAACATCAGGAATACCCGATTGGTGCATCAAATAAAGATAGAAAGACATTGAGAAGATTGGCTGGAAGCTTCTTCCTCAGTGAAAACATGTTGTACAAGAGAAATTATGACATGGTCTTGCTCAGATGCTGGATAGACACGAAGCAGACATGTTGATGCATGAGATTCATGAAGGTTCATTTGGCACTCATGCCAATGGATATTCGATGGCTAAAAAGATGCTAAGGAAAGGTTACTATTGGCTGACAATGGAATCTGATTGTTACAAATTTGCAAAGAAGTGTCATAAATGCCAGATTTATGTGGACAAGGTTCATGTGCCTCCGACACTTCTCAATGTGATCTCTTCCCCTTGGCCTTTCTCTATGATAGGTATTGACATGATTGGGATGATAGAAACCAAAGCGTCGAATAGACACCGTTTTATCTTGGTAGCAATTGATTACTTCACCAAATGGGTGGAAGCAGCTTCATATGCTAATGTTACTAAGCAGGTGGTTGTGAGTTTCATTAAGAATAATCTTATATGTCGGTATGGTGTGCCGAGCAGAATTATTACTGACAATGGCTTGAATCTGAACAACAAGATGATGACAAAACTTTGTGAAGAATTCAAGATTGTCCATCACAACTCATCTTCGTCAAGGCCAGAGATGAATGGTGTTGTTGAAGCTGCTAATAAGAATATCAAGAAGATTATCCAGAAGATGGTTGTTAATTATAAGGATTGGAATGAAATGCTCCCTTTTGCTTTGCATGGATATCGAACATTTGTTTGCACTTCAACAGGATCAACCTTGTTCTCCCTTGTGTACGGAATGAAAGCGGTACTCCCAATCGAGGTTGAGATTCCCTCTTTGCAAGTGATGATGGAAACAAAGTTGCCTGAGGCTGAATGGGTCCAGAACAGGTTTGACCAATTGAATTTGATCGAAGAGAAGAGAATGACAGCTTTGTGTCATGGACAGTTATATCAGAAGAGAATGAAGAAAGCTTTTGATAAGAAGGTCAAGCCTCGTGAATTCAGAGAAGGGGAACTCGTGCTCAGGAAGATCATGTCTTTTAACGTTGATTATAGGGGCAAGTGGACTCCCAATTTTGAAGGCCTGTACGTTGTCAAGAAAGCCTTCTCTAGAGGTGCATTAATTCTTGAAACTATGGATGGAGAGGAGTTCCCACGTCCCATGAATGCTGATGCAGTCATGAAATACTTCGCCTAAAGAAATAAAATAACAGCTCGCTAAGTTGAAAACCCGAAAGGGCGGCTTAGGAAAAAAAGAGCGTCTCGGTAGGCCGGAAACTCGAAAGGGCGGTCTATGCAAAAATTAGAGACATAAACAAAATAAATTTCTCGCTAAGTTGAAAACCCGCAAGGGCATCTTAGGCAAAAGTTAGGGACTTTCTTGACAAGTAACTACATCAGACAAGACTTGATCATTGAAGCAACAATCTTCTCGAATCTTCATCATACTTCAACAGAAGCTGCTGCTCAGGATTTCAAAAGTTGTTAGAGGGGATATTGGTCATTTTATCTCAATGTATCTTTTCCATTATATATTACCATTTTCCGAACTTTGTAATCATCCATGGAGTCTCGCCATTCGCGGACTACCATTCTATTAATGAAATTTGAGCTTTTACCCAATTCTTTGTATTTCTTATTTTATTTAGCTTGCAAAGACTCCTTTTATTATTGATAATAATTTTCAAAGCGAAAAGATTAAATAATAAAATTGATCTTCAAAAAGAATTTACAATTTGCTTTTACTTTAGAATTTGTGATGCAAGAGAAAAACAAAAGTGGTGATCCCAGAAATGGACGAACTCCAGTTGTTTTGAGAAGTTTTTGTTTCCCCCGGGAAGGTTTACTCAGGATGTTTTTGTTGTATTGGGTTTGTGATTCCAGTGTCCCCAGTCAAGTCTTGGTTCTTTTTTTCTTCTTTTCTGAGTTTGCATGATATGAAGACTCAATCCAAGAGTTCTCTAGTGAAGGTTTCGCTTGTTTGATAGAAGCTCTTTCTTCCCAGAGAAGTTGGTACAATAGTTACTCTCGAAGAACACATGTCTCTGGTTTCTCCAGTGAAGAATGTATATTGGCTTTCCTTTTTGAGAATGTGGTGTTTACCTCCCCAAGGAAGTCAGCACGAAATCCCCAGTTAATGCCTCGATGAGGGGGAATTATATTCCTTAGCGAGGTTTGTGTGTTTTTCCTCCTTCAAAATAGGCCTGAATTCCCCAGTGAATGTTTTGATGATTTGGTGTCCATCTGCTTTACTTAAAATTAATTTTGCAATCCCCACTAGAAGCGTTACATTTGAAAACATTTGTTTCCCCGTTGAAGTCTGGGTGTTATTCCCTGGTGAAGCCTGGAAAAGGATGTTATATCTCTGTATCTGTACTGTTTTTTTGCTATGTTTTGTTTACTTTCGGATTACGTTTCTCCCCAAGTGATGTTAAGCCATGCAGTAGGATTTTGTTTCCTCAGTTGGCGCTTACTTTTTCTTGGAATGTTCATCTTGGATGTGATTTAGCCGAGTGTTGTTTGTGCCCGAGTTGGTTTCGCCTGGTTACTCCCAGTGTTATATGTTTGTTTTGTCAGCATATGAACGATAGCACTCATACATTCATATATACATCATGCATAGTTAAAATTTGGCAAATCATTGCTCATTCACATTCATTATTATTTTGTGGACGTATTTCCCTGTTTTACAGAGGTTTGTTGTCCTCTCTCCAATAGAGTGTCGGCCTTAAGAAGAAAGTGTATGTTCTTTCAATTTCCCCACAGAATTATCCCTCGTGGAAGATTTTTTTCTTTAGCCTTCCTGCACAGCTCTTTGTCTGGATGATTTGGGTTTCCCTCCTGAGTTTATTTCTCAAATGATGTATTTTAGACGACTGTCTCATTCCAGTTTATTTCTGGTTTGAATTTTTTATCCTCGGCAATATTATTACTTAGGATTTCTGCAAGCTTCGAGTTTTGGTTTGAGAATGTGCATTTATTTTGCACGAGAAGATTTTATCTCCTCAGCAGGAATATAGTGGCATTTCCCTAGGAAGTCATATCTCTTTCCCCAAGAAGCCATTTTGTTTTCCCCAAGAAGTCATATCTCTTTCCCCAGGAAGCCATTTTGTTTTCCCTAGGGAGTCATTTTACAATCCTTCCTATAACAACAAGTAGCAGGTATCTTTATTTGAGCAACTTATACTTCCCCGTAAATGTTGACGTTACTTTTTTTGCTATCTTCTCTATGAGTGGATAATTTGCAGCTCGTTGTCAAATTACTCATGTGGATGACAATACTTTCAATATCGCAGAGACAATTCGTTGTGAAATCTTTGTAAGTGGTAGTCTCTTTATTTGAGACAACTTACATATTACCCTTCCCAGGCAGAATGCCTTAGTTAAAGAAGAAGTCGAGACCCGTTCTAGGTGAAATGCCAGAATTTTGGGGAAACTTGTTATCTTTTTTCTACCCTTAGTGAACATTGGTAGTTCATCGCCAGTGAATGGCGATGCTATGATATATTCTCTTTCTTCCTTCAGTGAAAGTTGGCAGGTCACCTTCAGTGAAAGTTGGTGCTTGTCATCTTTTTGCTACCTTCAATGAACGTTGGTAGTTCATCGTCAGTGAACGGTGATGCTATGATATATTCTCTTTCTACCATCAGTGAAAGTTGATAGGTCACCTTCAGTGAATGTTGGTGCTTGTTATCTTTTTTCTACCCTCAGTGAATGTTGGTAGTTCATCATCAGTGAACGGCGATGCTATGATATATTCTCTTTCTACCTTCAGTGAAAGTTGGTGATTGTTATCTTTCTGCTACCTTTAGTGAACGTTGGTAGCTCATCGTCAGTGAATGGTGATGCTATGGTATATTCTCTTTCTACCTTCAGTGAAAGTTGGTAGGTCACCTTCAGTTAAAGTTGGTGCTTGCTATCTTTTTTTTACCCTCAATGAATGTTAGTTGTTCATCGTCAGTGAACGGAGATGTTATGATATATTCTCTTTCTACCTTCAGTGAAAGTTGGTAGGTCACCTTCAGTGAAAGTTGGTGATTGTTATCTTTTTGCTATCTTCAATGAATGTTGGTAGTTCATCGTCAGTGGACGGCGGTGCTATTATATATTCTCTTTCTACCTTCAGTGAAAGTTGGTAGGTCACCTTCAGTGAAAGTTGGTGATTGTTATATTTTTCCTACCTTCAGTGAACGTTGGTAGTTCATCGTCAGTGAACGGCGATGCTATGATATTTCTTCTCCTTCTACCTTCAGTGAAAGCTGGTAGTTCATCGTTAGTGAACATCGATGATTCTTTCTCTCTACCTTCAGTGAATGTTGGTAGCTCACTGTTAGTAAACATCGGTGTTGTTATTCCTTTTCTCTTTCTACCTTGAGTGAACGTTGGTAGTTTCGCCTTCAGTAGAAGTTGGTGTATCCTTTGAATTTTTATCATCCTCTATAAGTCAGGTCCTTTGATCCACCAGTGATTTATTTTCCTGGTCGAGTTTCTCTTTTGTTTCTTTATTTCCTTTGTTACATCCCCAACGGTGTTTTGCGTCTCTTTGATTTTGTTCATGCACATTCATGCTCATAAGTATTGCATGGCATCTTAGGGCCAAAAATATGGTTTGTTTTATATTTAAGTATCTTAGATCGCGTCGACACGAAGATTTTTAACCTTCGTATCTTCGGATAGAAGAAACTTAAATAAGGGCAGCTGTTGTACCCCAATTTTTTCCCCTAAGATCCCCTCATCATACCATGTTGATTCAACCACAACAAGATCATATTAGGTCATTTAGATCTCCTCTCTATATTCAGCTTTGCTCTTTGAGGAATCACCAAGCACCTTGACTCGTTTTTCTTTTGTGATAATACATGTTTTGTTTTCACTTTCCTTTTAATTAATAAAATGCAATGTTGTTTTGTCTTACTTGTTACTAATGTAGGTAAAGGCAATGAGGTTTAGCAAGTTGCTCCATGGGTTCATGAATTTATTTCCATGCCCTAATCAATAACTATTTATAAGTACAAACCTCACCATTGAAGTTGTTTTGGAAGGGATGGCATGACAATGTTATTTTGGTTCACTATGTTTCCAAGTTATCAAGATTGATTCAAAAGTGCAAGGGATTGATTGAAATATTTGTCATGGTTGGACAAGGCCTTGTTCCCATTGGTCACAAGTGCATATTTATCTAAATTCTCAAGATATGAAAGTGGTCTTGGCTGCTATGATTCCTCATTATCATCCTCAATAACTTCTATCTACAAAGCAAGAGTGTTGGTACAAGAAGGTGGTTTAAAATTGTCAAGGTTCCTTAAAGCATATTCTTGATCTAGGAGCTAGGGTTTGGAACTTCAAAGAAGTATATCTTGCTCATATTTTGGTATTTTTGAGTGATTCCAAATACATCCTTCCCTTCAAAGGGTTATTAACAAATCACTTCAAAAGTTTCAAGGAGTTCTCATGTGGAAGAAACTTGATGATGAAGAAAGATTACAAGTCCTCTAGATGAACCCCCAATTTCTCATGTGTGACTTCAAATGATCATAACTTGGTCAATTTTTATTACGTTGGGCCTGCTATTTTTCCATAATGATCTTGAGGATGTGAACTTTATCCCTTCTTTTATATTCAAAGCGAGAAAATGGATGGAAGATGCCCTAAGGACACAAGATTATAGGTTATTTCATGATTTTTTGCCAAATTCAACAATTCATAACTCTCTAAATTTTTGGATATTTTGAATGGTTCAAGTTTCAAAGTGTTAGTTAAGAGGTCTATTTCATGCCATATTTTTTGGTCAAGAGCAAATTCCAAGTGGAAGGCCATGTTTTGATGCAAAACATTATAGGCAACTTTTGAAGAAAAAATTGAAATATTTCTAACTATGGAAAGTCAACCCTTTTTCTACAACTTTGACTCAATGCTACTTTCAACTCAAGCATCCATTTGATTTCATTATTTTTTTCATTGCAAAGCTTGTAACATCGTCTTTCTAAAGCATCAAGAATTATGCCCTAAGACCCCTTGAGCTGAGAATGCCATTGATTTGAACTTGGTAACTTGAAACTGAAGTTTCTTCAAAAGTCAGAATTTGAAATCATTGATTTAGCTTCTAAACACTTTGCTTATGCGCTTTTTTTCCTCTACACATGTTTAGTGAACTTCCAAAAGTGATTAGCACAATAAAACACGCGTTTTGGATGAGTTTTGATCAAATTAGAAGTCTCACTTTCTTGTTTGCAACTTCACACGATTTGCCTCCAAACTTCATCATTTCACACGCTTGGACATTCCATTTGATTCCCTATAAATATAAGGTCATCCCTAATTCATTTTCTCAAGCTTGGATAGCCAAAATCACCCTGCCAAACTTGTTCCATAACTCAAATTTATGCAACTTCGAAATCTGTGTTCAAGCCTTTTTTTTCAATCCAATTTTTCAATCAATTTACCTTCCTTGTTCTTCCCTAAAACTAACCATATAATTACCTTCAAGAATCATGTCCTATATTGCTCCATAGAAGTCCAGTTTCAGAGCTCTGCAACTCAACTTCAATAGGTAGATTTCTTCATCAATTCTTCAAAACTTTGATATCATTGTGATGCTCCCGTTGCCTTGGTTCTAGTCGCAACACTTAGTTTTATCTGGAAACATGTTTTGACCATGAAATTTCAAATCCCTTTTCAAAACTTTCCTTCCAAATTGGGTGAGCTACAGATTATATAAATTTATCGCGAAGGTGTGGTTGTCTTCGTCTTGAAGAGACGAAGCGAATGGCATAGGTCTCGTGCTCTAATTTTACAGATTGAGCAACCTGGTTTTGGGACTGGCTGGAGGTTGAAGATGACCAATGTGTCATCCTTCAACCAATGAAACAGCGCCATTTGTTTTTTTTTTTGAATTTCTGATTTACATTTGATTCATTGCTTTATTCATTAATGACCATGAAATGCACAGCACGCCAGATCCCTTGGATTTGATTACTAATGCATTTTGACTCTCATCCAATGGTCCACATATTTTTTACTTTATTTTTCTTTTCTGATTTTTATATTTAATTGTTTTAAATTTCAAAAAATCATAGAAAATTCATTTTTAGTCCAAAAAATCTGAAAAAATTGTGAAAAATATTTTTGATTTTTCTCTTTCTAATTTGTATTTTTTCACAATTTTATTTTATGCTTTGATATTTTTTTATAAATTCTCACTTTATTTGATTTTTTTAAATGTTGAAAAATACCTTTATGCATTTTTTAATTTTAAAAAAAAATTATTGAATGATCCAATGATATTGTGACAAATATTAGGGACCTCATTCATTTTTTATTTCTGACTTTTGTATTTTTTTTATCATTTTTGGTTCATTTGACTCATTTCTTTTAATTTTAAAAATAGTTTCTGACTTTAAAAAATTACCAAGAATCTTATAAAATCATTTTAGTTCATTTCTGATTTTTCTATGGTCTTACTTTTTATTTCTTGATTAATTTGAACATAGTTGATATTTTTCTCTTTTATTTCTATTTTAAAAACTTTTAAAAACTTTTTTTAATGTATATACTAAATGCAATATTATTTTGTGATTATTTTCTGGTTGATCTTTGGTTGAATTTTTTATTATGAACTTTGTTATCATCATTGAATCTATAGTATTGAGTTTAACTCCATAAAAATGGATGAGTGATTTTAATAATAGTTTAATTGAATTTTAATTCAAATGTGGTTTGTATGTTCTTTCCCACCCCTCTTCATCTTATCCCTTTCTTATTGCACTAAGTGTTATTGGAGCATGATCTCTATATCATGTCTCAAAACAAATGGTGCATAGATTGCTATTGACCAGCCTCAAAATAGGTGCGACTTCTACATAAGTCCACTTGCGATTGTTTAACATAGCGCTAAATTTTGTCCCAATTCTAACAAATGATCATTCGTGGCCCAAACGTATGTTTGCAAGCCCAAGTATGTTAATTTGATCTCTTTGATCCAATAACCTTGAAATTCATTGTATGGAGGGTCTGGTTCTACCAATCCTCTAATGGATCTACAACACTTTTGGTCAACGCGGATCACTTAAACATCGTTGATCATTAAATGGTACTTTTTGAGGATTCCAAATGGATGATATACTTGACAAAAAGCAAATGCAACTTATTGTGTGGAGGCTTTGGTTCTACCAATCCTCTAATGAGTTCCAAATGCAAGTTTCAAGATGGTCATCCAGCTAACCACTAATTATTAAATTGTTTTTACTTTATGCCTTTTATTTATGCTTTATGTACCATTTACTTTAAGCATTATATTTCATGTCATTTTTATTTTGCTCACTTGATCTTTTTCTTTCCTCTTCTAAGACACCTAATAATCAACATGAACCATAAAAACCTTTAATGATACTTGGACTATTTGGTTACTATCCTTGGCATTATGGAGCATTGGACTTCTTGAACTTAGGAATAGAAACCTTGGACTTTGTTGGAGACCTTGCGACCTTGATGGATATTTTGTCTGGAGTTCTTGAGGTTTACCTTAAGACATTGGGTTGTTTGTTTGATTTGTGTGCAGGTTATTATGATTACATACTTTGTTTGTAATCTGGAATTCACCCGTATACAGTCGTTACTCTGCCCAATTTTTGTGAAGACTTAATACACTTGAAGTTTGGTTCTCTCAAGAAGTTTAGTATCTTTGCTTGCTTGGTTTCAATCCAAAAAATGGGAATTCTATCTTGGCTCATAATGTCAAGTATTGGCTTCTTGTTGGTTAGATGGTTCTTATCCCTAGCTTTTACCTTATGCTTTAGGATAGTCTCTTTTTCTCCTCCCATCTTCTTTAATTTCAAAAAATCTTCTCTCTCCTTTTGAAAACTCTTCTTGTTTCTTTTAAACTTGAACCACTTTCATAATAAACTTGGACTTAGGTCCATGCATTTTCAAAACCTTTTCATAAAAAACTTAAATCAACTTAATAATACCTTGACATTTTTGTGAGAAGACTAAAAGTCAATCAATATCATTTCAAATCATTATGCCACTTTGGCTTTTTATTTTAAAACATTTCTCAAAAGATTAGATTCTTATCAATCCTTGTAGTGATGCAAACAACTATACTTCTATAATATGTAGTAAAGAGAGATATTTTCCACTTGGGTGTTGAGTGAGGCATTGTTGATTTTAAAATCCAAGCCATATCCTCTACTTTGAGATGATGCAAATTCTCCTTTCTCATGATTGTGGGTAGTAAGTATGTTTTTCCACATGGAAAATGATGATGATGTCTTATCTTATAAAATCAATTAACATACTTATGTTTTAAAATACTTTAAAAGAGGAACTACGTGTACCCTGATCCCCTATTGCACGAAAGATGGTACGTAGGCACGAAAGGTTCGCAACCGCGGCGGGTGCAAAAACCATAAAAATATATTTCTTTTCTCACCTCCACCATCTATTTTTATACAACATTTTATAGCCAAAATATACAGATTTTACAAATAAGTTCCTGCGGAGTACCGTAGATGTTTAGTGTGCTAATACCTTCCCTTTGCATAACCAACCCCCTTACCTTGAATCTTTCCCCCTCTTTTCTGGTTACTCTCTCTTTTCCCATTCCTTTGGAAACAATAAAGCGCGGTGGCGATTTTTATTTTTGATATGTATAAGTCTAGTCAATCCAATGGCTTAGTCTTAAACATTTCTTCTGCTACATTGATTAATCATGATCAAACCTTGATCAAATGATGAATATGACTTCAAAATGTTGATGTTGGCCAAAAATCTTGAATTTTGACTGTATGTTGAACACAATTGACTTTTTACCCAATATAGTTCATTTTCAGCCATCTGAGCAATTGACTGGGCATACTTGTGATGCAAAGCATGAAATTTTACATGAGAATTTTTGAATACATATGAAGAACCATGAAGACCACTTTAGGCCTTGGAAACCCAATCTTACTTGAGAAATACCAAACCCTAGTTATGGACCCATTGCTTAGGAGGAGAACTTGTCTGATCTATTTTTTAAGCAACCTTGAGTAAATGAGGACCTCATGAGAATGTCTTGAAAAAAATGGGAGGGCAAATTTTGGGGTACAACAATAGTCCTACAAAGCTTGAGGAAGTCTTCAACATCTTTTGAAAGCGGGACCATCACACTTTCTGCATCTCTCAAACTTCTAAGGATGTCACCAATGAGGTTGTTGGCTAAGAAGACGAGTCTTGCATGCTTGTCTTTGTAGAACCGATATTCCTGGTAGAGGTCCGAAATTATCTTGTTGTTATCCTTTCCTGCTTTGGCGATTTTTGCATGCTGCTCTTTCCAATATAGTTTTTCAGCCCTCATTTTTGTGTAGAGTCTCCTTTGTATAAGGAAATTCTTTCAGAGGTTTTCTAACTCACGACAAACTTTCTTATATTCATCAATATTTTGGGCGAGAATTCTTTCTGCCCTTATCCTCTTAATACGTTCCCCTACATCTGATCCTTGGCTATCTTGGAGTCTCGTAGTAAGATACTGCATCTGATCTTCTTGATTTAAAGAAGCTTGGGCCAAACTTTGAATTTGAGCTCTCAAGTTCTTTTACATTTCCTTTTTATCTTGTATCACCTTTTCGTACCACTTACTTAACCTTCTGATTTCACTAGTAGTATCCTCCAAACGTTGGTTGTGAGAATCTAAGTTGAAGGTAACACTCAACAATCCTTTGGTTGAATTTTTCCGTTTAAGACTCTCTTTTTCAAAGGCTTCGCGGTTTTTATGAATCTGTTGGTCTTTTGCCTCAAGCTCATGTTGCATCCGTCTTTTATCCTTGGCTAAGTTAGGAAGGTTAAGCTCCAATTCTTCTTTCTCCTTTTGAGCTTGATTCAAGGCTCTCTTCAAGTTATCTATTTATTATAAGGACATGGGCAGAGGATCTAGGACATCTGGTTTGTACTCAGAATCAACGCCGAATGGTAGTTTAACAACTTGCACCTTATTCAAAACCCATCGAGTGTAAGGTTCTTTCGCCATAATATTCTTTCTTACTGTCTTTCTTTTATTAACCCTATTCCAAGCTCGGATGATCTTGTTGAGCAAATCTCTATCATTTTTTCCCATGTCGTGAATAATCAATTGTTGAAGTTGTTCATCGGAGGGTTTATCCTCTAAAGGATACCCAAGTTGTCGCAAAGCCAAAGTAGGGTTATAATTGATGCAACCACGTGACCCAATCAACAGGACATTCAGAAAATTTCCCCAATTGTAAATGATATCTCTGATGTTTAACTTCCTCGCATACCATAACACAAAATCAACATTAAGAGACCTTAATTTTTTAGGCCACTCAAATCGCGTCAAAGTTTTAATCATGTAGTCATCTTTGTAGAGATGAGACATAAACCAAGAATATAGAAGCAGGATACAACAGTTCAGCGTACCCCTCTCCTTTTCGTAACGAGTGTGAAAAGCATAGTAAAAATCAACAAGCAAAGAAGGAGTTGGGTCCGTATTCAAAGCTTTTGCGCCCCAAAACACACTAATAGTTGCAAGATCAATATAGTCCGATGTTCGTGGAAACAGAATTACACCAAAGACCAGTAGTCTAAACAATAAACACAAGACTCCCATTCTTTGTTATTGGCAAAAGAAAGGGCTTTAGTATCCAAATATTGTCTTTTAATCCCTTGTACAACACCTTCTTTTTGTAATTAAGTGAAAATTCAGAGTAAGATATCCCTAAACCCTTTGCTAAATCCTTAACATCAATCATATGTTCAATTCCCACATAAGCTTTTTCCTTAGAAAAAAAGAGCCTATCAAATTCTTCCAAAGTCGGTGCTAGTTGAAAGTTTTGAAAGTTAAAACACCTCAATGGAGGATCGTAGAACTGAACTAAGGCAGAGATAGAATCCAATGGTATATCCACTTTTGTCAACTCAAGGGTATTCCCATAATAGCGAACAAACATCTTCAAAGCTTTCTCAGATAGTTTCTCTTTTATGGTCTTGATCTTCGTCATATCTGGCTTGACGGCACTAACACGGACAAGTTGTTTCCCTCTGGCATTCATTTTTAAGATACTCACCAAAACCTTTGATTATTTTTTCTAATCCTGTGAATAAGACAAACAAAAAAAAGAATGGAGAATAATGAATATGTGAGATGCAAAATGTATGAATGCATAATGATAGTAACGGGTTTTATAAAAGGTATCCTTAGTTGGTAGGCTCCTAGTTTTGGCCTACGTATATTCTAACCTCACCATAAGGTGGCTTCCATAAGGGTATCATAGATTACGCTAGAGGGAAAGGCACAAGGGCCTCCCTTAAGTGGAGCCTCTTTATAGACCAAAACTTTTGTCTTTAAGGTCGTAAAAGGTCTCACCATGAGATTTTGGTTTAAGGGTTATACAAAAAGTCATAAGTTTCATCCCAAAGTCCTACTCTCTAAGAGGATATCTCTTGAGACATATTTCTTTTCTTGGAATTCTACCGACTCTAGGCGAAGTCATCACAAAAACTCATAGGGATGATGTATCCCCTTGGCCAATAGATGAACCTTCTTTCTAAGGTTTTGAAAACATTTTTTTAAAATAAAATCCCGCCAACAAGTAAATGACAATAATAATATAACAATAGACAAGAGTAAATAAATAAATAAATAAATAAATCAAATATATAAAAATACCAAAAATAAGAAAAACCCTAAAAACCCTAAAACCAAAAGGAGAGGCTTCTAAACCCTGGGGTTGAGTCCCCAGCAGAGTTGCCAGCTGTAATAACCGACAAAAAATATAGAGTTTCCACCATTAATTTTTATCCTAAGGAATGGAATATAACAGATAACCCTAATTTGGTCAGAGATTCTAAGTTTTTGACTCTCTTTAGATAAAGGTGAAGGGTGAGAAAACACTTAGAAGGGGGGGTTGAATAAGTTTCTCTTTTTCTTTTTCTTAAAGGCTCAAAAATAATGGAAAGACACAGTTATTTTTATCCTTGTTCGTTTGAACTCAAACTACTCCAGTCCATCCGCCAAGGTGATTTCGCCTTTCTCAACAAGGACTTAATTCACTATAATCAAATAGATTACAATCACACAACCAAACTGTTGTGACTAACAATTCAAAGCACAAGTAAACTTACAAGTGACTAACACCACTAAGACTCAACCTAGTCCTAGCCTTCTTGAGAAATTTGACCGAGCTTTGTCTCTCAAGGAACTATTACAAGAATTAAATCTTTACAGATAGTGAAACAAATTGCTTCTTAGAAAGCTATATCACAAACTGTGATTTTTCACTAAGATTAGTTTTGCACAAAGTGTTTGTAAAATGATTTGTGAGCAGCAGAATATTTTCACGTAGTTGGGTAGTTGGCTTGCAATAAATGATCTTCTATTTATAGCATGAAGAAAACAACCGTTGTTGCCTTCAAAAGTGGAGAGCAATTAATGTTTGCGTGTTTGCTTGCAGTATTGCATTTTCCAATGAACTAGTGTAGACACTTGAGTGCATGTAGCCGTCTTTGCATTAAATGAGCAAACGACACTTGTCAGAGCATGTTTCCTGAAACTTGACAAGACTTGTTAGCTTCTTTATTCTATCAGAACTAGCTTCACATCTTGCTTCAGAATATGCTTGCAAATAACTTCTTATCAGCGCTTACTTTCAAAGTACTTATAAACATAGTTTACATGGAAACTTGCTAAGCTTTAGAAGATGCATAAATTAGTTTCTTATCAGAGTCAGCATCAGAACTTGCGCTAAAACAAATAGTTCTTTCATCAAAGAACTTCTTCATTTATTTTCAGCTCAGCACGTCAAAATGATTTTCATCTAGGAAAATACTTCAGCCAGAACATTATCAGAAACAAATAAATATGCTCATCAGAGTATCAATTATATAAAATATATTTTATTGTTATCATCAAAACTATGAGATATGATCATAACCAATCTTGTTCTAACAGAAGGGAATGTCTTAGGCACCCCTCATCTACCTTGTTCACAAAGATACTAGGGTTTAGATTTATGGTTTTAGGAATGGGGTTTTAATTTTAATTAGGGAAACTCGCCATGATTTAAGTCGTATGCCTATGTATCATCTTATGATGAATCACAATCCCAATTCGTAGTTCGTAGTTGTTTGGTTAGTTTTGTTATGGATTATGGAAATATCTCAAATTCCCCTTGAACCAAGTCCGGGTGTGTGAAATAGCAAAACTTGTAGACGTAGTTCGTAGTTAATAAGAAATATCTTCATAATCCTTTTTGAAAATAATGTAAATTGAATTAAGTTAGTAGAAAATCATTAGTAATTTGTTGGTTAGATGTTTTCGAGTATATGATGCAATATGTAAAAAAAAATTAATGCATGAGAAAAGTATTTTAATGCAGTTAAGATATTTAAAAAGGAATTAGCGTTTAAAAGTGATTTTTGATTAATAAATGACTATTAAAATATATTAAGTATTTTTAATAAAAATATTATAATTATTTAATAATTATACAAAATTTATATATTAATGCAATAAATCAAAAAATAGTAGTAAATAAATAAACAAATAAATAAATAAATGAAATTATAAAAATAAATTAACTTTATTTAAAAACGCATGGGGGTGAAAAATTAGTTGGCTAGTAAAATGTTAAGGGTGTGAATAACAGGGCCTTGAATCCAGATATTAAATTTAGGCCCAAACGCAGGGAGGTGTCATTTAAAAACGTAATGGCAAAATTGGGGGTGCAGGAATTAAGGGTCCAAGTCCAGATGTTGGACTTGGCCCACTAGCACAGGAGGTATGTATTTTTTAGCATAGTAGCAAAATAAATAAAAAATAGGGAGGTGTGATTAAGAATGGGATAGAGGCTCGTTTGAATCGTGTATGGCTAGCGCACGGGATTACAATGAGGTCGCGACTTTAGAGCGTTTGATTAAAATTAGAAGAGTGTGATTGAGGGTGCACGGTAAGGAGGATGTACCTGAGTACGAAGAGTGTTTATAAAAAAGGATTTATGGGCTTGAGGCCCATTTTATTCTCTTCTTTCTCTCTCTAACAGAAGCATACAAACCATTTTATGTATTCTAGAGAGATGCTCTCGCCTTTCTCTAGAAAGGCGATCACCGGAAATTGCCCTGCCTTGAGTGCCACCGACCAAAAATTGCTTCCAGCGGTGGCCGCTCCCGGGCACCACCACCTTCACCCAAAAACCACCGTGATGAATCCAAAATCTCAAAGATTTTCATCCAACCCTAAGAACCTTAACCCTATGTTCATACAAACCCCCTGAACCCCAAGAATCCTAGGGTTATAGGATGAACCCTAACCTAACGCCAAGAATCCTAAGAACCCTAGGAACCCAGAAACCCCAAATCAAACCTCAATCACGCAATAAAACATAAATCGTCAGGCGATTAAAACCCTAAAAGCTAAGTGGTTTCAGGCTTACTTGAATTTGTAGCTCACTTTTTCGTTCTGCTTCTGATTTATCCTCCTAATTCCTCCTTTTCTTTTTTTGATTCGCAAGTACAAGGTTGAAGATGGAAATGGTGACAATAGTGGCGTAACTCAGTTCTAGGGTTTCATAAATTGAAACCCAGATCCCTCTTCTTCTTCTCCTCGATCTCTTCTTTTGTTAGCCAATTTCTTCCTCACTTTCTTAGAAATTCTTAGGGTTCTATTTATAGGCTTAGGTTAGAGAGAGATTAGGAAGTTTTGTTTATGATTTTCGTTACAAATTGTAAATGATTTAGGAATTAGGAAGATTTAGATTTGATTAGAGATTTGAGATTTGATTCTGTATAATATTGATTTTAGTACGATTCTCTTGTAAAGATTTGATTTTTATTTGAATTGATTATAATTTTTTATTCGACTGTGATTTGTTTCCGGATCTCTACAGTAATTGTTTTTTTTACTCACTGGGTCGCCGCTGAGTTTGAGCAATTAGGGTTTTTTAGCCCTGTTTGACTTAGGTTGACTTCAGTCAAAATTATTCAACAACAAAAATAATAATAATAAAATTAATAATAAGATAATATTGATTTATAAACAATAACGATTTTAATTAATTATAAAAAATAATGATAATTATCATATTAATTATAGTGATCCTTATATAACCAAAAAATCAAAAGTTGACTTCTGGTCAACAAATCTAAAAACAATAAAAACTATTTTGATAACAATAAACAATAATAAAAATGATGATATTGAAAAACATCTGATTTTAATATAAAAAATTATTATAAAATGAAAACGAATGTTGACTTGGTCCACATCCTGACTAAAAATTGGAAAGAAACTTGATGGACTTCTGACTTATTGGGCCAGACAGATTTAATTCAAATCTTGTAAAACCCACACACTCCTTTTTATTATAAAAAAACATACACCCCCTTACTAATAACTTAGAAAAAATTAATATATTAACACCTATAATAATGAAAAGGCGACTAGCTATAAGTTAACCACTAACGCTAGTATGGGAAAATATGGGGTATGACATCATGCACTAAAAATATTACCTCGGTATTATAAACACTAATGTGTTAAGTCCATACTTTTCATGACGACCTTATTTATCTCGCTTTATATGTCAAGGTAAAATACATTTTGTGTCCGATGTTAGATGTGTTATTTGTAGTAGTGGAAACACAAATACAATTGTTTTGTTCCCAACAGTCATGGTGAGTGTGATACGGTGGCAGAACTGACTGTTATACTGGTTTGCATTTTATATTCGTAAATGTCACGGTAAGCAAGAGTCTCCACCAAATTTTCTTTTATCCAACAAAGGAAAGGGTGAAAAGAACAGAAAAAGACCTTTTTTGAGAGTTTCTGAGTAAGCGGTAGATTATGGAAAGGGAAGGTGTTAGCACCCTTTCCATCCATGGTTTTCCACGGGCTCTTAGGTACTTGCTCATTTTGAAAATTTGTTATCATGTTTATGATTTTTTGAAAAGTTTGTTTGCTTTATGCTAACTCTTATATCAGTCCTCAAGACTGTTGATAAAGCGTTTTTGTAAAATGTTTTGAAAGTGTAAGGTGAAAAAATGGTTTTTTGAGCAAGTACCTAACAGCTATCTACCTACTCGAAAAAGGTGTTATTTTCCTCCTTTCCTTTAGATATTGCCATCCTACTATTAGTGAGTAGGTAGCCCTATCGTTGGATGTTGAGGGACTAACGAAGGGACGTTTACAATCACTGAGGCAACTGGGCAAGAACTTTTAGTAATTGTCCTAAAATTCTAAGATCACTTTTTAACCGAGACGGCATCGAAAGGGTCGTTGAGGGACTTATGATCTCTTTAACTAAAGGACAGCCACTAAAGATTCTCACATTTCGAGAATTGTGACCGTTTCTGAAGGCAACCGAAGTGGGAGATACCCTAGGGGTGAGCATGTGCAAGTGTGTTGATTCGATTCATTTATCTTGTGCATTTAGTGTTATCTAATCATTTTAATTTCAGTCTTTTCCATGCAATCCTGTTAATTTAAGCAGTTAATAATGCGGAAAGTAAACTACATAAAATAAAATTCCTAAACTATTACAAGGCCTTGGGGCAATTATAAAATGGGAAAAGAAAATGCGGAATTTTAAACCTAATTAAAACTATTACAAACCGGGAAACAGTTACATAATGGGAAAAGTGAAAATGGAAAAAAGATAAACGTGCGAAGAATGGAAAGAGCGTCTAAACCCTAAAAAATGTTTAAAAGAAAATATTTTTTGTTTTTATTTATTTATGAAAATATTAAATTTTAATAGTATCCTAATTAACTAAATTAAAAAGGAAAGAAAAAATATTAATTACAATTAATTCTAATGAAACTAATATTTTTTTGGTATTTTTAAAGAAAAAGATTTAAAATTTAATCCTAATTTCTAGCTAATTTTAATTTAAAGAAAAAAGATTAAAGTAATTAAACTATATTAATTTACAATATTAATTTTAATTATATAAAAAAACCTAATTCTATTTTTTTGTGATTTTATTGATTAGAATAAAAATTGACTTTAAAAAAATTAAAATTAAAATAAAGAAATTGAAAAAAAAACAAAAATAAAAGAATGGGCCTGTTAGTGTTAGAAGACTGGGGGGTGTGAGTTGAAAATTGCTAGGCCCAGATCTACTGGCCCAATGACTGCGCCTGATCCAGCGTTGCCAGTCCCTGAGGGTCCACCATGAAGATTGCTGGTTGGGCGCTAGATCTAAATCAATGGAGGATCCAGTGGTTGAGAATAAGGATGCAGGATGGACATCTCAGGATGCCACGCACTGGAGCCTGCAAGAAGTGTTTAGAAAATAGAAAAATGTTGGACCTGGGACTCGAACCCAGGTCCTCTCCCTTCACAACGCGCTGCCTGACCATCTGTGTTGCCATGTCATTCGTTTATTATAGCAAACACACAATATTATATATAAAACAATGGTCAAAATATATTTAAAACAACAAAACGCGTGCAGATTTACATCGACCAACCGGGCTGCACCAAGCAGTCATATTCTCCACTCGTCCATCATGTTAGCCTCTGCACTTTTGCCTTTGGACGTTGTCCGTCACTACAGCACCTTCAACTTTCCAAAATCCACAGTATGCAATATAAATCAAACCTAAAGCCATAGATCAATTAGGCTTGATCCCCTAAGCACGATGGTACTCATCTTTGGGCCCAATTTTACCTGTACCTGAAAACCCTAAAACAAAAGTCCAAACACTAATAATGGCAAATCATCATACATTCATCAAAACTTGCAATTAATAATTCAAACACATTCTAAATATTCATACAAACAAGAATGCATGATCAAAACAGATTTATAACACATGTATGGCCATAATCATTTTTGAAAATAAAACTCAAACCGTGATTGTGTTGGTCGCAATTCTGGGAGCTTTGATGCTTGAAAACGATGCAGTTAGCTTCACGGTGCCTCCATGAATATTTTGCAACCCTTAGAACCTCTTGAATCCCTCTGCAAATCCAAATTCGATTGTCACTTTTTCTTTGAATTTTCAAGCTTGTGAACAGGGTGTTTCTTGTAGCAGTTGTGCCCCCTTTAGGTCTGATTTTGTTGTGCATATATATTAGGCCATATTAGGTCAACAAATGTGGTTCCAATCTTGGTACATTATGATGAAAAGATATGATTTCAATCTTGCATAAAACTTTCCAATTTTTAAGATTTCTTTCTCCTCTTGGCTTGCACGTTTTTTCCTTGATATGATCAGCATATTTGTCCATGATTTAATGAGAAAAAGATTTCAAATCAAATCTTATATTATTTCCATTATTTATTTATTTAATTTTGAATTTTAATGAATAAAATATCAAAATAAATAGCATAAATAATAGAATAATACATAGCCTGGCTTAGAGGTCGTGGACCATGTTAGAAACAAGTTTCAAACATAAAAAGATAGGCCCATTTGGAAAATATTCAAGTTTGGTCAATATTGGCTTCATGCACTTTTCCAAAATTTTGTCAACTTTAGAAATTCATATCTCTCTCAATTTTAACCCTATGAGGGTGTTATTGGACTTTTTAGAGAGCTTAGGACATCCTCTAAACAACCCTTTTGTTTTCATCTCAATTGGATTTTCCATGTTCATGTAAGGAGCTTTGACCTAAAAGGTGTTTTTGTTGACTTTTTGAAAGGACCTATAATGTCTGAGCTTGTATCTTTTAACTCGGGAATTTCCTGAACTTGAGGGCTAAAGAGAAGTTGTAGGGAATTGGATTCTCTTCAAAATGAGCTTTGATGGAAAATTTATGATAAAGTATGATAAAGTTATGCATGGTCAAAGTTTGGTTGACTTTTCCTATAGAAACCCTAATTTGCAATTTTTTACTTTTGATGAGTTAGGAGCATGTGTTGAGTAAAATGAGAGGGAAAATTTTGGGGTACAACATCTGCCCCTGTTCAATCTTCTTAAACCTGAGGATGTAGATTGGCTTGCCGGCCTTTCGTGATGTGAAGGTGGAAGATGATTGAACACTAGAGTGCCCAGAAATTTGCACTCGTCTGAAGTAGCACTGTTGGTGGATAATATCGGTAATGGGCTTATAGATGCCATTCGGAAAAGATGACAGAAGATTGTCGAAGATGGGCTTAAAGATGCCATCCAGAGAAAATGAAGAAGACTCATCGGAGATGGGCTTAAAGATGTCATCCACAGAACATGACGGAGAGTCGTCGGAGATGGGCTTAGAGATGCCATCTGTTGTACCCCAAAATTTGCCCTCTCATATCTCAAAAGATTATCCTGGACCCTCAGGTTTGTTTCTGTCAAGTTTCAAGTCTCAGATTACAATTTTCTAAGAAAGTCATTCACAAGGGCAAAATGGTCAAAAGCACACTGAAAAGTCAAACTTTGACTTTTTTATCAAAATCAAGTTTCAACAATCATATTTCATCAAGACATTAAATTGGTTCATCAAGAAATCAAAAAATTACTTTGAAAAAATCAAATTTCTAAACACTTGGAAAATTTTCTAAGTATTAAGAAAATATGACAATTTCAGAACTTCTGGGCCAGATTTCACGCAAGTGCAATCAGAATTTGCAAAGATGGTTCAGAACATGACTCTTCAATCAGAACATATGGAAACTGTATTCTTCAACCAGAACATGATTCTTCAGCATATGGAGACTATGTTCTATGCTTCGATCATAACATCACCCTTCGAATCTCATTCTGGTCTTATTCGATCAGAACATCACCAAGCCCTAAAACCTCGTTTGAACGGTCTGCTGCACTGCAATGGTACAGTCCTGCATCCAACTACCACAATGCTCCAAATTGTTGTTGATCCAGTCCACGCTTGCATTTTTCTCAAACCCCATAATTGCACCAAATTAGCATGTAAAAGTTGTGTTTAAAACGCAATGGGACGGTATGCCAAAAAGGTTTAAATCCCATTTTTTTCCTTCAAAACCACATTAAACTCATCTATAAATAAGTTGTTCCATCACACATTCAAGGGATTGGCTTTTGGAGAGAGGGAGTGATCAAATACAAAAAAAAAAGAGAAAAGAAAATATTCAAACACTCTTAAACCCAGAATTCCCAATAACAATACCTTTGTTCTTCCCTTTTGAATCCAAGAACACAACATTTTCTATTCTGTTTCTTTCTGACCCCAAAACATTCGAAGGCAGCAGCTCAGGTCTCAAATTCACACTTCAGATTCAAGAAAAACTGTGGATCACAACTTCTTGAAGAAAACTAGGCTCAGAATTAGGATTATAACTTCTATAAACTGTCGTGCTTTTATTTTTCTGATTTGTTGTTGTTAAGAACTGAATGAGTTGCAGATGTTCTGGCTAATGTAAGGAATGAGGTGAAGTGTAACACAGAACTTCTGAGTTTTCTTTCCCACTGTTTTAGCACAACACAAAACTTCTAGGAGTTTTTTCTCATTGTTTTAACACAACACAGAACTTTTGAGTTTTCCTCACTGTTGTAACATAGTCCACAGAACTTCTAAGTTTTCTTACTGTTTTAACACACACAGAACTTCTAGGATTTCTTACTATTTTAACACTCACATAACTTCTAGGTTTTCTTACTGTTTTAACACACACAGAACTTCTAGGCTTTCTTACTGTTTTAACACACACAGAACTTCTAGGCTTTATTATTGTTTTAACACATATAAAACTTCTAGGCTTTCTTACTGTTTTAACACATACAGAACTTCTAGGCTTTCTTACTGTTTTAACATAATACACAGAACTTCTAGTTTTTCTCACTGTTATAATACAACCCAGAACTTTTGGTTTCCTCTAACGTTTCTTTCAGAACTTCAGCGCACAACAACCCAAAACTTCTGGTCCCCTCTAATGTTTCTTTATGAACTACAGCATGTCTAGCATCAGAACTTCTGGTCCCTTTCATTTTGTTTTCAGCAACGTGCTGATCCTGCTTTCGTTATTTTTTCCTTTTCTTTCTTATTCTTATTATATTCAGCATTAATATTATTTTTATTAATATAAAAAAGGCATAAAAAATATTTTCTTTCATTAAATAATTATTTTTCCTTTTAATTTATTAAGACAAAAAACTATTTTCAAAATAAATCCTTTTCTTGTATTGTACAATTCAATATGGTTGTAATAGATAATTAGGATTTAAATTCTTGTAAATCCCTATTTGTAAATATGTACCCCCATCCCCAAAATGATGTAATAGCTTAGGATTTATTTTTCTGCATTTTATTTGCTTTCATGTATTGTTAGTAATTAGGATGTATGACAAGATAATATCAATGAATAGATAACCCTAATCAAAGACTAAATACATGTAAATCAAACACACTTGCACACTAGCACCTCTAGGGTAATCTCACCTTGTTGCCTTTCAGAAAATACTCATGTCCCTCGAATATGGGCGTTTTAGCAAAGACCCTCGATAAAAGATCGTATTCCCTCGATGACCCTCAATGTTGCCTTTGGTAAACGATCTAGTGCCTAAACGACATTGCTAAAACGTCCCATAGGTTGCCATCTATGACTATGCAAACGTCCCACGCCCGTCCCTTCACATCCAATGATGGGGCTTCTTACCAAATCAATGGTAAGATAGAAACATCTAAAGGATAAGGAAAAGAACATTTAAGACCTTTTGAGTAGGTAGGATACTCCTAGTTGCTCACTTGCTCACAACAAAAACATTTTGTACACCCACAATTTCACTTTGAAACATTTTTCAAGAGACAAAACACTTTGTACGCATTCTTATAGAGAGGAGAACCATTACAAAGACATTCCTTTCCAAAATACTTTCAAAACCCACACCACAAACACATTTTCAAACAAAAAAGCAAGTGATCTAGCAAGCAACTAATAGCCTATAGATAAATACGGATGAAAAGGGTGCTAACACCTTCCCTTTTCATAACCTACCCCGCGAACTCAAGAAATAATCTTAAAAGGTCTTTCCTGTTCTTTTCAACCATTCCTTATTGGATAAAAGAAAAGTCGGTGGCGACTCTTGCTATCTGCAATAATTGCGATAAAACACAAAACACCCAAGTCATTTCTCCTATCGTATTACAGAACTGGAGACTCTGCTTGGGACTATTTAAAAGTGGGGGTACCTTAGGGCTAGATCACCTTTACTTGCTTTCCTTTGTTTGATTTGCTTGCTTTACATTATGGTTCCTTGTTTGGGTTTGTTTTGATCCTCTACCCGGATCTAAGCACCTTTTTAGGTAAGTAGCAATAGATTGTGGAAACTGTATGGCATAGACCGATATGGTTGAAGCAATGGCTACATTAGTGTGACACATTTGTTGGTATCGGTATCCCTTGTGTTGAATCAAGGAGAATACGGGGCCGCTGAGCGGTGTCATGAAGCACTAACTGACCTTAGAACCTTAATTGAACAACTTGGCCATTAGGAAGTAGTGAGAGGATCGGTTTTGGTGGAAAGCTGAAAATTGGTTGATACTCGATACTACACTCATTGAGACCAGACTTTTGGGATATCTCGGCTGCAAGAAAAGATTTATTGTGCTGAGACAATGCCTAAAGGAATGGTCGGTGATATTGAGATCCCCTAGAACCCGGTTACTTTCTATGACAGGTTGAGCCAACTAAACTTCAAGAGGGTACTTACCTACAAGCCCCATGCAAGCCTAAACCTAAGGATTTGTCTTCTTTATGTGTACATAACAACTTGCTTGCTTTGCATACTAGTACATAACATCATAAATATCATAACATCATAATAATTCTCACTAACCATTTCAAGGATTTAAGAATTTATCTTTGCTATGTTTTATAGGCCATGAATCCCGTCCGAAGGAACACCATCCGAATCAGTTCTTGAAAGCACACCCTCAACTCCAAGAGTTAGCATCAAGGGTGCCCGGAGATTCTCCTTTTACCAAGAAATTTGGTCGACTCCTCGGTTTGGATACCTCTTGTTTCCAAGAGGATATGATGTGTGTGCTCTTCCAATTCTTTGATCCCATACATCATTGCTTCACCTTTCCTGACTATCAGTTGATGCCTAAACTAGAAGAGTTCTCTCTACTATTAGGAGTGTTCAGGCTTGATCAAATACCGTTCAGCGGTCTAGAAGGGACTTCGAAACCTGAAGTCGTTGTAGAAGCCTTGCATCTGAAAAGAGTCGACATTATATCAAATTGGGAAACAAGAAGCGGAGTCAAAGGGTTCCTAGCCAAGTTTCTATTGGAGAAGGATCGTTCATTCTGGGAAGATATGGATTTTCAAGCCTTTGAAGATATCCTGGCCCTTCTAATCTATGGTTTGGTTCTATTTCCCAATTCGGACCAATTCATAGATGTGGATGCCATCAAAATATTTCTCTCTCGTAATCCTATACCTACTTTGCTCGGAGACATCTTACATTGTTTCCATACTCGCACTATGATACTCTCACTATGAAGAAAAGAGGTACCCTCTTGTGTTGCATTCCCCTGCTCGCCAAGTGGTTTACTTTGCATCTACCTCGATCAGTATTTAAGAACGAGCAAGGATTGACATGGTCTCAAAGGATGATGTCCCTTACACACTCTGACATTTATTGGTGTTCTCGATCCTTGTAAGATACTTCTGTCATTGACCATTGTGGGGAATTCCCTAATGTCCCTCTGCTTGGAGTTAGGGGAGGTATCACTTACAACCCTTTCTTAGCTTTACGACAGTTTGGGTATGCCCGAAGAGATGGTCCTCATGATATGCTCATCCAAGGTGTGGTGTTCGACTATGAGAGTGACAATCAAGGCTACCGTCAAAGGTTTGTACGAGCTTGGAGGACGGTGAACAAGGTGGATAGTAAGATATTGGGACACAAAAACTCTATCCCCCTTGAGCCTTATCTTAGGTGGGTGCGAGCTCGTGCTCAGAGTCTCGTAATGCCTTACCCCTCCATCCTCCCCATTATCATGGAGCCTATTACTGAAGGAGATGTACTGTATACTGTCCTTCACCCCAACATGCCTACGTCTCTTGAAGACTTGCAAAAGGGTTGGATTCAGCTAAAGGAAGAACGAGACATCTTCGAAGCCCAATTCTATGCCAGTGAGAAGAAGGTTTTGGAACTCACCAAGAAGCTTCATGAAGAACGGAGTCTGAACGCCTACATTGTGCCAAAGAGGATGCGTTCAACCTTTTTATCTTAGGAGTTTTTATATTTTTTTATTTCTTTCATTGTAAGCCCAAAGAGGCATGATGTACTCGAACTTGGATTTATTAATGCAACGTGTGTTTCCTTTTGTCCAAACAAATTTAAATATCTAATATCCTTGAAATCATTTGCATATGCATTTTCATTCATCATAACACAAACAGGTCTCCTTATCTTTCTACTGTTTATTTCAGTGAGATGGATATTGAACAGACAATAAAGGATCTTAAAGCGCAGAACACTCAATTCCAACAGATGTTCTTAACTCTGGCAAAAGTACAAGAGGATTTGAAAACTTTGTTGATCAAAGAGAAGAAGAAGAAAGTGAAGAAACTGGTCGGTGTCTTGAATCTGGGAAGAAGGTTCAAAGGGCCATCCAGGCAAACTCTAGATTTTGCAACCTCGTCAGGTGAAGGAGACAATCAAGAAGGGAAAAACAATGAAGGAAATGACCACCCGGAATCTGAAGAAGAGGAAGAAGTGGACTACTCTGAAGAACAGTATCCCCCAGCTAACGATAAATACAAGCAGTTGGAGGATCGCCTCAATGCTATGGAGATCCATAGGGTACCCATATTAGATTTTGAAGATATATGACTTGTCTCAGGGGTTGTCATCCCACAGAAATTCAAGGTCCCCATTTTCCCTAAATATGATGGTGTCTCTTGTCCAAAGCTGCATTTAAAGTCATACGTCAAGAAGATTCAATCCCATACTGCCGATAGGAACCTATGGGTGCATTTCTTCTAAGAAAGCTTGTCAAGGACACAATTGGATTGGTTCTATCAGTTGGAAGGGACCAATATTCGCAATTGGGAAGATTTGGCTGCCGCTTTTTACAAGCAATACCAGTATAATGCTGACTTAGCTCCCACTCGAACACAATAGCAAGGCATGTCTATGGGTGTTGGTGAAGGTTTCAAAATTTATGCTCAAAAATGGAGGGATCTCGCGGGAAGAGTCCAACCCCCCCTATCTGACAGAGGATTGGTGGATATGTTCTTAGGAACTTTATCTGGACCATTATTCAACCATTTGATCGGAAGCTCCTCGGCTGGATTTATTGAACTAATCATGACCGATGAATGGGTAGAAGCCGGTATAAAAAGTGGCAAAATTCAAAGAGATGTATCCTCGAGCATGATGAAGAAAACCTTTACCAGAAAGAGGGAGGGCAGTGTTGCATATGACCACAAAAATCAAAACAAAATTGAACGTCGCCCGACGGTAGGGTCTGTTATGATTTCCAATCCTGTATCAAATCAGCAGCGAAACTATCAACACAGGCCAGAGGCACCCATGAGACGATTCACCCGAATCAACATGACCTTGTCCCAAGTTTTGCCACATCTTTTGAAGTCCAGTCTGGTGACCCTAAGGGAAGCTCCCAAGAAGCCCAATACTGCCTCTCCTCGCTACAACCCGAATTCTCGATGTGCCTATCATTCTGAAATCCTGGGGCATGATACAAACGATTGTTGGGCCTTGAAGAATAAGGTACAAGACCTTATCGAGGAGAAAGAGATTGAGTTTGATCCCCCAGAAACACCTAATGTAATAACAACACCAATGCCTAAACACGGTCAAGGTGCCAATGCTATTGATGATGATTGTTTTGTTTCCTCCGTGAATGATTTGACTACTCCTCTTTTGACTATTAAACAGAATCTGTTGCAATCCGGTCTATTTCCGGGCTATGATGAAAGTTGTAAATTATGTGTGTCTCTACCAAATGGTTGTTTTCTACTGAGGATGGGCGTCCAGTGCCTGATGGCTAACAAAGAAATCCTGTTTGAAAAAGTTCCTCTTACTAGAAACTCCTATGAAGATATTTCAATAATCACCATCTCCGACAATTCTCCTAGGGTCTCCACCAAAAGACCCATCAGGATTACATTTGTTCCAAAGTATGCTCCCCTAATCATCACCACGTCGGGGCCAATCCCATATTCTTTGGATAAAGTTGTTCGCTGGAACTATGGGGCTGACATCTATTATCATGGCGTCAGGCAAAATCTATTGGCTATCAAAGACGAAGTTGCGAAAGACAGTGACCCTGACATTGTCAAACTGTTGGGACCAGTAAGATAACAAGAAGTGGAAGAGTCTTCTCACCTGATATATCTCCAAAGACCATTGCTACTCCTGTAATTATTCCTGCTACCGCTCCTACCAGCATTCCCAGTGATACTCCCATTGACAATCCTACCATTATCCCTACTGCCAAGACAAAGGGCAAGGAGGTATTATCTGAGCCTGTCCAGAAGAAGGCACATCCAGAGGTCATTCTTGAGGCTTCAAGCAAAGAGATGGAAGAGATACTAAAGATAATCAAGAAAAGTGACTACAACATCGTGGAACAGTTGGGGCAGACCCCCTCGAAAATATCAATGTCGGCCTTACTTTTGTGTTCTGAGGCTCATGCCAAGGCCTTGGTAGAGTTTCTAAAGACCGCCCACATACCCCAAGAGACTTCCATTGATCAATTTGAGAATTGTGTGGCCAGCCTAACTGCTGATAACGGATTAGGTTTTTCTGACGCTAATTTAACTCCCAAAGGAAGGAAACACAATGATGCCTTGCACGTCTCCATCGAATGCATGGGCACTTCGCTAGCCCATGTTCTGGTGGATACGGGTTCATCTCTGAACGTCTTGCCCAAAAATGCTCTTGACCGAATAGATTGTGAGGGACTTACTTTAAAGCCTAGAAACATTGTGGTGAGGGCCTTTGATGGTTCTAAAAGGACAATGCACGGAGAAGTTGACATCCCTATAAAAGTTGGAACTCAGACTTTTGATTCAAATTTCTGTGTGATGGATATCCGCCCTTCCTACTCCTGTCTATTGGGCCGACCCTGGATTCACGGCGCTGGAGCCGTCACTTCTACCCTACATCAGATGTTGAAATACTCAATCAAGGGAAAGATCATCACTATCCATGGGGAGGAGGAGTACATGGTTAGTCATCTGAACTCTTTCAGGTATGTAGAAATGGATGGTGAGTTCATTGAAACTCCATGTCAGCATTTTGTGGAGGTCCCACAAACAGTTGTGGCAGCCAAGACTACAACCAAGACTCTGAAGGTTACCAGACCGCCATTGAAAATGGCCTCTCTGAAGGATGCTAGAGTAGTGGTTGAGGAAGGAGGACGCACTGTAACACCCCAATTCTACCCCGGCAAATTATATAAATAAATCAGAGTTATAAAAATCATTCATGCAAATGAACCGGGATGCCACAAATTCTTCTATCAAAATTCATTGCATTCATCGTGGATATATAACACTTTTAAAACATCGGATGAACCATCGTCATGACATCTTTGATTAAATAATTCAACATCTACGCAGCGGAATTCTTAATAACATCTTTATCATCATTACAGCAAATTCAAACCAACCAATACTTAATTATAATCAACTTAAAGTTCAACAACTGAATAATCAACAATCAAAAGCAACAAGCGTTCATCCCCCCGAGTGTTACATATCAGAGCAAGGACACCGACTCGAATTATCGAAGGTATACAACCTTCACTCTCGATTACCTGCACGTTACCAACATAAGGGCAACATTCAAACAGAAGGGGTGAGATACCCAACAATATAATAAAGTGCATGATAATTAATATATTAAATTAGATCACATAACATCACCACTTCTCATCTCATACTCAACAATAATCACGACAATAATACACAATCAAAACATCAATACACACTTATTTATACAATCATATAATATGAATCAATACTATGCAAATGCATGTGGTACCATTTGGAGCAGAACTCCCATATCAAGAATTTTCCAATTAATAGAGGCATCAACAAGGCATAAGCCTTCATCTCAATATTCGCCAATATAGGCCATCTCAACGAGCATAAGCTCCATCTCAAAATGCAATGTATGCGACACAATCATGAATGTCATAACAACACCAAAATTAATAACATCTCAATACAACATCATCGTTGGCCAAAGGCTTACATATCAAAAGCATCTCAACATATCTTCATCAACATCTCATATCATCATAATAATTCACCAAACATCATTTATTCATCAAACATCATTTATTCGTCAAACATCATTTATTCATCAAACATCATTTATTCATCATAAATTATCAAACACAACTTCATTAATAACATCTCATCAACAACTCGGCTGTACATTAATGTGACAGTAATTCACACCGCTATTTTGTAATCTTACATCATTACTATCATTACTCCTACTGTTACAAATCAAACAGCAGCCTATAAACATTTCATCCTCATCATTCTGCATAAAAACCAACATAACAATCATCACGGGAACTAACTCTAAATCCAAAATTGGCTACTAGGATTACACTTCCTATTCTTCATTTTAATCCTCTAGAATAAAGTTCATCGCGCTAGCTATTCAACGCTTCGAACGGCATCTCAAAGGGCATCCTAAAACTCAAGTTACGGCATTTTCAAACTGAATCTTCCAAAAATCAGACAACATGGGTCGATGCAAAATCTCTTGGATCGACGCATACTGCACCAAACTCGCAACATGAGTCGATGCATCCTCTCTTGGATCTACTCATCCTGGGTCTAACACACAGCATGTATCGACACATGCTCATATGGATCGACTCATCCTGAGTCTAAAAGCACTCATGTATCGATGCAAAACCTCTTTGTGTCGACTCATCCTGAGTCTCTAACCCTTCTTGCATCGACACATAGCATTTGAGGTCGACACATCCTGTTACATCATGTATAATTTCTGCGATTTCTCTGTTTTTTCACTACAGGATTCATACTTTAAGCCCTAAAAACTTAATCTAATCATAGATAATCATCACTTACAATTATCCTATAATTCTACATCAATTAAACAACATCGGGACATCATCATTCATCTATAATTCATCAATTTCACATCATACAACATCATAAATATTTAATTCATGAACAAGACAACAATCACCTCTAACCCCACATACCAACTATCATGAACCCAATTATAGAGTCAGAACCCCACCCTTACCTTGGATTGAAGGTCACTCTATAATCTTCCGGTCGAAACCTCGTTCTGTCGTTTTTCCTCTTTTTCCAACAGCTTCACGTTCTTTTTCTCAATCCTTATTCTTCTACTGCCTCTTCTTTCTATTCTTTCTAACCACAATAAAATAACATATTATTCTCTTAACTCCTTATTAGACTCAAAACTAATACACACCCTTATTACTACTTCCATTCCTTAAAAACAAGCCCACATCAAATAATATTATACTTCTAATATTATTTCACCACTTAATAAAATAATTAAATCCAATTAATCATAACAAATCTTCTCAAATATTCCAAAAATAATTTAATTAAATAATTAATTAAATTACGGGCGTTACATGCACCATCTGGGGTCAACTTCCGGATATTCCCTACAAATCCAACATATTTGGTTTGGGTTTTACTTCGGAGGCCCAAAGAGCTATTCGACGAACTCACACTGGGGGGCCACCTTTACGTATCCACAATCAGGGAATCAACACAGTGGAAGACAGTGGTGGTAGTTGTGATATGGACGAGTGGATTTTTCTAACCATCAACGGAGGACTCAACAATCGGGAGGCCAAAGAATTTGCCCCTATTACTTTTATTCAAGAGTAATTGTCTTTTAATTTTCTTGTTAAACATGTAATAATTAAACAATTTAGACTTTAAAACCTTGTGTCTTGCTCGAGGCACAATGGTCCATTTGTGAGGATTGTCACTTCATCTTCATATGTCATCAATAAATCATGGACGTTTTTGCATGCAAACTTTTACGCTCTTTGTTTTTTTTCTTTCATACCTTTTATTTTGTCAAAGATAGTTATGCTCTTACACACACTCACATATCAAAATGCAGATCCACATCTATTCAGGATCCCATGGGTAACGACTCTGCTATGGCCTATCATGGCTTTGAAAATCCGATCTACTAAGCCGAAGACGAAGGTGGGGAAGATTGTGAGGTACCAGGGGAGCTAGCCAGGTTATTGCAATAGGAAGAAAGGACCATACAGCCCCACGAAGATCCAGTTGAAACATTTAATTTAGGTACTGAAAAGGACAAGAAAGAAGTCAAGATAGGTTCCAACCTGGGGCCTAGTGTCAAGAAGCGCTTAACTCAGTTACTACATGACTATGTTGAGGTCTCTGCATGGTCATACGAAGACATGCCAGGACTCGACACTGATATTATGGTCCATTGTTTGCCGACAAAAGAAGACTGCCCTCTGGTAAAATAGAAGATCCGTCGCATACGGCCAGAAATGTCTGAGAAAATCAAGACTGAAGTCATGAAGCAGTTCAACACCAGATTCTTAGCTGTCACCTCCTATCCATAATGGGTCTCCAACGTTGTTCTAGTTCCTAAAAAAGACGTTAAGGTACGTATGTGTGTGGATTACAGAGACTTGAATAAGGAAAGCCCCAAGAATGACTTCCCGCTTCCCCATATTGATATTCTGGTTGACAACACCGCACAGCATAAAGTATTTTCCTTCTTGGACGGTTTCTCTGGATACAACCAGATCAAAATGGCACTTGAGGACATGGAAAAAACAACCTTCGTCACACAGTGGGGCACGTTCTGTTACAAAGTTATGCCATTCGGGTTGAAGAACGTTGGGGCAACCTATCAGCATGCCGTGGTAGCTCTGTTTTATGACACGATCCATCACGAGATAGAGGTCTACGTGGATGATATGATAGCCAGATCTCAGACTGAAGAGGAACACCTGGACCATCTGCAGAAACTGTTTGAAAGACTGAAGAGATACAAACTAAGGCTGAATTCGAATAAATGCACTTTTGGAGTGAGGTCCGGTAAACTCTTAGACTTTGTCGTCAGCGGCAAAGGTATCAAAGTGGACCCTGCAAAGGTAAAATCAATACAAGAAATGTCTGCTCCTCACACTGAGAAGGAAGTTAGGGGATTCTTAGGACAGCTAAACTACATCGCCCGGTTCATTCCCCATATAACCGCTACTTGTGAACCAATCTTTAAATTGCTGAAGAAAGATCAAGTGGTGGAATGGAACGACGACTTCCAGGCTGTCTTTGATATGATTAAAGAGTAGCTTCAAGAGCCTCCCATTTTGATGCCTCTAGTTGAGGGAAGACCTTTGATCATGTATCTAACAGTCTTGGAAAATTCAATGGGGTGTGTGTTGGGGCAACATGACGAGTCTGACCGAAAAGAGCATGCGATATACTACCTGAGCAAAAAGTTTATCGACTGTGAAACCAGATATTCACTGCTCGAGAAAACTTGTTACGCTCTGGCATGGTCTGCTCTCCAGCTAAGACAGTATATGTTGACTCACACTACCTTATTGATATCCAAGATGGATCCAATTAAATACATATTCGAGAAGCCCACCCTCTCTAGAAGAACAGCAAGATGGCAGATGGTCCTAACTGAATACGACATACAATACACTACCCAGAAAGCAATAAAAGGAAGTGTGCTAGCCGATCACCTTGCTCATCAGGCTGTGAATGACTATCAATCCATGAATTTCGAATTTCCGAATGAAGACATCATGTTGGTAAACAATTGTGAAGAACTCGGACCGTATGACGGACCTGGACAAGGATCCCGGTGGACCATGGTTTTTGATGGAGCTTCCAACACACTCAGCAACGGTATTAGTGTTTTAATCATATCCCCTGAAGGTTGTCATACCCCCTTCACTGCTAGGCTATGTTTCAACTGTACCAATAATATGGCAGAATATGAAGCGTGTATTATGGGTCTCAAGGCTGCCATAGATTTGGGAATCAAGTCCTTAAGTGTATTTGGAGATTCAACCTTAGTCATCGATCAGATCAAAGGAGAATGGGACATGAAGCATCCTAATATCATCCCTTACAAAGAACTTGTGTTGACACTGATCCCACATTTTGAGGAAATTACCTTTGAGCCTTTTCCACAAGAGGAAAATCAACAAGCGGACGTGCTAGCCACTATGTCATCCATGTTCAAAATCAAGTGGGATAATGAGGCTCCTCAGATCACCATTGAGAGAATGGATGAACCAGCTTACTGTCACGACATTAATACTGATGAAGTAGTGGTCAAGCCTTGGTTCCATGAAATTAAGAGATATCTCGAGGCCTAAGAATATCCAGAGGGAGCTTCAGTCAACGACAAGAAATTCCTGAGAAGATTCTCTGCTAAGTTCTTCCTCAGTAACGGAGTTCTCTATAAACACAATCACGACTCTGCTTTGCTTCGGTGCATAGACAAGAGTGACGCAGACAAGATCATGGTTGATCTACATGAAGGCACTTTTGGCACCCATTCTAGTGGGCACACGATGTCCAAAAAGATCCTCCTAGCAGGATACTACTGGTCCACCATGGAAGCAGATTATCATCAACATTCACGAACCTGCCACAAGTGTCAGATCTATGCTGACAGGGTACATGTGCCTCCAGTTCCTCTAAATGTCCTGACTTCTCCTTGGCCATTCGCAATGTGGGGCATTGACATGATTGGAGAGATCAAACCGACAGCTTCTAACGGACACCACTTCATCTTGGTTGGCATTGATTACTTCACGAAGTGGGTCGAGGAAGCTTCATTCGCTTCTGTTACCAAGAACGTTGTGGCCCGATTCATCAAATAGAATCTTATCTTTCGGTATAGTATTATGGAGAGAATCATTACAGATAATGGTATCAATCTCAACAATACTATGATCACTTCACTATGCGCGCAATTCAAGATCCAGCATCATAACTCTTCTCCTTACCGGCCGAAGATGAATGGCGCTATAGAAGCCACTAATAAAAACATCAAAAAGATCATACAAAAAATGACAGTGACCTACAAGGACTGGCATGAGATGTTACCATTTTCTCTTCACGGTTACCGTACCACGGCGCACACATTAACGGGGGAAACTCCTTTCTCTTTGGTATATGGCATGGAACTTGTCTTACCAATTGAAGTCCAAATACCTTCTTTGAGAATCATGAGGGATGTGGGGTTGTGATGGATTCAAACTCGACTTGACCAGCTGAACTTGATTGATGAGAAGAGGCTTGCGGTTGTCTGCCATGGCCAGATGTACCAAAAGCATATGATTAAAGCTTTTAACAAGAAGGTCAGACATCAGGTATATCGGGTTGGTAACTTGGTAATCAAGTGTATCATATTGCCACAAGGTGATCCTAGGGGAAAATGGACTCCTACATACGAAGGACCGTTTATGATAAAAAAACATATTTTCTGGTGGGGAAATGATCTTAACCACTATGGACGGTGACGACCTTCTGCACCCTGTAAACGCGGATATAGTTAAAATATACTACGGATGAAAAAAAAGACCTGCTAGGTCGACTGGCCTAGGCAAAAATTAGGGATAAATACAAAAAAAATATGTACACCCGGCAAGCTGAAAACCTAAAAGGGCCGCTTTGGCAAAAAAAGGGTATCCCGGTGGACTGAAAACCCGAAAGGGAGGTCCAGACAAAAGTTAGGGATTTAAAGCGTATGACTATGTCCCGTTGGATCACCTTACAGCCACTCTCCAGCATCGATCGTCAAACTCGAATGGTTCTAATCAATCCAATCAGCTTCGGACAAAGCAGCAAGTGGATGAGACGCTCAGAGACATGAAGGCCATAGCAGAATGGGACCCCGTGGGATTATCTTACATAGCTGTATTTTCTTTGTATCAATTTTTTGTTTTTTACAATGACATTCTCTTACTAGGATGTTCGTCTCTTTGTACAAAAATACTTATCCAAGTTAATACAATATTCCTTTAAAAGTGCAAAACTATCTATTTTTGTTTTACTGTTCTTGTTTTGTTTGCAAAAAAATATCCAGTGTTTATTTTTGAACATATGCATTTAAATGTAATTACTGTTTATAAATGAACGCATAAAAAGGTAAAACTAAACATAAAGACAATTATGAATGGCTTTAAGAAACAGGACAATATTTTTGGGCCATTCCATTAAATCCTCGCAGATACTTTCTATCAACAGAGCATAAGCAAGAACATCTTGCTACAGGATCGTTGCCATATCTTCAGCATGCATCCTAATGGTATCTTTTGCCTTCATATCCCTGACAGAGCAAAACTTCCAGTTAATATTCCAAGAGCTCCCCAGCGAAAGTCACCCAGCTGATCAGGTATTCCTCAGTAGGATTTCATAAAGTCCATAAGCAATGCACAGCATTTCACTTCCCCAACAGGGTTTACTTCCCTAATGATAGAAACCCGTCTATCAACACCAAAAGGCTTACACTCCTCATTTCCAACAGTAGCCAGGGATTTATTTTCCCCAGACCGTCAACACTACAACAAAACAACAGATATATGCATAGGTTGCATTCATACATCATAGACATCGACGACATAAATGCATATAACATAATCTCATTTATTTTGAGAAACATCATTATGCCATGCATTTCATACATCATGTCATTGCATACAACTAACTCTTTACCTTTTCAGGAAAGATCAATCAACAGAAAATTATCATCAACAGATTTTTAACAAGTCAAGGCAATTATCTGTGAACAAATCAATGGTAGATCAATTCTCGAAACAAGACTAATTGACTATCTACATGATAAGTACTTCCTTCAGACCTCTATTGGTTCAGTTTAAATCTCTCAATGGTTTATCCCGATTCCTTCCCAGTAGACACTTTCTCTAGTTCAGATAAATTGCTCCAAGATTCATTCTGATTCTTTCCAGTTAAAGAATATCCAAGACCTCTATTGGTTCAGTTTAAATCTCAATGGTTTATCCTGATTCCTTCCCAGTAGACACTTTCTCTGGTTCAGATAAATCGCTCCAAGATTCATTCTGATTCTTTCCAGTTAAAGAATATCCAAGACCTCTACTGGTTCAGTTTAAATCTCAATGGTTTATCTTGATTCCTTCCCAGTAGACACTTTCTCTGGTTCAGATAAATCACTCCAAAATTCATTCTGATTCTTTCCAGTTAAAGAATATCCAAGACCTCTACAGGTTCAGTTTAAATCTCTCAACGGTTTATCCTAATTCTTTCCCCAATAGACATCTTCTCTGGTTCAGATAAATCATTCCAAGATTTATTCTGATTCTTTTCCAGATCCCTGCTGGTTCAGTTTAAATCTCTCAACGGTTTATCCTGATTCTTTCTCGCAGACATCTTCTCTGGTTCAGATAAATTGCTCCAAGATTTATTCTGATTCTTTTCCAGGCACCTACTGGTTCAGTTTGAAACCTCTCAATGGTTTATCTTGATTCTTTCTTGCATACATCTTCTCTGGTTCAGATAAATCGCTCCAAGATTTATTCTGATTCTTTTCCAGACCCCTGTTGGTTCAGTTTAAATCTCTCAATGGTTTATCATGATTCTTTCTCGCAAACATCTTCTCTGGTTCAGAAAAATTGCTCCAAGATTTATTCTGACTCTTTTCCAGACCCCTATTGGTTTTGTTTGAAACCTCTCAATGATTTATCCTAATTCTTTCCAGTAAAAGGTTATTCAAGACTCCCTCTAGGTTCAGTTTTAAATCGAACAAAGGTTTATTCTGATTCTTTTCCCAGATAGAATCAAGCTTAGACTTAGTCTAATTTTCTATCAACAGTCACCTTCAGATGGCATCTATAAGCCCATCTCCGCCAACTCTCCATCATTTCTCCAAGTGGCGTCTGTAAGCACATTCCTTACACCTCAACCACAATATCATCAAGTGCAAATTTCTAGGCACTTTGGTGTTCAATCATCTTCCACCTTTAGGTCACAAATGGCAGATACATCAATCCAACTCTTCAGGTTTAAGAAGATTGAACAGGGGCAGCTGTTGTACCCCAAAATTTTCCCTCTCATATCTCAAAAGATTATCCTGGACCCTCAGTTTTGTTTGTCAAGTTTCAAGTCTCAGATTACAATTTTCTAAGAAAGTCATTCACAAGGGCAAAATGGTCAAAAGCACACTGAAAAGTCAAACTTTGACTTTTTTATCAAAATCAAGTTTCAACAATCATATTTCATCAAGACATAAAATTGGTTCATCAAGAAATCAAAAGTCATAAGTTACTTTGAAAAAATCAAATTTCTAAACACTTGGAAAATTTTCTAAGTATTAAGAAAATATGACAATTTCAGAACTTCTGGGCCAGATTTCACGCAAGTGCAATCAGAATTTGCAAAGATGGTTCAGAACATGACTCTTCAATCAGAACATATGGAAACTGTATTCTTCAACCAGAACATGATTCTTCAGCATATGGAGACTATGTTCTATGCTTCGATCAGAACATCACCCTTCGAATCTCATTCTGGTCTTCTTCGATCAGAACATCACCAAGCCCCAAAACCTAGTTTGAATGGTCTGTTGCACTGCTATGGTACAGTCCTGCATCTAGCTGCCACAACGCTCCAAATTGTTGTTGATCCAGTCCACGCCTGCATTTTTCTCAAATCCCATAATTGCACCAAATTAGCATATAAAAGCTGTGTTTAAAAAGCAATGGGACAGTATGCCAAAAAGGTTTAAATCCCATTTGTTTCCCCCCCCCCCCCCCAAAACCACAGCAAACTCATCTATAAATAAGTTGTTCCATCACACGTTTAAGGGGCTGGCTTTTGGAGAGAGGGAGTGATCAAATACAAAATAAAAGATAGAGAAAAGAAAACATCCAAACACTCTTAAACCCAGAATTTCCAAAAACAATACCTTTGTTCTTCCCTTTTGAATCCAAGAACACAACATTTTCTATTTCGTTTCTTGCTGACCCCGGAACATTTGAAGGCAATAGCTCAGGTCTCAAACGCACGCTTCAGATTCAAGAAAAACTGTGGATCAGAACTTCTTGAAGAAAACTAGGCTCGGAATTAGGATTATAACTTCTATAAACTGTCGTGCTTTCATTTTTCTGATTTGCTATTGTTAAGAACTGAATAAGTTACATATGTTTTGGCTAATGTAAGGAAGAAGGTGAAGTGAAACACAGAACTTCTGAGTTTTCTTTCCCACTGTTTTAGCATAACACAGAACTTCTAGGAGTTTTTTCTCACAGTTTTAACATAACACAGAACTTTTGAGTTTTCCTAACTGTTGAAACACAGTACACAGAACTTCTAGGTTTTCATACTGTTTTAACACACATAGAACTTCTAGGCTTTCTTACTGTTTTAACACTCACCGAACTTCTAGGATTTCTTACTGTTTTAACACACGCATAACTTCTAGGCTTTCTTACTGTTTTAACACACACAGGACTTCTAGGCTTTCTTATTTTTTTAACACATACAGAACTTCTAGACTTTCTTACTGTTTTAACACATACAGAACTTCTAGGCTTTCTTACTGTTTTAACACGATACACAGAACTTCTAGTTTTTTTCACTGTTATAATACAACACAGAACTTCTGGTTTCCTCTAACATTTCTTTCAAAACTTCAGCGCGCAGCAACCCAAAACTTTTGGTCCCCTCTAACGTTTCTTTCTGAACTACAGCATGCATAGCATCAAATCTTCTGGTCCCTTTCATTTTGTTTTCAGCTACGTGTTGATCCTGTTTTCGTTATTTTTTTCCTTTTCTTTCTTATTCTTATTATTTTCAGCATTAATATTATTTTTATTAATATAAAAAAGGCATAAAAAATATTTTTTTTCATTAACTAATTATTTTTCCTTTTAATTTATTAAGACAAAAAAACCATTTTCAAAACAAATCCTTTCCTTTTCTTATATTGTATAATTCAATATGGTTGTAATAGATAATTAGGATTTAAATTCTTGTAAATCCATATTTGTAAATATGTACCCCCATCCCCGAAATGACGTAATAGCTTAGAATTTATTTTTCTGCATTTTATTTGCTTTCATGTATTGTTAGTAATTAGGATGTATGACAAGATAAAATCAATGAATAGATAACCCTAATCAAAGACTAAATACATGTAAATCAAACACACTTGCACACTAGCACCTCTAGGGTAATCTCACCTTGTTGCCTTTCAGAAAATAGTCATGTCCCTCAAATATGGGCATTTTAGCAAAGACCCTCAATAAAAGATCGTAGTCCCTCGATGACCCTCAATGTTGCCTTTGGTAAACGATCTAGTCCCTAAACGACATTGCTAAAACGTCCCATAGGAAGGCTTCTATGACTATACAAACGTCCCATGCCCATCCTTTCACATCCAATGATGGGGATTCTTACCAAATCAATGGTAAGATAGCAACATCTAAAGGAGAAGGAAAATAATGTTTAAGAGCTTTTGAGTAGGTAGGATACTCCTAGTTGCTCGCTTGCTCAAAACAAAAACATTTTTTACACCCACAATTTCACTTTGAAACATTTTTCAAAAGACAAAACACTTTGTATGCATTCTTATAGAGACGAGAACCATTACAAATACATTCCTTTTTAAAATACTTTCAAAACCCACACCACAAACACATTTTCAAACAAAAAAAGCAAGTGATCTAGCAAGCAACTAAGAGCCCGTAGATAACTACGGATGAAAAGGGTGCTAACACCTTCCCTTTTCATAACCTACCCCCCGAACTCAAGAAATAATCTCAAAAGGTCTTTCCTGTTCTTTTCAACCTTTCCTTATTGGATAAAAGAAAAGTCGGTGGCGACTCTTTCTATCCGCAACAATTGCGATAAAACACAAAATAACCAAGTCAGTTCTCCTACTGTATTACTCCATCCAAAGTAGATGCTGACTTCATAAGAAATCTCTTTATGGGGATTCCTATTCCTACTGTCTAAGGAGGAGTCCTCTGGGAAAGTTCTGGGGGAATAGAGTCTAGGAGCTTCGGTTGTTCGTTACTCTACTGGGAGTTACCTCTTGACTGGAGAAATTAAAGCGAGGTGTTATCCGATCGGGATCCAGGCTTCACAGCGACTTGCTGAGGACAATAAGGTTGACGGCTATTTGGTCGTATTCCAGGCTTCACAGTGACTTTATTGGGGAATATGAAATTAACTGCTATCTGATCGGTTCCAGGCTTTGTAGTAACTGTAGACATTGAACTGTTATCTGGTCGTATTCAGGCTTCAGTGATTTGAAGACATTAAGCTGTTATCTGGTTGGGTCCAGGATTTAACTTGAATAAGAGGTATACTGTTATCTGGTCGAGTCCAGGCTTCGGTGTCATGGGTTATACTATCATCTGGTAGGGTCCAGGCTTCAGTAATTAACAAAAATAAACTGTTATCTGGTCAGACTCCAAGCTTTACAGTTTCTTTAACTGGGTAAGAATTAGAAAATCTCAGGGTTGATTTAATTGAACCAGAGAAAGTATCTACCGAAAAAGAACCAGAATAAATCATTGGTCGACTTAAACTGAACCAGCAGAGGTCTTGAGTTATATTTAACTGGATAAGAATCATAAAAATCTTAGGGTCGATTTAACTGAACCAGAGAAAGTATCTATTGGAAAAGAATCAGAATAAATCATTGGTCGATTTAAACTGAACCAGCAGAGGTCTTGAGTTATCTTTAACTGGATAAGAATCAGAAAAATCTTAGGGTCGATTTAATTGAACCAGAGAAAGTATCTACAGGAAAAGAATTGGAATAAATCATTGGTCTATTTAAACTGAACCGACAGAGGTCTTGAGTTATCTTTAACTATATAAGAATCAGAAAATCTTAGTGTCGATTTAACTGAACCAAAGAAAGTATCTATCGTAACAGAATCAGAATAACCCATTGGTCGATTTAAATTGAACCAGTAGAGGTCCTGAGTTGTCTTCAACTGGATAGGAATCAGAAAAATCTTAGTGTCGATTTAACTGAACCAGAGGAAGTGTCTACCAGAAATGATTCAGGATAAATCATTGGTCGATTTAAACTGAATCAGTAGAGGTATCTACCAGAAAAGAATCAGAGTAAATCATTGGTCGATTTCAATTGAACCAGTAGAGGTCTTTTGATAATGATCTTTCTAAGGAAAATATTGAAATAGCCCTTTGTTAGATGTAGCCTTTGAGAAGACTATCAGGTCATATAAGTAGTCAAAGATGTTTGTTAATTTGATCTTTCCTGAAAAGGTAAAGAGTTAGTCATATGCAACATCATGATGTATGAAATGCATTGTGTAATGATGTTCTCAAAATAAATTAGATTCTGTTGTATGCAATATGTATGTGCATGCCATGATGTATGAATATGGAATGTTGTTGTGGTATTTCCTAGTCTGGGAAAATAAATCCCTGACAGCTGTTGGAGAGTATTGGGAAGCTGAATCCCGGACAGCTATTTGGTAGATGAGGAAAGTGATTCTTTCATCTCAGCTGGGGATTATGAATGGAGATGATTTGATGGGGATTTCCTCTTTCCGTTTGAGGATATTATATCGTGGATCTTTGACTCTGCTTGAGAATGACTCTGGGGAAAAAAGATGCTCTATTGGAAGGTTTTACTAATTTAGAGAAATAAACTCTGTTGGGGGATAAACTTCTGCAGCTAGAGAAATAAACTCTACTGGGGATAAGGCTTTATAAACTGTTCAAGATTATAAAAACTTAGCTGGGGAACATGGATTTCAGCTCTCTGAGGGAACTTGGCTGGAGGAGGTAATTCCTACTTGGGGAAGAAGATGTCAGAACTTTAGTTGTTTTTACTCTGCGGGGACATAGACATCACTAGGACGTATGCTAAAGAGCGGTAACTTCTTCTCAGGATGTCTCTGCCTCTGTACCTGCTGGAGAGAATAATTGTGGGGACTACAAATGGCTTTTTAGACCTTGCCCCATTTCTTAAAGTCATTAGCAACTGTCTTTCTGTTTTTTATGCAATTATCTTTAAACAATAATCATATTCAAATGCATATGTAAAAAATAATCACTGGACATTTTTGCAAAACAAAACAATAAAATAGAAAACAAAATAGTTTTGTACTTTCAAAGAAATGATTTGTATTTACTTGAAGAAATTTTCCTATAACAGGCATTTTTTGTACAAAGAGACTGACATTCTAGTAGGAGAATGCCTCGTGAAAATGAAAACTATACAAAATAGTGTACAAAGAGAAAACAGCTATGTGTAATAATCCCATTGAGTTTCAATTCTGCTATTGCCCTTATCTCCTTGAGCGTCTCATCACTTTGCTACTTGTCTGAAGCTGACTGGATCGATTGGTATCGTTTGAGCTTAATAGTTGTTATTGAAGTCTGGTTGAAAGGTGGACTAATGGGACATGGTTATACGCTTTAAATCCCTAACTTTTTCCTAGACCGCCCTTTCGGGTTTTCAGTCCACCGGGATACCCTTTTTTTGCCCAAGCCGCCTTTTCAGGTTTTTGACTTGCCGGGTGTACAGATTTTTTTTGTATTTATCCCTAATTTTTACCCGAACCCTTTTGGTTCGCCGGCATGCCCTTATTTTTTCCTAGGCCAGTCAACCTAGCGGGTCTTTATTCATGCGTAGCATCTTTTAACTATGTCCGCATTCACAGGGTGAGGAAGGTCGTCACCTTCCATAGTGGTCAAGATCATGGCTCCACTAGAAAATATATTCTTGATCACAAATGGCCCTTCGTATATGGGAGTCCATTTTCCCCTGGGTTCACCTTGTGGGAGTATGATGCGCTTGATCACTAGATCACCAACTTGATATACCTGATGTCTAACCTTTTTGTTAAAAGCCTTGATCATTCTCTTTTGGTACATCTGACCATGACAAACAGCAGCTAACATTTTCTCATCAATCAGGTTCAGTTGATTAAGTCAGGTCTAGATCTAATCATCTTCATTCAAACCTGCGTCCTTCATGATTCTCAAAGAAGGGATCTGGACTTCAATAGGTAGGACAGCCTCCCTACCATACACCAAAGAAAAAGGTGTTTCTCCTGTTGACGTTCACGCTGAGGTGCGATAACCATGAAGAGAAAATGGGAACATCTCATGCCAGTCTTTGTATGTCACTGTCATCTTCTGGATAATCTTCTTAATATTCTTATTAGCAGTTTCCACAATGCCATTCATCTTCGGTCGGTAAGGAGAAGAGTTATGATGTTGGATCTTGAATTGCTTACAGAGTTCGGTGATCATAGTGTTGTTGAGATTTGTACCATTATTTCGGGGACACCATACCGATAAATAAGGTTATGCTTGATGAACCGCGCCATAACATTCTTGGTAACAAAAGCAAATGAGGCAGCCTCGACCCACTTCGTGAAGTAATCAATGGCGACTAGGATGAAATGATGCCCGTTTGAAGCGGTAGGTCTGATTTCTCCGATCATATCGATGCCACACATTACAAAAGGCCAAGGAGCAATCAAGATTTTCAAAGGAACCGGAGGTACATGTACTTTATCAGCATAGATCTGGAACTTGTGACACGTCTGGGAATGCTGATAACAGTCTTCTTCCATATTGGACCAGTAATATCCTGCCGTAGGATCTTTTTAGCCATGGTGTGTCCACTAGAATGGCTGCCAAAGGTACCTTCATGTAAATCTTCCATAATCCTCTCTACTTTGCTCTTGTCTACACACTGAAGTAAAGTAGAGTCGTGGTTGTGCTTGTAGAGGATTCCATTACTAAGGAAGAACTTTGTAGAGAACCTTCTCAAAAACTTCTTATCATTGACAGATGCCTCCTCAGGGTATTCTTGAGCTTCGAGATACCTTTTCACTTCGTGGAACCAAGGTTTGTCTGTTACCCCTTCAGTATCGATCTCATAGCAGTAAGCTGGTTCATCTAATCTCTCAATAATGATCTGAGGAGCCTCATTGTCCCATCTGACCTTTAACATGGATGACATAGTAGCTAGCGCGTCCGCTAACTGATTCTCTTCTCGTGGAAAATGTTCAAAGGTGACTTTTTCAAAGTGTGGAAGCATAGTCAGCACATGTTCTTTGTAAGGGATGAGATTAGGGTGCTTTGTATCCTACTCTCCTTTGATTTGACTTATTACCAAGGCCGAATCTCCGAAAACACTCAAGAACTTGATCCTCAGGTCAATAGCAGCTTTGAGACCCATGATGCATGCTTCATACTCAGCCATATTGTTGGTACATTTGAAACATAGTCTGGTGGTGAAAGGAGTATGACAGCCCTCGGGAGATATGATTACAGCACTAATACCATTGCCAAGTGCGTTGGAAGCTCCGTCAAAAACCATAGTCCATTGGGACCCTTTCTCAGGTCCTTCATCCGGTCCAGGTTCTTCACAGTCAGTTACTAGTATAATATTCTCATCTGGGAATTCAAAGTTCATGGATTGGTAGTTGCCCACAGCCTGATGAGCCAAATTATCAGCTAATATACTTCCTTTGATTGCTTTCTAGGTCGTGTATTGAATATCATATTCAGTCAGGATCATCTGCCATCTTGCTCTTCTACCGGAGAGAGCAGGCTTCTTGAAGATGTACTTCATAGGATCCATCTTAAATATCAATAAAGTAGTGTGAGTCAGCATATACTGTCTTAGTCGGCAAGCAGCCCATGCCAAAGCGCAACAAGTTTTCTCGAGCAGTGAGTATCTTGTTTCACAGTCAGTAAACTTTTTGCTAAGGTAGTATGTTGCATGCTCTTTTTGACCAGACTCGTCATGCTGCCCCAACACACACCCCACTGAATTATCTAATATTGTTAAGTACATTATAAAAGGTCTTCCTTCAAACGAAGGCATCAGAATTGGAGGCTCTTGAAGGTATTCCTTGATTCTATCAAAGGCAGACTAGCATTTGTTATTCCACTTTACCACTTGATCTTTCTTCAGGAGTTTGAAGATTGGCTCACAAGTAGCGGTTAGATGGGAAATGAACCTGGCAATGTAATTTAGGCGTCCCAAGAAACCTCTAACCTCCATCTCAGTGCGAGGAGCCAGAATTTCTTGTATAGCTTTTACCTTTGCAGGGTCTACTTGAATACCATTCTCACTAACAATGAAACCTAGGACTTTACTAGACCTTGCCCCAAAGTTGTACTTGTTCGGATTTAGCCTCAACTTGTACGTCTTCAGTCTATCAAACAGCTTTTGCAAGTGGTCAAGGTGCTCTTCTTCCGTTTGAGATCTAGCTATCATGTCGTCAACATAAACTTCTATCTCATGGTGAATCATATCATGGAACAAAGCTACCATAGCTTGCTGATAGGTTTCCCCAGCGTTCTTCAACCCAAATGGCATCACTTTGTAACAGAAATTTCCCCATTATGTGATGGAGGTTGTCTTTTCTGTGTCTTCGGGTGCCATCTTGATCTGATTGTAGCCAGAGAAACTGTCCATGAATGAAAAGATCTTATGTGTATTGCGGTGTTGTCAACCAGAACGTCAATTTGGGGAAGCGAGAAGTCATCCTTGGGGTTTGCCCTGTTCAAATCTCTGTAGTCCACACACATTCGTACCTTGTCGTCCTTTTTAGGCACCGGAACTAAGTTAGCAACCCATTATGGATAGGAAGTGATAGCTAAGAGCCCAGCGTTGAACTGTTTCATAACTTCTGCTTTGATCTTCTCTGACATTTCAGGGTGCATACGACGAACCTTCTGTTTTACTGGAGGGGATTCCTCTTTTGTCGGTAGGCGATGAACCACAATATCGGTGTCAATTCCTGGCATGTCTTTGTATGACCAGGCAAAGATCTCGACATAATCATGCAACATCTGAGTCAATTTTTGTTTGACACTAAGCTCCAAATTTGCACCTATCTTAACTTATTTTCTGTCCTCTTCTGTACCCAGATTCACTGTCTCAACTGGCTCTTCATGAGGCTGTATAGTCCTTTCTTCCTATTGTAATAGTCTAGCAAGTTCTCCCGGTACCTCACAATCTTCCTCACCTTCGTTCTCGGCTTGGTTGATCTGATTTTCAAAGTCATAGCTGGAAATAGCAGAACCGTTATCAATGAGATCCAGAGTGGATGTGGATTTGCAGTTTGATACGTGAGTGTGTGTAAGAGCATAGTTGTATTGATAAAGTAAAAAGCTGAAAAGAAAGACAGAGAGCGCAAAATTTGTATGCAAAAACGTCCAATTCTTTATTAATGATATATGACATTGAAAAATGATAACGCTCACAAATAAACCATTATGCCTCGGGCAAGACACAAGGCCATAGAGTTTACATTGTTCATTTATTACATATCCAGAAAACAAAAAGACAATTACTCTTGAATGAAAGTAATCGGCACAAAGTCTTTAGCTGTCCAGTTACTGGGTCCACCGTTGGTAGTAGGGAAGACCCAAATGTCCATGTCATAGTCACCATCACTGTCTTCTAAAGCGTTGATCCCATGATTGCTGATGCGTAAGGGAGGTCCTCCGACGCGAGCATGATGAACAGCCTTTTGAGCCCCTGAAGAGAAACCCAAACCAAACTTATCAGATCTGTATGGAATGTCAAGGAGTTGGCCCCAAATGGTACACCCACCTTCTTCAATTACTGCTTTGGAATCCTTGAGAGAAGCCATCTTTAATGGAGGTCTGGTGATCTTTAGCTCACTGGTAACAGTCTCGGTTACAGCCATGGTCTGAGGCACCTCTTGAAAGTTCTAGCAAGGAGTCTCAATGAACTCGCCATCCATTTCGACATACCTGTAAGAGTTCAGGTGGCTTACCATGTATTCCTCCTCACCATGCACTATGACAATTTTTCCTTTCACCGGGTACTTCAACATATGATGCAGAGTGGAAGTAACAGCTCCAGCCCCATGGATCCAAGGGCGTCCCAACAAACAGGAATAAGATGGTCGGATATCCATCACATGGAAGGTGGAATCAAAGGTCTGAGAACCAACTTTGATAGAGATGTCCACCTCCCTGTGTACCATTTTTTTGAACCATCGAAAGCCCTCACCATAATGTTACTGGGCTGCAGAGTTAAACCTTCGCAATCTAATCTGTCAAGAGCCTTCTTGGGCAGAACATTCAGTGATGAACCTATATCCACTAGAACATGGGCCAAAGTAGTGCCCCTGCACTCGATGGAGAGATGCAGAGTATCATTGTGTTTCCTTCCTCGGGGTTTCAAATCAGCATCAGAAAAACCCAACCCATTATCAACAGTCAAACCGGCCACATAATCTTCAAATTGGTCAGCGGAAGTTTCTTGTGGTACAAGAGCAGTTTTGAGGAATTTCACCAAAGCTTTTTCATGAGCTTCAGAGCACAATAGTAGGGCTAGCATTGAAATCTTTGAAAGGGTCTTCCCCAATTGTTCAACCATATTGTAGTCACTCTTCTTAATGATCTTTAATATTTCTTCCATTTCCTTCTTGGAAGCCTCGGGAATGGCTTCTGGATGTGCCTTCATCGGGACAGGCTCAACCAATACATCTTTGCCTCGAGTCTCGGCTGACTCGGTAGTAGGGATAACAATATGACTATCAGCAGGAGTAGCTATAGGAATATTGACAGGAGCAGCAAGGATAACCACAGGAGTGGCAACAGTTTTAGGGGGAGAGATCTCAGGAGGGAAAACTCTTCCGCTTCTTGTTATCTTATTGGTCCCAGCGATATCACCAATGTCAGGATCAGAGTCTTCGGCATCTTTATCTTTAATAGCCGGCAAGTCTTTCTTGACGCCATGGTAGTAGACATCAGCCCCATAATTTCAGGGAATATCTTTATCTGAGGAATATGGTACTGGCCCAGGGAAAGTGATTATCAACGGAGCAACTTTTGAAGCAGATGTAATCCTGACATGTCTTTTAGAGGAGACCATAGGAGGATTGGCGAAAATGGTAATAATAGAAACATCTTCACACATCACTTGTAACATGAGTCTTCTCGAATAGAATTTCTTTATCGTCCATCAGGCATTGGACGCCTTCCTTCAACAACTGGAAACCATTAGGTAGAGACAAACATAAGTGGCAACCTTCACCATAACCCGAAAATAACTCGTCTTGAAAGAGATTCTTCTTAATGGTCAGAAGAGGAGTAGATAGTTCATCAACAGAGAAAATAAACATGTCATCTTTAACAGCATTAACACCACGGCCGTGCTTGGGGATATGGGTAGTTATAACATTAGGAATCTCAGGAGTGTCAATTAAATCTCCTTTGCTTCGATTAGGTCCTGCACCTTATTCTTTAAAGCCCAACAGTTGTTTGTATCATGGCCTAGACTTTCAGAATGGTAAGCACACCGAGCCTTTGGATTATAGTGAGGAGATGCAGTGCTGGGATTTTTGGGAACTTCCCTCAAATTTACCAGATTGGATTTCAGTAAGTGAGGTAAAACTTGAGACAAAGTCATATTAATCCGGGTAAATTGTCTTGTAGGCCTTTCTGCTCTAGGATGATTATTCCGCTGTTGAGTAGCTGTAGGATTGGATATCATTACAGCCCCTACTGTTGGACGGCGTTCAGTTTTGCCCTAATTTCTTTGACTGTAAGCAGCATTGACCTCTTTCTTTCCCATGAAAGGTCTCTTTCCTGCACTTAAAGAGGCATCCTTCTGAATCTTGCCACTTCTAATACTAGCTTCCTCTCTTTCTCCAGTTAGGATTAGCTCAGTAAAACCAATTGAGGAGCTTCCAATCAGATGGTTGAAAAATGGACCAGATAGAGTACCCAAGAACATATCCACCAACTCCCTATCGGACAGGGGGGGTTGGACTCTTCCTGCTGGGTCTCTCCACTTCTGGGAATAGTCTTTAAAACCCTCGTTAGAACCCATAGACATACTTTGGAGTTTTGTACGAGTTGGATCAAGGTCTGCATTATACTGGTACTGCTTATAGAAAGCAGCAGCCAGGTCTTCTCAGTTACGAATATTGGTTCCCTCCAGCTGATAGAACCACTCTAGTTGAGTCCCGAATAGACTGTCTTGAAAGAAGTGGACCCATAAATCCTTGTCAGTAGTGTGAGGCTAAATCTTCCTCACATAAGATCGGAGATGCATCTTGGGACACCAGACCCCATCATACTTAGAAAACACCGGAACCTTAAACTTTTGCAGGATGACAACCCTAGAAACCAATCCCAGTTCTTCAAAATCCAACCCAGGTACCTTCTGGATCTCCATTGTGTTCATACGATCCTCCAGTTGTTTGTATTTATCATCAGCAGGAGGATACTGCTCCTCATTATAGTCAGATTCATTATCAGATTCTTTCGGGATGAGGTCTTCTTCTCTCGTCTCCTCTTCCTGATTGTCTCCTTCTTTTGATGAAGTTACCAGTTCTGAAGCTCACCGCATTGGTCCTCTGATCCTTTTTCCCAAATTCACTACACCAACTGGTTTCTTCGGCTTCTTCTTTTTGTCCTTCAGTATGAGGGCTTTCAGATCTTCTTTCCCTTTAGCTAGAGCCACGATCATTTGCTGGAACTGGGCGTTTTGTGCCTGGAGATCCTTGATGTTTTGTTCAAGAGCCATTTCTTTACTCGTTGAAATAAATAGCAAAGAAGATAAGAATCCTGTATTGAAGACCTGCTTATGCAATGACATGTATGATATGCATATGCAATGTTTTTGAGGACTTGGGGAAATTTAACTTTGTGAGCCAAAATGAGACAAGGATTTTATTAGTAGAATTCAAAATGCAATTGCCTTTTAGGCTTACAATTGAAAAATTCTAAAAATTAAGAAATCAGGTTTCCCATGGGCGCTTCCTCTTCGTGCAGAGATAGGCATTAAGACCTTTTTCCTCATCAAGTTGCTTCGTGAGCTCCAACACTTTCCTCTCATGGGTATAAAAATGATCTCTATAGGTATCCCACTCTTTCTTCAGCTGAATCCAGGATCTCTGCAGCTCTTCAAGATCAGTGAGCATGTCAGGATGAAGAACTATATAAGAAACATCCCCTTCAGTAATGGGCTCCACAATCGCTGTTAAGATGTCTATATATGGCATCACAAGGTTCTGAGCATGAGCTCGTACCCATTGGAGATAAGGTTCCAAAGGGATGGAAATCTTCAGCCCCAAAGTCTTGGTATCAAATTTGTTTACCATGCCCCAAGCTCATATGAACCTCTGACGATACCCTTGAACATCATCCTCATAGTTACACATAATTCCCTGGATAAGCATCTCGTGAGGACCATCCCTTCGAGCCTAACCAAATTATCGCAGAGCCACAGAAGGATTATAAGTTATGCCTCCCCTAATGCCAAGTAGTGGGACCTTAGGGAATTCCCTGCAGCGGTCAATAATAGAAATATCTCCCATAGATCAGGAATACCAGAGAATATCTGCGTGGGAAAGTGACATTATTCTTTGCGACCAGCCCAAACCTTCTTCATTCTTCAGTATTGATTTAGGGAGGTAAGAAATAAACCACCTCTAAAGAAATGGCACACAGCACATAAGAATCCCTCTTTTCTTCGTGGTACGAGTGTGGAAGGTATGCAAGATGTCTTCGAGTAAAGTGGGCACAAGTTTGCGAGAGAGGAAGACATTGATAGCATTCACATATATGAGTAGGTTTACATTAGGGAATAGTACTAACCCATATATTAGAAGGTCCAAGACCTCCTCAAAAGCCTGGAAGTCCAGATCATCCCAAAACAGCTGAGCCTTCTCTATTAGGAACTTGGCTAGAAAATCCTTAACTCCGCTTCTTGTTTCCCAATTGGATACAATGTCAGACTGTTTCAGGTGTAAAGTTGCTGCAATGATCTCCGGCTTTGGAGCTTCTTCCAAACCGGTGAAAGGCAACTGATCCAAAATAGGTATGCCATATTGTACCAGTAGAAATGTTTAAGACTAAGCCATTGGATTGACTAGACTTATACATATCAAATAAAATCGCCACCGCGCTTTATTGTTTCTAAAGGAATAGGAAAAGAGCGAGTAATCCAAAAAGAGGGAGAAAGATTCTAGGTAAGGGGGTTGGTTATGCAAAGGGAATGTATTAGCATCCTAAACATCTATGGTACTCCATGGGAACCTCTTTGAAAAATCTGTATATTTTGGCTATAAAATGTTGTATAGAAAATAGATGGTGGAGGTGAGAAAAGAAATATATTTTTTATGATTTTTTCACCCGCCGCGGTTGCGAACCTTTAGTGCCTACGTAACACCTTCTGTGCAATAGGGGATCAGGGTACACGTAGTTCCTCTTTAAAAAAAGTTAAAATACAAGTGTGTTAGTTAATTTTATAATATAAGACATCATCGTCATTGTCCATGTTGAAAACATACTTACTACCCACAATCATGAGAAGGGAGAATTTACATCATCTCAAAGTGGAGGATATGGCTTGGATTTTAAAAATCAACAAAACCTCACTCAACACCCAAGTGGAAAATATCTCTCTTCACTACATATTGTAGAAGTATAATTGTTTGCATCACTACAAGGATTGACAAGAGTCTAATCTTTTGAGAAAGGTTTTAAAATAAAAAGCCAAAGTGGCAAAATGGTTTGAAATGAGATTAATTGACTTTTAGTCTTCTCATAAAAAAAATTTCAAGGTATTATTAAGTTGGTTGAAGTTTATTTATGAAAAGGTTTTGAAAATGCATGGACATAAGTTCGAGTTTATTATGAAAATGGTTCAAGTTTCAAAACAAGAAGAGTTTTCAAAAGGAGGGAGAAGATTTTTGAAATTAAAGAATATGGGAGGAGATGAAGAGAATATCCTAAAGCATAAGGTAAAAGATAGGGATAAGAACCATTTAACCAACAAGAAGCCAATACTTGACATTATGAGTCAAGATAGAATTCTCATTCTTTGGATTGAAACCAAGAAAGCAAAGATACTAGACCTCTTGAGAGAACCAAACTTCAAGTGTATTAAGTCTTCACAAAAATTGGGAAGAGTAACAGTTGTATACAGGTGAATTCCAGATTACAAACAAAGTATGTAATCACAATAACCTGCATACAAAACAAACAAACAACCCAATGTCTTGAGGTAAACCTCAAGAACTCCAGACAAAATATCCATTAAGGTCACAAGGTCTCCAACATAGGCCAAGATTTCTAATCCTAAGTCCAAGAAGTCCAATACTCCATAATGCCAAAGATAGTAACCAAATAGTCCAACTATCATTAAAGCGTTTTATGGTTCATGTTGATTATTAAGTATCTTAAAAAAAAGCTCAAGTGAACAAAATAAAAATGACAAAAAAGTAAATGCTCAAGTTAGCAAAGATGAAAAATAGCATGAAATGTAAATGCTAAATTAAATGGTGCATAAAATGAAAGAGCATAAAATAAAAACACAAAATAAAGTCAATTATTAGTAATTAGTGGTTAGTTGGATGACCATCTTAAAACTTGCATTTGGAACTCATTAGGGGATTGGTAGAACCAAAGCCTTTATACAATAAATTGCATTTGCTTTATGTCAAGTATATCATCCATTTAAGAATCCTCAGTGTAACATATAATGATCAATGATGTTTAAGTGATTTGTGTTGACCAAAATTGATGAAGATCCATCAGAAGATTGGTAGAGCCAAAGCAACTACACAATTAATCTCAAGGTTATTGGATCAAAGGGTTCAAATTAATGTCTCGGGCTTGCAATCATGAGTTTGGGCCACGAATGATCACTTTCTCGAATCGGGATAAAATTTACCGCTATGTTAAGCAATCGTAAGTGGACTTATAAAGAAGTCGCACCTATTTTGAGATTGATCAATAGCAATCTATGTACCATTTATTTTGAGACATGATATAGAGATCATGCTCCAATAACACTTAGTGCAATAAGAAAGGGATAAGATGAAGATGGATGAGAAAAAATATACAAACTATTTTTGAATTAAAATTTAATCAAACTATTATTAAAATTATTTATCCATTTTTATGGAGTTAGACTCAACACCATGGATCCAATGATATTAAGAAAGTTCATGATCAAAAATTCAACCCAAGATCAGCCAGAAAATAATACAAAATAATATTACATTTAATATACGCATTAAAAGGGTTTTTAAATGTTTTAAAATAGAAATAAGAGAGAAAAATATCAACTATAATCAAATTAATCAAGAAAGATTAAGTAAGACCATAGAAAAATCAGAAATGAACTCAAATCTTTTTATAAAATTTTTGGTAATTTTTTAAAGTCATAAACTAATTTTAAAATTAAAAGAAATGAGTAAAATAAACCAAAAATGATTAAAAAAAATAACAAAGTCAGAAATAAAAAATAAATGAGGTCACCGATATTTGTCACAATATCATTGGATCATTCCTTTTTTTTTTTTTTAAATGCATAAAAGTATTTTTAAATATTTAAAACAATTCAAATAAAGTGAAAATTTATAAAAAAATATCAAAACACAAAATAAAATTGTAAAAAAATAAAAATCAGAAAGAGAAAAATCAAAAATATTTTTCATAATTTTTTCAGATTTTTTGGACTTAAAATGAATTTTTTATGATTTTTTTGAAATTTAAAACAATTTAAATATAAAAATCAGAAAATAAAATAAAATTAAAAAAATGTGGACCAATGAATGAGAGTCAAAACGCGTTAGTAAGCTAATCTAATAGATCAGACACGATGTGCATATCATGGTCATTAAAGAATAACACACATGATCATTAATTAAATCAGATATTCAAAAATTCCAAATGGTGTTGTTTTATTGGTTCAAAAATTCCAAATCAGATATTAAATCATGAAGAAAGTGTGACTTCTCTTTTGTCAAAGCTCATCCAAAACGTGCGTTTTAATGCACTAATCCACATGGGAAAGTTGACTAATCATGTTTAGACCTAAAACACGTGCTAATTTGAGGGTTAGAAGTTGTAACATGAAATTCAAATTCTGACTTGCGATGAAACTTCAATTCCAAGTTACCACTTTTAAAACAATGGCATTCTCAGCTCAAGGGGTCTTAAGTCATGGTTCTTGATGCTTTAGAAAGATGGGATTACAAGCTTTGCAATGGGAAAAGAATGGAATCAAATGGATGTTTGAGCTGAAAGTTGCAATGAGTCAAAGTTGGGAAAAAGAGATTGACTTTCCATACTTAGAAATATTTCAAGTTTTTCTTCAAAAGTGACCTATAATATTTTGCATCCAAACATGGCCTTCCTATTGGAATTTGCTCTTGACCAAAAAAGATGGCATGAAATAGACATCTTGAATGACATTTTTAAACATGAACTATTCAAAATCTCCAAAACTTGAGAGTTATGAATTGTTGAAGTTGGCAAAAAATCATGAAATGACCTATAATCTTTTGTATCCTTAAGGCATCCTCCATCCATTTCCTCATTTTGCACATAAAAGAAGGAATAAATTTCACATCCTCAAGATCATTTTGGAAAAAGAGTGAGCTCAAGGTGATTAAAATTGCCAAGTTATGATCATTTGAAGTCACGCATGGGAAGTTGGGGGTTCATCTGGAGGACTTGTAATCTTTCTTCATCATCAAGTTTCTTCCACATGAAAACTACTTGAAACTTTTGAAGAGATTTGTTAATAATCCTTTGAAGAGAAGTATGTTTTTGGAATCACTCAAAAATACCAAAATATGAGCAAGATATACTTCTTTGAAGTTCTAAACCCTAGCTCCTAGATCAAGAAAATGCTTTGAGGAACTTTGACAATTTTAAACAACCTTCTTGTACCAACACTTTTTCTTTGTAGATAGAAGTTGCTGAGGATGATAATGAGAACTCATAGCAACCAAAACCACTTCCATATCTTGAGAATTGATAGGAATATGCACTTGTGACCAATGGGAACAAGGCCTTGTCCAACCATGACAACTTCTTCAATCAACCCCTTGTACTTTTGAATAAATCTTGATAACTTTGAAATATGGTGAACCAAAATAAACCTTGCCATATCATTTCTTCCAAAACAACTTCAATGGTGAGGTTTTAATTTCTCAAGCTTTATTGACTAGGGAATGGAAATAAACTCATGAACCCATGGATCAACTTGCTAAGCCACATTGCCTTTACCTACATTATTAACAAGTAAGACAAACCAACATTGCATTTTATTAATTAAAAGGAAAGTCAAAATATACATGTATGATCACAAAATAAAAACAAGTCAGGGTGCTTGGTGATTCCTCAAAGAGCAAAGCTAAAGATAGGGAGGAGAACCAAAATCCCTAATGTGATCTTGTTGTGATTGAATCAATATGGTGTTATGAAGGGATATTAGGGGGAAAAATTGGGGTACAACAGCTGTCCTTATTTAAGTTTCTTCTATCTGAAGATACTAAGGTTAAAAATCTTCGTGTCGACGTGATTGAAGATACTAAATATAAAATAAACCCTATATTTGGCCCTAAGATGCCATGCAATGCTTATGAGTAAGAATGCATATGAATAACTTCAAAGAGATGCAAAACACCAATGGGGATGTAGCAAAGGAAATAAGGATCAAAAGAGAAACCTGACCAGGAAAGTAAATCACTGGTGAATCAAAAAGACCCGACTCTATTGGTGTAACACCCAAAGAAGAGATAAGGTAGCATCAACTCAGCTAAAGAGGAGATAGTACAGGATAAAAGTGATTGACAACCAACTGTGAACTACCAAACTCAATAGTCGGAGGTAGAAGATCAAAAAGATAATGACTCATAGATGACAGTAAACTACCAACTCATCGTTAAAGGTAGAAGATCAAAAGGATACTGACTCATAGAGGATGGTAAAAGATCAAAGGATATACCAACTTTTACTGAAGGCAAAACTACCAACGTTCACTGAAGGTAGAAACAGAAAAGAATAACAACACTGAAGTTCACTGATGGTGAGCTACCAACGTTCATTAAAGGTAGAGAGACAAACATCGACGTTCACTGATGATGAACTACCAACTTTCACTGAAGGTAGCAAAATGATAACAATCACCATTGTTCACTGATGGTGAACTACCAACTTTCACTGAAGGTAAAGAGAAAAGAAATATCATAGCACCGATGTTCACTGACGGTGAACTACCAACGTTCACTGAAGGTAGCAAAAAGATAACAATCACCAACGTTCACTGATGGTGAACTACCAACTTTCACTGAAGGTAGAGAGAAAAGAAATATCATAACACCGATGTTCACTGGCGGTGAACTACCAACGTTCATTGAAGGTAGCAAAAAGATAACAATCACCAATGTTCACTGATGGTGAACTACCAACTTTCACTGAAGGTAGAGAGAAAAGAAATATCATAGCACCGAAATTCACTAACGGTGAACTACCAACATTCACTGAAGGTAGAAAAAAGTTAACAATCACCAACGTTCACTGATGGTGAACTACCAACTTTCACTGAAGGTAGAGAGAAAAGAAATATCATAGCACCAACATTCACTGACGGTGAACTACCAACGTTCATTGAAGGTAGAAAAAAGATAACAATCACCAACATTCATTGATGGTGAACTACCAACTTTCACTGAAGGTAGAGAGAAAAGAAATATCACAGCACCGACGTTCACTGACGGTGAACTACCAACGTTCACTGAAGGTAGCAAAAGATATAATAAGTTTCCCCAAAATTCTGGCGTTTCACCTAGAACGGGTCTCAACTTCTTCTTTAACCAAGGCACTCCGCCCAGAAAGGGTAATATATAAGTTGTCTCAAATAAAGAGACTACCACTTACAAAGATTTCACAACAAACTGTCTCTGTGATATTGAAAGACTTGCCATCCACTAGAGTAATTTGACAACGAACTACAAACTATCCACTCATAGAGAAGATAGCAAAAAAGTAACGCCACTCTTACAGGGAAGTAAAAGTTGCTCAAATAAATAGACCTGCTACTTGTTGTTATGGGAAGGATTGTAAAAATGACTTTCTGGGGAAAGCAATTTGGCTTCCTGGGGAAAGAAATATGACTTCCTAGGGAAAGCAATATGGCTTCCTAGGGAAAGAAATATGACTTCCTGGGGAATGAAATACAGCTTCCTGGGGAAATGCCAACATATTCCTGCTGAGGAGATAAAAGTTTTCTCGTGCCAAAATAAATGCACATTCTCAAACCAATTCTCGAAGCTTGCAGAAATCCAAAGTAATAATATTACTGGGAAACAAAGATTCAAACCAGAAATAAACTAGAGTGAAACAGTCAACCAAAATACATCCTTTGAGAAATAAACTCAAGAGGAAAACCCAATCTATCCAGACAAAGAGTTGTACAGGAAGGCTAGAGCAAAAATCATCCACGAGGGATAACTCAGTGGGGAAATTGAAAGAATATACGCTTTCTGCTTAAGGCCGACACTCTATTGGAGAAAGGACAACATAACTCTGCAAAACAGGGTAATATGTCAACAAAATATTAACGAATGTGAATGAGCAATGATTTTCTAAATTTAACTATGCATGATGTATGTATGAATTTATGAGTGTTATCATGTATATGCTGACAAAACAGACATATAATATTGGGAGTAACTAAGCAAAACCAACTCGGGCACAATCAACACTCGACTAAATCACATCCAAGATGAACATTCCATAAGAAAATAAGCACCAAATGAGGAAACAGAATCCTATTTCGCGGCTTAACTTCACTGGGAAGGAACATAATCTAGAAGTAAACAAATCATAGCGACAAAACAGTACATATACAGGGATATAACATCCTTCTCCAGGCTTCACCATGGAATAGCACTCAGACTTCAATAGGGAAACAAATGTTTTCACGGTCCGCACTTCTATTGGGGATTGCAATACTGATTTTAAATAAGGCAGATGGAAACCATATCGGCAAAACATCAACTAAGGATTTCGAGCTGACTTCATTGGGGAAATATCATATAGACTTCACTAGGGGAGATAGTGCCTCATTATCGAGAGATTAACTGAGGACCTCGTGTTGACTTTATTGGGGAGGCCAACACCACATCAAAGAGGGGAAAACAAGATACGTTCTTCAATATTGAGAGTAAGTATTGCACCAACTTCTCTGAGGGAAAAGTATGAAACCTCATGGGGATAACAACTTGGGGAGTTAAGAAGTCAAACATTACAACAAGAAATCAATCTTGTGGGGATTTTAAATCAAACCCAGCACTTGGCGGGTGAAAACCCAAAAAACTGACAAATGCCTCAACACTTCTTAAATTAAACATTGCCCTTGTCTGATTATCGAGCAATCAAACAAAATGCAAGTACTGCCGAAAGGGAGATGCTTCGTAAATGAGTCAAATTTCAGCATGCACGAGGAGAAAAGACTTTTATCAAACAGGGAAGCCTTCACTGGGGAATCTTGGATTTAGTCTTCATATCATGCAAACTTATTCCAACAAAAGATGCCCTGGGATAGCCTTCCTGGGGAATCAAGAAGTCAACATTATAGAAAAAGGTCAAACTCATGGGGATTTTAAATCAAACCCAGCACTTGGCGGGTGAAAACCCAAAGGGTTGACAAATGTCTCAACACTTCTTAGAAAATATACTGCCCTGGTCTAGTTTCCTGGGAAATGAATACAAACAATAATGCCAATACTGCAGAAAGAGCGACATTTTTCAAATACTTCCACCTCAGCACACCAAGGGAAAAAGACCTTTTGTCATATGAGGGAAGACTTCGCTGGTGAATCTGGGATAGAGGCTTCAGACCATGCAAACCCAAAAATCAAAATAATGAACCAAGACTTGACTGGGGACACTGGGATCACAAAACCAATATTGCACCTTACGCCAATTGGTATCGTCTTCAATATACAAAAATCATGCGCATACCAGCGAAAACAACCTGAGAAAACCTTCCTGGGGGAAACAAAACTTCCCAAAATTACTGGAGTTCGTCCATTCATGGGATCACCACTTTTGTTTTCCTCTTGAATCACAAAATCTAAAGTAAAAGTAAGTTGTAAATTCTTTTTGAAAAATAATTTTGTTATTTAATCTTTTTGCTTTGAAAATTATTATCAATAATAAATGGAGTCTTTGTAAGCTGAATAAAATAAGAATTACAAAGAATTGGGTAAAAGCTCAAATTTTATTGATAGAATGGTAGTCTGTGAATGGCAAGACTCTACGGATGATTACAAAGTTCATAAAATGGTAATATATAATGGAAAAGATAAATTGAGATACAGTGACCACTATTCCCTCTAACAACTTTGAAATTCTGAGCAGCAGCTTCCGTTGAAGTATGGTGAGGATCCAAGAAGATTGTTGCTTCAATGATTAAGTCTTTTCAGATGTAGTTACTTGCCAAGAAAGTCCCTAACTTTTGCCTAAGCTGCCCTTGTGGGTTTTCAACTTAGCGGGAAATTTTATTCTGTTTATGTCTCTAATTTTTGCCTAGACCGCCCTTTCGGGTTTTTAGCCTACCGAGATGCTCCTTTTTGCATAAGCCGCCCTTTCGGGTTTTCAACTTAGCGAGTTGTTCTTTTATTTCTTTAGGCGAAGTATTTCCTCGCCATCCATAGTTTCAAGAATTAATGCACCACCATAGAAGGCTTTCTTGACAACATATGGGCCGTCAAAATTGGGAGTCCACTTGCCCCTAGAATCAGCGTTAAAAGACATGATCTTCCTGAGCACGAGGTCGCCTTCTCTGAATTCACGAGGTTTGACCTTCTTATCAAAAGCTTTCTTCATTCTCTTCTGATATAACTACCCATGACACAAAGTCGTCATTATCTTCTCTTCGATCAAATTCAATTGGTCAAACATGTTCTGGACCCATTCAGCCTCTGACAACTTGGTTTCCATTATCACACGCAAAGAAGGAATCTCAACCTTGATTGGGAGCATCCCTTCCATTCCATACACAAGGGAGAACGAGGTTGCTCCTGTTGAAGTGCGGATAGATGTCTGATATCCATGTAAATCAAAAGGGAGCATTTCATGCCAACTTTTATAAGTAACAACCATCTTCTGGATGATCTTCTTGATATTCTTATTAGCAATTTCAATAGCCCCATTCATCTTAGGCATGTACGAAGATGAATTGTGATGGACAATCTTGAACTCTTCACAAAGTTTTGTCATCATCTTTTTCTTCATATTCGATCCATTGTCGGTGATAATTCTGCTCGGCACACCATATCGACATATGAGATTATTCTTAATGAAGTGCACTACCGCCTGCTTAGTAACATTAGCATATGAAACAGCTTCCACCCATTTTGTGAAGTAATCAATTTCTACCAAGATAAAACGGTGTCCATTCGAAGCTTTGGGTTCTTTCATTCCAATCATGTCAATATCCCACATAGAGAAAGGCCACGAGGAAGAAATAAAATTTAGAATTGTCAGAGGCACATGAATCTTGTCCGCATAAATCTGGAATTTATGGCACTTCTTTGCAAATCTGTAACAGTCAGATTCCATTGTCAACCAATAGTAACCCGCCCTTAGCATTTTTTTAGCCATCGAATGTCCATTGGCATGAGTGCCAAATGAACCTTCATGAATCTCATGCATCAACATGTTTGCTTCATGTCTATCCATGCATCTGAGCAAGACCATGTCATAATTTCTCTTGTACAACACATTTTCACTGAGGAAGAAACTGCCAGCCAATCTTCTCAATGTCTTTCTATCTTTATTCGAAGCACCAATCGGGTATTCTTTAGTCTGGAGAAAATGCTTGATATCGTAATACCAAGGTTTTTCATCTGCTACCTCTTCTGTTGTAAACACATGAGTGGGCCTATCCAGTCTCCGAACTATAATTCGAGGTATATCATTCCAAGTATTCACTTGATACATAGAATCCAGAGTTGCTAGAGCATCCGCCATTTGATTTTCGTCTCTGGGGATGTGATGGAATGAAACTTTACTAAAGAAGGGTAACAATATTCTAGCATAATCTTTGTAAGGGATCAAGCCGGGGTGACGAGTATCCCACTCTCCTTTAATCTGATTTATTACCAAAGTTGAATCGCCATACACATCTAGAATTTTAATTCTAAGATCAATAGCTTCCTTGAGACCCATGATGTAAGCCTCATATTCTACCATATTATTAGTACAATCAAATGGCAACCTTGTAGTAAAAGGAATGTGTGATCCACGTGGAGTGACAATCACAGTACCAATTCCTTTACCATAAGCATTCACAGCTCCATCAAATATCATGCTCCAGCGAGATTCAGGATCAGGACCTTCCTCAGGCAATGGTTCATCATAATCTTTCACTTTCAAAAATATCACATCCTCATCGGGGAAATCATACATCATAGACTGATAATCATCAACTGGTTGGTGAGCAAGATAATCTGCCAACACGTTGCTTTTAATAGCTTTTTGAGTGCGGTGTTCGATGTCATATTCAGATAACAGCATCTGCCAGCGGGCAATTCTCCCGGTAAGAGCAGGCTTTTCAAAAATGTACTTGATTGGATCCATTTTGGAGATCAACCAAGTAGTGTGATTCAACATATACTGCCGCAAAGATTTTTTTTCCCAGGCCAGAGCACAACATGTCTTTTCCAGCATGGAATATCGTGACTCATAATCAGTAAACTTTTTAATGAGATAATAAATGGTGTACTCTTTCTTCCATGTTTCATCTTGTTGTCCCATAATACAGCCCATGGAATTATCTAACACTGGCAGATACATAATCAATGGTCTTCCTTCAACAGGAGGGAGCAAGATAGGAGGTTCAAGCATATATTCTTTAATACTTTCAAACGCCCTTTGGCAGTCATCTGTCCACACACAACCATGATCTTTCTTTAACAACTTAAAGATCGGTTCACACATTGCAGTCATGTGGGAAATGAATCTGGAAATATAATTCAAACGCCTGAGGAACCCTCTGACTTGCTTTTCAGTTCTCAGCGCTGGCATTTCTTGAATTACTTTGACTTTATCAAGGTCAACTTCAATCCCTCTCTGGCTAACAATGAAACCCAACAATTTCCCTGACCGAACACCAAAGGTACATTTATTTGGATTCAAGCGAAGACGATACTTCCTCAAACGCTGAAACAACTTCAACAAATCTTCTACATGCCTTCTTCAGTCTGGGATTTAGCAATCATATCATCAACATACACCTCAATTTACTTGTGCATCAGATCATGGAATAGGGTTGTCATATCCCTTTGTACGTTGCACTAGCGTTCTTCAACCCGAAGGGCATCACTCTGTAACAGAATGTCCCCAGAGTGTGATAAAAGTTGTTTTTTCCATGTCCTCAAGAGCCATCCTTATTTGATTATACCCGGTAAATCTGTCCATGAACGAGAAAACTTTGAATATTGTTGTGCTATCCACTAACATATCAATGTGTGGCAATGGAAAATCATCTTTTGGACTCGCTTTATTTAGATCTCTGTAATCTACACACGTGCGAACTTTTCTGTCTTTCTTCAGTACTGGGACAATATTAGCAATCCACTGAGGGTACATTGATGTCACAATAAAACCGGCATTAATCTGCTTTAGAACTTCTTCTTTGATCTTCACTGCCATATCTGGGTGAGTTCTTCGCAACTTCTGTTTGATTGGCGGGCACTCTGGCTTCAGCCGCAAATGGTGCTCCACAATATCTGTATCTAGACTAGGAATATCTTGGTAAGACCAAGCAAAAATATCCACATACTCTTTCAACATCTCAATCAACATGGTCTTCACATCAAGATGCAGTAATACTCCAATCTTGACTTCCTTCAGATCTTCTTCTGAACCCAAATTGATTACTTCCAATGGCTCTCTATATGGTTGAATGGCATTCTCCTCACGCTCAAGCAACCGTGAGACCTCTTCTGGAATCTCATCATAGTCTTCTTCTTCGGCCCCATACACAGGACATTCAAAGTTGGGAGAGGGTGCAGGGTCATTGTATTCAACGGGTTTTTTAATTAATCTGCACATATGATTTATGATTGCTTTTAGAAACTGACACATATAACAAGTGATCATGCAGATTGAATTTCAGTTATTATTTATTTTGAAAGGTTTTTTTTTATTACCATTTTCCAAAACAAAAGCAAAAAATAAAGACACAATTTGGGAAACAAAGAAAACTTTTATTATTGATTTTAAAAATCAAAGCAAACCGATAAGCCCATACAATATTAATACTTTCACCTTGGGCAGAGTGAAAGATTTTCAAAAAGATTAACAAAAACAAATCACTTCGAAAGATGTATGCAAGAGGGAACATCAATGGTGATCCAGTTCTGAACCCTAACTCTGTGCGTCACATAATTTGGCATTTCTAGCTCTGCATCATCTTCCATAATGGCATTAATCCCGGAAACAGTTGGATGAAGATAACCCCCGCTACTAAAGATGTCTTCATACTTGCCTGCAGCAGAATTCGGCTTCATGCTCTTACCTTTATCATTCTTCACAGAGAACCCCAATCCAACTTTATTCTTGTTTACAGGTGGATCAACAATCTGTCCCCATACTTCACTATAGCCATTATGCACAACCTGCTGAGCATCCTTAAACGAAGCCATAGAATTCTCATTTCCTCTTATATTATCAATGGATAAATCTTAGAACTGGGTTCCAACAGCAGCTTCATCCGCCTCCACAATGCTGAAAGAGGAAAAAAGAGATATGAATAATGCATGTTCTCCACTTATAATTACCACTTTTCCTTCATGCACAAACTTCAACTTCTGGTGTAAAGTCAAAGTGACAGCCCCTGCCTCATGTATCCACGGCCGTCCCAACAAACAGCTGTAAGTGGGTATAATATCCATGACCTGGAAAGTAATCTGAAACAAATGTGGGCCTATATGAATAACCAAGTCCACTTCGCCAATAACACATTTCCTTGATCCATCAAATGCTTTCACAATAATGCCACTTGGGAGCATGGGCGTTCCTTGATATTTCAACTTCATAAGTGTTCTCCTTGGTATAACATTCAATGCGGATCCATTATCAATCGGCACATTGGATAATGAATCATTCTTGCAGTTCATAGAGATGTGGAGGGCCAGATTGTGATTCCTTCCTTCATCGGGCAGTTCATCGTCGCAGAAACTCAGGTTATTACATGATGTAATATTCCCTACCACACTACTGAATGGGTCTACAGGCATATCACTTTCCACAAAATCTTGGTCCAATACCCTCATCAAAGATTCTCTGTGAGCAGAGGAGTTCATCAATAAAGCCAAGATAGATATTTTTGAGGGATTCTGCAGTAGCTGGTCTATAATTCTGTAGTCGCTCATCTTGATTATCTTCAAAATCTCATCCACCTCCTTTTCTAGTGTAGCTCCACTAGATTCACCCACTGCCTTCTTTTCCTCAGCACTTTCCACAACTTTCTTTCCAGTACTAACATCTCCACGAACAACTGGTGCAAATACACGACCGCTGCAGGTCACTCTGCTAGTCTCAGCAATATTCCCAAAATTAGGCATTGGCTGGATGGGAACTTCCACACCATCCTCTAAAATTTTAGCATTATATTTGTAGGGTACAGACTTGTCTGACTTGTAGGGGACAGGACCCGGTAAGCTAATCACCAATGGAGTAATAGCTGGCTTGCTATGATATTCAACTTCAAAAGGGGTGGGTGCATAAAAATAAGGCACAATAACATTTACTCCCTCTTCAACACATTCATTCATTAAAGAGTCATCTCTGGAAAACATATCTTCATCTAAGGAGAAGAACTCATCCGCAGAGGCATACTCATCATCTGACTCTTCTTCAGCCAAACAAACCTCAGTCTCATCAACCTCATGGTAATCATCCCTTTGGCCTGTAACCTTGATAGTTCCATTATCCAATAACAACTTAACATCTTTCCTTACTGTGATGCGGTGGGAGAATTGACTTGATTGTTTGCGTTTGTTTTCGCAAATGTTGCGGTTAGCAAGAGTCGCCACCGACTTTTCTTTTATCCAAAAGGAAAGGTGAAAAAGCACAGGAAAGACCTTTCGAGATGTTTTCTTGAGTTCGGGGGGTAGATTATGAAAAGGGAAGGTATTAGCACCCTTTTCATCCATGGTTTTCCATGGGCTCTTAGTTACTCGCTAGATCACTTGCTTTTGTTTGAATGTGCTTGTGGTGTGGGTTTTGAAAGTATTATGAAAATGTAACTTTGTAATGATTCTCGTTTCTATAAGAACGCATACAAAGTGTTTGTTTCGAAAATAGTTCAAAGACGTGTTTGTGAGATGTGTTTTGAAATTATTTTTAAAAGGTGTATTCTCTGTAATGGTTCTCGTCTCTATAAGAATGCGTACAAAGTGTTTGTCTTTTGAAAATGTTTCAAAGTGAGAGTGTTGGTGCATAAAATGTTTTTGTTGTGAGCAAGCGAGTAATTGAGAGCGAACCTACCTACTCAAAAGGTCTTATATGTGCTTTTCCTCCTCCTTTAGATGTTGCTATCTTACCATTGATTTGGTAAGAAGCCCCATCTTTGGATGTCAAGGGACGAGCGTTGGGACATTTGAATAGTCATAGAAGGCAACTTATGAGACGTTTTAGCAATGTCGTTTAGGGACTAGATCGTTTTACCGAAGGCAACATCGAGGGTCATCGAGGAACTACGATCTTTTTTATCGAAGGGTCTTTGCTAAAACGTCCCATATTCGAGGGACATGACTATTTTCCGAAAGGCAACAAAATGAGATTACCCTAGAAGTGCTAGTGTGCAAGTGTGTTAGTTTGCATGCATTTTAATCTTGATTAGGGTGACCTATTTGTCGATTTCATATCTTGCCATACACGCCCTAATTACTAACAATATATGAAAGCAATAAAAGTGCGGAAAGTAAATATCCTACGCTATTACAATCATTAGGGGGATGGGGGTACATATTTATGAATGGGGGTTGCAAGTAAAATTAAATCCTAAGTTACTATTACAACCATATTGAAATGTACAACATAAGAAAGAAAAAGAATTTGTTTAGAAAATAGTTTTTTGTCTTAATGAATTAAAAAAAGGAATAAATTAAAAGGAAAATATTTTTATGTCTTTTTATGTTAATATTAAAAATGATGAAAAGGGAAATAAATGAAAGGAAGAAACAATGTGTTACTGCAAGCAAGGAAACAAGGATCAGAAGTTTTGAAGCCAGACATGTGATGATTTAGAAAGGAACGTCGGTGGAATCATAAGTTCTGAGTTGGTACATTCTGAGGTCCTGCAAGGAATGTCAGAGGGAAAACACAGAGATTATGGGTGGTATTCAGACAGTGAGTCACAAGTCAGAAGTTTTGTATTACACTAAAACAGTGAGTAAACTTCATAAATTCAGTGTATTGTCAGCATGTAAAAATCAGAAACTCTGAGTGTTTGAAAACAGCGAGTGGAAACATCAGAAGTTCAGTGTAATTGACATGTAAGGAGAACTCAGATGTTTTGTGCTGTGTTAGAATAGTGAGTGAATCTTAGAAGTTCTGTGTGTTATCAGCATGTGAAAATCAGAAGTTCTGTGTTACATTTTAGCTCTTTTCTCATATTAATCAGCACGTCAGCAACTCATTCAGTTCTCATTAGACAGCAAATCAGAAGGATAACAACACAACAATTTATAGAAGTTCTAATCCTAAATCTGAATCTAGCCCTAATCAAGAAACTCTGATCAACGGTTTTTCTACCTATGCAATGATATGGACAACATTAATTGTGATATTTACATATTAGTGATGTTCTGAATGAAAAATGCAAAGTCAAAAAACTTACCTTGAATCTGGAGTGTGGGCTTGGAGCTTTGAGTTGCTTCCTTTGGGCGTTCTGGAATCAGCAAGAGTAACGGAAGAGGAGAATGCCAATTTCTTTTATTCAAAAGGAAGAACAAAGGTTTGGTTTTCTATTTGGGATTTCTGGATTTTTATGAAGGTTTCACTACTTCCTTTTCTCTCTTTTTTATGATTCTTTCTTCCAAAGTCAGCCTCTCCCTTAAAGCCCAGCCCCTTGAACGTGTGATGGAGCAAAGTATTTATAGGTGAATTTGTTGTGATTTTGAGGGGAAAGACAAATGGGATTTTAAATCAATTTGGCATCCTGCTCCCTTGCTTTTTCATCACTGTTTTCGTATGCTAGTTTGGTGCAATTATGGGATGCAGGCGTAGGCTGAACTAGCTGCTGATTAGCAGCTTTTAACCATGCTTAAGCTGGAGTTGTCAGCAGGATTTAAGGAAAAGCAAAACAAAGCATGGGCCTAGTACCAAAGTTTTATATCCCAAGACAGTAGAGGTACACGTGGTGAAAATCCTTTAGAGACTCAGAAAGTGGTTGTGAGCATTAAATGAGCATTAAATGATGATGAGATTTATCATCAGAAATACTGCCATGTGAAATTCTACATCATTGCATAATTCTAGATCAGAAATTCTGCTTCAGCGTAGCATCCATCCTCTGATCTTTGTATCTTCTGGCTCCAGCACGTTCTGAAGGAACTTTCAGACTTTCTAGAAAGCTTGCAGCACACTTCTTAACCTTCTTTAAATTACCCTGGCAAACTCTGACTGAAGCTTTTGTGAAAACTTGCCCAGAAGTTCTGACCAAACTTTGCCTTGAGGGTGTCCAGAATTTGCTAAGTGTTATGGTGATAATCTGGTCAGAAGTTCTAAGTTTGTCATATTTTCTTAAACACTTAGAAAAAATTCTAAGTATTTAGAATTTTGACTTCTCCAAAGTAGTTTTGACTTTTGAATTTCATGATGAAACAAACTTCATATTTCAACATGTCTTGATGAAATATGATTCTTGAAATTTGATTTTGATCCAAAAGTCAAAGCTTGACTTTTCATTATGCAAATGACCATTTTACCCTTGTGAGTGATTTTCTTGGAAAATTTGCAGTTCAAGGCTTGGAATTGGATGGAAGCAAACTTGAGGATCTAGGGTGATTCTTTGGGAAATGAGAGGGCAAATTTTGGGGTGAAACACTTACAATTAAACATCCTCGAGAGTCCCGACAGCAAATTCGGCAAGATCCATACTGATGTTCTACCTGACCAGCCATGTGGCAGAAAGTAGCATGCAATTGTACAAGATCCTCATTCATATATTCCACATCAAAGATTTTGAACTCTCCAAGACATCCATAAACCATGTTTACTTCCTCTTCATACTCTTCCCTAGGCCTGATTATGTGGATGAGGCCCTCATCCATCATCTCCTGCAAATCAGCCTTTATCTTGTCACAACCCTGTATATCCATACTGCAAATAGCACAACCGGCATGGTCATGCGTATAATAGCTAAATTCATAGAGGTCTGCATGCATTTTTACCAAATCCCCTCTAACCTATTTAATATCAAAAATCTGGAAGTCGTCTGGACAACCAGAAACCATATTCACAGCATTTGCTCCTCCATGCTTTGGCAAAGGATTATCTTTCACATTAGGGCCAACATCTTTGAAGGACAAGATACCAGACTTCACCAATTTTTGTACTTCAGTTTTCAAAGGATAGCAGTTCTCAACATTGTGCCCTAGTGCTCCCTGATAAAAAGCACATGTTTGGTCTGCCTTGTAATACCAAGGCAATGGTGATGGTATAGCGGGAGGTGGTCTGGTCTGAACCAACTTCTTTTGAATTAAAATCGGGAGTAATTCTGTATAGCTCATAGGGATAGGGTCATAACTCTCCCTTCTCTGATTATACCCTTTATTCCCCTGATGGGATGGTCTTTGATAAGCAACGGTGGTTGGAGCTACACCAACAACTGGAGTTACTGAGGCAACATGTTGATGACGTTGATAATTTCTTCTAGGAGGATTAACCCTCCTCTCTTGCATAACAGCATTTGTATCTCCTTCCTTCTTTTTGTCAAACCCATAGGATGGCTTCTTCATACTTCCAGAACTTTCACTTTTTGTGAAACGGTCCTCTCTTACAACCTCTTCCAAACGGATACTCATGCCTACCATTTTAATAAAGTCACTTGGCGCACTCGCTACCATCCTCTCATAGTAGAAAGCACCCAGAGTCTTCAGGAAAATCTTTGTCATCTCCTTTTTTTCCATGGGAGGAATCACTTGGGCGGCTACCTCACGCCATTTCTGTGCATATTCTTTGAATGATTCTGTTGTACCCCAAAATTTGCTCTCTCATTTTACTCAATATATACTCCTAGAGATCCTCAATTTACTCAATTTTGCCCAATAGTTGACCAGATAAACTCTCTCCTAAGGCAGGGTGTCTCAAATTAGGGTTTCCATTTTCATCAAGATAGGTGGACTCCAAAGACCTTATATGCTCTCCTTGGTCCTAATATGTTCTCAAGACCCTACATGTCAAGTTTCATGCCTTGCACAAGAAGTTTGCTCAATCAACTGCTCAGATGCTTGAGAATCAATTGTATTAGGTCAAAAGTCAACTGTGACCCACATACAGTCAAACTTCAATATTTTTGGTCAACATTAACATTTTGAAGTGACTTTCATCATTTTATCAAGGGTTGATCATGATTCCTCAAGGAATACTCTAAATTCATCAAAACCCAAAAGTTGCTAAATTAGGGTTTCTTCGTAAAAGTCAACCAAACTGACCAAGCATAACTTCCACATGCTTCATAATAAATTTTCCATCCAAGGCTCATTTTGAAGAGGATGCAATTCCCTACAACTCATCTTCAGCCCATAAGTTCAAAGTATGCACTCATAAAAAGATATGAATTTCTACATTATGAGTCCTTTTGAAAAGTCAACAAAAACACCTTTTGGGTCAAAGCTTCTTACATGAACATGGAAGTCCCAATTGAGATTATACCAAAGGTTTGTTTAGGGGACATCCTAAGCTTTCTAAAAAGTCTAAGAACACCTCTCTAGGGTTAAAATTGGAGGAGATATGCCTTGTCAAAGTTGACATATTTTGCAAAATTGCCAAAAGTCAAATGTGCTCAAAAATGCATTTTTTGCTAAATGGGCCTAACTTTTTATGCTTGCACCTCACTTATAATATGGTCCACGACCCAAATATTCATCCACACATTATTTGCTTCATTTTTCAATTTACTTTGATTTTTTATTAATTAAAAATTGAATTAAATCAAATAATTGATGAATAATAGCAAAGATATGATTTGATTTGGTTTTTGGACAGGTTGGCAATCAAAATATGTTGAGTTATCAAGGCCAAAACGAATCAAGCATAATTGGTACAAGAAAGGGATGATTTGGCTCAAAATAGCAAGTTTACATGTAGCCTGAAAATCTCTCAAATCTCTCATATTGGACAAGAACAAAGCATGGGACAAGGTTTGGCAGTGGTGAAAAGCATCAAATAAAACGTGGATCTCTTGCAAAAAGTGGGATTCAGTTTTCAGTCTATAGGACGATTCAAGGCAATTTGAAGCTAGCAATCTCTTCATGGGCGTGCATTGAAGCTATTCCAATCGTTCCCAAGTCATCAAACCACCAGAATCGCCAACTATACATCACGGTTTGCATCCTCTAAACTCAAACTTGTTCCTCTAGTTTTATGCATTTTTAATCCATTTTGCTTGCATATACATATTTAGGATCATGCTAGGAAGCTTTTTGATAGCCTGGATTTAAGTTTTGATGCAGGAATAACTACTTGCCATAGTTAGGGTTTGTGAGATCCAAATTGTGGAACCCTAGCTAGAGGCAAAATTGGGCCAAATTAAGGGCCTCTTCATGTTCAGGGGATGAATTACATTTGATTCATGCCCTTGAATGGAATTTATATTGCTTGAATTTCGTTTTAAGATTTTTGCAGGTTTTAGCCACGCATAAGAAACTGTCACTATAGCCTATAGTGACGAGTTTGTCTGTAGGTAAAGGGTTAATGTCAAAAGCGACAGTCCTGGGGAAGGAGACGATGGCGTGGCAATTATCCATTCACCCGTTTGAAAATTTGCACGCGTGGGATTTGACCAATTGTTTTCTTTATATCATGTTTTGTTTTTATTGTATTAACTACAAGTCATAATAGCGCAGCTGGCAAGGCATGTGGTTGGTAAACATAAGGACCTGGGTTCGATCCCAGGTCCCAACAATGCTTATTTTCTTATTTTCTGTTCATAGATTGCATGCAATTCTTATCCAAGGGCCTACCGTGTGCTTCCAATAGCCAACCAGTGGATCTATCACCCAGCCAGATGTACGCTCCAACATTGAGGGACCATGGTGCACCCTCAAGTCAATGCTATAAGAAATCAAACGCTTACCGGGCTTCAAGTGCTATTGGGCCTGGATATTTCAGGATCACACCCCCCTATTACTCATCATACAGGCCCAGTTTGTCTTTTCTTTTATTTTCTTTTTAATTTCTTTAATTAATTTCTTTATTTATTTTAATTAATTAACATAAAATTATTATTTTTTATAAAACCAAAAAAATCACAAAAATACATAATTAGGTCTTATTTATTCAAATTAATATTTTTGAAAATAAATTAGGTTAATTAGTTTATTTGATTATTTATTTTAGTTAAAATTAAATAGAAAATTAGGTTTTAAATTTTTAATTAATTTGTTTTTTTTCTCTCAAATAAAAAACCACAAAAAAATGCATAAAATCTTTTTTTTGAATTATTCAACTTAGTTTAAATTAGGTTAATTTCAATTTCTTTTTATAATTAAAAAATAATTAGAATTAGGGTTTTAGTCATACATAACCTAATTAAGTCTTTTCTCAAGAATTAGTTCAAATATTTTTCAATTAGGTTTTTAGGGTTTTCAATCTTTTCTCGCACTTAATTTGCCGCGCGCGTTTTAATTCCTTTTTTATCATTTTTGTAACTGCTCCAAGGTTGTAACAGTAATTAGGGTTTTAAACTTCCGCACTTTTATTTTTAGTCGAGACAATTATGTAACTGTCAAAGCCTTGTAATAGCTAGGTTTATTTTTCGCACTTTAAATTCCTGCAAATATTTAATTGTCTAGATGTATGCTAATAGGATTGTATGGGAAGATTACTTGAAATTAAAACGGTAGATCACCTAATGTACAAAGATTAAATAACTGAAACAATTCATAGGCACATATTCACTCCTAGGGTTTACCTCACTTCGGTTGCCTTCGGTAAACAATCATTAAGCATAGGAGATTTTAGTGGTTGCCCTCCAGTCTAAAAGATCAAAATGTCTCATTCGAATGTTGCCTCGAAAATGTTGCCTCGAAAAGATCTTAAGACTCTAGGGTTACTACTAAAGTTTTCTAATTGTTGCTTTAGTGACTGTACTTGTCCCTTTCAAATGTCCCTTACAAACTCCAACGACGGTGCTACCTACTCCTTAATAGTAGGATAGCATTGTCTAAAGGAAACGAGAACAAACAATCTTTTTTCGAGTAGGTAGAATCTTAAGTACTTGCTCAATAAAAACTTTTCACACAAACACCTTTCAAAACAAATTTTCAAAATAAACTTCGTCACACTCTTGAGGACTGATACAAGGGTTATCACGAAGTAAAACATTTTATAAAAAAAGCACGCACAAGCAATTTGAAAAATGAGCAAGTACCTAAGAGCCCATGGAAAACCATGGATAGAAAGGGTGCTAACACCTTCCCTTTCTATAATCTACCCCCCGTACTCAAAATATCTCAAAAAAAAGGTTTTTTCTGTTCTTTTTCCTTTTCCATGATTGGATGAAATAAAAGTCGGTGGCGACTCTAGCTTACAACGACATTTTGCAAACAAAAAATGCAAAACGCAAACCAGTATTAACAGTCGGTTCTGCCACCGTATCACAGAACTGGTGACTGTGTTGGGGAATATAAGTGGGGTATACCTTAGGATCTAGGTCATTTCAAATTACTTTCGTGTTTGTTTGCTTTATTCTTAAAAGGTTATTGCTTGGGTTACTATATATCCTACACCCGGATCTGGGGGCACTCATTAGGTAAACAGCAATAGATCGTGGAGACTGTACGGCGTAGACCGATATGGTTTAAGCGATGGTTGTGTTGGTGTGGCACTTTGGTTGGTACCGGTATCCTTTGTGGGGAAACAAGGAGAATACGGGGCCGCCGCATGGTGTCGTGAAGCACTAACGGACCTTAGAACCTTAGTTGAACAAACCTATCCATTAGAAAGTAGTGAGATAGCTGGCCTCGATATAGAGCTGAGGATTGGTTGATACTCGATGCTACACTCATTGAGATCAGACTTTCGGGATATTTCGGCCGCAAGAAAAGATTGCTTGAGCTGAGACAATTCCCGATAAAGGATGTTCAGTGATATTGAGATCCCTTAGAACCCGGTTACTTTTTAAGACAGGTTTGAAACCAAATAAACTTCAAGAGGGTACTACCTTTAACCTCGTGCAAGCCTTAAACATAAGGACTTTGTGTGATTTGACTGTGTTTGCTATACCTGTTTTTGCTATACCTTTGTTTTATCATGACATCATGCATCATAACATAGCATCCATTCTTATTGCACTAACCATTTCAAAGACCAAGTGAATTTATCTTTGTTCTATTTTGCAGATCATGGCTTCCGTTCGTAGAAACACTATCCGAATCAGCTTTATGAAGATACCTTCCCAACTCAAAGAGCTAGCATCAAGGGTTTCTGAAACTTCTGCGTTCACTAAGAGACATGGTCGACTTCTCAACCTGTTTACTTCAAACTTTGATGAAAAGATGATGAGTGTACTCTTTCAGTTCTTTGATCCCCAAGCACCACTGCTTCACCTTTCCAGACTATCAGTTGGTACCTACCTTGGAAGAATCCTCTCAGCTGTTGGATATACCCATTCTTGAACAGTTACCCTTCACAGGTCTAGAAGAAGTTCCTAAGCCAGAAGTCATTGCCTCAGCTTTGCATCTGAAACGGGCTGACATGGTAACCAATTGGAAAATAAGAAGCAGAGTCAAGGGTTTTCTAGCCAAGTTTCTAATAGACAAGGCCCAGCTGTTTTGGGATGATATGGATTTTCAGGATTTTGAGGAGGTCTTGGCTCTTCTAATCTATAGGTTAGTCCTATTCCCTAATCTGGACTCATTCATATATGTGAATGCTATCAAGATCTTCCTCTCTCGCAACCCTGTGCCTACCTTGCTCAGAGATATTTTGCACACTCTCCATACTCGTACCATGAAGAGAAAAGGGATTCTTATATGCTGCATACCATTGTTGTCGAGGTGGTTTATTTCTCACCTCCCTAAGTCCGTACTGAAGAATGAAGAAGGTTTGGGTTGGTCGCAAAGGATAATGTCACTCGCTCACATGGATATTATTTGGTGTTCTCGAGCTATGGAAAACACTGCTATTATTGACCGCTGCGGGGAGTACCCTAATGTCCCATTGCTTAGTATTAGAGGAGGTATAACCTGCAATCCTTGTTTAGCTCTGCGACAATTTGGTTACGCACGAAGATATGGTCCCCACGAGTTACTTATCGCGGGAATTGTATTCAACTATGAGGATGATGTTCAAGAGTATCGCCGGAGGTTCATACAAGCTTGGTGCATGGTAAACAGATCTGGCGCCAAGGCTTTCGGGCCACAAGCTTCCATTTCTATGGAACCTTACCTCCAATGGGTACGAGCTCGTGCCCATAAACTTATGATGCCCTATGTGGCCATTTTACCAGTGATTATGGAACCCACTGCTGAACAGGGTATTCCTTACACGGTTCTCTATCCTTACATGCCCACTGATCTTGGGGAATTACAGAGGTCTTGGATTCAGTTGATGAAGGTGCGGGATACTTACAGGGATCAGTTCCATGCTCAGGAGAGGAAGGTTTTAAAGCTCACAAAGCAACTGCATGAAGAAAGAGGGCTCAATGATTATCTCGGCACGAAGAGGAAGCATCCATGGGAATTTTGATTTCTTCTCTAAGTTTTAGATTTGTTTTTTTAATTGTAACGCCTAAAAGGCATTTGAACTTCAAATTCAGCTAATAAAATCTTTGTTTATTTTGGTTTGCAAATTTAAATTTCCCTAAGTCTTTGAAATCATTGCATGCGTATCCCATTCATAACATTGCATGTAAAGGTACCATTATAAGTTTCTCATCTTCTTCGCTGTTTATTTCAGCATGAAATGTCTTCCGAACAAACCATCAAGGACCTTCAGGCACAGAACGCCCAGTTCCAACCAATGTTCATAAGTCTGGAAAAAGGGCAGGAGGATCTGAAAGCCCTCATCCTGAAAGAGAAGAAGAAAAAGAAGAAGGTTGCCGATATTCTGAATATGGGCAGAAGGTTTTGAGAGCGGTTGAAGCGACAAGTCGATCTGACCTCTTCATCTAAGGAAGGGGAGAATCAGGAAGAAGAGAAGGACCCCAGTCCTGCAGTTTGTGACAATGATACTGATTACAATGATGAGCAATATCCTCCTGCTGAGGATAGATACAAACAGTTGTAATATCGTCTGAGTGCCATGGAACTTCAGAGGATACCTGGACTGGATTTCAAAGAATTGGGATTGGTGTCGGGGGTGGTCATCCCGCAGAAGTTCAAAGCTCCAGTTTTTGCTAAGTACGATGGGGTGTCCTGCCCAAAGCTCCATCTCCATTCTTATGTCAGAAAGATCCATCCCCACACCACTGATAGAAATCTGTGTGTTCATTTCTTTCAAGATAGTCTGTCAGGGACTCAGCTTGAATGGTTCTACCAACTGGAGGGAGCAAATATCCGAAACTAGGAAGATTTGGCTGCTGCTTTCTACAAGCAGTATCAGTATAATGCCGACCTTGCTCCTACTCGTACTCAACTTCAGAGTATGTCCGTGGGTGCAAGTGAAGGCTTTAAGGATTATGCACAAAAATGGAGAGACTTGGATGAGAGAGTTCAACCCTCGTTGTCTGATAGGGAGCTGGTTGATATGTTTTTGGGGATGCTATCTGGTCCATTTTTCAACCATTTGTTCGGAAGCTCGTCAGCTGGTTTCACCGAGCTGATTCTAACTGAAGAAAGAGTAGAAGCTGGGATTCGGAGCGGCAAGATACAAAAGGATGCCTCTTCAAGCTCAGTAAAGAAGCCTTTTACTGGTAAGAAGGAAGCCAGTTCCATATATAGCCCGAGGGGCCAAAAAAGAGATGAACATCGTCAGACAGTAAGTGTCGTAATAATACCTAGACCTGCAGTTGCTCCACAACGCAACAATCAACAAAGGGTGGAAAGGCCACAACGGAAGTTTACCCGAATCAACATGAAATTAGCTGAAGTGCTACCTCACCTGCTGAGATCCAACTTGGCAACCTTGAAAGAGGCTCCCAAGAATCCAAATACTACATCTCCCCGATATAATCCAAATGCTCAGTGTGCCTATCATTCTGAGAGTCCTGGCCACGATACAAATGACTGTTGGGCTCTGAGGAACAAAGTACAAGACTTGATTGAAGCCAAAGAAATAGATTTTGATTCCCAGAGAAGCCCAACGTCATAACTGCTCCCATGCCTAAACAAGGTCGTGGAGTTAATGTTGTTGACACTGATTTGTTTGTTACCTCTATTGATGAAGTTTCTACTCCTCTCATGACTGTCAAGAAGAATTTTCTGTTGGCCAGTTTATTTCCGGGTTATGGTGAAGGTTGCCACATGTGTTCGTTTCTACCTTCTGGTTGCCGTTTGCTGAAGTCAAGTGTTCAACGCCTGATGGACAGCAAAGAAATTTTGTTCGAGAAAAATTTGGTTCCCGTTGTTCCATATGAAGACATTGCCATTATAACGATTTTCGCCAATCCTTCCAAGGTCTCCTCGAGAAGACCTGTTAGGATTACATCTGCTCCAAAAATTGCTCTGCTTATAATTACTGTTCCTGGTCCTGTCCCGTATGTCTCGGACAAAGTTGTCCCCTGGCATTATGGTGCCGATGTGTACTATCATGGAATCAAACAAGATTTGAAATATGAAGAAGTTGATCCTGATATTGGTAACATTGTCGGGACCAGCAAAGTTACCCTAAGTGGAAGGGTCTTCTTCCGAGATTTCCCCGAAGACTGTCAACAAGACTATTGTCATTCCATCTGCTGTTCCTGCTAGTACATCAACTATTGTTCCTGTTCTTACTCCAGTTATTACCCCTGTCGGTGAATTGTCTGATACCCGCGGCAAGGAGATTATAGGTGAGCCTGCCCAGACAGAGGCGCCTAAGAAAATTGTTGGGGAAGCCTCTAAGCAAGAAATGGAGGAAATACTGAAAATCATTAAGAAGAGCGACTACAACGTGGTCGAGCAGCTGGGACAAACCCCATAAAAGATATCCATGGTATCCCTGCTATTGTGCTCCGAGGCCCATGCGAAGGCTTTGATTGCATTCCTCAAGCTTGCGCATGTGCCACGGGAAACTTTAGCTAATCAGTTCAAAGATTGTGTGGCCAGCCTGACTGCTAATAATGGGATGGGTTTTTCAGATGCGGATTTGACACCAAAGGGAAGGAAGCATAATGATGCTCTTCATGTCTTGATTTAATGTAGGGGCACCACTATGGCTCATGTGCTGGTAGATACTGGGTCTTCACTGAATGTTCTGCCGAAGAAGGCGTTGGACCGGTTGGATTGAGATGGTTTGACTCTAAAGCCTGGTAGCATTATGGTAAGGGCTTTTGACGGATCGAAGAGAATGGTGCACGGGGAGGTGGACATCCTTTTCAAAGTGGGTTCTCATACTTTTGGATCCACTTTCTATGTGATGGATATCAGGTCGTCGTATTCTTGTTTGCTGGGTCATCCTTGGATCCACGAGGCTGGGGTAGTCACTTCCACACTCCACCAAATGCTGAAGTATCCTGTGAAAGGAAAGATTGTCACAGTGCAGGGTGAAGAAGAATATATGGTGAGCCACCTCAATTCCTTCCGCTACGTAGAGATGAACGGGGAATTCATATAAACTCCTTGTCAGAACTTCAAAGAGGTCCCTCAGACCTTGGCATCGACTGAAACTACTACCAACAAACCTCCTTTGAAGATGGCTTCTCTCAAGGACGCCAGGGTTGTGGTTGAAGAAGGTGGGTGTACCAATTGGGGTCAGCTCCCTGATTTCACTCAGAAAACTGACAAATTTGGTTTGGGCTTTACTACATGGGCTTAAAGGGTTGTTAGACACGCTCGGGTTGGAAGACCTCCCCTACACATCAGAAATTGGGGAATTAACGCCATTGAAGACAGCGAAGAGGACTCAGACATCGACAGCTGGATCTACCCAACTACCAACGGTGGACCGAGTAACTGGACGGCTAGGAACTTTATACCTGTTTCTTTTATTCCACAGTAATTGACTTATTTGTTTTAAGATTTGTAATAAACAATTTGAAACTTTACGGCCCGGTACCTTGCCCGAGGCACCTTGGCTTTATTTATGAGGGCTGTTATTTGTCATTTCATATATCATTAATAAATCATTGAACGTTTCTTGCATACAAATTTTGTGCTCTCTGTTTTTCTTTTCTATTTTTCTTTTGTTTTTCACTTTATCAAAACAGTTGTTCTCTTACACACACTCACGTATCATAATGCAGATCCATATCCACTCTGGATCCCATTGATAACAGCTCTGCTATTGCCAGTTATGACTTCAAAAATCCGATCAACCAAGCCGAGGATGAAGGTGAGGATGATTGTGAGGTGCCTGGAGAACTTGCTAGACTATTACAGCAGGAAGAAAGGGCCATACAGCCTCATGAAGAGCCGGTTGAGACAGTGAATTTGGGTACTGAGGAAGACATAAAAGAGGTTAAAATAGGTGCAAATCTGGAGCTTAGCGTCAAACAAAGGTTGATACAGATGTTGCACGACTATGTCGAGATCTTCGCCTGGTCCTATGAAGACATGCCTGGTTTGGACACTGATATTGTGGTACATCGCCTGCCGACTAAAGAAGATTGTCCTCCGGTTAAACAGAAGGTCCGCCGTATGCGCCCTGAAATGTCAGAGAAAATCAAGGCAGAGGTCAAGAAGCAGTTCGACGCAGGATTCTTAGCTGTCACTTCCTATCCACAGTGGGTTTCCAACATCGTCCCGGTACCTAAGAAGGAAGGTAAGGTATGGATGTGTATGGATTACAGAGATCTGAACAGGGCAAGCCCCAAGGATGACTTATCCTTCATGGATGGTTTCTCTGGCTACAACCAGATCAAAATGGCTCCTGAAGACATGGAGAAGACAGCCTTCGTTACACAGTGGGGCACCTTCTGCTACAAGGTGATGCCTTTTGGGTTAAAGAATGTTGGGGCAACTTATCAGCCCACCATGGTCGCTTTGTTCCATGATATTATTCACCACGAGATCGAAGTCTATGTTGATGACATGATAGCCAGGTCTCAGACTGAGGAAGAGCACCTTGATCATCTCCAAAAGTTGTTCGACAGGTTGAAGACATACAAGTTGAGGTTGAATCTGAACAAGTGTACCTTCGGGGTAAGGTCTGGTAAGCTTCTGGGCTTCATTGTCAGTGACAAGGGTATTCAGGTAGACCCTGCGAAGGTAAAAGCCATACAAGAGATGCTGGCTCCCCGCACCGAGGAAGAGGTTAGAGGTTTCTTGGGACGGCTGAATTACATCGCCAGGTTCATTTCACATCTGACTGCTACTTGTGAGCCAATCTTCAAGCTTCTGAAGAAAGATCAAGTGGTAAAGTGGAATGATGAATGCCAGACTGCTTTCGAAAGAATCAAAGAATACCTCCAAGAACCGCCAATTCTGATGCCTCCAGTTGAAGGAAGACCTTTGATATTATACTTGACAGTGCTAGACAATTCAATGGGGTGTGTGTTGGGGCAGCATGACCAGTCTGGTCGAAAAGAGCACGCAATATACTACCTTAGAAAAAAGTTTACCGACTGTGAGACACGATACTCATTGCTCGAGAAAACTTGTTCCGCTTTAGCATGGGCTGCTCGCCGACTGAGATAGTATATGCTGACTAACACTACCTTGTTATATCAAATATGGATTCGATCGAGTATATTTTCAAGAAGCCCTCTCTCTCCGGAAGGATAACAAGGTGGAAGATGATCTTAACCGAATACTACATACAATATACAACCCAAAAAGCAATAAAAGAGAGTGTATTGGCTGATCATTTGGCTCATCAGGCCGTGGACAACTACCAGTCCATGAATTTTGAGTTCCCGGATGAGAATATCATGTTAGTGACTGGCTACGAAGAACCTGGACTGGATGAAGGACCTGAGGAGGGATCCCGATGGTCTATGTATTTTGATGGAGCCTCAAACGCACTGGGTAATGGCATTGGCACTGTAATCATATCCCCTGAGGACTGTCATACTTCGTTCACTGTCCGATTATGTTTCAACTGTACCAACAACATGGCGGAGTATGAAGCATGTATTATGGGTCTTCGAGCTTCTATCGACGTAAGGATCAAGTTTTTGAGTGTATTCGGGGATTCTGCTTTGGTGATAAGTCAGATCAAAGGAGAGTGGGATACGAAGCACCCGAATCTCATTCCTTACAAGGAGTATGTACTGACATTGCTCCCACACTTTGAGGAGGTAACCTTCGAACATTTCCCATGAAAGGAGAACCAGTTAGCAGACGCGCCAGCTACCATGTGTTCTATGTTCAAGGTTAGGTGGGACAATGAAGCTCCCCAAATTACCATTTAGAAGTTGGACGAACCAGCACACTATTGTGAAATCAATACCGAAGAAGTGGCAGATAAACCATGGTTTCATGAAGTCAAAAGGTATCTCGAGGCTCAAGAGTATCCCAAAGGGGCATCTGTCAATGATAAGAAGTTTCTGAGAAGGTTCACTGCAAAGTTCTTCCTCAATAATGGAATCCTCTATAAACGCAACTATGACTCCACACTATTACGGTGTGTAGACAAGAGCGAAGCAGAGAGGATCATGACAGATCTACATGAAGGCACCTTCGGAACCCATTCTAGTGGACATACCATGGTTAAGAAGATCCTACGGGCAAGATACTACTGGTCCACTATGGAAGTCGATTATTATGAGCACTCTCGAACTTGTCATAAGTGCCAAATCTATGCTGATAAGGTGCATGTGCCTCCGGTCCCCTTAAACGTCTTGACAGCCCCGTGGCCCTTTGCAATGTGGGGCATCGACATGATCGGAGAAATCAGGCCCACCGCTTCCAATGGACATCGCTTCATCCTAGTAGCCATTGATTATTTCATAAAATGAGTTGAGGCAGCCTCTTTTGCTACAATAACCAAGAACGTCATGGCGCGATTTATCCGACATGATCTGATCTGTCGATATGGAGTGCCAGAGAGAATTATTACTGACAATGGTACGAATCTCAACAACACAATGATCACCGAGCTCTGTAAATAGTTCAAGATATAGCATCATAATTCTTCTCCCTACCGGCCGAAGATGAATGGTGCTGTTGAAGCAGCTAACAAGAACATCAAGAAGATTGTGTAGAAGATGACGGTGACATATAAAGACTGGCATGAGATGTTACCATTCGCTCTTCATGGGTACCGTACCTCAGCACGAACGTCGACAGGGGCAACACCCTACTCTCATGTATATGGCATGGAGGCAGTCCTACCCATCGAAGTCCAGATACCTTCTCTCAGGATTATGAAGGATCCAGGTTTGAACAAAGACGACTGGATCCAAACCCGACTTGATCAGCTAAATCTAATTGATGAAAAGAGACTTACTGCTATCTGCCATGGTCAGACGTATCAAAAGCGAACGATCAAGGCGTTTAACAAGAAAGTCAGACGCCAAGAATATCAAGTCGGGGATCTAGTGATCAAACGCATCATACTGCCGCAAGGTGATCCCAGGGGAAAATGGACCCCCACGTACGAAGGGCCATTTGTGGTTAAGAACATTTTCTCGGGAGGAGCTATGATTCTAACGACCATGGATGGTGACGACCTTCCTCACCCTGTCAATGCAGACATAGTGAAAAGATACTACGCATAATCAAAGACCCGCTAGGTCGACTGGCCTAGGCAAAAATAAGGGTTTCCCGGCAAACCAAAAGGGTTCGGGCAAAAGTAAGGGATGAAAATGAAAATATCTGTACACCAGGCAAGTCGAAAACCCGAAAGGGAGGCTTGGGCAAAAAAGGGTATCCCGGTGGATTGAAAACCCGAAAGGGCAATCCAGGAAAAAGTTAGGGATTGAAGTGTATCACTATGTCTCATTGGATCATCTTGCGACCAGACTTCGGTATCGACTATCAAGCTCAGACGGCGCCAACAAATTTGATCAACCTTCGGCCAAGTAGCAAAGTGATGAGACGCTTGAAGATATAAAGGCAATAGCAGAGTTGGAACCCAATGGGGTTGTTTCACATAGCTGTTTTTCTTTCTTTTACACAAATTGTATAATTTCTATCTTTCGGCGGCGTTCTCTTACTAGGACGTCAGCCTCTTTGTGCAAAACGCCTATTACAGGCCAACTTCAAAAATCAATACAAGTCATTTTCACAGGAAACTTCAATTTCTTTTTTCTTTTTCTGTTTTGTTTTGCAAGAACGTCCAATAATTTATTTTTGATATATGCATTTGAAAATGATTGTCACTCATAAATTTTTACATAAGAAACAAAAGACAATTACTCGTAATTCCAGAAACAGGGAAAAACAAGAAGTGCCAAACCCTACGGTTACTCTGCCCAGCAGATACCGGGATAGAGACAGCTTGGGAACATAATTATTGGTATATACACTCCCCATAGAGTAAAAGTATCCAAAGGCATTGATGTCAGCTTTCTCGAAACAAGATAATACTCTCCCCAGTCAAGGTTCATAATCGCGGGCGGTTCGGTAAATTTCATCCCTCAAGCAGAGTTTATTTCTACAGATACAGAAGCTCAATCTCCAATAGAGCTCACCATCTCCAGCAACGAAATTTCATCCATAGCTGAGTTTATTCCTCCAGATCAGAAGGTCTACCAACAGAGTATCTCTTCCCCTAAGTTGGTCCCCGCAGAGTTATTCTCCAGCATCCCTTCCCGATAGAATATTTACAAATCTCCAGCAACCGTCAGGGATTTATTTTCCCAAGACGCAAGCATACCCCGATAGCATTTTATAAACATACACATACATCATATGCAGCATAATATCATTTATTTTGAGAACATCATCTCACCCTGCATTTCATACATCACAAATAACTAACCCTGATATCTTTTCAGGAAAAGACTATTAGCTTCAGCAAATCCAGCAGTTATATATATCACATCTACAGACGAATAATGGAAACTTAGTTCCCGAAATCAAATGGGTCAACTAATCTATACTATCACTTTGAAGTAACCCTACTATCCAGGTTTCTTCCCACAAGCCCTACTACTCAGGCTTTCATATCGAAGCAACCCTACTATCCAGGTTCCTTCTTACAGCCCTACTATCCAGGCTTTCATATCGAAGTAACCCTACGACCCAGGTTCCTTCTCACAGCCCTACTATCCAGGCTTTCATATCAAGTAACCCTACGACCCAGGTTCCTTCTCATAAGCCGTACTATCCAGGCTTTCATATCGAAGTAACCCTACGACCCAGGTTTCTTCCCAAAGCCCTACTATCTAGGCTTTCATATCAAAGTAACCCTACGACCCAGGTTCCTTCTCACAAGCCCTACTATCCAGACTTTCATATCGAAGTAACCCTACGACCCAGGTTCCTTCTCACAGCCCTACTATCCAGGCTTTCATATCGAAGTAACCCTACGATCCAGGTTCCTTCTCACAGCCCTACTATCCAGGCTTTCATATCAAAGTAACCCTACTACCCAGGTTCCTTCTCACAACCCTACTATCCAGGCTTTAATATCGAAGTAACCCTACTATCCAGGTTTCTTCCCACAAGCCCTACTATCTAGGCTTTCATATCGAAGTAACCCTACTATCCAGGTTCCTTCTCACAGCCCTACTATCCAGGCTTTCATATCGAAGTAACCCTACTATCCAGGTTCCTTCTCACAGCCCTACTATACAGGCTTTCATATCGAAGCAACCCTACTATCCAGGTTCCTTCTCATAACCTTACTATTCAGGTTCCTTCTCTCTTATCTCCAGACAGCAGTCCACAACACTGTAGGACTTGGACCTGATCAAACACGATTGGTTTCGCATTTCCCCAATAAGTTGCGGTGCAACATATACCCTGACCATATATGCACTTCACTTCCGATTCCTCAAGTCGGGGTTATTTCCCCATTAGAGTAACGGACAATTGAAGCTCCTAAAATTCTATTTCTCCCAAGACAGATACCAATGTTCCTCAGCAGATTCCTCATTAACAACAGCAACAGGGACTCTCATCAAAGGAATATCTCAGGAAATCAACATTCTCTAGATGGCATCTTTAAGCCCATCTCCGATAATTCTCCGTCGCATCCAGGATGGCATCTTTAAGCCCATCTCTGACAATCTTCCATTATCGACCTCCAAATGGCATCTGTAAGCCCATTCCCGATATCACAAATCAAGTGCCACTTCATGCGAGTGCAAATTTCTGGGCACTCTAGTGTTCAATCATCTTCCACCTTCAGATCACGAAAGGCAGGCTAGCCAATCTACATCCTCAAGTTTAAGAAGGTTGAACAGGGGCAGCTGTTGTACCCCAAAATTTTCCCTCTCATTTTACTCAAGATATACTCCTAGAGATCCTCAACTTGCTCAAGTTTGCCCAAGAGTTGACCAGATAAACTCTCTCCTAAGGCAGGGTGTCTCAAACTAGGGTTTCCATTTTCATCGAGATAGGTGGACTCCAAATACCTTATATGCTCTCCTTGGTCCTAATATGTTCTCAAGACCCTACATGTCAAGTTTCATGCCTTGCACAAGAAGTTTGCTCAGTCAACTGCTCAGATGCTTGAGAATCAACTATATTAGATCAAAAGTCAATTGCGACCCCATACAGTCAAACTTCAAGATTTTTGGTCAACATTAACATTTTGAAGTGAATTTCATCTTGATCAAGGGTTGGTAATGATTCCTCAAGAAATACTCTAAATTCATCAAAACCCAAAAGTTGCTAAATTAGGGTTTCTTAGTAAAACTCAACCAAACTTTAACCAAGCATAAATTCCACATTCTTCATCAAAAACTTTCCATCCAAGGCTCATTTTGAAGAGAATTCAATTCCCTACAACTCATCTTCAGCCCACAAGTTCAAAATATGCACTCATAAAAAGATATGAATTTCTACATTATTGGTCCTTTTGAAAAGTCAACAAAAACACCTTTTGGGTCAAAGCTTCTTACATGAACATGGAAGACCCAATTGAGATGAGACCAAAAGGGTTGTTTATGGGACATCCTAAGATTTCTAAAAAGTCCAAGAACACCTCTCTATGGTTAAAATTGGAGGAGATATGCCTTGTCAAAGTTGACCTTTTTTGCAAAATTGTCAAAAGTCAAATGTGCTCAAAAATGCATTTTTTGCTAAATGGGCCTAACTTTTTATGCTTGCACCTCACTTATAATATGGTCCACGACCCAAATATTCATCCATGCATTATTTGCTTCATTTTTCAATTTATTTTGATTTATTATTAATTAAAAATTGAATTAAATCAAATAATTGATGAATAATAGCAAAGATATGATTTGATTTGGTTTTTGGACAGGTTGGCAATCAAAATATGTTGAGTTATCAAGGCCAAAATGAATCAAGCATAATTGGTACAAGAAATGGATGATTTGGCTCAAAATCCCAAGTTTAAATGTAGCATGAAAATCAAATCAAATCTCTCATAATTGCAAAGATTCAATCCAATTTTACAACCCTAATTCATTCCTAGATATATATTAGACAAAATAAAGCATGGGACAAGGTTTGGCAGTGGTGAAAAGCATCAAATAAAACGTGGATTTCTTGTAAAAAGTGGGATTCGGTTTTCAGTCTATAGGATGATTCGAGGCAATTTGAAGCTAGCAATCTCTTCTTGGGCGTGCATTAAAGCTATTCCAATCGTTCCCAAGTCATCAAACCACCAGAATCGCCAGCTATACATCACGATTTTCATCCTCTGAACCCAAACTTGTTCCTCTAGTTTTACGCATTTTTAATCCAATTTGCTTGCATATACATATATTAGGATCATGCTAGGAAGCTTTTTGATAGCCTGGATTTAAGTTTTGATGTAGGAATAACTACTTGCCATAGTTAGGGTTCATGAGCTCCAAATTTGGGAACTCTAGCTAGAGGCAAAATTGGGCAAAATTAAGGGCCTCTTCATGTTCAGGGGATGAAGTACATTTGATTCATGCCCTTGAATGGAATTTATATTGCTTGAATTTCGTTTTAAGATTTTTGCAGGTTTTAGCCACGCATAAGAAACCGTCACTATAGCCTATAGTGATGAGTTTGTCCATAGGTAAAGGGTTAATGTCAAAAGCGACAGTCCTGGGGAAGGAGACGATGGCGTGGCAATCATCCATTCGCCCATTTGAAAATTCGTGCGCGTGGGATTTGACCAGTTTTTTTTCTTTATATCATTTTTTTACTGTATTAACTACAAGTCATAATAGCGGAACTGGCAAGGCATGTGGTTGGTAAACATAAGGACCTGGGTTCGATCCCAGGTCCCAGCAACGCCTATTTTCTTATTTTTTGTTCACAGATTGCATGCAATTCTTATCCAAGGGCCTACTGTGCGCTTCCAATAGCCAACCAGTTGATCTATCACCCAGCCAGATGTACGCTCCGGCAGTGAGGGACCACGATGCACCCTCAAGTCAATGCTACAAGAAATCAAACGTTGACCGGGCTTCAAGCGCTATTGGGCCTGGATATTTCAGGATCACACCCCCTAATTACTCATCATGCAGGCCCAGTTTGTCTTTTATTTTATTTTCTTTTTAATTTCTTTAATTAATTTCTTTATTTGTTTTAATTAATTAACACAAAATTATTATTTTTTATAAAACCAAAAAAATCACAAAAATACATAATTAGGTCTTATTTATTCAAATTAATATTTTTGAAAATAAATTAGGTTAATTAGTTTATTTGATTATTTGTTTTAGTTAAAATTAAATAGAAAATTAGGTTTTAAATTTGTAATTAATTTTTTTTCTCTCTAATAAAAAACCACAAAAAAATGCATAAAATCTTTTTTTTTGAATTATTCAACTTAGTTTAAATTAGGTTAATTTCAATTTCTTTTTATAATTAAAAAATAATTAGAATTAGGGTTTTAGTCGTACATAACCTAATTAAGTCTTTTCTCAAGAATTAGTTCAAATATTTTTCAATTAGGTTTTTAGGGTTTTCAATCTTTTCTCGCACTTAATTTGTCGTGCACGTTTTAATTCCTTTTTTATCATTTTTGTAACTGCTCTAAGGTTGTAATAGTAATTAGGGTTTTAAACTTCCGCACTTTTATTTTTAGTCGAGACAATTATGTAACTGTCAAAGCCTTGTAATAGCTAGATTTATTTTTTTCACTTTAAATTCCTACAAATATTTAACTGTCTATATGTATGCTAATAGGATTGTATGGGAAGATTACTTGAAATTAAAACGGTAGATCACCTAATGTACAAAGATTAAATAACTGAAACAATTCATAGGCACATATTCACTCCTAGGGTTTACCTCACTTCGGTTGCCTTCGGTAAACAATCATTAAGCATAGGAGATTTTAGTGGTTGCCCTCCAGTCTAAAAGATAAAAATGTCCCATTCGAATGTTGCCTCGAAAATGTTGCCTCGAAAATGTTGCCTCGGAAAGATCTTAAGACTCTAGGGTTACTACTAAAGTTTTCTAACTGTTGCTTTAGTGACTGTACTTGTCCCTTTCGAATGTCCCTTACAAACTCCAACAACGATGCTACCTACTCCTTAATAGTAGGATAGCATTGTCTAAAGGAAATGAGAACAAACAATCTTTTTTCGAGTAGGTAGAATCTTAAGTACTTGCTCAGTAAAAACTTTTCACACAAACACCTTTCAAAACAAATTTTCTAAACAAACTTCGTCACACTCTTGAGGACTGATACAAGGGTTATCACGAAGTAAAACATTTTCAAAAACAAGCACGCACAAGAAATTTGAAAAATGAGCAAGTACCTAAGAGCCCATGGAAAACCATGGATAGAAAGGGTGCTAACACCTTCCCTTTCTATAATCTATCCCCCGTACTCAGAATATCTCGAAAAAAGGTTTTTTCTGTTCTTTTTCCTTTTCCATGATTGGATGAAATAAAAGTCGGTGGCGACTCTAGCTTACTGTGACATTTTGCGAACAAAAAACACAATGAAAACCAGTATTAACAGTCGGTTCTGTCACCGTATCACAGATTCCCTGTCCTTTTAGACCATGGCCCTGAGTTGATCTCGGTCAGGCTCCATATCCATGTTGTATTTGTATTGTCTGATAAATGCTTCTCCCAAGTCGTTGAAAGTATGGATATTGACGCTGTCCAAACTCAAATACCACTTCAACACAACACCAGTCAAACTATCCTGAAAAAAGTGAATCAACAGACGTTGATCATCAGTGTGGGTAGACATTCTTCTTTTATACATCACAAGATGAGCATGAGGACAAGTATTGCCCTTGTACTTCTCAAATTTCGGGACTTTAAACTTCGCAGGTATCTTGACATTCGGGACCAAGCATAAATCATTCACATTCTGCCCGAACAATTCCTTTCCCTTGAGGGCCTTCATCTCCCTCTTCATCTTGTCAAACTATTCTTGAAAATCATTCATCCAATCATATAGACCCAAGCCTTCACTTGGTGGAGGAAAAGGACGATACATATCATCATTAGCAAATGGGACCGTATTCACCGAAGGAGGTGCAGCAGGAGTAGCATGCACCAAAGGAGGTGCAGGAGTAACAGTAGTATGAACAAATGGAGTAACTTGAGGACCAAGATTGAAACCTTCAGGCACAAAGTTCTATGGCATTCCCCATGGATAACCTTGAGGTATGTGATTCTGAACAACAGCTGGAGTAGCAGACACAGGAACAGTCGGAGCTTCAGTAGTAACCTTTGTCTGTTGAGGTTGAACACTCGGTGGCTGATTCTGAGCCACCACCAGAGATTCCATCAGAGAAGTGAGATTGGCCATGCCGGCCTTCAGAGCAGAAACTTCCTCGCGCAGCTCGCGATTCTCTTGTTCTAAGTTGTCCATCTTCCTTCTGAAATTAGCTCGAGTATTGTAGTGGTGAGACAGCTTGCTGAACGAAGTAAAGAAGCTTGGTAAGATACCTGGATATGCATAATAAATGCAAGAAATATGTGCAATATGATGCATTATATGCAATGCACATGATTTATTTTATTAATATTTCAAGGGACTTAAATATTTATAGACACATTGCAAATATCAAAGTAATAACACATTTGAAATACTGAAAATTTTATTATAATAACTTCAAAATGGATTACAAGTTTCAATAATCCCAAGTACAAGATGAAAATAAAGTCTAAAACCCTAAGAAGTAAAGATGATGGAGATTACTCTATACGCTGGCGCTTCCCTGTAAGCCTGGCAATCTGAGCCTTCAACCTCTGATTTTCTTCCGCATATTTGGTGGCAACCTCATTCTAATCACCTGAATCATAAAGTGAGCAACTAGCATCTGATTGAGGCTTAGGAGAAAATAAATCTCCTTGCCTATCCATTGTCTCTACAGCCCGACTCTCAAGAATCTCAATTAAGTTGTCTTTCTCCTTCAAGTCTGCTCTATAGGAAATTTCTAAAGTTTGGAACTTATTCTTCCAAGCTTCCTTTTCTTGCTGCATCCTGACTAAAGCAAGTTGTAGCTCTTCCACATCATCCAATAAGGTAGGTGTGGTCTTCACAAACAGATCGGGAATGGGTGCTTCCCAGGAATACGGCATCTTCAACTGAATAGCTCTCGTTTGGACCCACTGGAGATAAGGCTCCAAAGAAACAGCCCCCTAGGTCCCAAATCTTTCCTACTCTTCCTATGAATGTGACGCCAGGCCTTCGCAATCTGCTCCCTAGCTTCCTTATGGTATTCTCCCTCCTTCAGGAAGAAACTACTCAAATGAATACTATTTGGTTTATCCCTCATCGGATAACTAAGCTGTCGTTGTGCAGGAACAGGGTTGTAGTTAATTCCTCCCTTTGTACCAAGAAGAGGTACATTGGGGAAACTACCACAACTATCGACAATCTCTACATCATGGTAATCCCGATGATACCAATCAATATTTGAGTGAATAAGTTCCATGACCTTAAGAGCCCAACGGGGTTCCTTCCTGACATCCCAGAAAGCATGAGACTGAGGCATATGAGAAATAAACCACTGGTACAACAGAGGCGTGCAATAGATAATCACCCCCCCATGATAAGAATTTCGAAGATGAATAGAGTAATAAGCATCACCCAACAATGTAGGAACTGGGTTTATAATCATGAAGATCCTGATAGCATTAATGTCAACAAACTTATCCATATTAGGAAATAAAAACAACCCATAAGCAAGTAGAGCAAAGATGGCCTCAAAAGCGATTGTACTCTTCATCCTGGAAAAGTAACGAGCTTTATCCAATAAGAACTGAGCTGGTAATCCTCTAATCCCTCCTTTAGTAGTCATATGGGCTTCAACCTCATACTTCCCCAGATAGATCAAAGCAGCAATCTCGTGTGGTTTTGGCTCACCCTCCAAACCAGTAAAAGGAACACGATCGGTAATAGGTAAATCCAACAGATAAGAATACTCCCCTAGTGTAGGCATCAACTAATAATCAGGGAAAGTAAAGCAATGATACAGAGGATCATAAAACTGGACCAAAGTCGAGAGAATACCCTCCTTCATCCTAAGCTTCATGAGAGGAATGATGGATCCATACTTCTTCCGAAAATCTATAGAACAATCAATCTCGGGAACTAGAATGATCAACTCATCTATCTTGGGATCTTTGAAACTGTATTTTACGGTCTTTCTTTTTCCAGAATCCATGGTCAAAAGGTACCTGAGATATTCACAAATGGTCAACTTTCAAGTCCCTTGAAATAAAATTTCTTTAAAAGATTCTTATGAGTGCATGATGCATGATGCAACAATCACACACAAGATCACAAACATAGGGTTCATAGGTTCAACGTCACGAGCATGAGGTCGAAGGTACTACCCATAAGGTATGGTCTAAAAGTTATCACCTGTCGAACAAGGTTCTAGAGGTTCCCAGAGTCTACATCCTTCCTTCAGATATTACCAACTTCCTGATTAACTCGGTAATTAGTAATATTCTCAAGAAAAACTTGTCCGAGCGTATTATCGCGTGACAACTATTTCTAGATTACTCCATCATAGCTTCCTCACTACACCTAAAAGGCCAAGATGGGTTAGGTATTCTACAGTCCTCAGCTTCAGCAGGCTTCCAAGTCGAATGTAGCACGTCTTCCCGATTACTCGGAGAATGATTATAAGTTATGCCTACCCTAATGCCAAGTAGTGGGACCTTATGGAATTCCCCGCAGCGGTCAATAATAGAAATATCTCCCATAGATCAGGAATACCATAGAATATATGCATGGGAAAGTGACATTATCCTTTACGACCAGCCCAAAGCTTCTTCATTCTTCAGTACTAATTTATGGAGGTGAGAAATAAACCACCTCGAAAGCAATGGCATATAGCACATAAGAATCCCTCTTTTCTTCGAGGTACGAGTGTGTAAGGTATGCAAGATATCTCCGAGTAAAGTGGGCACAAGGTTGCGAGAGAGGAAGACCTTGATAGCATTCACATCTATGAGTTGGTCTGGATTAGGGAACAGTACTAACCCATAGATTAGAAGGGCCAAGACCACCTCAAAAGCCTGGAAGTCCAAATCATCCCAAAACATCTGAGCCTTCTCTACTAGGAACTTGGATCGAAAACCATTAACTCCGCTTCTTGTTTCCCAGTTGGATACAATGTCAGACCGTTTCAGGTGCAAAGCTGCTGCAATGATCTTCGGCTTTGGAGCTTCTTCCAAACCGGTGAAAGGCAACTAATCCAAAATAGGTATGCCCAATTGTAGCGGTAGAAATGTTTAAGACTAAGCCATTGGATTGACTAGACTTATATAGATCAAAATAAAATCGCCACCATGCTTTATTGTTTCCAAAGGAATGGGAAAAGAGCGAGTAACCCAAAAAGAGGGGGAAAGATTCTAGGTAAGGGGGTTAGTTATGCAAAGGGAAGGTATTAGCACCCTAAACATCTATGGTACTCCGCAGGAACCTCTTTGAAAAATTTGTATATTTTGGCTATAAAATGTTGTATAAAAAATAGATGGTGGAGGTGAGAAAAGAAATATATTTTTTATGATTTTTTCACCCTCCGCAGTTGCGAACCTTTAGTTCCTACGTACCACCTTCCGTGCAATAGGGGATCAGGGCACACGTAGTTCCTCTTTAAAAAATTTTAAAATACAAATGTGTTGGTTAATTTTATGAGATAAGACAGCATCATCATTGTCCGTATGGAAAACATACTTACTACCCACAATCATGAGAAAGGATAATTTGCATCATCTCAACGTGGAGTATATGGCTTGGATTTTAAAAATCAACAAAACCTCACTCAACACCCAAGTGGAAAATATCTCTCTTCACTACATATTGTAAAAGTATAGTTGTTTGCATCACTACAAGGATTTCCAAGAGTCTAATCTTTTGAGAAAGGTTTTAAAATAAAAAGCCAAAGTGGAAAAATGGTTTGAAATGAGATTGATTGACTTTTAGTATTCTCATAAAAAAAATGTTAAGGTATTATTAAGTTTGTTGAAGTTTATTTATGAAAAGGTTTTGAAAATGCATGGACATAAGACCGAGTTTATTATAAAAATGGTTTAAGTTTCAAAACAAGAAGAGTTTTCAAAAGGAGGAAGAAGATTTTTGAAATTAAAGAAGATGGGAGGAGATGAAGAGACTATCCTAAAGCATAAGGTAAAAGCTAGGGATAAGAACCATCTAACCAACAAGAAGCCAATACTTGACATTATGAGTCAAGATAGAATTCTCATTCTTTGGATTGAAACCAAGCAAGCAAAGATACTAGACCTCTTGAGAGAACCAAACTTCAAGTGTATTAAGTCTTCATAAAAATTGGGCAGAGTAACGGTTGTATGCGGGTGAATTCCATATTATAAACAAAGTATGTAATCACAATAACCTGCACACAAAACAAACAAACAACCCAATGTCTTGAGGTAAACCTCAAGAACTCTAGACAAAATATACATTAAGGTCACAAGGTCTCCAACATAGGCCAAGGTTTCTAATCCTAAGTCCAAGAAGTCCAATACTCCATAATGCCAAGGATAGTAACCAAATAGTCCAACTATCATTAAAGCGTTTTATGGTTCATGTTTATTATTAAGTATTTTAGAGAAAAAGAAAAGCTCAAGTGAGCAAAATAAAAATGACAAGAAAGTAAATGCTCAAGTGAGCAAAGATGAAAAATAGCATGAAATGTAAATGCTAAAGTAAATGGTGCATAAAATAAAAAAGCATAAAATAAAAACATAAAATAAAGTCAATTATTAGTAATTAGTGGTTAGTTGGATGACCATCTTGAAACTTGCATTTGGAACTCATTAGGGGATTGGTAGAACCAAAGCATCTACACAATGAATTGCATTTGCTTTATGTCAAGTATATCATCCATTTAATAATCCTCAATGTAACATATAATGATCAATGATGTTTAAGTGATCCGCATTGACCAAAATTGATGAAGATACATCAGAATATTGGTAGAACCAAAGCAACTACACAATAAATCTCAAGGTTATTGGATCAAAGGGTTCAAATTAACATCTTGGGCTTGCAATCATACGTTTGGGCCACGAAGGATCATTTTCTCGAATCGGGACAAAATTTAGCATTATGTTAAGCAATCGTAAGTGGACTTATAAAGAAGTCGCACCTATTTTGAGGCCGGTCAATAGCAATCTATGCACCATTTGTTTTGAGACATGATATAGAGATCATGCTCCAATAACACTTAGTGCAATAAGAAAGGGATAAGATGAATAGGGGTGGGAAAGAATATACAAACCATTTTGAATTAAAATTTAATCAAACTATTATTAAAATCATTCATCCATTTTTATGGAGTTAGACTCAACACCATGGATCCAATGATGTTAATAAAGTTCATGATCAAAAATTCAACCCAAGATCAGCCAGAAAATAATACAAAATAATATTATATTTAATATATGCATTAAAAGGGTTTTAAAATGTTTTAAAATAGAAATAAGAGAGAAAAATATCAACTATGTTCAAATTAATCAAGAAAGATTAAGTAAGACCATAGAACAATCAGAAATGAACTCAAATCTTTTTATAAATTTTTTGGTAATTTTTTAAAGTCAGAAACTATTTTTAAAATTAAAAGAAATGAGTTAAATAAACTAAAAATGATTTTAAAAAATAACAAAGTCAGAAATAAAAAATAAATGAGGTCACCAATATTTGTCACAATATCATTGGATCATTCCTTTTTTTTAAATTTAAAAATGAATAAAAGTATTTTTAAACATTTAAAACAATTCAAATAAAGTGAAAATTTATAAAAAAATATCAAAACAAAAAATAAAATTGTAAAAATATAAAAATCAAAAATTGAAAAATCAAAAATATTTTTCATTATTTTTTCGGATTTTTTGGACTTAAAATGAATTTTCTATGATTTTTTTTAAATTTAAAACAATTTAAATATAAAAATCAAAAAATAAAATAAAGTCAAAAAAATGTGGACCAATGGATGAGAGTCAAAACGCGTTAGTCAGCTAATCCAATGGATCAGACGCGATGTGTATATCATGGTCATTAGTGAATAACACACATGATCATTAATTAAATCAGATATTCAAAAATTCCAAATGGCGTTGTTTTATTGGTTGAAGGATGACACGTTGGTCATCTTCAACCTCCAGCCAGTCTCAAATCAAGCTTGCTCAAACTGTAAAATTAGAGCACGAGACTGATACCATTCGCTTCGTCTCATCAAGACGAAGATAACCACATCTTCGCGAAAAATTTATATAAATTGTAGCTCAAACAATTTGGAAGGAAAGTTTTGAAAATGAATTTGAAAATTCATGGCCAAAACGTGTTTTCAGTTAAAAGAAAGTGTTGCGACTAGAACCAGGGCAATGAGAGCTTCACAATGATATCAAAGTTTAGAAGAATTGATGGAGAAATCTATCTATTGAAGTTCAGTTGCAGAGCTTTGTAAATGGACTTGGTCAGATCAATTCAGAAGGTTTCAAGGCTCAATTCTTCTTTTGTTAGCTTCAGGGATGATCGAGGAAGGTGAATTGATAAAAAAATGGATTGAAAAAGGCTTGAACAATGATTTCGAAGTTGCAGAAAAGTGAGTTATGAAGCGAGTTTGGCAGGGTGATTTTGGTTGTTCAAGCTTGAGAAAACGAATGGGATAGCTTATGTATTTATAGGAGAAGTAAATGGGATCAAAAGGAAGGGTGAATGATGCAATTTGGAGGGAATTCGTGTGGGTCTGCATCATGAAGAAAGTGTGACTTCTCTTTTGTCAAAACTCATCCAAAACGCGCGGTTTAATGCACTAATCCACTTGGGAAAGTTGGCTAATCATGTTTAGACCCAAAACGTGTGCTAATTTGAGGGTTAGAAGTTGTAACATGAAATTCAAATTCTGACTTACGATGAAACTTCAATTCCAAGTTACCACTTTTGAAACAATGGCATTCTCAGCTCAAGGGGTCTTAAGGCATGGTTATTGATGCTTTAGAAAGATGAGATTACAAGCTTTTCAATGGGAAAAGAATGGAATCAAATGGATGTTTAAGCTGAAAGTTGCAATGAGTCAAAGTTGGGAAAAAGAGGTTGACTTTCCATACTTAGAAATATTTCAAGTTTTTCTTTAAAAGTGACCTATAATATTTTACATCCAAACATGGCCTTCCTCTTGGAATTTGCTCTTGACCAAAAAAGATGGCATGAAATAGACCTCTTGAATGACATTTTGAAACTTGAACCATTCAAAATCTCTAAAAATTGAGAGAGTTATAAATTGTTGAAGTTGGCAAAAAATCATGAAATGGCCTATAATCGTTTGTATCCTTAAGGCATCCTTCATCCATTTTCTCACTTTGCATATAAAGGAAGGAATAAAGTTCACATCCTCAATATCATTATGTAAAAATAGTAGGCTCAAGGTGATAAAAATTGACCAAGTTATGATCATTTGAAGTCACACATGGGAAGTTGGGGATTCATCTGGAGGACTTATAATCTTTCTTCATCATCAAGTTTCTTCCACATGAAAAATCCGTAAAACTTTTGAAGTGATTTGTTAATAACCCTTTGAAGAGAAGGATGTTTTTGGAATCTCTCAAAAATACCAAAATATGAGCAAGATATACTTCTTTGAAGTTCAAAACCCTAGCTCCTATATCAAGAAAATGATTTGAGGAACTTTGACAATTTTAAACAACCTTCTTGTACCAACACTTTTGCTTTGTAGATAGAAGTTGTTGAGGATGACAATGAGAACTCATAGCAACCAAAACCACTTACATATCTTGAGAATTGAGAGGAATATACACTTGTGACCAATGGGAACAAGGCCTTGTCCAACCATGACAACTTCTTCAATCAACCCCTTGTACTTTTGAATCAATCTTGATAACTTTGAAATGTGGTGAACCAAAATAAACCTTGCCATACCATTTCTTCCAAAACAACTTCAATGGTGAGGTTTAAATTTCTCAAGCTTTATTGACTAGGGCATGGAAATAAACTCATGAACCCATGGATCAACTTGCTAATCCATATTGCCTTTACCTACATTATTAACAAGTAAGACAAACCAACATTGCATTTTATTAATTAAAAGGAAAGTCAAAACGAAACATGCATGATCACAAAAGAAAAACAAGTCAAGGTGCTTGGTGATTCCTCAAAGAGCAAAGCTAAAGATAGGGAGGAAAACCAAAAGCCCTAATGTGATCTTGTTGTTATTGAATCAATATGGTATGATGAAGGGATCTTAGGGGCAAAAATTGGGGCACAACACCAATAACTGAGAGAATTCTTCCATGGTGGGTACTAGATGATAGTCCAGAAAAGTGAAGCAATGGTGCTTAGGGTCAAAGAATTAAAAGAGGATGCTCATCATCTTCTCATCAAAACCCGAGGTGACCAGACTGAGAAGTCGGCCGTAGTTCTTGGTAAATTAGGAAGTTTCGGGAACCCTTGATACTAGCTCTTTGAGTTGGAGAGGTATTCTCACGAAGCTGACCCGAATAGTATTTCTACGAGCGGAAGCCATGATCTTCAAAACAGAACAAAGATAAATTCCCTTGGTCCTTGAAATGGTTAATGAAATGAAAAATGGATGTTATGATGTTCATGATGTCATGATTATGCTTAAATCACAGATAAACACAAGCAAATCACACAATAGACCTTAGGTTCAAAGGCTTGCATGAGGTTTAAGGTAAGTACCCTCTTGAATGTTCAGTTGGTTCAACCTATCTTAGAAATAGTAACCGGTTTCTAAGGAATCTCAATATCACTGATCTTTCTTTATCAGTATTATTTTAGCTTAGCAATCGTTTCTTACGGACGAAACATCCCGAAAGTCCGATCTCAATGAGTGTAGAATCGAGTATCAACCGATTCCCAGCTTTACACCGAGGCCGGCTATCTCACTACTTTCTAATGGCCATGTTTGTTCAACTAAGGTTCTAAGGTTCGTTAGAGCTTCACGACACCACGCGGCGGCATCGTATTCTCCTCGATTCAACACAAGGGGTACCGATACCAACCAAAGTGTCACACCAACACAGCTATCGCTTTAACCATATCGGTCTATGTCGTACAGTCTCCACGATCTATTGTTGTTTACCTAAAAAGTATCCCCAGATCCGGGTATAGGATCTATACAAGAATACCCCGACAAACCCTTAAAAGTAAAGCAATCAAAGTAAACAAAGAAAGCAATTATAAATGAACTAGACCCTAAGGTAAATCCCACTATTTATTTTCATCCCCAGCAGAGTCGCCAGTTCTGTGATATAGTGGCAGAACATACTGTTATACTAGTTTTAATTTTGTATTCACAAATTTTGCGGTAAGCAAGAGTCGTCACTGACTTTTCTTTTATCCAACAAAGGAAAGGGTGAAAAGAATAGAAAAATACATTTTTCGAGAGTTTCTGAGTAAGGGGGTAGATTATGGAAAGGGAAGGTGTTAGCACCCTTTCCATCCATGGTTTTCCACGGGCTCTTAGGTACTTGCTCATTTTGAAAATTTGTTTTCGTGTTTATGTGTATTTGAAAAGTTTGTTTGCTTTATGCTAACTCTTGTATCAGTCCTCAAGAGTGTTGATAAAGAGTTTTTGTAAAATGTTTTGAAAGTGTAAGGTGAAAAATGGTTTTTTGAGAAAGTACCTAACAGTTATCTACCTACTCGAAAAAGGTGTTCTTTTCCTCCTTTCGTTTAGATAGTTTCATCCTACTATTAGTGAGTAGGTAGCCCTATCGTTGGATGTTGAGGGACTATCGAAGGGAAGTTTACAGTCACTAAGGCAACTGGGCAAGAACTTTTAGTAATTGTCCTAAAGTTCTAAGATCACTTTTTAACTGAGGCGACATCGAAAGGGTCATCGAGGGACTTGTGATCTCTTAAACTAAAGGACAGCCACTAAAGATTCTCACATTTCGAGCATGTGAAAGTGTGTTGATTCAGTTCATTTATCTTGCGCATTTAGGGTTATCTAATTGTTTTAATTTCAGTCTTTTCCATGCAATCCTATTAATCTAAGCAGTTAATAGTGTGGAAAGTAAATTACAGAAAATAAAATTTCTAAACTATTACAAGGCCTTGGGGCTATTACATAATGTGAAAGTAAAATGCGGAATTTTGAACCTAATTAAAAGTATTACAAACCGGGAAACAGATACATAATGGGAAAAGTGAAAATGGAAAAAAAGATAAACGCGCGAAGAATGGAAAGAGCGTCTAAACCCTAAAAAATGTTTAAAAGAACATCTTTTTTTTTGTTTTTATTTATTTATGAAAATATTAAATTGTAATAGTATCCTAATTAACTAAATTAAAAAGGAAAGAAAAAATATTAATTACAATTAATTCTAATGAAACTAATATTTTTTTGGTATTTTTAAAGAAAAAGATTTAAAATTTAATCCTAATTTCTAGCTAATTTTAACTTTAAAAAAGATTAAAGTAATTAAACTAGATTAATTTACAAAATTAATTTTAATTATATAAAAAACATAATTCTATTTTTTTGTGATTTTATTGATTAGAATAAAAATTGACTTTAAAACAATTAAAATAAAAATAAAAAAATTGAAAAAAAAAACAAAAATAGAAGAATGGGCTTATTAGTGTTAGCAGACTGGGGGGGTGAGTTGAAAATTGCTAGGCCCATATCCACTGGCCCAATAATTGTGCATGATCCAGTGTTGCCAACCCTTAAGGGTCCACCATGGAGATTGCTGGCTGAGCGCTAGATCTAAATCAATGGAGGATCCAGTGGTTGAGAATGAGGATACAGGATGGACATCTCAAGATTCCACGCACTGGAACCTGCAAGAAGTGTTTAGAAAATAGAAAAATGTTGGACCTGGGACTTGAACACAGGTCCTCTCCCTTCACAATGCGCTGCCTGACCATCTGTGCTGCCATGTCATTCATTTATTATAACAAACACACAATATTATATATAAAACAATGGTCAAAATATATTTAAAATAACAAAATGCGTGCAGATTCAAACAGGCCAACCGGGCTGCGCCACGCAGTCATCTTCTCAACTTGCCCGTCGTGTTAGCCTCTGCACTTTTACCAGCGGACATTGTCCGTTACTACAACACCTACAACTTTCCAAAATCCACAGTACGCAATATAAATCAAACCTAAAGCCATAGATCAATTAGGCTTGATCCCCTAAGCACGATGGTACTCATCTTTGGGCCCAATTTTACATGTACCTAAAAACCCTAAAAATACGAAAGTCCAAACCCTAATAATGGCAGATCATCATACATTCATCAAAACTTGCAATTAATGATTCAAACACGTTCTAAATATTCATACAAACAAGAATGCATGATCAAAACACATTTATAACACATGTATGGCCATAATCATTTTTGAAAATAAAACTCAAATTGTGATTGTGTTGGTCGCGATTCTGGGAGCTTTGATGCTTGAAAATGATGCAGTTAGCTTCAGGGTGCCTCCAGGAATATGTTGCAACCCTCAGAACATCTAGAATCCCTCTGCAACTCCAAATTCGATTGTCACCTTTTCTTTGAATTTTCAAGCTTGTGAACAGGGTGTTTCTTGTAGCAGCTGCGCCCCTTTAGGTCTGATTATGTTGTGCATATATATTAGGCCATATTAGGTCAACAAATGTGGTTCCAATCTTGGTACACTATGATGAAAAGATATGATTTCAATCTTGCATAAAAGTTTCAGGATACCGACAGCCTTCTTCTTTTTCTTCTTTTCTTTCAAGATGAGGGCTTTCAGATCCTCCTGCCCTTTTGCCATACTTATGAACATTTGTTGGAACTGGGTGTTCTGTGCCTGAAGATCCTTGATGGATTGCTCGAAAGACATTTTGTGCTGAAATAAATAGCGAAGAAGATGAGAAACTTGTAATGGCACCTGTAAATAAACAAAATAAACAAACTAAAATAAACAAAAACTTTATTAGCTGAATTTGAAGTTCAAATGCCTTTTAGGCATTATAATTAAAAACAAATCTGAAACTATAAAAGACATCAAAACTCCCATGGAAGCTTCCTCTTTGTGCCGAGATAGTCATTGAGCCCTCTTTCTTCATGCAGTTGCTTTGTGAGCTCTAAAACCTTCCTCTCCTGATCATGGAACAGATCCATGTAAGTATCCCGCTCCTTCATCAACTGAATCCAAGACCTCTCTAATTCCCCAAGGTTCGTGGGCATATAAGGATAGAGAATCGTGTAAGGAATGCCTTCTTCAGTAGTGGGTTCCACAATCACTGGTAAAATGGCCACATAGGGCATCATAAGCTTCTGGGAATGAGCTCGTACCCATTAGAGGTAAGGTACCATAGGAATGGAAGCCTTCGGCCCCAAAGCCTTGATGCCAGATCTATTTACCATGCCCGAAGCTCGTATGAACCTTCGGCGATACTCTTTAATATCATCCTCATAGTTGAATACAATGCCCTCAATAAATAACTCACGGGGACCATCCCTTCGAGCGTAACCAAATTGTCGCAGAGCTAAACAAGGATTGTAGGTTATACCCCTTCTAATACCAAGTAATGGGACATTAGGGTACTCCCCGCAGCGGTCAATAATAGCAGTGTTTTCCATAGCTCGGGAACACCAGAGAATATCTATGTGAGCGAGTGACGTTATCCTTTGCGTCCAACCCAAACCTTCTTCGTTCTTTAGTATGGACTTAGGGAGGTGAGAAATAAACCACCTCGACAGCAATGGCATGCAACACATAAGAACCCATCTTCTCTTCATGGTACGAGTATGGAGAGTGTGCATAATATCTCCGAGTAAGGTAGGCACAGGATTGTGAGAGAGGAAGATCTTGATGGCATTCACATCTACGAATGAGTGTGGATTAGGGAATAGGACTAACCCATAGATTAGAAGAGCCAAAATCTCCTCAAAATGCTGAAAATCCATATCATCCCAAAACAGTTGGGCCTTGTCTATCAGAAACTTAGCTAGAAAACCCTTGACTTCGCTTCTAGTTTCCCAATTGGATACCACGTCGGCCCGTGTCAGATGCAAAGCTGAGGCAATGACTTTTGGCCTAGGAACTTCTTCTAAACCTGTGAAGGGCAACTGTTCAAGAATGGGTATATCCAATAGCTGAGAGAATTCTTCCAAGGTAGGCACCAACTGATAATCATGTCTCTTAGTGAACGCAGAAGTTTCAGAAACCCTTGATGCTAGCTCTTTGAGTTGGGAAGGTATCTTCACAAAGCTGATACGGATAGTGTTTCTGCGAACGGAAGCCATGATCTGCAAAATAGAACAAAGATAAATTCCCTTGGTCTTTGAAATGGTTAGTGCAATAAGAATGTATGTTATGTTATAATGCATGATGTCATGAGAAACCACAGGTATAGCAAACACAGTCAAATCACACAAAGTCCTTAGGTTTAAGGCCTGCATGAGGTCAAAGGTTATACCCTCTTGAAGTTTAGTTGGTTTCAAACCTGTCTTAAAAAGTAATCGGGTTCTAAGGGATCTCAATATCGCTGACCATCCTTTATCGGGCATTGTCTCAGCTCAAGCAATCTTTTCTTGCAGCCAAAATATCCCGAAAGTCTGATCTCAATGAGTGTAGCATCGAGTATCAACCAATCTTCAGCTCTACACCGAGGCCGGCTATATCACTACTTTCTAATGGCCAAGTTTTTTCAACTAAGGTTCGTTAAAGCTTTACGACACCACACGGCGGCCTCGTATTCTCCTCGTTTCCCCATGAAGGATACCGGTAACAACCAAAGTGTCACACCAACACAACCATCGCTTAAACCATATCGGTCTACACTGTACCGTCTCCACGATCTATTGTTGTTTACCTAATGAGTGCCCCCAGATCCGGGTGTAGGATCTATAGTAACTCCCAACGAACCCTCAAAAGTAAAGCAATCAAGACAATCAAGAGAAGCAATTTTATGACCTAGATCCTAAGGTATACCCCACTTATAACTTCCCCAGTAGAGCCGCCAGTTCTGGTGGTACGGTGGCAGAACCGACTATTTAATACTGGTTTGCATTTTGCATTTTTTGTTTGCAAAATGTTGCGGTAAGCAAGAGTCGCCACCGACTTTTATTTCATCCAATCATGGAAAAGTAAAAAGAACAGGAAAAACCTTTTTTCGAGATATTCTGAGTATGGGGGGTAGATTATAGAAAGGGAAGGTGTTAGTACCCTTTCTATCCATGGTTTTCCATGGGCTCTTAGGTACTTGCTCATCTTTTAAAATTGCTTATGTCTGTGCTTGTCTTGAAAATGTTTTACTTCGTGATAACCCTTGTATCAGTCCTCAAGGGTGTGACGAAGTTTGTTTTGAAAATTTGTTTTGAAAGGTGTTTGTGTGAAAAGTTTTTATTGAGCAAGTACTTAAGATTCTACCTACTCGAAAAAAGATTGTTTGTTCTCGTTTCCTTTAGACAGCGCTATCCCACTATTATGGAGTAGGTAGCCCCGTCATTGGAGTTGTAAGGGACATTCGAAAGGGACAAGTACAATCACTAAAGCAACAGTTAGAAAACTTTAGTAGTAACCCTAGAGTCTTAAGATCTTTCCGGGGCAACATTTCCGAGGAAACATTCGAGTGGGACATTTTGATCTTTTAGACAGGAGGGCAACCACTAAAATCTCCTATGCTTAATGATTGTTTACCGAAGGCAACCGAAATGAGGTAAACCCTAGGAGTGAATATGTGCATATGAATTGTTTCAGTTATTTAATCATTGCATAATAGGTGATCTACCATTTTAATTTCAAGTAATCTTGCCATACAATCCTATTAGCATACATCTAGACAGTTAAATATTTGCATAAATTTAAAGTGCGAAAAATAAACCTAGCTATTACAAGGCTTTGACAGTTACATAATTGTCTTGACAGGAAATAAAAGTGCGGAATTTAAAACCCTATTTAAAACTATTACAAACTCGAAACAGTTACAATAATAATAAAACCAATAAAAATGTGCGCGGTAAATTAAATGCGAGGAGAAATTGAAAACCCTAAAAATCAACTTGAAAAAAAATATTTAAACTATTTTGGAAAAAAAAGATTTTATTAGGTTATGTACGACTAAAACCCTAATTCTAATTATTTTTAATTATATAAGAAATTGAAATTAACCTAATTTAAACTAAATTAAATAATTCAAGAAAATAAAATATTTTGTAAAAAAAGATTTTGTGTATTTTTGTGGTTTTTTGTTTGAGAAAAAAAACAATTTAATTGCAAATTAGTTAAACCCTAATTTCTATTTAAATGAAACAAAAATTAAATTTACCTAACTTACTAATCATATTAAATAAATATTATAAAAAATCTTTTTTTATGATTTGTTGATTTTATGAAAAAATAATAATTTTTGTGTTAATTAATTAAAACAAATAAAGGAAATTAATTAAAGAAATTAAAAAAAAGAAAATAGAAAAGAAAAGCAAAATGGGCCTGTATGCTAGCAAATGGGGGGTGCCAATCTGAATTCTTCAAGCCTAATAACCCTTCAAGCCCGGTCAGCCTTTTATTCCTTGTAGCGTTGACCTGGGGGTGCATCATGGTCCCTCACTGCTTGTGCATTGGATTGAATGGATGATGAATTCATTGGCTGGAGATTGGTGGAGTATGGTGGGCATGCAGGATGACAATACACTGGATCTGTTGAAGGAAAATGAAATAAAGAAAATTTATTGGGACCTGGGATCGAACCCAGGTCCTCACTCTCACCACTAACGCGCCCAACCACTAGGCTATCATTTGCAGTTGTTATTATAATGAAAACATAATATAATATATGAAACAAAGTGGTTAGTGGGAAAAAAAACAAAAACACGCGCGCTGGTTTGAATGGGAGAATGGCTGGCTGACACCTAACCTTCTTCTACCTTTCTCCGTCGCCTTAGGTGCTTGTACCTTTACCTACGGATAAAGGTCTGTAGCTACAAACCTATAAAACTCAAAAATCCACAAAACGCAAGATAAATGAAATCCAACTATATAGATCAACTCGTTTTGATCTTGTGAACATCACGGTACCCTTCTTTTTGCCCAATTTAACCTGTAGAACAAACCCCTAAACTGCACACACAAACCCTAACAATGGCAAAGGCACATATAGGCTTCAAAAATGCAATAAAATTATTCAGTTATCTTGCAAACACGACGAGAATCACAAATATATAACTTAAACATGCTAATGGTGCAAGAAATACAGTAATCGATTTTGAAATAAAGGGCAAACTGTATCAATGCTAGGGGAGGTTCTGGGCGTGAGAATGCGCACAACTGATCATATTAGCTTCTGGGAAGGTCCAAGAAACGATTGGAAGCGCTGGAATGGCTTGAATTGACCTCTAAGTTCAAAAATGATCCATCACTTTTTGTCACTTTTTCTAAATTTTGTTTGGTGTTTTCACGACTGCCAAACCTTGTTTTTTGCTTTGTTCTTGTCCAATATATATCTAGGAATGCATTAGGGTTACAAACTTGGATTGAATCTTTGCAATTATAAGAGATTTGATTTGATTTTCATGCTACATATAAACTTGCTATTTTGAGCCAAATCTTCCCTTTCTTGTACAAATTATGCTTGATTCGTTTTGGCCTTGATAATTCAACACATTTGATTGTCAAGCTATCCAAAAACCAAATCAAATCATATATTTGCTATTATTCATCAATTATTTGATTTAATTCAATTTTTAATTAATAAAAAATCAAAATAAATTGAAAAATGAAGCAAATAATGGGTGGATGAATATTTGAGTCGTGGACCACATTATAAGTGAGGTGCAAGCATAAAAAGTTAGGCCCATTTAGCAAAAAATGCATTTTTGAGCACATTTGACTTTTGGCAATTTTGTAAAAAAGGTCAACTTTGACAAGGCATATCTCCTCCAATTTTAACCCTAGAGAGGTGTTCTTGGACTTTTTAGAAATCTTAGGATGTCCCCTAAGCAACCCGTTTTGTCTCATCTCAATTGAGTCTTCCATGTTCATGTAAGAAGCTTTGACCCAAAAGGTGTTTTTGTTGACTTTTCAAAAGGACCCATAATGTAGAAATTTATATCTTCTTGTGGGTGCATATTTTGAACTTGTGGGATGAATATGAATTGTAGGGAATTGCTTCCTATTCAAAATGAGCCTTGGATGGAAAATTTCTGATGAAGCATGTGGAAGTTATGCTTAGTCAAAGTTTGGTTGACTTTTACTGAGAAAGCCTAATTTAGCAACTTTTGGGTTTTGATGAATTTGGAGCATTCCTTGGGGAATCATGATCAACCCTTGATAAAATGATGAAAGTCACTTCAAAAATGTTAATGTTGACCAAAAATATTGAAGTTTGACTGTATGTGGGTCACATTTGACTTGTGACCTAATACAGTCGATTCTCAAGCATCTGAGCAGTTGACTGAGCAAACTTCTTGTGCAAGGCATGAAACTTGACCTGTAGGGTCTTGAGAAAATATTAAGACCATGGAGAGCATATTAGGCCTTTGGATTTCACCCATCTTAATGAAAATGGAAACCCTAATTTGAGGTATACTGCCTTAGGAGAGAGTTTGTCTGGTCCACTCTTGGGCAACCTTGAGCAAATTGAAGATCTTAATGGACATGTATTGAGTAAAATGAGAGGGAAAATTTTGGGGTACAACAGCTTCCCCTGTTCAATCTTCTTAAACCTGAGGATTTAGATTGGCTAGCCCGCCTTTCGTGATCTGAAGGTGGAAGATGATTGAACACTAGAGTCCCTAGAAATTTGCACTCGCATGAAGTGGCACTTGATTTGTGATATCGGGAATGGGCTTACAGATTCCATTTGGAAGCTGCTAGAGAATTGTCGGAGATGGGCTTAAAGATGCCATCCAAGATGTGGCGGAATACCGTCGGAGATAGGCTTAAAGATGCCATCTAGACGATGTTGATTTCCCGAGACATTCCTTCGATGAGAGTTCCTGTTATTGTTGTTGATGAGGAATCTGCTGAGGAACGTTGGTATCTGTCTTGGGAGAAATAGAATTTTAGGAGTTTTCAGTTGTCCGTTACTCTATTGGGGAAATAACTCTTGCTTGAGAAAGCGGAAGTGAACTGCATATCTGGTCAGGATACATGTTGCACCGCGACTTACTGGGGAAATACGAAACCAATCGTGTTTGATCAGGTCCCGGTCTTACGGTGTTGTAGATTGTTGTCTGGAGATAAGAGAGAAGGAACCTAGATAATAAGGTTACTTCAATATGAAAGCCTAGATAGTAGGGCTGTGAGAAGAAACCTGGGTCGTAGGGTTACTTCTATATGAAATCTTGGATAGTAGGGTTATGAGAAGGAACCTGGGTCGTAGGGTTGCTTCGATATGAAAGCCTGGATAGTAGGGTTGTGAGAAGGAACCTGGGTAGTAGGGTTACTTCGATATGAAAGCCTGGATAGTAGGGTTGTAAGAAGGAACCTGGGTCGTAGGGTTGCTTCGATATGAAAGCCTGGATAGTAGGGCTATGAGAAGGAACCTTGATAGTAGGGTTACTTCGATATAAAAGCCTGGATAGTAGGATTGTGAGAAGGAACCTGGATAGTAGGGTTACTTCGATATAAAATCCTGGATAGTAGGGCTGTGAGAAGGAACCTGGATAGTAGGGTTACTTCGATATAAAAGCCTGGATAATAGGGTTGTGAGAAGGAACCTGGATAGTAGGGTTACTTCGATGTAAAAACCTGGATAGTAGGTGTTGTACCCCAAAATTTGCCCTATCACTTTTTCAAGAATCTCCTCACAAGATTTCTACTGGGCCAAAACTGCACAAGGTTTGATCAGCTCAAGTCGCCATGGATCATATTGAATTTTCAAGCATTAGGTCAAGGAGGAAGCTATTGAAAGAGCAAAGCAGATAAATTTGACTGCTTTTGACAAAATCAAAGAAAATAAGTTTGCTTCGACTGGTGCTTAACATCAACAGAAGTTACTCCTCCATTTTAGCTTCGACTGAGTTTGGTTTCCCTTTGGAACATTCACCTTCGACTCAAAGAGGAAGAGTCTCTGGTAGCCTCCTTCGACTCAAAGAGGAAGGGCCTCTTGTATCCTTTTTCGACTCCAAGAGGAAGAGTCTTTTGTAGTCTTTTTTTCGACTCAAAGAGAGAAAAGCCCCCTGTTGATGTCCTTCAACTCAGAAATTGGTGGATTCCTACTGGCCTCCTGCAGCTTCCCTTCGACACATGCATAGCCTCTATACCATGACATGTCTGGATGTTCCAATCGAAGGTTATACCTTGGTGGCCCATCTGAAGAATTGCAAGATGCATATGTGGTCCATTCGAAGGACATTTTGAAAGAAACATTGTTATCTGAAAAGAAGTATAATCGAAAGCTAGAGCCAGTTGGTCAAAACAAAGGAGAAGTAGTCTAGATGCTAGTGGTATCAGGTACAAATCTGTTGCACTGGCCACAACATTCCAAAACTGCTACAAACCAGTCCTGCCATGCTGCCCCCATATTTGCACCAAATTAGTATATAAAAACTGTACCTCGAAGGCTACAAGAACAACATACCCAATTTGTTCAAATTTCTTTTGTTTTCCCTCCCAAACCTCAGCCAAACTCATCTATAAATAAGAGCCTCCATCACACGTTTTAGGGGCCCCAGATAGTTGGGGAAAAAACTTTGTTTGTGAAGAAATTACCAAATTCTCAAAAACTCTTAAACACTATTAAAAATTCTCAAACATTCCCAAACACTCAAACTTTAAACAACTCAGATCCCTTCATACATAAGCAAACCTTTCGACTCAATCCCCAACTGCCAGATATTTAACCACAATTGACTGCCCAAACAAAACAGCAACGAAACTAGCTTCGGGAAGGTTCCAGCGAAGCTCCATTCGTCATCGAAGAAGCCACTTACAAGTCCTACGACTAAGCACTTCAAGAGGTAAGTTTTCCTCTAAACTAAAAACTTTGCTCACTTAAATATCATTTGTAAATGTAAATAAAAGGAAAATGTAGATATCCTATCTAGGAAGTCGATCATGCTTTCGACCCTTACTGCTTGTATACTGAGAATCTCAACCCTGACTAGTTAGACTTTGGATCCTGGTTCCCAATAATCTTGTGCTAACCCGTGATTTGTAGTTGTCGAAAGTTACACTTGTTGGTTTCATTTTCAAGTTTAGACAGGTTTCCTGTATCTTTTGACTGGCTAAACATTGGAGCCTTCTCGAAATCTAAACTTGGGAGCTTTGCATTCCTGCAATCAAAGGAGACATCAAAGAGTTTGAAACGAAGGGTGTGCATTCCATGCTGACTCCTAAAGCCTATCAAAAGAAATAGCAAGAAGGGTGAGTCGAAGGTTACCGGCTAACACTCCTGCAGTCGAAGGAAACAAAAAGGCAGATTCGAAAGGGGCCATGAAGATTTGAGTCGAAGGGTTCTACTTCCTGGGTCGAAGAGCTCATTTTTCTTTCTTTTATTTTGTTTTTGCCTTTACATTTTCTTGCCTTTCAATATGGTTGTAATAGTGTAGGATATTTATTTCCTGCATTTTTATTGCTTTATACAAATGTTAGTAACTAGGATGTATGGTAAGGTAAAACCAACAAATAGGCCACCCTAATCAAAGACTAAATGCATGCAAATCAAACACATTATTCACACATGCACCTCTAGGGTAATCTCACTTGTTGTCTCGAAAACAGTCATGTCCCTCGAATATGGGGCACTTTAGTAATGACCCTTCAATAAAAGATCGTAGTCCCTCGATGACCCTCGACGTTGCCTTTAATAAAACGATCTCGTCCCTTACGAAAATTGCTAAAGCGTCTCATAAGTTGCTTTCTATGACTATACAAATGTCCTAAATGCCCGTCCCTTCACATCCAACGATGGGGCTTCTTACCAAATCAATGGTAAGATAGCAACATCTAAAGGAGGAGGAAAATAACATCTAAGACCTTTTGAGTAGGTAGGTTCGCTCTTAGTTACTCGCTTGCTCACAACAGAAACATTTTTACACCAACACTCTCATTTGAAACATTTTTTAAAAGACAACACTTTGTATGCATTCTTATAGAGACTAAAATCATCACAAAGACACCTTTTCAAAATCACTTTCAAAAAACACATCTCACAAACACCTCTTTGAACTATTTTTGAAACAAACACTTTGTATGCATTCTTATAGAGACGAGAACCATTACGAAGTTCCATTTTTAAAAATACTTTCAAAAACCACACACAAAGCATAATTTCAAACAAAAGCAAGTGATCTAGCAAGTAACTAAGAGCCCATGGAAAACCATGGATGAAAAGGGTGCTAATACCTTCCCTTTTCATAATCTACCCCCCGAACCCGAGAAATAATATCGAAAGGTCTTTCCTGTGCTTTTTTACCTTTCCTTTTGGATAAAAGAAAAGTCGGTGGCGACTCTTGCTATCCGCACAAACGCGATCAAAACGCAAAACATCAAGTCAGTTCTCCCACTGTATCACAGAACTGGCGACTCTGCTGGGGAATTTTATAAAAGTGGGGTTACCTTAGGGATAGATCACATTTATTTTTCTTACATTTGTTTGACTTGTTTGCTTTACATTATGGTTCTTTGTTTGGGTTCGAATCCTCCACCCAGATTTGGGAAACATTATAGGTAAATAGAAATACATTGTGGAAACTGTGCGGGGTATACCGACATGGTCTAAGAAATAGCTATGTTAGTGCGACATATTTGTGGGTACCGGTAGCCTTTGAGTTAATCAAAGAGAATACGGGGCCGTTGAGTGATGTCATTAAGCACTAATGAACTTCTAGAACCCTTTACTTGACCAACTTGGCCTTTAGGATGTAGTGAGATAACCGGCTTTGGTGCAGTCCGAAGTTGGTAGATACTCGATACTACACTCATTGGGGGTTGGTTTCTTGGGATATTTAGGTCGCCATTAAAGAGGCTTGAGATGAAAACAATGACCAAGGAAACAATCCGGTGATATTGAGCTCCTTAGAACCGGGTTACTATTACTATGACAGATTTAAGCCAACTAAACTTCAAGAGGGTGCTTGCCTATAAAACCCCATGCAAGCCTAAACTAAGAAATTGTTTGCTTTGCCTGTATATACATACTTATACATGACATCATGGACATCATGAGCATCATATGCATCCACTAACCATTTCAAGGATTTTGGAGATTCATCTTTGTTCTTGTTTTATAGGATATGGATTCACTTCGCAGGAAAACTATCCAAGTCAACCTTGTAAGAATTCCTCCACAACTCAAGGAGCTAGCTTCAAGGATCCCTGAGAACTCTTTTTTCACCGAGAGACATGGTCGTCTACTCAACTTGGTCATCTCCAACACAGATGAGGATATGATGAAGGTTCTCTTCCAGTTCTTTGATCCTCTGCACCATTTCTTCACATTTCCCGACTATCGGCTTGTTCCTACTTTGGAAGAATTCTCTCAACTCTTGAGGATTCCTATTCTCAATCAACTACCTTTCAATGGTACGGAAAGAGACCCAAAGCTTGAAGAGATTGCTCATGCTCTACACTTGCACTCATCTGATGTCACAACTCATTAGGAAACTAGGAGTGGTGTCAAAGGCTTCTTAGCAAAGTTTCTGTTTGAGAAAGCCCAAAGTTGTTGGAATTCCTTAGACTTGCAAGCCTTTGAGGAAATTGTGGCTCTTCTTATCTATGGGATGGTCTTATTCCCCAATCCTGACCAACTAATAGATGTGAGCATCGTCAAAATCTTCATGTCACGCAATCTGGTGCCTACATTGCTTGGAGATATCCTACACTCTTTTCACACTCGTACAATGGGGAAAAGAGGTGTCCTTATGTGTTGCACTCCCCTCCTGGAAAGATGGTTTATTTCTCATCTTCCCCAATCAGTCTTAAGAATGATCAAGGTTTGAGGTGGTCACAAAGGTTAATGGCGCTCAAACATTCAGACATTCATTGATGCTCCCGATCCAAAGAGAATGTTATCATTGTTGACCGTTGTGGGGAATTCCCTAATGTCCCTCTACTTGGAATTAGGGGAGGCATCACCTACAACTCGTGCTTAGCTCTAAGACAGTTTGGTTATGCCCGAAGGAAAGGCCCGCACGAGATGCTGATTCAAGGTTTGGTTTTCGACTACGACAACAACGATCAAGGTCTTCGCCAAAGATTCATCCGAGCATGGAGGATGCTAAACAAGGTGGATGGCAAGGCTTTGGGACACAAGAATTCAATCCCTCTTGAGCCTTACCTCAAGTGGGTACGAACCTGCGCTCAAAGTCTTATGATGCATTATCCTTCCATTCTCCCGGTGATCATTGAGCCCGTTAAGGAAGGAGAAGTTCCATACACTATCCTACATCCTGACATGCCCACATCTCTTGAAGGCCTACAAAGGGATTGGATACAGCTCAAGGGAGACGAGATACTTTCGAAGCCCAATTCTAAGCAAGTGAGAAGAAGGTTTTGGAACTCACTAGGCTACTTCATGAGGAGCAGACTCTAAATACTTACATAGCACCTAAGAGGATGCGCACTACTTTTTTATCTTTGAGTGTTGTATTATTTTGCCCAAGGGGCATTGATGTACTCAAACTCTATCTTATTAATATAACGTGTGTTTCTTTTTGTTTAAAACGAACTTGAATCTTTTAAAATCCTTGAAAACATTACATATGCACATATCATTCATCATAACATAAACAAGTCTTTTGCAACAAGTTTCCTCATCTCTCTGCTCTTTATTTCAGTAAGATGGATCTCGAACAAACAGTCAAAGATCTTCAAGCTCAAAACATGCAGTTTCAACAGTTACTCACAACTCTGGCCAAAGGACAAGAGGAGCTGAAGACTCTGTTGACAAAAGAGAAAAAGAAGAAAGAGAAGAAACCAACTGGTGTTGTAATCATGAGGAGAAGGTTTCAAGGGCAAACTAGAAGAACCTTGAATTTCGCAGCAACATCTGATGAAGGGGAAGGGAAAGGAAAAGAAACAGCAGTTTCGTCAGAATCTGGAGAGGAGGAAGAAGAGGAAGACTACTCCGAGGAACAGTATCCTCCAGCTGATGATAAGTACAGACATCTTAAAGAGCGTTTGAACGTTATGGAAATACAAAGGGTACTAGGTCTAGACTTTGAAGAATTGGGGCTAGTGTCGGGAATTGTGATCCCACCAAAGTTCAAAGTGTCATTGTTTGCAAAATATGATGGGGTGTCATGTCCTAAAATGCACCTCCGATCATACGTGAGAAAGATTCAGCCGCACTCTGCCGATAAAGACTTGTGGGTCCATTTTTTCCAAGATAGTTTATCCGGAACACAACTCGATTGGTTTTACCAATTAGAAAGGGCCGACGTCCACAATTGGGAAGATCTTGTTGCAGCTTTCTATAAACAATACCAGTATAATGCAGATTTGGCGCCTACCCGTACTCAACTTCAGAGTATGGTTATGGCTTCAAATGAGGGTTTCAAAGATTACGCACAGAAATAGAGAGATCTAGCTGGAAGAGTGCAACCTCCTATGTCTGAAAGGGAGTTGGTGGATATGTTCTTGGGCACTCTATCGGGCCCTTTCTTCAACCATTTGATTGTGTTGTACCCCAAAATTTGCCCTCCCATATTCTTCAAAGTTTTGACAAGCATCATCTAAATTTGCTCAAGTCTACTCAAGGGTTGCACAGTCAAACATTCTCCTAAGCCAGTCAAAATTAGGGTTTTGTTTCTTGCAAGGAAGTTTAGGTTTTCAAGGGCTCAATCAAGTCCCACATGCCTATAAACATTGTCAAGCATCTACATGCCAAGTTTCAAGGCTCACAAGGTCAAGTTGCACAGTCAAAAACCTCATTTGCTTCACAATCAACTGTAGGGGCAAAATGGTCATTTGGCAGTCAAAAGTCAAAAATTTTGGTCAACATCTTATTTTGAAGCCACAATCATCATTTGATCAAGTATTGATCATGATTCCACAAGAATGGCTCAAAAATCATCAAGATGCAAAAGTTTCCATTTTTGGACAGTTGAAAAGTCAACTGTAACTTGACTAGGGCATAACTTTTTCATGGTTCATCAGAAAAATCCCATCTAATGCTCATTTTGAAGGGGATGACATTTCCTATAACTCATATTCACATTCCAAGTCCAAGAAATGCTCTCACAAAAAGTTATCAATTTCAACATTATAGGTCATTTTCAAAAGTCAACAAAAAGGCACTTTAAGTCAAAGACCATAACTTGAGATTGTTAAATCAAAATGACATGGGACCAAAGGCATTGGTTATAGGACTTCAAGACCTTTCCAAAATGTCCAAGAACATATCCATATGATCAAAATTGAGCAAGATATGCATTGGAGAAGTTGGGAAATTTTTGTGAAATGGCAAAAGTCAACTACCCTTGAAACTTCAATTTTTGACAAAAGGGCCCACTTTCTTCCACTTGATTCAGCCTTGTCATGCCACCCACGTGTCCCATGATTAATTTCAAGGACAAACATTTATTTTTTTCATTTTTATTTAATTTTTGTGGATTTAATTCATTGTAATCCATAATAATTCAAATAAAAAAAAATTAAAGGAATGGAATCTTGTGGTTTGAATAACTTTCATACAGCATATGCTAGCTGCCAAAATCGTGTCAAGCTCAATTATGCATAAAAATTCAAAATTTGAACAAACTTGGAAAGTCCTTTAATGGTGGTTATGAAGAATCTCAAAACATCAATACAAGGGATCATTAGCTCATAATATGACCTAAATTCATTGAGACATACATAAGCAAGCCTTGCATACCTAATTCACGATCCAAGCACCCCTGAAACGGCCAAACCAATATTGAAAAATCAAGCAAAAAAGCCAAAAACTGTTTTCAATCCTCCAGCCCCTTTCACAGCAATTTAGAGATTCAAACATATTCCTAACACACTCAGGAACCTATTGCAATCACAAAAAAGCCATAAACCTCAAGGAAACGCCCAGAACAAGTCACACGATTTGGTTTCTTGTCCATGATCGAAACTCAAAATATATGCATCATTCATATGATTTTTTTGTTATTTTTGTGTTGCTTGAACCCACAGGAATCTTTTGGCATAAGTCAATTGCATTGAAACACATAGAATCCGAAACCACCATTGATGAAACCTAGGTTTTCAAAGCTTCCAATTTGGGGGTTTACAGCATAGGTAAAATTAGGACTAATGGCGCCTATGGTTGAATTCGTCAGGATGAGACGAACACATTGAAACCCTCACGCCCTTTTTATATATGTTACACGTCTAATCGCTATTATTGGCATTTGCAGTTTGTGGGGGTTAAAAACCCCCGCTATCTGACTTTTGTTTTGCAGGTTTCATAAAGAAGACGGTGAGCTGGCAATACCCCATTGGAACATTCAAACACGCGCGCCTTTTTTTTGTTTCAGCATTTGATTTGTTTTTTCTTATGTTATATTTATTACATATTATATTAACAAGATGCAGCGTTTGGTGTAGTGGAGGAGGACGTGTCTGGAAATCAATGGGACCTGGGTTCGATTCCCAGGTCCCCCAAAAGCTTGTTTCCATTTTTCTTAATATATTCATGTGCAGGTTTCTAAAGGTGGCACACCATATGCCCTCACGCTTCAGTATGCCAAATGGCCACTACACCAATCTGATGGCCATGAGAGGATGACCATGATGATCCTTGGTCAATATACGTGCAGGCAACCCCCCAAAGTCAAACAGGCTTGGCAACCAATGGGCCTGAAATTGCTGCCTAACACCTCCAATCTGGCCCAAACCCCCCTTGGTTCATTCTTTTTCTTTTTGTTTTATATTTTCCAATTTAGTTATTAATTTTTTTTTAATTATCATTATTACCACCAAAATTAACATAACTAATATTTTTCATAAAAAAACCAAAAAAAAAACATTTTTATTATTTATTAACTTATTTTGTAAATAAATGTAAATTAAATTAAATTAAATTAGTTTAATTAGTTAACTTTAATACTTTTTACAATAAATAAAAACAATTTTAGACTTAGGCTTTTCTTTTGACATTTTTAATTCCTTTTTTCATTTTATTTTATTAAACATAAAAAAACACAAAAACATTTTTTCTTTAATTAAATAATTAATTAGTTAATTAGGTTTAATGTTTAATTTAATTCTAAAAAGGGTTAAAGCCCTAAGACGTCCCGATTCATTCTTTCGGGCGCATTTTAGTTTTAATTCGTTATTTTGATTATTTATGTAACTGCTTCCGGAAATGTAATAGCTAATTAGGATTTTACCGCTTTATTTACTTTTCTCGCACTTTATTTCCAAACGGGTTTTTGTTTTTGGCGATATATAGACCCGCGCCTTGTAATAGTTAGATTTACCTTTCCGCAATTTATTTTCCGCACTCCTAACTATTAAAAAATGCATGAAAGAATGTATGAAAAATAAAATCAATCTGTAGCTCACAAATAACATGTACAAGACAAACATAAACTGAATTCAATACACATGCACATGCCACCCCTAGGGTACGCCTCACTGGTTGCCTCGAACGTGGTTATCAAGTATAGGGTGCTTTAGAGGTCGCCCTTTTGTCTAAGATCCAGTTGCCTCAAAACGGTTTCCTCAGATAAAAGGATCTAGGACATTATGGTTACCACTAAGGTGTCCTGCCATTGCTTCGGTGACCACACTGTCCCTAATAATCGAATTGACCCGAATAACTCCAACGACTGTGCTACCTACCTCTCAATGGTGGGATAGCACTATCTAAAGGACTCTTACACAGCCTAATTCCTTAGAGTAGGTAGATTCTCCTGGATACTTGCTCTTTTTTAAAACAAACAAAACAACTTTTCGCACCCACACTTTCAAAAGTTTTCAAACAAATTTTTCATACACTCTTGAGGACAGATACAAGAGTTACTTAGAAATTTTTCAAACGAAACTTTTCCAAAACCCACACACACTTGAAAAGCAAACAAATTTTGAAAACATAAGAGCAAGTACCTAAGAGCCCGCGGATAACCACAGATAGAAAGGGTGCTAACACCTTCCCTTTCTATAAATCTACCTCCCGAACCGAGAAACATTCTCGAAAAAGGAATTTTGCTGTGCTTTTGTCCTTTCCATGTTGGAGAACATAAAAGACGGTGGCGACTCTTGCTTACCGCGACATTTCACGAAACCAGCTTAAAAAACAGTCAGTTCTATTTCCACCAGTCACAGAACTGGCGACTCTGCTGGGGATAATATAAGTGGGGTGTACCTTAGGAATAGTTCATCATCATGTTTTCAATTGCTTGATCTGTTTGCTTTAATATTGTGGGCCTGTCTTGGGAGTTTCATAGACCCTAACCTGGATCTGGGGGATACCTTTTAGAAAGTAGCAATAAACTGTGAGGGAACTGTGCGGGGTATACCGACACGGTTGAAACAGTTTGCTACGTTGATGTGGCACTTTGGTGAGTACCGGTAACCCTTGAGTCAAGTCAAGGAGAGTACGGGGCTGCCGCGTGGTGTCGTGAAGCATCAACTGACCTTAGGAACCTTACTTGACCATCCTGGCCTCTTTAGGGGTAGTGAGATGACTGACTTTGGTGCAGTCCGAAGTTGGTTGATACTCGATACTACACTCATTGAGGGTTGTTTTCTTGGAATATTTTGATCGCCAGTTCAGTGGCTAAATCAAAACAATGAACATAGAAAACAACCCTATGATATTGAGCTCCTTAGAACCCGATTACTTTTGATAGGACAGGTTTCGAACCCACCAACTTTAAGAGGGTAGTACCCAAACTTCATGCTGGCCTGAACTCTAAGGGTTATCTTGTATGACTTGTGTGCCTTCAAACTTGACTACTTGCATGCTTGTTGTCTGACACTTGAGTTTCTTGCAGGTTTTGTTTACAGTCCTTAATCTGGACTCATAACAGGGTTTACCTACATTACTCCACGCATAGCATAACATCATACCATTGCATACATCTTGCATAAGGACTAACCCATTTCAAGGATCTCAAGGGCTTGTGATGCAGGTCATGATGAACCAACTGTCTAGCAAGGGGCAAAGGGGATTTATTTTCCTCTAGCCAAGGTTGTTCAGAGATCAAAACATGGTGACTTGAGTCAGGGGCTATGACTCACTCGATATGGTGAGCCTTGACTCTTGAAGAAGGACTCTCAACAAAATGAAGTTCCTTCAATCGAGCTACAAAATTCAAGTTCTAACAATCTTTCTTATTTATCCCGCGAGATCCTTGAAAACATTGCATGCATATCATACATATCATTGCATTACAGGTACCCTTGCTACAGGTCACTTACCTTCTTCGTTGTTTATTTCAGCAATGGCTTTCCAACAAGATAACCAGGGTCTTCATGCTCAAGAGACTCAGTTCAGGGAGATTTTCCTAAGCCTATCCAAGGGGCAGGAAGAGTTGAGGACACTCCTCATGGGGAATTTGGCCAAGAAAAGTCCCGAAGATGATAAGCACGAACGGCTGAAACGTCTGCAAGCTGAGGTAGATACAATGAGAACCCAGATGCTGGAGCAAATGGCTCTCATCCAAGGCTTAGCTCAGGAGCAAGAAGAGTTGAGGACCATGATCAGTCAGCTTCATCAAGACAGATACAACATGAAGCAACCAATCCAAGTCAGGGACTAGGTCATTGATCAGCTTCCAAGAGGACAAGAGTCTGGTATGGTGAAGAATAGACCTCTCCAAATTGCTACCACTTCACAGGTCCAACCACAACCTCACCCAGAGCAACAGGTTGATCAGAGTAAGCCAAACAAGCCCAGAAGGCAATTCACCCAGCTCAACATTTCGTTGTTTCAAGCTTTACAACACCTGTTGAGATTGAACCTGATTACACTAAGGGCTCCTCCCCGGAATCCCAACATCTCTGCTCCTAACTATCATCCCAACAAAAGATGTGCATACCACTCTGATAGTCCTGGACATGACACTGCCGACTGCTGGGCTCTGAAGAACAAGGTCCAGGACCTGATTAATGAAGGAGCAGTGGATTTCACCCAAGAGGGTCAGGCTGAGTTCTTCTACCATCCCTGCAGGATTCACCATTTGAAGTGACAAGTCCTGAGACGAGAAGACTTTTTGTCCATTAGAATTTTCAAGTTGTAATTTTCTTTTGATTGTTCAAACAATTATTGCCATGGCAAACGTTATTACTTTATCAATGCATCGCATATGTCTGCTTTGAATCGATATATTCGCATTCGCTATATTCAAACTGCTTTCATTTTTTGTGATATTCAAACTCTCGATTAATAACTCTAAGCCTTTTGAGGGAGGATGACGAAAACGATACCATAATCTACAATATGCTTTTGAACCGACCCCGCTGATGAGGTACAGGCATTGCTTCAAATCCTAAACACTGGAGTTATAAGGAAGATAATCCCTCGTCAACCCCTTCGAGCCAAAGAAGTAGGAGTTTTTTTTCTTTCTTTTTCACAAAAAAAAATTTTAAACCCTTAATCATAACCTGGGGCAGGGTAGTTCTCTCAGTTAATCCAAGTGCATAACAAATGACGTCAAAAGAAGTCCTTACAAAACAAAAGATATGATGGTTCCGAATAATCGTAAAGATAGGCAGTCGTAATCTCTCAAACTAAAAGCCCAATAAGTAAAAACCTATGAAGGAGACTTGCAAAACTGGGGCATCCCGCTGACTGTAATTACAAAGAAACAGTTCAGGCAAAAAACAGGGATAACGAAATCAAAAAGAAAGCGGTCCTACAAACCCTCAACAAAAAAAGAAATGACTGCCTATTCAAAATAAACTATCAGTATCCGAACCATCATTGGAATGTCAGGACAAAGACTCAAACATAGTCTAATGCACGATCAGCTGAGTTTAGGATTGAAGAACGTCACGAGGAACGGGTGGGTACAAATAAATTTTGAGCCTTTATCCTTTGTTTCTCAAACCATGAACCAGGCCACGTTATAACCCTCAAAAGTCCTAGCTGAAGCATGGGTTAGTTCGAAAGCATACTGTTATGAAAGGTATCCTGACTCCTTAAGGCTTGTGGTAAAATAACGAGTAGACATCACAGTTTATAAAAAATTCACTTGTTTTTATGAAAAAAAAATGCATTTTCAAAAACTTCAAGACAGGCATAAGCTTTGCACTTTTAATATAACATTGCTTGCATATGACTATTCGTTTGAACAACATAGAAGTTCGCACGACGAATGTCTAATGAACAAAAGCACCTCCAATCAAGGGGCATGGCATGATCATTGTCCATCATCTGGGGCAGTTAAGTCAAGATTCGGAGAATCTCTCAAAAGGACAACCAGCTTGGGGCAAATCTCCATCTGGATCACTTGGGGCATTGGACATGAATTCTAGCAACGAATCTTGCATGATCAAACATCTTCTGGTAGCATGGCGACACAGCACTACTGACAGGGGCACCTCCCTACATCCTGAGAGCGTAGACATAGTCAAAAAATATTGCGCATAATCAAAGACCCGCTAGGTTGACATACCTAGGCAAAAATAAGGGCTTCTCGGTGAACCAAAAGGGTTCGGGCGAAAATAAGGGATGAAAATATAAAAAAATTATACACCCAGCAAGTCGAAAACTTGAAAAGGCGGCTTGGGCAAAAATGGGTATCCCGGTGGACTGAAAACCCGAAAGGGCGGTCCAGGCAAAAAACTAGGGATCAAAGCGTACGACTATGTCCGGCATCTCGTCACTTGCCTACCAGAAGAAGATTTGTCAATCGGCAGTTATCAAGCACCTCCGCAGATACCTTCTCCCACAGAAGCTGGGGCAATAAGAACGGTCCGAACTGTACAAAGCTGCTCTGTCATGACCGAGATACCTTCACTCCCTGCAGAGTAAGACAAGGCTCAGCAATATTCCCCCCGAGCAGAGTGGGTCTATCATCAGCCCTACAAAAGGCACAGTATCCCTAGCAAGTCAGCAACACTCTCCCCAAGCAGAGTTAGCCTACAGTCAGCCTTATGGAAGTTGGGTACCCCCAGAAGATCTCAACATTCTCCAGCGGAGTATACAGATGTTCCTAAGCAAGCATCCCCGGCAGTCTTAATATAAGTTTGTTCCCCGGCGGAATACAAGACACCCTAGTGGAGCCACTCCCCAGTACAGTCTCAAAAGTTCCCCCAGGAGAGTTGAATCAATCTCCCCAGTAGATTCTACAAGCTTATCCCCAGTAGATTCTGGAAGCTTATCCCTAGTAGATTCTGGAAGCCTGTCCCCCGCAGAATACGAACGCATCGCCCCGGCTTTATTCAAAGGTTATTCTCCACCAGGGCTTATAACTGGGTTATCCTCAGCTAATTACCACAAAAATATCGTCCTCGGCGAAGTTCTTCCCATCCCCCAGCGGAGTTCATCAAATCCTCAACAAAACTTATCAGCCGGAATCCCCAGCGGAGTTATCATCAAAACCTCAGCGAAGTATCTCTTCCCACAGAGTAATTCCCCGCAGAGTAATCTCTCCAACAAGTCTATTCCCCAACGGAGTCATCTTCTCCTACCGGTTTATCCTTGCAATCATCACCAGCGGAAACGAAGAACTATATTCTTCAACATCAGCCCAGGATCTAACTTCCCGGCATTCGTCAAGGATTTATTTTCCCAAGACGAAAATACATTCATAGACATTTCACATTTCGTACATCCTGCTTACATACATGATAAAGTGCATACGACACGATCTCATTTTGAGAACATCATGACATCATGCATCTCATACATCATGACATTGCATATAACTAATGATTTGCTTTTTCAGGAAAAAGGTCAATCCAAAGATGATTACTATCAACTGTCCCAATTCCAGATTTAATTCCTGTATCTAGCCATGGCACGTCTGTGAATGATTGTTTGTAGATTCGATACTTGTATCCAGCCAGGGCACGTCTGTAAGCAACCTTTTGAAGTTCCAGATTCGATTCCTGTATCTAGCCAGGGCACGTCTGTGAATGATTGTTTGTAGATTTGATACCTGTATCCAGCCAGGGCACGTCTATAAGCAACCTTTTGAAGTTCCAGATTCGATTCCTGTATCTAGCCAGGGCACGTCTGTGAATGATTGTTTGTAGATTCGATACCTGTATCCAGCTAGGGCACGTCTGTAAGCAACCTTTTGAAGTTCCAGATTCGATTCATGTATCTAGCCAGGGCACGTCTGTGAATGATCGTTTGTAGATTCGATACCTGTATCCAGCCAGGGCACGTCTGTAAGCAACCTTTTGAAGTTCCAGATTCGATTCTTGTATCTTGCCAGGGAACGTCTATGAATGATCATTTGTAGATTCGATACCTGTATCCAGCCAGGGCACGTCTGTAAGCAACCTTTTGAAGTTCCAGATTCGATTCCTGTATCTAGCCAGGGCACGTCTGTGAATGATCGTTTGTAGATTCGATTCCTGTATCCAGCTAGGGCACGTCTGTAAGCAACCTTTTGAAGTTCTAGATTCGATTCATGTATCTAGCCAGGGCACGTCTGTGAATGATTGTTTGTAGATTCGATACCTGTATCCAGCCAGGGCACGTCTGTAAGCAACCTTTTGAAGTTCCAGATTCGATTCCTGTATCCATCCAGGGCATGTCTGTGTGAAGAGTTTAGAGATTCGATACCTGTATCCAGCCAAGGCATATCTGTAGACGACCAATTGTAGATTCGATACCTGTATCTAGCCAGGGCATATCTGCATGAAGAGATTAAAGATCAACACCTGTAACAGGCCAGGAAATCATCTTTCTTTCTCAAAATACGCAAGTTCTCGCTAAGGAATCTCTTACGCGATCGACACCTTCCGATGGCATCTTTAAGCCCATCTCCACAACTATCCATCACATTTCCAAGTGGCATCTATAAGCCCATTCCCAACAAGGTTCTGTCACACTTCCAGATGGCATTTATAAGCCCATCCTCCTAGCCGCCATCTCTCCAAATGGCATCCGTAAGCCCATTCCCGCCATCACGTTGCTGATTTTCTACTATGTGAGTGCAAATTTCTGGGCACTTTAGTGTTCAATCATCTTCCACCTTCGGATCACGAAAGGCACACAAGCCAATCTACATCCCCAGGTCTAAGAAGATTGAACAGGGGCAACTGTTGTACCCCAAAATTTTCCCTCCCATATTCTTCAAAGTTTTGACAAGCATCATCTAAATTTGCTCAAGTCTACTCAAGGGTTGCACAGTCAAACATTCTCCTAAGCCAGTCAAAATTAGGGTTTTGTTTCTTGCAAAGAAGTTGAGGTTTTCAAGGGCTCAATCAAGTCCCACATGCCTATAAACATTGTCAAGCATCTACATGCCAAGTTTCAAGGCTCACAAGGTCAAGTTGCACAGTCAAAAACCTCATTTGCTTCACAATCAACTGTAGGGGCAAAATGGTCATTTGGCAGTCAAAAGTCAAAATTTTTGGTCAACATCTTATTTTGAAGCCACAATCATCATTTGATCAAGTCTTGATCATGATTCCACAAGAATTGCTCAAAAATCATCAAGATGCAAAAGTTTCCATTTTTGGACAGTTGAAAACTCAACTGTAACTTGACCAGGGCATACCTTTTTCATGGTTCATCAGAAAAACCCCATCCAATGCTCATTTTTAAGGGGATGACATTTCCTACAACTCATCTTCATATTCCAAGTCCAAGAAATGCTCTCACAAAAAGTTATCAATTTCAACATTATAGGTCATTTTCAAAAGTCAACAAAAAGGCACTTTAAGTCAAAGACCATAACTTGAGATTGGTAAATCAAAATGACATGGGACCAAAGGCATTGGTTAGAGGACTTCAAGACCTTTCCAAAATGTCCAAGAACATGTCCATATGATCAAAATTGAGCAAGATATGCATTGGAGAAGTTGGGAAATTTTTGTGAAATGGCAAAAGTCAACTACCCTTGAAACTTCAATTTTTGACAAAAGGGCCCACTTTCTTCCACTTGATTCAGCCTTGTCATGCCACCCACGTGTCCCATGATTAATTTCAAGGCCAAACATTTATTTTTTCATTTTTATTTAATTTTTGTGGATTTAATTCATTGTAATCCATAATAATTCAAATAAAATCAAAAAAATTAAAGGAATGGAATCTTGTGGTTTGAATAACTTTCATACAGCATATGCTAGCTGCCAAAATCGTGCCAAGCTCAATTATGCATAAAAATTCAAAATTTGAACAAACTTGGAAAATCCTTTAATGGTGGTTATGAAGAATCTCAAAACATCAATACAAGGGATCATTAGCTCATAATATGACCTAAATTCATTGAGACATACATAAGCAAGCCTTGCATACCTAATTCACGATCCAAGCACCCCTGAAACGGCCAAACCAATATTGAAAAATCAAGCAAAAAAGCCAAAACTGTTTTCAATCCTCCAGCCCCTTTCACAGCAATTTAGAGATTCAAACATATTCCTAACACACTCAGGAACCTATTGCAATCACAAACAAGCCATAAACCTCAAGGAAACGCCCAGAACAAGTCACACGGTTTGGTTTCTTGTCCATGATCGAAACTCAAAATATATGCATCATTCATATGATTTTTTTGTTATTTTTGTGTTGCTTGAACCCACGGGAATCTTTTGGCATAAGTCAATTGCATTGAAACACATAGAATCCGAAACCACCATTGATGAAACCTAGGTTTTCAAAGCTTCCAATTTGGGGGTTTACAGCATAGGTAAAATTAGGACTAATGGCGCCTATGGTTGAATTCGTCAGGATGAGACGAACACATTGAAACCCTCGCGCCCTTTTTATATGTGTTACACGTCTAATCGCTATTATTGGCGTTTGTAGTTTGTGGGGGTTAAAAACCCCCGCTATCTGACTTTTGTTTTGCAGGTTTCTTGAAGAAGACGGTGAGCTGGCAATACCCCATTGTTACATTCAAACACGCCCGCCTTTTTTTTGTTTCAGCATTTGATTTGTTTTTTCTTATGTTATATTTATTACATATTATATTAACAAGATGCGACGTTTGGTGTAGTGGAGGAGGACGTGTCTGGAAATCAATGGGACCTGGGTTTGATTCCCAGGTCCCCCAAAAGCTTGTTTCCATTTTTCTTAATATATTCTTGTGCAGGTTTCTAAAGGTGGCACACCATATGCCCTCACGCTTCAGTATGCCAAATGGCCACTACACCAATTTGATGGCCATGAGAGGATGACCATGATGATCCTTGGTCAATGTACGTGCAGGCAACCCCTCAAAGTCAAACAGGCTTGGCAACCAATGGACCTGAAATTGCTGCCTAACACCTCCAATCTGGCCCAAACCCCCCTTGGTTCATTCTTTTTCTTTTTGTTTTATATTTTCCAATTTAGTTATTAATTTTTTTTTAATTATCATTATTACCACCAAAATTAACATAATTAATATTTTTCATAAAAAAACCAAAAAAAAACATTTTTATTATTTATTAACTTATTTTGTAAATAAATGTAAATTAAATTAAATTAGTTTAATTAGTTAACTTTAATACTTTTTACAATAAATAAAAACAATTTTAGACTTAGGCTTTTCTTTTGACATTTTTAATTCCTTTTTTCATTTTATTTTATTAAACATAAAAAAACACAAAAACATTTTTTCTTTAATTAAATAATTAATTAGTTAATTAGGTTTAATGTTTAATTTAATTCTAAAAAGGGTCAAAGCCCTAAGACGTCCCGATTCATTCTTTCGCGCGCATTTTAGTTTTAATTCGTTATTTTGATTATTTATGTAACTGCTTCCGGAAATGTAATAGCTAATTAGGATTTTACCGCTTTATTTACTTTTCTCGCACTTTATTTCCAAACGGGTTTTTGTTTTTGGCGATGTTTAGACCCGTGCCTTGTAATAGTTAGATTTACCTTTCCGCAATTTATTTTCCGCACTCCTAACTGTTAAAGAATGCATGAAAGAATGTATGAAAAATAAAATCAATCCGTAGCTCACAAATAACATGTACAAGACAAACATAAACTGAATTCAAAACACATGCACATGCCACCCCTAGGGTACGCCTCACTGGTTGCCTCGAACGTGGTTATCAAGTATAGGGTGCTTTAGAGGTCGCCCTTTTGTCTAAGATCCAGTTGCCTCGAAACGGTTGCCTCGGATAAAAGGATCTAGGACATTAGGGTTACCACTAAGGTGTCCTACCATTGCTTCGGTGACCACACTGTCCCTAATAATCGAATTGACCCGAATAACTCCAACGACGGTGCTACCTACCTCTCAATGGTGGGATAGCACTATCTAAAGGACTCTTACACAACCTAATTCCTTAGAGTAGGTAGATTCTCCTGGATACTTGCTCTTTTTTAAAACAAACAAAACAACTTTTCGCACCCACACTTTCAAAAGTTTTCAAACAAATTTTTCATACACTCTTGAGGACAGATACAAGAGTTACTTAGAAATTTTTCAAACGAAACTTTTCCAAAACCCACACACACTTGAAAAGCAAACAAATTTTGAAAACATAAGAGCAAGTACCTAAGAGCCCGTGGATAACCACGGATAGAAAGGGTGCTAGCACCTTCCCTTTCTATAAATCTACCTCCCGAACCGAGAAACATTCTCGAAAAAGGAATTTTGCTGTGCTTTTGTCCTTTCCATGTTGGAGAACATAAAAGACGGTGGCGACTCTTGCTTACCGCGACATTTCGCGAAACCAGCTTAAAAAACAGTCAGTTCTATTTCCACCGGTCACAGATTGGAAGCTCATCTGCTGGATTTACGGAGTTAATATAAACCGGAGAGAGGGTGGAAGCTGGTATAAAAAGTGGAAAGATTCAGAAGGATTCGTCTGTCTCAATAGCTGTGAAAAAACCCTTCACTGGGAAGAAGGAGGTATCTGTTGTTTATCCATAAAGGAACCAACGGAGAGCTGAACACCGACCAATGGTGGGGGCTGTTATGATCCCAAGGCTTACATCTGATCAACCAAGGAGTAATCAACCGAGGGTGGAAAGGCCAGTCCGGTAATTCACCAAAATTAATATGACTCTAGCCCAGGTTTTACCACATCTTCTGAAATCTAATTTGGCAACTTTGAAGGAAGCTCCAAAGAATCCCAACACTGCGTCCCCTCATTATCACCCGAATGCCAGATGCGCATATCATTCTGAAAGTCCGGGTCACGACACTAACAACTGTTGGGCTTTGAAAAATAAAATTCAAGACCTTATAGATGCAAAAGAGATTGAATTTGAGGCGCCCGAGAAACCAAATGTCATTTCCTCTCCTATGCCTAGACATGGTCACAACGCCAATGCTATCGAAGAAGATTTGTTTGTTACCGTAGTGGATGAACTTTTAACTCCGCTCCCAATCATTAAGATAAACCTGTTGAAAGTTGGTATATTCCCAGGTTGTAATGAAGACTTCCATCTTTGCTTATCCTCACCAATTGTTTGCCCTATGTTGAAGACCGGCATTCAACACTTAATAGACAACCAAGAGATTTTGTCCGAAAATGCTCCTATTTCACCTGTTCATGTTGAAGACGTTTCAATCATAACCATCTCCGCCAATCCTTCCAGGGTCCCCAAAAGACCCGTTAGGATTACATCGGTTCCAAAGACTACTCCTCTTATAATCACAATGCCCGGGCCGGTCCCATATGAATCAGACAAAACAGTACCGTGGAATTACGGTGGAGACATCTACTACCATGGTATCAAACAAGATGGGTTGGCCGCCGAAGAAGTGAGCTCCGAAGAAGAAGATTCTGACATTAACAATATTGTCAGAACCAGTAAGATTACCCATAGCAGTAGAATCTTCTCTCCAGAAATTGCCCCTCCAAAGGCAGTTTTTGGACCCGTGGTTGTTCCAAAGGTTACCTCCATACCAATAATCATATCTGCAAGTGCTCCTACTGGCAGAGATGACACAACCCCTGCTGTTATCCCTACCGACTCTCCTACTGCTGAAATTCGTGGAAAAAGTATTCAAGAAGAGCCTGTCCGGACGAAGGCTCCACCACTGACTATCCCCAAAACCTCCAAGAAGGAAATGGAGGAGATCCTGAGAATAATAAAGAAGAGCGAATATGACGTAGTTGAACAGTTGGGGCAAACTCCCTCCAAGATCTCCATGCTGGCATTGTTACTGTGCTCTGAGGCACATGCGAAGGCCCTGGTGAATTTTCTAAAGACAGCCCATGTGCCTCAAGAGACGTTTACAGACCAATTTTAAGATTGTGTGGCCAGTTTGACGACGGATAATGGTATAAGCTTCTCGGATGTTGATTTGACACCAAAGGGAAGAAAGCACAACGAGGCATTGCATGTCTCTATGGAATGTAGAGGAAAAACTCTGGCCCATGTCTTGGTGGACACTGGCTCATCTTTGAATGTTTTACCGAAGAAAGCTCTCGACAAACTAGATTGTGAAGGATTAACATTGAAACCCAGTAACATAGTCATAAGGGCATTTAATGGTTCAAAGAGGATGGTCCACGGGGAGGTGGACATCCCCATAAAGGTTGGGACTCAGATTTTCAACTCGGCTTTCTATGTAATGGACATCCGCCCCTCTTACTCTTGTTTCCTAGGACGGTCGTGGATCCATAATGTCGGTGATGTCACCTCTACACTACACCAGATGCTGAAATACCCGGTCCATGGAAAGATTACCACTGTCCACGGAGAGGAAGAGTATATGATTAATCACCTCAATTCCTTCCGGTATGTAGAATTGGACGGTGAGTTCATTGAAACTCCTTTTCAAAATTTTGAATAAGTCTCTCAAGAGGTAGCGGTAACCAAGACGGTATCCCAGATCCCCAAGATCACAAGACCTCCGCTCCGGATGTCATCTCTGAAGGACGCCAAGGCAGTAGTAGAGGAGGGTGGATGCACTATCTGGGGGCAACTTCCGGACATTCCGTATAAATCTGACAAGTTTGATTTAGGGTTTACTTCAAGTGCTCAAAAGGCTGTGCGTCGTGCCCGTGCTGGAGGGCCACCTTTGAAGATTAGCAACCGAGAGATCAATGCAGTGGAAGATGGTGAAGAGGATTGCAGCCTGGAAGATTGGATATTTCCTACTATCAACGGAGGACTTCGCAATTGGGAAGCCAGAGACTTTGTTCCAATAACTTTCATCTCTCAGTAATTTATCTTTTACATTTTTGTTGGAATTGTAATATTCACAAACAATTCGTACATTTAAAACCTTGTGTCTTACCTGAGGCACAATGGTCCATTTGTAAGGGTTTTTATTTCATTTTCATATAACATTCAATGAATCATGGATGTTTTTCACATGCAAACTTTTATGCTCATTGTCTTTCTTTTACATTTTATTGTTTAAAGATGGCTATACCCTTACACACACACACACTCACAAATGCAGGTACCCCTCCATTCCGGATCCCATGGGTAACGATACTGCTATGGCCTTTAGTAACTCTGAAGATCTAATCTACCAAGCCGAAGACGAAGGCGAGGAAGATTGTGAAGTACCAGGGGAACTGGCCAGACTATTACAAAAAGAGGAAAGAGCCATTCAAAATAAACTATCAGTATCCGAACCATCATTGGAATGTCAGGACAAAGACTCAAACATAGTCTAATGCACGATCAGCTGAGTTTAGGATTGAAGAACGTCACGAGGAACGGGTGGGTACAAATAAATTTTGAGCCTTTATCCTTTGTTTCTCAAACCATGAACCAGGCCACGTTATAACCCTCAAAAGTCCTAGCTGAAGCATGGGTTAGTTCGAAAGCATACTGTTATGAAAGGTATCCTGACTCCTTAAGGCTTGTGGTAAAATAACGAGTAGACATCACAGTTTATAAAAAATTCACTTGTTTTTATGAAAAAAAAATGCATTTTCAAAAACTTCAAGACAGGCATAAGCTTTGCACTTTTAATATAACATTGCTTGCATATGACTATTCGTTTGAACAACATAGAAGTTCGCACGACGAATGTCTAATGAACAAAAGCACCTCCAATCAAGGGGCATGGCATGATCATTGTCCATCATCTGGGGCAGTTAAGTCAAGATTCGGAGAATCTCTCAAAAGGACAACCAGCTTGGGGCAAATCTCCATCTGGATCACTTGGGGCATTGGACATGAATTCTAGCAACGAATCTTGCATGATCAAACATCTTCTGGTAGCATGGCGACACAGCACTACTGACAGGGGCACCTCCCTACATCCTGAGAGCGTAGACATAGTCAAAAAATATTGCGCATAATCAAAGACCCGCTAGGTTGACATACCTAGGCAAAAATAAGGGCTTCTCGGCGAACCAAAAGGGTTCGGGCGAAAATAAGGGATGAAAATATAAAAAAATTATACACCCAGCAAGTCGAAAACTTGAAAAGGCGGCTTGGGCAAAAATGGGTATCCCGGTGGACTGAAAACCCGAAAGGGCGGTCCAGGCAAAAAACTAGGGATCAAAGCGTATGACTATGTCCGGCATCTCGTCACTTGCCTACCAGAAGAAGATTTGTCAATCGGCAGTTATCAAGCACCTCCGCAGATACCTTCTCCCACAGAAGCTGGGGCAATAAGAACGGTCCGAACTGTACAAAGCTGCTCTGTCATGACCGAGATACCTTCACTCCCTGCAGAGTAAGACAAGGCTCAGCAATATTCCCCCCGAGCAGAGTGGGTCTATCATCAGCCCTACAAAAGGCACAGTATCCCTAGCAAGTCAGCAACACTCTCCCCAAGCAGAGTTAGCCTACAGTCAGCCTTATGGAAGTTGGGTACCCCCAGAAGATCTCAACATTCTCCAGCGGAGTATACAGATGTTCCTAAGCAAGCATCCCCGGCAGTCTTAATATAAGTTTGTTCCCCGGCGGAATACAAGACACCCTAGTGGAGCCACTCCCCAGTACAGTCTCAAAAGTTCCCCCAGGAGAGTTGAATCAATCTCCCCAGTAGATTCTACAAGCTTATCCCCAGTAGATTCTGGAAGCTTATCCCTAGTAGATTCTGGAAGCCTGTCCCCCGCAGAATACGAACGCATCGCCCCGGCTTTATTCAAAGGTTATTCTCCACCAGGGCTTATAACTGGGTTATCCTCAGCTAATTACCACAGAAATATCGTCCTCGGCGAAGTTCTTCCCATCCCCCAGCGGAGTTCATCAAATCCTCAACAAAACTTATCAGCCGGAATCCCCAGCGGAGTTATCATCAAAACCTCAGCGAAGTATCTCTTCCCACAGAGTAATTCCCCGCAGAGTAATCTCTCCAACAAGTCTATTCCCCAACGGAGTCATCTTCTCCTACCGGTTTATCCTTGCAATCATCACCAGCGGAAACGAAGAACTCTATTCTTCAACATCAGCCCAGGATCTAACTTCCCGGCATTCGTCAAGGATTTATTTTCCCAAGACGAAAATACATTCATAGACATTTCACATTTTGTACATCCTGCTTACATACATGATAAAGTGCATACGACACGATCTCATTTTGAGAACATCATGACATCATGCATCTCATACATCATGACATTGCATATAACTAATGATTTGCCTTTTCAGGAAAAAGGTCAATCCAAAGATGATTACTATCAACTGTCCCAATTCCAGATTTAATTCCTGTATCTAGCCATGGCACGTCTGTGAATGATTGTTTGTAGATTCGATACTTGTATCCAGCCAGGGCACGTCTGTAAGCAACCTTTTGAAGTTCCAGATTCGATTCCTGTATCTAGCCAGGGCACGTCTGTGAATGATTGTTTGTAGATTTGATACCTGTATCCAGCCAGGGCACGTCTATAAGCAACCTTTTGAAGTTCCAGATTCGATTCCTGTATCTACCCAGGGCACGTCTGTGAATGATTGTTTGTAGATTCGATACCTGTATCCAGCTAGGGCACGTCTGTAAGCAACCTTTTGAAGTTCCAGATTCGATTCATGTATCTAGCCAGGGCACGTCTGTGAATGATCGTTTGTAGATTCGATACTTGTATCCAGCCAGGGCACGTCTGTAAGCAACCTTTTGAAGTTCCAGATTCGATTCCTGTATCTTGCCAGGGAACGTCTATGAATGATCATTTGTAGATTCGATACCTGTATCCAGCCAGGGCACGTCTGTAAGCAACCTTTTGAAGTTCCAGATTCGATTCCTGTATCTAGCCAGGGCACGTCTGTGAATGATCGTTTGTAGATTCGATTCCTGTATCCAGCTAGGGCACGTCTGTAAGCAACCTTTTGAAGTTCTAGATTCGATTCATGTATCTAGCCAGGGCACGTCTGTGAATGATTGTTTGTAGATTCGATACCTGTATCCAGCCAGGGCACGTCTGTAAGCAACCTTTTGAAGTTCCAGATTCGATTCCTGTATCCATCCAGGGCATGTCTGTGTGAAGAGTTTAGAGATTCGATACCTGTATCCAGCCAAGGCATATCTGTAGACGACCAATTGTAGATTCGATACCTGTATCTAGCCAGGGCATATCTGCATGAAGAGATTAAATATCAACACCTGTAACAGGCCAGGAAATCATCTTTCTTTCTCAAAATACGCAAGTTCTCGCTAAGGAATCTCTTACGCGATCGACACCTTCCGATGGCATCTTTAAGCCCATCTCCACAACTATCCATCACATTTCCAAGTGGCATCTATAAGCCCATTCCCAACAAGGTTCTGTCACACTTCCAGATGGCATTTATAAGCCCATCCTCCTAGCCGCCATCTCTCCAAATGGCATCCGTAAGCCCATTCCCGCCATCACGTTGCTGATTTTCTACTATGTGAGTGCAAATTTCTGGGCACTTTAGTGTTCAATCATCTTCCACCTTCGGATCACGAAAGGCACACAAGCCAATCTACATCCCCATGTCTAAGAAGATTGAACAGGGGCAACTGTTGTACCCCAAAATTTTCCCTCCCATATTCTTCAAAGTTTTGACAAGCATCATCTAAATTTGCTTAAGTCTACTCAAGGGTTGCACAGTCAAACATTCTCCTAAGCCAGTCAAAATTAGGGTTTTGTTTCTTGCAAAGAAGTTGAGGTTTTCAAGGGCTCAATCAAGTCCCACATGCCTATAAACATTGTCAAGCATCTACATGCCAAGTTTCAAGGCTCACAAGGTCAAGTTGCACAGTCAAAAACCTCATTTGCTTCACAATCAACTGTAGGGGAAAAATGGTCATTTGGCAGTCAAAAGTCAAAAATTTTGGTCAACATCTTATTTTGAAGCCACAATCATCATTTGATCAAGTCTTGATCATGATTCCACAAGAATTGCTCAAAAATCATCAAGATGCAAAAGTTTCCATTTTTGGACAGTTGAAAACTCAACTGTAACTTGACCAGGGCATACCTTTTTCATGGTTCATCAGAAAAACCCCATCCAATGCTCATTTTTAAGGGGATGACATTTCCTACAACTCATCTTCATATTCCAAGTCCAAGAAATGCTCTCACAAAAAGTTATCAATTTCAACATTATAGGTCATTTTCAAAAGTCAACAAAAAGGCACTTTAAGTCAAAGACCATAACTTGAGATTGGTAAATCAAAATGACATGGGACCAAAGGCATTGGTTAGAGGACTTCAAGACCTTTCCAAAATGTCCAAGAACATGTCCATATGATCAAAATTGAGCAAGATATGCATTGGAGAAGTTGGGAAATTTTTGTGAAATGGCAAAAGTCAACTACCCTTGAAACTTCAATTTTTGACAAAAGGGCCCACTTTCTTCCACTTGATTCAGCCTTGTCATGCCACCCACGTGTCCCATGATTAATTTCAAGGCCAAACATTTATTTTTTCATTTTTATTTAATTTTTGTGGATTTAATTCATTGTAATCCATAATAATTCAAATAAAATCAAAAAAATTAAAGGAATGGAATCTTGTGGTTTGAATAACTTTCATACAGCATATGCTAGCTGTCAAAATCGTGCCAAGCTCAATTATGCATAAAAATTCAAAATTTGAACAAACTTGGAAAGTCCTTTAATGGTGGTTATGAAGAATCTCAAAACATCAATACAAGGGATCATTAGCTCATAATATGACCTAAATTCATTGAGACATACATAAGCAAGCCTTGCATACCTAATTCACGATCCAAGCACCCCTGAAACGGCCAAACCAATATTGAAAAATCAAGCAAAAAAGCCAAAACTATTTTCAATCCTCCAGCCCCTTTCACAGCAATTTAGAGATTCAAACATATTCCTAACACACTCAGGAACCTATTGCAATCACAAACAAGCCATAAACCTCAAGGAAACGCCCAGAACAAGTCACACGGTTTGGTTTCTTGTCCATGATCGAAACTCAAAATATATGCATCATTCATATGATTTTTTTGTTATTTTTGTGTTGCTTGAACCCACGGGAATCTTTTGGCATAAGTCAATTGCATTGAAACACATAGAATCCGAAACCACCATTGATGAAACCTAGGTTTTCAAAGCTTCCAATTTGGGGGTTTACAGCATAGGTAAAATTAGGACTAATGGCGCCTATGGTTGAATTCGTCAGGATGAGACGAACACATTGAAACCCTCGCGCCCTTTTTATATGTGTTACACGTCTAATCGCTATTATTGGCGTTTGTAGTTTGTGGGGGTTAAAAACCCCCGCTATCTGACTTTTGTTTTGCAGGTTTCTTGAAGAAGACGGTGAGCTGGCAATACCCCATTGTTACATTCAAACACGCCCGCCTTTTTTTTGTTTCAGCATTTGATTTGTTTTTTCTTATGTTATATTTATTACATATTATATTAACAAGATGCGACGTTTGGTGTAGTGGAGGAGGACGTGTCTGGCAATCAATGGGACCTGGGTTTGATTCCCAGGTCCCCCAAAAGCTTGTTTCCATTTTTCTTAATATATTCTTGTGCAGGTTTCTAAAGGTGGCACACCATATGCCCTCACGCTTCAGTATGCCAAATGGCCACTACACCAATTTGATGGCCATGAGAGGATGACCATGATGATCCTTGGTCAATGTACGTGCAGGCAACCCCTCAAAGTCAAACAGGCTTGGCAACCAATGGACCTGAAATTGCTGCCTAACACCTCCAATCTGGCCCAAACCCCCCTTGGTTCATTCTTTTTCTTTTTGTTTTATATTTTCCAATTTAGTTATTAATTTTTTTTTAATTATCATTATTACCACCAAAATTAACATAATTAATATTTTTCATAAAAAAACCAAAAAAAACATTTTTATTATTTATTAACTTATTTTGTAAATAAATGTAAATTAAATTAAATTAGTTTAATTAGTTAACTTTAATACTTTTTACAATAAATAAAAACAATTTTAGACTTAGGCTTTTCTTTTGACATTTTTAATTCCTTTTTTCATTTTATTTTATTAAACATAAAAAAACACAAAAACATTTTTTCTTTAATTAAATAATTAATTAGTTAATTAGGTTTAATGTTTAATTTAATTCTAAAAAGGGTCAAAGCCCTAAGACGTCCCGATTCATTCTTTCGCGCGCATTTTAGTTTTAATTCGTTATTTTGATTATTTATGTAACTGCTTCCGGAAATGTAATAGCTAATTAGGATTTTACCGCTTTATTTACTTTTCTCGCACTTTATTTCCAAACGGGTTTTTGTTTTTGGCGATGTTTAGACCCGTGCCTTGTAATAGTTAGATTTACCTTTCCGCAATTTATTTTCCGCACTCCTAACTGTTAAAGAATGCATGAAAGAATGTATGAAAAATAAAATCAATCCGTAGCTCACAAATAACATGTACAAGACAAACATAAACTGAATTCAAAACACATGCACATGCCACCCCTAGGGTACGCCTCACTGGTTGCCTCGAACGTGGTTATCAAGTATAGGGTGCTTTAGAGGTCGCCCTTTTGTCTAAGATCCAGTTGCCTCGAAACGGTTGCCTCGGATAAAAGGATCTAGGACATTAGGGTTACCACTAAGGTGTCCTACCATTGCTTCGGTGACCACACTGTCCCTAATAATCGAATTGACCCGAATAACTCCAACGACGGTGCTACCTACCTCTCAATGGTGGGATAGCACTATCTAAAGGACTCTTACACAACCTAATTCCTTAGAGTAGGTAGATTCTCCTGGATACTTGCTCTTTTTTAAAACAAACAAAACAACTTTTCGCACCCACACTTTCAAAAGTTTTCAAACAAATTTTTCATACACTCTTGAGGACAGATACAAGAGTTACTTAGAAATTTTTCAAACGAAACTTTTCCAAAACCCACACACACTTGAAAAGCAAACAAATTTTGAAAACATAAGAGCAAGTACCTAAGAGCCCGTGGATAACCACGGATAGAAAGGGTGCTAACACCTTCCCTTTCTATAAATCTACCTCCCGAACCGAGAAACATTCTCGAAAAAGGAATTTTGCTGTGCTTTTGTCCTTTCCATGTTGGAGAACATAAAAGACGGTGGCGACTCTTGCTTACCGCGACATTTCGCGAAACCAGCTTAAAAAACAGTCAGCTCTATTTCCACCGGTCACAGATTGGAAGCTCATCTGCTGGATTTACGGAGTTAATATAAACCGGAGAGAGGGTGGAAGCTGGTATAAAAAGTGGAAAGATTCAGAAGGATTCGTCTGTATCAATAGCTGTGAAAAAACCCTTCACTGGGAAGAAGGAGGTATCTGTTGTTTATCCATAAAGGAACCAACGGAGAGCTGAACACCGACCAATGGTGGGGGCCGTTATGATCCCAAGGCTTACATCTGATCAACCAAGGAGTAATCAACCGAGGGTGGAAAGGCCAGTCCGGTAATTCACCAAAATTAATATGACTCTAGCCCAGGTTTTACCACATCTTCTGAAATCTAATTTGGCAACTTTGAAGGAAGCTCCAAAGAATCCCAACACTGCGTCCCCTCATTATCACCCGAATGCCAAATGCGCATATCATTCTGAAAGTCCGGGTCACGACACTAACAACTGTTGGGCTTTGAAAAATAAAATTCAAGACCTTATAGATGCAAAAGAGATTGAATTTGAGGCGCCCGAGAAACCAAATGTCATTTCCTCTCCTATGCCTAGACATGGTCACAACGCCAATGCTATCGAAGAAGATTTGTTTGTTACCGTAGTGGATGAACTTTTAACTCCGCTCCCAATCATTAAGATAAACCTGTTGAAAGTTGGTATATTCCCAGGTTGTAATGAAGACTTCCATCTTTGCTTATCCTCACCAATTGTTTGCCCTATGTTGAAGACCGGCATTCAACACTTAATAGACAACCAAGAGATTTTGTCCGAAAATGCTCCTATTTCACCTGTTCCTGTTGAAGACGTTTCAATCATAACCATCTCCGCCAATCCTTCCAGGGTCCCCAAAAGACCCGTTAGGATTACATCGGTTCCAAAGACTACTCCTCTTATAATCACAATGCCCGGGCCGGTCCCATATGAATCAGACAAAACAGTACCGTGGAATTACGGTGGAGACATCTACTACCATGGTATCAAACAAGATGGGTTGGCCGCCGAAGAAGTGAGCTCCGAAGAAGAAGATTCTGACATTAACAATATTGTCAGAACCAGTAAGATTACCCATAGCAGTAGAATCTTCTCTCCAGAAATTGCCCCTCCAAAGGCAGTTTTTGGACCCGTGGTTGTTCCAAAGGTTACCTCCATACCAATAATCATATCTGCAAGTGCTCCTACTGGCAGAGATGACACAACCCCTGCTGTTATCCCTACCGACTCTCCTACTGCTGAAATTCGTGGAAAAAGTATTCAAGAAGAGCCTGTCCGGACGAAGGCTCCACCACTGACTATCCCCAAAACCTCCAAGAAGGAAATGGAGGAGATCCTGAGAATAATAAAGAAGAGCGAATATGACGTAGTTGAACAGTTGGGGCAAACTCCCTCCAAGATCTCCATGCTGGCATTGTTACTGTGCTCTGAGGCACATGCGAAGGCCCTGGTGAATTTTCTAAAGACAGCCCATGTGCCTCAAGAGACGTTTACAGACCAATTTTAAGATTGTGTGGCCAGTTTGACGACGGATAATGGTATAAGCTTCTCGGATGTTGATTTGACACCAAAGGGAAGAAAGCACAACGAGGCATTGCATGTCTCTATGGAATGTAGAGGAAAAACTCTGGCCCATGTCTTGGTGGACACTGGCTCATCTTTGAATGTTTTACCGAAGAAAGCTCTCGACAAACTAGATTGTGAAGGATTAACATTGAAACCCAGTAACATAGTCATAAGGGCATTTAATGGTTCAAAGAGGATGGTCCACGGGGAGGTGGACATCCCCATAAAGGTTGGGACTCAGATTTTCAACTCGACTTTCTATGTAATGGACATCCGCCCCTCTTACTCTTGTTTCCTAGGACGGTCGTGGATCCATAATGTCGGTGATGTCACCTCTACACTACACCAGATGCTGAAATACCCGGTCCATGGAAAGATTACCACTGTCCACGGAGAGGAAGAGTATATGATTAATCACCTCAATTCCTTCCGGTATGTAGAATTGGACGGTGAGTTCATTGAAACTCCTTTTCAACATTTTGAATAAGTCTCTCAAGAGGTAGCGGTAACCAAGACGGTATCCCAGATCCCCAAGATCACAAGACCTCCGCTCCGGATGTCATCTCTGAAGGACGCCAAGGCAGTAGTAGAGGAGGGTGGATGCACTATCTGGGGGCAACTTCCGGACATTCCGTATAAATCTGACAAGTTTGATTTAGGGTTTACTTCAAGTGCTCAAAAGGCTGTGCGTCGTGCCCGTGCTGGAGGGCCACCTTTGAAGATTAGTAACCGAGAGATCAATGCAGTGGAAGATGGTGAAGAGGATTGCAGCCTGGAAGATTGGATATTTCCTACTATCAACGGAGGACTTCGCAATTGGGAAGCCAGAGACTTTGTTCCAATAACTTTCATCTCTCAGTAATTTATCTTTTACATTTTTGTTGGAATTGTAATATTCACAAACAATTCGTACATTTAAAACCTTGTGTCTTACCCGAGGCACAATGGTCCATTTGTAAGGGTTTTTATTTCATTTTCATATGACATTCAATGAATCATGGATGTTTTTCACATGCAAACTTTTATGCTCATTGTCTTTCTTTTACATTTTATTGTTTAAAGATGGCTATACCCTTACACACACACACACTCACAAATGCAGGTACCCCTCCATTCCGGATCCCATGGGTAACGATACTGCTATGGCCTTTAGTAACTCTGAAGATCTAATCTACCAAGCCGAAGACGAAGGCGAGGAAGATTGTGAAGTACCAGGGGAACTGGCCAGACTATTACAAAAAGAGGAAAGAGCCATTCAGCCCCACGAGGAACCTGTGGATACAATCAATATGGGTATCGAGGAGGATAAAAGAGAGGTCAAGGTGGGTGCCAATATGGAGCCCATTATCAAGGAGCGTCTGATTCGGTTGTTGCATGATTATGTTGAGATCTTTGCCCGGTCATATGAAGACATACTGGGACTCGATACAGACATCGTGGTACATCGTCTCCCTACAAGAGAGGATTGTCCACCAGTAAAACAAAAAGTCTGCCGCATGAGACCTGATATGTTAGAGAAGATCAAAGCGGAAGTCATGAAACAATTTAATGCTGGATTCTTGGATGTCACTTTCTATCCGCAATGGGTTGCCAATATTGTTCCCATGCCTAAAAAGGACGGCAAAGTACGAATGTGCGTGGACTATAGAGATTTGAATAGGGTTAGCCCTAAAGATGATTTTCCACTTCCCCACATCGATATCCTGGTTGACAATACGTCCCAGCACAAAGCGTTTTCCTTCATGGACGGATTCTCAGGTTACAACCAAATCAAAATGGAACCTGAGGACATGGAGAAAACTACATTTGTCACACAGTGAGGCACATTCTGCTACAAAGTGATGCCATTCGGACTGAAGAATGATGGGGCCACCTATCAGCGCGCCATGGTAGCTTTGTTTCATGATATGATACACCATGAAATAGAGGTCTACGTAGACGATATGATAGCCCAATCACAAACTGAAGAAGAGCACCTTGATCACTTGCAAAAGTTGTTTGTGAGATTGAAGGAGTACAAGTTAAGGTTGAATCCAAACAAGTGCACATTCGGAGTATGGTCCGGTAAACTTTTAGGTTTTGTCGTCAGTAACAAAGGCATCGAGGTTGATCCTGCCAAGGTTAAAGCAATACAAGAAATGCCTGCTCCTCGTACTGAGAAGGAAGTCAGAGGATTCTTGGGGCGCCTGAACTATATTGACAGATTCATTTCTCACCTAACAGCTACTTGTGAGCCAATCTTCAAACTATTGAAGAAAGATCAAGTAGTCAGATGGAACGACGAATGTCAGGTTTCTTTTGCAAAATCAAAGAGTACTTACAAGAGCCTCCTGTTTTGATGCCACCAGTTGAGGGAAGACTACTAATCATGTATCTGACCATTTTAGAAAACTCAATGGGGTGTGTATTGGGGAAGCATGACGAGTCTGGCCGAAAAGAGCACGCTATTTACTACCTAAGCAAAAAGTTTACCGACTGTGAAACCAGATATTCACTGCTCGAGAAAACTTGTTGCGCTCTGGCATGGGCTGCTCGCCGGCTAAGACAATATATGATGACTCATACTACCTTGTTGATATCTAAGATGGATCCGATAAAATACATCTTCGAAGAGCCTGCTCTGTCTGGGAGGATGGCTAGATGGCAGATGATCCTAACGGAATACAACATACATTATACTACCCAAAAAGCTATAAAGGGCAGTGTATTGGATGATCATCTTGCTCACCAAGCTGTGGAAGACTATCAGTCTATGAAGTTTGATTTCCCGGATGAAGACATCATGACATTAAACAACTGTGAAGAAATCAGGCCATATGACGGACCTGAACAAGGATCCCGATGGACCCTGTTCTTTGATGAGGCATCCAATGCACTCGGTAATGGTATCGGCGCCGTACTCATATCTCCAGAAGGGTGTCATACTCCCTTTACTGCCAGACTTTGCTTCAACTGTATGAATAACATGGCGGAGTACGAAGCATGCATCTTTGGTCTCAGAGCTTCCATAGACTTGGGGATCAAGTCCTTAGATGTGTTTGGAGATTCAGCTTTGGTCATCAGTCAGATCAAAGGAGAGTGGGACACTAAGCACCCAAACCTTATCCCTTACAAAGAACATGTTTTAATATTGCTACCACATTTTGAGCAGATTACCTTTGAGCATTTCCCGCGAGAAGAAAATCAGCTAGCAGATACCCTAACCACAATTTCATCTATGTCTAAACTTAATTGGGATAACGAGGCTCCCCAGATCACCATCGAACAAATGGATGAACCAGCACATTGTCACGAGATTAATACTTAAGAGGTATTGGACCAGCCTTGGTTTCATGAAGTCAAGAGGTATCTCGAGGCTCAAGAATATCCAGAAGGAGCTTCAATCAATGATAAGAAGTTCTTAAGGAGATTCTCTGCTAAGTTCTTCCTGGGTAATGGCATCCTGTACAAGCGCAATCATGACTCCATTCTGCTTTGGTGTGTGGATAAGATTGAAGCGGAAAAGATTATGGATGAATTACACGAAGGTACTTTTGGCACTCACTCCAGTGGACATACGATGGCAAAGAAAATCCTAAGGGCAGGCTATTAATTGTCTACCATGGAAGCAAATTGCTATCAATACTCTCGGACCTGTCATAAGTGTCAAATTTATGCTGACAAGATGCACGTACCTCCGGTTCCTCTGAATGTCTTGACGGCTCCTTGGCCCTTGGCTATATGGGGAATTGATATGATTGGGGAGATCAAGCCTACAACCTCCAATGGACATCGCTTCGTCCTAGTAGCCATTGACTATTTTACCAAGTGGGTCGAAGCAGCTTCCTTCACTTCAGTTACTAAGAATGTTGTTGCCCGCTTCATCAAGCAAAATCTCATTTGTCGGTACGGTATCCCGAAAAGGATCATCCCTGACAATGGTATAAATCTTAACAACACTATGATCACCGCCTTGTGCGAGCAATTCAAAATTCAGCATGACAATTCTTCTCCCTACCGGCCAAAGATGAATGGTGTTGTTGAAGCTGCAAATAAAAACATTAAAAAGATCATACAAAAGATGACAGTCACGTACAAAGACTGGCATGAGATGTTACCATTCGCTCTCCAAGGGTACCGTACCGCGGCTCGCACATCAACTGGGGCAACACCCTATTCTTTGGTATATGGCATGGAAGCTGTTTTTCCTATCGAGGTCCAAATCCCCTCCCTGAGGATTATAAAGGATGCAGGATTGAGTGAAGACGATTGGATCCAGACTCGGCTTGATCAACTGAACTTGATTGATGAAAAGAGACTTACTGCTATTTGCCATGGTCAGATGTATCAAAAACGGATGATCAAGGCTTTCAACAAGAAAGTCAGACGCCAAGTATATCAAGTTGGAGATCTAGTGATCAAGCGCATCATCTTGCCACAAAGTGATCCCAGGGGCAAATGGACTCCTACCTATGAAGGGCCATTTGTAATCAAGAACATATTCTCTGGTGGGGCGATGATCTTAACCACCATGGACGGTGACGACCTGCCACACCCTGCGAATACGGACATAGTCAAAAGATACTACGCATAAGAGACCCGCTAGGTTGACACACCTAGGGGAAAAAAGGGCATCCCGGCGAACCAAAAGGGTTCGGGCAAAAATTAGGGGTAAAATATAAAAGATCTGTACACCCGGCAAGTTGAAAACCCGAAAGGGAGACTTGGGCAAAAAAGGGTTTCCCGGTGGACTGAAAACCCGAAAGGGCGGTCCAGGCAAAAGTTAGGGAATTAAAGCATATGACTATGTCCCATCGGATCACTTACGGACAACCTTTGACCTCCACTTACAAACTCGGAGTTTCTGATTAATTCAATCATCTTCGGACAAAGCAACAAATAGACAAGATATTTGGAGATATAAAGGCTATAGCAGAATGGGAACCCCATGGGATTATTACACATAGCTGTCTTTCTTTGTATAAATTTTTTCTTGTTTTATGACACCGTTCTCTTACTAGAATGTTTGTCTCCTTTGTACAGAATACTTACTCAAAGTCAATACAAAGATATCTCTTGAAAAATACAAACAAACAAAAACTATTAGTCTTTTTCTTTACGATTGTGTTTTGTTTGCAAAAGCGTCCAATGATTCATTGATGAACATATGCATTTGAACATAATTATTGTTTACAAATAAACAAAATGAGAAAGACAATTACTGATAGGTGGAAAGAATAGGAAAATGTCTCTAGGCTATTATCCAAGAAATCCCCACTGTACGTCATTTTGAATCCCCAGCGGAACTAAACTTCAAATTATTAATCCCCAGTAGAAATCGTCAAATTTTTCAAGATCCCCCAAACAGTATGTGGTGTTACCCTCACAACAGAATCTACTTCTCTCAACAAGAGTTCATCAGTATTTCAATTTCAAGACATGAAAAATAGCCTCAGCAGCATTCAAGGGTTTATTTTCCTCAAACAAACAACAATACAGCAAATCAGCTCACATGCGCATACATTGCATCCATATATCATAAACATTGATAAAGCAAATACATTGCATCATACATTTCATGCAACATAACTTTGTATTTCAGCTAACATTTTACCCTTTTCAGGATAAGATTAGCATCTACCATTAACAATATGCAATCATGATACGGTGCAGATACGCTCCAGACACGGATGTCATTCTGATACTCATTCAGATTCAACTTTCGGATACAGTGCAGATACGCTCCAGACACGGATACCATTCTGATACTCATTCAGATTCAACTTTTGATACAGTTCAGATACGCTCCAGATACGGATATGTTGTACCCCAAAATTTGCTCTCTCATATTTCTCAAAACATTGCAAGAAAGATCTCCAAGTTGCTCAAGATAGTCCAAGGGTTGGCCAGACAAAGCTCTCTCCTAAGTCAGTCTACCTCAAATTAGGGTTTCATGTTGCATCAAGATACTTGAGTCCAAGTGATCCCAAGTGCTCACCAATGTCCTAATATGTTCTCAATATCATCCATGTCAAGTTTCAAGCCTTGCAGAGGAAGTTTGCTCAGTCAATTGCTCAAAGGTCCAAAAATCGACTTTGCTAGGGCAAAAGTCAATTGTGGCCCACATACAGTCAAACTTCAAGATTTTTGGTAAACATCCTCATTTTGAAGTATATTTCATCATTTGATCAAGGGTTGATCATGATTCATCAAGGATTTCTCATAATTCATCAAGATTCAAAAGTTGCTAAATTATGGTTTTGTAGGAAAAGTCAACCCAACTTTGACCAAGCATAACTTTCTCATACTTTATGAGAAATGACCCATCCAAATCTCATTTTGAATAGGATGCAATTCCATACAATCCATATTCAGATCCCAAGTTCAAAATATGCACTCACAAGAAGTTATGAATTTGGACATTATAGGTCATTTTGAAAAGTCAACAAAAACACCTTTTTTGTCAAAGCTTCATACATGAGCATGGAATATCAAATTGAAATGATACCAAAAGGGTTGATTAGAGGACATCTCAATCTTTCTAAAAAGTTAAAGAACACCTCTAAAGGTTCAAAATTGAGGAAGTTATGCATTGGTGAAGTTGACCTTTTTTGCAAAATTGCCAAAAGTCAACTATGCCCAAAACTTCAAATTTTGCCAAATGGGCCCAATCTTTTTCACTTGTTTTGAGTTGGTAACATAGCCCACGAGCTCTAGCCTTTTCCACTTGTCCATATCTTATTTTTATTATTTATTTTGATTTTTATTTAAATTAATTCAATTTAAATCAAAATAAATCAAATAAAATCCAAAACATTGATAACAAGAGATTTTGTGATTGTTTCAGGTCTTATTACACAGCTAGCATCATTCAAATTCGTCCCAAGCATCAGAGTGAACAAAAAGATTGAAAAAGGCCATGTTTGGAAGGATTTTAAAAGCAAATCAAATCAAATCCCAAATCATTGATGGATAAGGATTTAGATGCAATTATCAACCCTAATGCCTTCACTCATACATAAGGAAGGAGGCCAGACCAAAAGGAGAGTTAGAAACAGGCGTGAGAAGAAGAACCAGATTTGAAAAAAAAGCAAAAAAGTGTGAGATCAAAATCCCACTTAGAGGCATCCTCAAGGCTCGATACCTCTCCCAATCGCTTCCTGGCACTCTCTAGAAGCTAAAGCTATCAAGAACAAGTCCGTTCCGGTCCCTAAACGTGTTATAAGTCCATCACGATATACCTCTGTTCTTGAATTCGCATCTTGTAATTTAAGCATTGTTAACATGAATTAATGGCATATTGTTGATCTATGAGACATTTGCAAACTTTATGCATTATTCAATTTCATTTATATGGCCTGTAGCGAAAATCACCATTGCTAGGTTTTTTAGTTTGGTTTTAGGGCTTTCGATTGCAGGGACAATTGGCCTTCGTGAGTGGTACTGGCATGTTCAAGAGGACGAAACGGACACAACCATGGCATTGAATATTATTTCCATGGCCTGTGGAAGATTTTGAGAGTGCATCATCTATAGCAACGGACGTTTGTCCGTAGGTATAGGTGAATGAACCTTTACCCACGGAGAGAGGAAGAAGACAGTGAGTTGTCATCCCACCATTGGCCTGTTTGAATTCTCGCGCCAGATCTCCACTAACATTTGTTTTCATATATTATTATTCTTGTATATTTTATGAACAAATAAAAACAATTGGCCTAGCGGTAGCCAGCTGGTCGTTAAGGCATTAGGAGGCTGGAGGTCAGGGGTTCGATCCCTGCCTCCAGCATTTGTTATTTTCTCATTTGTTTTTAGGCAATTCTGTGTGTATGCAAGCCAGGATACCACCATGGGTCTTCATCATCAAACGTGCCAGATGGCCAGATGGCCAAATCTGATGGCCACCATTGAAGGTACACCATAAACCAAGTCAACGCGTATGCACAGGATCACAAAGGTCAAATGGACTCCAGCACTAATGGGCCCAGAAATTCCTATTGACACCCTTAAATCAGGCCCAACCTCTATCTTTCTTTATATTTTATTTTATTTCATTTATTTACTTTATTTAATTTATTTTACTAATCAAAATTAATTTTTCTTTTTTATCAAAAAATCACCAAAAATATTTTGATGTCCAATTAAATTTTAGATATTTATTTTTAGCAATAAATTAATTAATTTAATTAGGTTTGATTAATTAGATAATTTTAATTTATTTTTGCAAATAATTAAAATTAATTAGAATCAATAGGGTTTTATTACTAACTTAATTACTTTATTTCTTTCCTAAAATAAGCAAAAATCCAAAAATATGTATTTTAATTATTTTTTCATTAATTAATTTAATTAACTAATTAATTGCATTTTTAATTTAGAAAACTTATTTCTTTTTAATAAAAACAACAAAAAACAATTTTCTCTGTTAATTAGGATAGAAGGGTCAAAACCCTAGTTTCGCATTCAATCTAATTTTCTCGCGCGCTTTATTTTTATCCAATTATTGTATCTGCTCCCGGTTTGTAATAATTTAATTAGGACATTTATTTATTTTTTCGCATTTAATTTCAAAGGGTTTATTTTTGGCTATGTAAATACCTGAAGCCTTGTAATAGCTTAGTTTAAATTCCGCACTTTAATTTCTGTAAATATTTAACTGTTAGATGTTTGATAATAGGGTTTGCATGACAAGAATGCATGTCTAAATTTTAAAACGGTTAGATCACCCTAAACATGTGCAAAGATAATAATCTGAAATTGAAACACTCGCACATGCGCACTCCTAGGGTACACTCCCACTTGGTTGCCTTTGCTAAAACGGTCATTGAGTATAGGTTGTTTTAGAGGTCGTCCTCTTGTCTAAAAGATCAAAGTTGCCTCGGAAAGGTTGCCTCGGATATTGTTGCCTCGGATAATTGATCTAAGACATTAGGGTTACTACTAAGACGTCCTAACATTGCTTTAGTGACCGTACGTCCCTTTCGAATTGACCCTCAAACTCCAATGACGGTGCTACCTACTCACTAATAGTGGATAGCATTGTCTAAAGGAAACAAACATAGAACGATTCCTTTTTCGAGTAAGTAGATTAGTTCTTAATTACTTGTTCAATCAAAAAACAAAACTTTTTCACACTTACACTCTTTTACAAACAAGTTTTCAAAAACACTTCATTACACTCTTGAAGACAGAAGCAAGAGTTAAATCGAAGTCAAAACATAAACTTTTCAAAACCCACAAACACAAAGAAAACAATTTTGAAAATGATGAGCAAGTACCTAAGAGCCCGTAGATAACTACGGATAGAAAGGGTGCTAATACCTTCCCTTTCTATAATATACCCCCCGTACTCAGAAATATCTCGAAAAAGGAATTTTTCTGTTCTTTTTTCCTTTCCTTGTTGGATAAAATAAAAGTCGGTGGCGACTCTTGCTTACCGCGACATTTTGCAAACACAAACGCAAAATGCAAACCAGCAAATTCCTTAACGAAATAGGGAAACACGAGCCCGGTTCTGGCCACCGTATCGCAGGATGCCATTCTGATACTCATTTAGATTCAACTTTTGATACAGTTCAGATACGCTCCAGATATGGATGCCATTCTGATACTCATTCAAATTCAACTTTTGATACAGTTCAGATACGCTCCAGATACGGATTCCATTCTGATACTCATTCAGATTCAACTTTTGATACAGTACAGATATGCTCCAAATACGGATGCCATTCTGATACTCATTCAGATTCAACTTTCGGATACAATTCAGATACGCTCTAGATACATCATAGATCGATATGGTTGAAGCAGTAGCTACGTTGGTGTGACACTTTAGTTTGTATCGATATCCCTTATGGAGGAACAAGGAGAATATGGGGCTGCTAAGGGGTCATTAAGCACCAACTGACCTTAGAACCTATAATTGACCAACTTGGCCATAGAAAAGTAGCAGTATGCTACACTCATTGAGACCATACTCTCGCGATGATTCCGACCGCAAGAAAAGGTTGCTAAACTGGAATTATGACCGATCGAGGATGGTCAGTGATATTGAGATCCTCTAGAACCCGGTTACTATTACTAGGACAGGTTAAACCAACTAAACTGAAAGAGGGTAGTACCTAAACTCTATGCTAGCCTGAAATTTAAGGGCTATTGTGTGACTTGTTTGCCCTTACCATGTTTGCTATATGTGATACCTTTGGTGTGTTCTTATCATGACATCATGCATCATGACATTGCATGCATATTTTCATTAGACTAACCATTTCAGAGACCGAGGGGATTCATCTTTGTTCTGTTTTGCAGATCATGGCATCTATGCCCAGAAACACTATTCGGATCAGCTTCGTACAGATTCCTGCTCAGCTTAGAGAGTTGGTTTCCAAGGTCCCTGATACTTCTTCTTTTGTCAGAAGACATGGTCATCTCCTTGGTTTGGTCACTTCCAAGTTAGACGAGCAAATGATGAGTGTCTTATTCCAGTTCTTTGACCCATTGCACCACTGTTTTACCTTCCCGGACTATCAGTTGGTCCTTACTTTGGAAGAGTTCTCGGATCTACTCGGCATATCTATTCTGGAGCAGACACCATTTACAGATTTGGAGATAGCTCCTAGACCCGAGGATATTACTTCATCCCTTTATCTTACAAGGGCTGATGTGGTGTCTAACTGGGAAACTCGGAGTGGGATAAAGGGCTTCTTGGCTAAGTTCTTGGTCGATCAGGCTCACCAGTTCTGGCATAGTTTAGACTTTCAAGCGTTTGAAGACATCCTGGCTCTTCTCATTTATGTCTTGGTTCTGTTTCCAAATTCATATTCCTTTGTCGATGTGAACACAATGAAGATTTTCATGTCCCGTAATCCAGTGCCCACTCTCTTAGGCGACATTCTACATGCTCTTTATGCACGTACTGCTCGGAAACGGGGAACCCTTATGTACTGTGCACCATTGCTGGCGAGGTGGTTTATTTCTCACCTCCCCAAATTTGTTTTGAAGAATGAGGAAGGCATGGGTTGGGCCTACAGGATCATGTCCCTTGCTCACACGGACATCATTTGGAGCACTAAAGACATGGAAGAGGTAGTTGTCATTGACAGGTGTGGAGAATACCCCAATGTTCCATTACTTGGAATTAGAGGATGGATCACCTATAATCCTTGTTTGGCCTTACGACAGTTTGGACGAGCTCGAAGGGACGGTCCTCATGAGCTGCTGCTTCCAAGCATTGTCTTTGACTTCCAATGAGATGTTGAGGGACATCGCCACAGGTTCATACGAGCTTGGGATAGGGTGAACAGGTCTGATCCACATGAGCTAAGAGCGAAGACTTCTCTTCCGATGCAACCATATCTCCGGTGGGTTCGGTCCCATGCCCAAAAGCTAGGGATGCCATACGAAGCTGTCTTACCAGTGATTGTAGAGCATGCTGATGAAGAATGGGTTCCTTATACTGTCCTTCATCCATACATGCCTACTGACATTGGGGCATTAAAGAGGTCTTGGATCCAGTTGAGGGAAGAGCGGGATACTTACAGAGAGAAGTATCACGAGCAGGAACGGAAGATCCTGAAGCTTACAAGGAAGCTGGAGAATGAGAGGGTCCTCAACGACTATGTCAGCATACAAGGAAAACGACCATGGGAGCGCTGATGTCTTTTGTTATTTCTAGTTTTGATTTACTTTTTAGTTTTTCTTTTGTAACGCCTTAAAGGCATTTGTTAAACATTTTTCAAGTTTTTAATCTAATAAAAGTGTGTTTTATTTTGGTTTACAAATTTGAATCTCCCTAAAGTATTTGAAATCATTGCGTACGCATTCCATTCCCATGCACCTCATTAGAGGTACCCTTACAGGTTTCTCATCTTCCTCGCTGTTTATTTCAGCAATGGCTCTCAAACAAGACGACCAAGATCTTCATAATCAAGAAGCTCAGTTCATGGAAATTTTCCTAAACCTATCCAAGGGGCAAGAAGAGTTGAAAACACTCCTCGTTGGAAACTTGGTCAAGAAAAGTCCTGAAGACGAACGGCTAAAACAATTGCAAGCTGAGGTTGATGCAATAAGAACCCAAATGCTGAGGCAGATGGCTCTTATCCAAGGCTTAGCCCGGGAACAAGAAGAGCTGAGAACCATTATCAACCAGCTTCATCAAGACATATACAACAGTATGAAGCAAACAGTCGGGACCGGGGGCCAAGTCATTAATCAGCCTCCAAGAAGACAAGAGTTTGGTATGATGAAGAATGGACCTCTCCAAGTTTCTACTACCTCACGGGTCCAACAACAACCTTGCCATAAACAACGGGTTAATCAGAGGCAGTTTACCAAGCTCAACATGCCGCTGTCCCAAGCTTTGCAACACCTGTTGAGATTGAATCTGGTGACGTTGGTAGGACCTCATCTGAATCCTAAGACTTTTTCACCTAACTATAATCCTGATGCAAGGTGTGCATATCACTCCAATAGTTTGGGGCATGATACTGACGACTGTTGGAAGTTGAAGTACAAAATTCAAAACCTGATTGACGAAGGAGCATTAGAATTCACACAAGATGGTCAGGCTGAGTTCTTCTACCATCCCTCCAAGGCACGTCCTCTGAAGTGACAAGACCAGACAAGAAGACTTTTCGTTCATTAGAATTTTCAATTTGTAATTTTCTTTTGATTGTTCAAACATTTATTCATGTCAAACTTTGTTACTTTATCAATGCATTGCATATGTCTATTTTGAATCAATCCATCTGTATTCACTATATTCAAATTGCTTTCATTTTTGTGATGTTCAACTCTCGATTAAAATTCTAAGCCTTTAGAGGGAGGATGACGAAAATGATACTAAAATCTCTACAGTATGCTTTTGAACAGACCCCACTGATGATGTACATGCATTGTTTCAAATCCTAAACAGTGGAGTTATAAGGAAGATAATCCCTAGTCAAACCCTTTGAGCCAAAGAAGTAGGAGTTTTCTTTTCACATAAATTAAAAAAACCTTAATCACAACCTGGGGCAGGGTAGTTTTCTCAGTTAATCCAGGTGCACAATGAATGACATCAAAGAAGTCCTTCCAAAATAAAATACGGTGATGGTTCCCTATAATCGTAAGGACATGCAGTCATTATCTCTCAAAAATAAAAGCCCATTAAGTTAAAACCTGTGAAGGAGACTTAAGAAAAAAAAAGAAAAAAAAATGGGGCATCCCGCTGACTGTAATCACAAAAACACACAGTTCAGGCAAAAGACAGGGATAATAAAATCAAAAAGAAAGAGGTCCTGCAAACTCTCAACAAAAATGACTGCTTGTTCAAAATAATTGTCAGTATCCGAACCATCACTGGAATATCATAGCAAAGACTCAAACGGGATCTAAATGCACAATTAGTTGAGTTTAGGATCGAAGAACATCACGAAGAACGGGTGGGTACAAATAAAATTTAAGCCTTTATCCTTTTTTTCTTAAACCATGAACCAGGACACGATATAACCCTTAAAAGTCCTAGCTGAAGCATGGGTTAGTTCGAAAGCATACTGTTACAAAAGGTATCCTGACTCCTGTATGGCTTGATGTAAATCCTGAGTTGACGTCATATTTTACAAAATTTTCCCATCTTACTAAAAAAATGCATTTTCAAAAACTTCAAGACAGACATAAGCTTTGCATTCTTAAAATAACATTGTTTGCATATGACTATTTGTTCAAACAAATGAGAAATTCGCACGATGAATATCTAGTGAACAAAAACCTTCTCAATAAAAAGGATCACCTCAAATGGAAAAACACTTCCAATAAAGGGGCACGACATGATCATTGTCCATCATCTGGGGCAGTCAAGTCAAGATTCAAGGAATCTCTCAAAGATGCCAAATAGCCAGGGGAAAATCTCCATCTAAATCACTTGGGGCATTAGGCATGAATTCCAGCAACAAATCTTGTATGATCAAACAAACATTTTCTGGTATTGTGGAAACACAACACTACCAACAGTGGCAGATCCCTACACCCTGAGGGCGTGGACATAGTCATAAAATACTACGCATGAACAAAGACCCGCTAGGTTGACACACCAAGGCAAAACAAGGGCGTCCCGGCGAACCAAAAGGGTTCGGGCAAAAATTAGGGATAAAGACAACAAAAAAAAATACACCCGGCAAGTTGAAAACCTGAGAAGGCGGCTTGGGCAAAAAAGGGTATCTCGGTGGACTGAAAATCTGAAAAGACAGTCCAAGCAAAAGTTAAGGATTAAAGCGTATGACTATGTCCCGTTATCTTGTCACTTTCCTACCAAAAGATGATTGATCATTTCAATCGAAAGTTACCTAGAACCTCATAAAGTTGGGATGACACTCAATCCATAAGGCCTCCGCAGGCACGTTCTCTAGCAGAAACAGGGGCAGAAAAGTCTTGATGCAAAGCCATCGTCATATCCTCAGCATGCGTCCCAGTAACATCTACTCCCCGTAGGGTAAGAAAAAGACAGTAGTGTTAACTCTCCCCAGCTGAGGTTCTCAGCCGCGAATGAGTTGGCAAAATTCTCCCCAAGCAGAGTTTATCTATCATCAGCACTGAAAAATTATCCCCGGTGGAGTCTGGAAATCATCCCCACCGGAGTTCATTTCTTTCACAAACAGAAATTCAATCCCCAACAGGTTTCATTATCACCAGCAACGATAATTCATCCCCAATTGAATTTATCAGCGGAATCCTCAGCAGATCATCTCTTCCCCACAGAGTAATCTCCTCATCAGTTTATTCCCCAACGGAGTTATCCTCTCCTGCAGGTTTATTCTCACAAACATCTTCATCCACTATCTCCAGCGGAAACGAAGAATTCAATTCTTTTCTCCAGCAGCGATCCGGTATTTATTTTCCCCAGCTCAAAACATCACATTTCCATACATCATGACATGCATACGCATCATACAACACAATCTCATTTATTTTGAGAACATCATCGCTTGATACATATCATGCATTACATACAGCTAACCTTTACCTTTCAGGAAAGATTCTCACAAAATTCAAGCTATGAAGCTTTTTACCTCAGTTGAATTATGGACGAGTTCCTAAATCTCAGTAGAGATGTTTCCTCAGTTGAATTACGGATGAGTTCCTAAATCTCAACAAAAATGTTTCCTCAGTTGAGTTACGGATGAGTTCCTAAATCTCAATAGAGATGTTTCCTCAGTTGAATTACGGACGAGTTCCTAAATCTGAGCAGAGATGTTTCCTCAGTTGAATTACGGGCGAGTTCCTAAATCTCAACAAAGATGTTTCCTCAGTTGAATTATGGACGAGTTCCTAAATCTCAACAGAGATGTTTCCTCAGTTGAATTACGGATGGGTTCCTAAATCTCATCAAAAATGTTTCCTCAGTTGAATTACGGACGAGTTCCTAAATCTCAGCAGAGATGTTTCCTCAGTTGAATTACGGACGAGTTCCTAAATCTCGACAGAGATGTTTCCTCAGTTAAATTACGGACGAGTTCCTAAATTTCAACAGAGATGTTTCCTCAGTTGAATTACGGACGAGTTCCTAAATCTCAGCAGAGATGTTTCCTCAGTTGAATTACGGACGAGTTCCTAAATCTCAGCAGAGATGTTTCCTCAGTTGAATTACGGACGAGTTCCTAAATCTCAGCAAAGATGTTTCCTCAGTTGAATTACGGACGAGTTCCTAAATCTCGACAGAGATGTTTCCTCAGTTGAATTATGGACGGGTTCCTAAATCTCAGCAAAAATGTTTCCTCAGTTGAATTACGGACGAGTTCCTAAGTCTCAACAGAGATGTTTCCTCAGTTGAATTACGGGCGAGTTCCTAAATCTCAACAAAGATGTTTCCTCATTTGAATTACGGACGAGTTCCTAAATCTCAACAAAAATGTTTCCTCAGTTGAGTTACGGACGAGTTCCTAAATCTCAGCAGAGATGTTTCCTCAGTTGAATTACGGACGAGTTCCTAAATCTCAGCAGAGATGTTTCCTCAGTTGAATTACGGGCGAGTTCCTAAATCTCAACAAAGATGTTTCCTCAATTGAATTACGGACGAGTTCCTAAATCTCAGCAGAGATGTTTCCTCAGTTGAATTACGGACGAGTTCCTAAATCCCAGCAGAGATGTTTCCTCAGTTGAATTATGGACGAGTTCCTAAATCTCAGCAAAGATGTTTCCTCAGTTGAATTACGGACGAGTTCCTAAATCTCAGCAGAGATGTTTTCTCAGTTGAATTACGGACGAGTTCCTAAATCTCAGCAGAGATGTTTCCTCAGTTGAATTACGGACGAGTTCCTAAATCTCAGCAGAGATGTTTCCTCAGTTGAATTACGGACGAGTTCCTAAATCTCACCAAAAATATTTCCTCAATTGAGTACGGACGATCGAAGTTCCTAAATATCAGCAGAGATGATTCCTCCGTTGAGTACAGACGATCGAAGTTCCTAAATATCAGCAGAGATGTTTCCTCCGTTGAGTACGGACGATCGAAGTTCCTAAATATCAACAGAGACGACTCGCCAGCAGAATAACGGATGACGAAGCTCCTAAAATTCTACTTCTCTCAACAAAGATCAGACTTCCCCAGCGGAATTTTCCTCAACAACAGGCATACAAGCTCTCGCTAAGGAATCCTTTATGCGATTGATACTCCTTCGAATGGCATATTTAAGCCCATCTCCCGTCAGCAATCTCTAAATGGCATCTATAAGCCCATTCCCGACATCACAAGGCAATTACCACTTCATGCGAGTGCAAATTTCTGGGCACTCTAGTGTTCAATCATCTTCCACATTCGGATCACGAAAGCCAATCTACATCCTCAGGTATAAGAAGATTGAACAGGGGCATCTGTTGTACCCCAAAATTTTCCCTCTCATATTTCTCAAAACATTGCAAGAAAGATCTCCAAGTTGCTCAAGATAGTCCAAGGGTTGGCCAGACAAAGCTCTCTCCTAAGGCAGTCTACCTCAAATTAGGGTTTCATTTTGCATCAAGATACTTGAGTCCAAGTGATCCCAAGTGCTCACAAATGTACTAATATGTTCTCAAGATCATCCATGTCAAGTTTCAAGCCTTGCAGAGGAAGTTTGCTCAGTCAATTGCTCAAAGGTCCAAAAATCGACTGTGCTAGGGCAAAAGTCAACTGTGGCCCACATATAGTCAAACTTCAAGATTTTTGGTCAACATCCTCATTTTGAAGTATATTTCATCATTTGATCAAGGGTTGATCATGATTCATCAAGGATTGCTCATAATTCATCAAGATTCAAAAGTTGATAAATTAGGGTTTTATAGGAAAAGTCAACCCAACTTTGACCAAGCATAACTTTCTCATACTTTATGAGAAATGACCCATCCAAAGCTCATTTTGAATAGGATGCAATTCCATACAATACATCTTCATCTCTGAAGTTCAAAATATGCACTCACAAGAAGTTATGAATTTGGACATTATAGGTCATTTTGAAAAGTCAACAAAAACACCTTTTTTGTCAAAGCTTCATACATGAGCATGGAATATCAAATTGAATTTAAACCAAAAGGGTTGATTAGAGGACATCTCAAGCTTTCTAAAAAGTCCAAGAACACCTCTAAAGGTTCAAAATTGAGGAAGTTATGCATTGGTGAAGTTGACCTTTTTTGCAAAATTTCCAAAAGTCAACTATGCCCAAAACTTCAAATTTTGCCAAATGGGCCCAATCTTTTTCACTTGTTTTGAGTTGGCAACATAGCCCACGGGCTCTAGCCTTTTCCACTTGTCCATGTCTTATTTTTATTATTTATTTTGATTTTTATTTGAATTAATTCAATTTAAATCAAAATAAATCAAATAAAATCCAAAACATTGATAACAAGAGATTTTGTGATTGTTTCAGGTCTTATTACACAGCTAGCATCATTCAAATTCGTGCCAAGCATTAGAGTGAACAAAAAGATTGAAAAAGGCCATGTTTGGAAGGATTTTAAAAGCAAATCAAATCAAATCCCAAATCATTGATGGACAAGGATTTGGATGCAATTATCAACCCTAATGCCTTCACTCATACATAAGGAAGGAGGCCAGACCAAAAGGAGAGTTAGAAAGAGGCGTGAGAAGAAGAACCAGATTTGAAAAAAAAGCAAAAAAGTGTGAGATCAAAATCCCACTTAGAGGCATCCTCAAGGCTCGATACCCCTCCCAATCGCTTCCTGGCACTCTCTAGAAGCTAAAGCTATCAAGAACAAGTCCATTTCGGTCCCTAAATACGCTGTAAGTCCATCACGATATACCTCTGTTCTTGAATTCGCATCTTGTAATTTAAGCATTGTTAACATGAATTAATGGCATATTGTTGATCTATGAGACATTTGAAAACTTTCTGCATTATTCAATTTCATTTATATGGCCTGTAGCGAAAATCACCATTGCTAGGTTTTCGAGTTTGGTTTTAGGGCTTTTGAATGCAGGGACAATTGGCCTTCGTGAGTGGTACTGGCATGTTCAGGAGGACGAAACGGACACAACCATGGCATTGAATATTATTTCCATGGCCTGTGGAAGATTTTGAGAGCGCATCATATGTAGCAACGGACGTTTGTCCGTAGGTATAGGTGAACGAACCTTTACCCACGGAGAGAGGAAGAAGACAGTGAGTTGTCATCCCACCATTGGCATGTTTGAATTCTCGCGCCAGATCTCTACTAACGTTTGTTTTCATATATTATTATTCTTGTATATTTTATGAACAAATAAAAACAATTGGCCTAGCGGTAGCCAGCTGGTCGTTAAGGCATTGGGAGGCTGGAGGTCAGGGGTTCGATCCCTGCCTCTAGCATTTGTTATTTTCTCATTTGTTTTCTGGAAATTCTGTGTGTATGCAAGGCAGGAGACCACCATGGGTCTTCATCATCAAACGCGCCAGATGGCCAGATGGCCAAATCTGATGACCACCATTGAAGGTACACCATAAACCAAATCAACACGTATGCACAGGATCACAAAGGTCAAATGGACTCCAGCACTAATGGGCCCAGAAATTTCTATTGACACCCTTAAATCAGGCTCAACCTCTATCTTTATTTATATTTTATTTTATTTCATTTATTTACTTTATTTAATTTATTTTACTAATCAAAATTAATTTTTCTTTTTTATCAAAAAATCACCAAAAATATTTTTATGTCCAATTAAATTTTAGATATTTATTTTTAGCAATAAATTAATTAATTTAATTAGGATTGATTAATTAGATAATTTTAATTTATTTTTGCAAATAATTAAAATTAATTAGAATCAATAGGGTTTTATTACTAACTTAATTACTTTATTTCTTTCCTAAAATAAGCAAAAATCTAAAAATATGTCTTTTAATTATTTTTTTTATTAATTAATTTAATTAACTAATTAATTGCATTTTTAATTTAGAAAACTTATTTCTTTTTAATAAAAACAACAAAAAGCAATTTTCTCTGTTAATTAGGATAGAAGGGTCAAAACCCTAGTTTCGCATTCAATCTAATTTTCTCGCGCGCTTTATTTTTATCCAATTATTATATCTGCTCCCGGTTTGTAATAATTTAATTAGGACATTTATTTATTTTTTCGGCATTTAATTTCAAAGGGTTTGTTTTTGGCTATGTAAATATCTGAAGCCTTGTAATAGCTTAGTTTAAATTCCGCACTTTAATTTCTGCAAATATTTAACTGTTAGATGTTTGATAATAGGGTTTGTATGACAAGAATGCATGTCTAAATTTTAAAACGGTTAGATCACCCTAAACATGTGCAAAGATAATAATCTAAAATTGAAAAACTCGCACATGCGCACTCCTAGGGTACACTCCCACTTGGTTGCCTTTGCTAAAATGGTCATTGAGTATAGGTTGTTTTAGAGGTCGTCCTCTTGTCTAAAAGATCAAATTTGCCTCGGAAAGGTTGCCTCGGATATTGTTGCCTCGGATAATTGATCTAAGACATTAGGGTTACTACTAAGACGTCCTAACATTGCTTTAGTGACCGTACGTCCCTTTCGAATTGACCCTTAAACTCCAACTACGGTGCTACCTACTCACTAATAGTGGGATAGCATTGTCTAAAGGAAACAAACATAGAACGATTCCTTTTTCGAGTAGGTAGATTAGTTCTTAATTACTTGCTCAATCAAAAAACAAAACTTTTTCACACTTACACTCTTTTACAAACAAGTTTTCAAAAACACTTTATTACACTCTTGAAGACAGAAGCAAGAGTTAAATCGAAGTCAAAACAAAAACTTTTCAAAACCCACAAACACAAAGAAAACAATTTTGAAAATGATGAGCAAGTACCTAAGATCCCATAGATAACTACGGATAGAAAGGGTGCTAATACCTTTCCTTTCTATAATCTACCCCCCGTACTCAGAAATATCTCGAAAAAGGAATTTTTCTGTGCTTTTTTCCTTTCCTTGTTGGATAAAATAAAAGTCGGTGGCAACTCTTGCTTACCGCGAAATTTTGCGAACACAAACGCAAAACGCAAACCAGCAAATTCCTTAATGAAATAGGGAAACACGAGCCCGGTTCTGGCCACCTTATCACAGGATGCCATTCTGATACTCATTCAGATTCAACTTTTGATACAGTTCAGATACGCTCTAGATACGGATGCCATTCTGATACTCATTCAGATTCAACTTTTGATACAGTTCAGATACGCTCCAGATACGGATGCCATTATGATACTCATTCAGATTTAACTTTTGATACAGTTCAGATACGCTCCAAATACGGATGCCATTCTGATACTCATTCAGATTCAACTTTCGGATATAGTTCAGATACGCTCCAGATACGGATGCCATTCTGATACTCATTCAGATTTAACTTTTGATACAGTTCAGATACGCTCTAGATACGGATGCCATTCTGATACTCATTCAGATTCAACTTTTGGATACACTGCAGATACGCTCCAGACACGGATGCCATTCTGATACTCATTTAGATTCAACTTTTGATACAGTTCAGATACGCTCCAGATACGGATGCCATTCTAATACTCATTCAGATTCAACTTTCGGATACAGTGCAGATACGCTCCAGATACGGATGTCATTCTGATACTCATTCAGATTCCACTTTTGATACAGTTCAGATACGCTCCAGATATGGATGCCATTCTGATACTCATTCAGATTCAACTTTTGATACAGTTCAGATACGCTCTAGATACGGATGATATTCTGATACTCATTCAGATTCAACTTTTGATACAGTTTAGATACGCTCCAGACACGGATGCCATTCTGATACTCATTCAGATTCAACTCTCAGATACGCTCCAGACACGGACGTCATTCTGATACTCATTCCTTTAACTTACAAATTACAACACAAATAAGCATTTTGGATGGCATCTACAAGCCCATCTCTGACAAGATTCTATCACCGCTCCAAATGGCATCTTTAAGCCCATTCCTCCTATCATCGCATCGCCGAGTGCAAATTTCTAGAAACTCTAGTGTCCAATCATCTTCCACCTTTGAGTCACAAATGGCAGAACTCGCCAATCTAACTCTTCGGGTTTAAGAAGATTGAACAGGGGCAGTTGTTGTACCCCAAAATTTTCCCTCTCACTTTTTCAAGAATCTCCTCACAAGATTTCTATTGGGCCAAAACTGCACAAGATTTGATCAGCTCAAGTCGCCATGGATCATATTGGATTTTCAAGCATTAGGTCAAGGAGGAAGCTATTGAAAGAGCAAAGCAGATAAATTTGTCTGCTTTTGACAAAATCAAAGAAAATAAGTTTGCTTCGACTGGTGCTTAACTTCAACAGAAGTTACTCCTCCATTTTAGCTTCGACTGAGTTTGGTTTCCCTTTGGAACATTCTCCTTCGACTCAAAGAGGAAGAGTCTCTAGTAGCCTCCTTCGACTCAAAGAGGAAGGGCCTCTTGTATCCTTTTTCGACTCCAAGAGGAAGAGTCTCTTGTAGTCTTTTTTTCGACTCAAAGAGAAAAAAGCCCCCTGTTGATGTCCTTCGACTCAGAACTTGGTGGATTCCTACTGGCTTCCTGCAGCTTCCCTTCGACACATGCATAGCCTTTATACCATGACATGTCTGGATGTTCCAATCGAAGGTTATACCTTGATGGCCCATCTGAAGAATTGCAAGATGCATATGTGGTCCATTCGAAGGACATTTTGAAAGAAACATTGTTATCTGAAAAGAAGTATAGTCGAAAGCTAGAGCCAGTTGGTCAAAACAAAGGATAAGTAGTCCAGATGCTAGTAGTATCAGGTACAAATCTGTTGCACTGGCCACAACGTTCCAAAACTGCTACAAACCAGTCCTGCCACGCTGCCCCCATATTTGCACCAAATTGGTATATAAAAACTGTACCTCGAAGGCTACAAGAACAACATACCCAATTTGTTCAAATTTCTTTTGTTTTCCCTCCCAAACCTCATCCAAACTCATCTATAAATAAGAGCCTCCATCACACGTTTTAGGGGCCCCAGATAGTTGGGGAAAAAACTCTGTTTGTTAAGAAATTACCAAATTCTCAAAAACTCTTAAACACTATTAAAAATTCTCAAACATTCCCAAACACTCAAACTTTAAACAACTCAGATCAGCAAACCTTTCGACTCAATCCCCAACTGCCAGATATTTAACCACAATTGACTGCCCAAACAAAACAGCAACGAAACTAGCTTCGGGAAGGTTCCAGTGAAGCTCCATCTGTCATCGAAGAAGCCACTTACTAGTCCTACGACTAAGCACTTCAAGAGGTAAGTTTTTCTCTAAACTAAAAACTTTGCTCACTTAAATATCATTTGTAAATGTAAATAAAAGGAAAATGTAGATATCCTATCTAGGAAGTCGATCATGCTTTCGACCCTTACTGCTTGTATACTGAGAATCTCAACCTTGACTAGTTAGACTTTGGATCCTGGTTCTTAATAATCTTGTGCTAACCCATGATTTGTAGTTGTCGAAAGTTACACTTGTTGGTTTCATTTTCAAGTTTAGACAGGTTTCCTGTATCTTTTGACTGGCTAAACATTGGAGCCTTCTCAAAATCTAAACTTGAGAGCTTTGCATTCCTGCAATCAAAGGAGACATCAAAGAGTTTGAAACAAAGGGTGTGCATTCCATGCTGACTCCTAAAGCCTGTCAAAAGAAATAGCAAGAAGGGTGAGTCGAAGGTTACCGGCTAACACTCATGCAGTCGAAGGAAACAAAAAAGGCAGATTCGAAAGGGGCCATGAAGATTTGAGTCGAAGGGTGCTACTGCCTGGGTCGAAGAGCTCATTTTTCTTTCTTTTATTTTGTTTTTGCCTTTACATTTTCTTGCCTTTCAATATGGTTGTAATAGTGTAGGATATTTATTTCCTGCATTTTTATTGCTTTATACAAATGTTAGTAACTAGGATGTATGGTAAGATAAAACCAACAAATAGGCCATCCTAATCAAAGACTAAATACATGCAAATCAAACACAATATTCACACATGCACCTCTAGGGTAATCTCACTTGTTGTCTCGAAAACAGTCATGTCCCTCGAATATGGGGCACTTTAGCAATGACCCTTCAATAAAAGATCGTAGTCCCTCGATGACCCTCGATGTTGCCTTTAATAAAACAATCTCGTCCCTTACGAAAATTGCTAAAGCGTCTCATAAGTTGCTTTCTATGACTATACAAACGTCCCAAACGCTCGTCCCTTCACGTCCAATGATGGGGCTTCTTACAAAATCAATGGTAAGATAGCAACATCTAAAGGAGGAGGAAAAGAACATCTAAGAACTTTTGAGTAGGTAGGTTCGCTCTTAGTTACTCGCTTGCTCACAACAAAAACATTTTTACACCAACACTCTCATTTGAAACATTTTTTAAAAGACAACACTTTGTATGCATTCTTATAGAGACGAAAATCATCACAAAGACACCTTTTCAAAATCACTTTCAAAAAACACATCTCACAAACACCTCTTTGAACTATTTTTGAAACAAACACTTTGTATGCATTCTTATAGAGACGAGAACCATTACGAAGTTCCATTTTCAAAAATACTTTCAAAAACCACACACAAAGCACAATTTCAAACAAAAGCAAGTGATCTAGCAAGTAACTAAGAGCCCATGGAAAACCATGGATGAAAAGGGTGTTAATACCTTCCCTTTTCATAATCTACCCCCCGAACCCGAGAAATAATCTCGAAAGGTCTTTCCTGTGCTTTTTTACCTTTCCTTTTGGATAAAAGAAAAGTCGGTGGCGACTTTTGCTATCCGCACAAATGCGATCAAAACGCAAAACATCAAGTCAGTTCTCCTACCGTATCACAGTAGGGTTGTGATAAGGAACCTGGATAGTAGGGTTACTTCGATATGAAATCCTGGATAGTAGGGTTGTGAGAAGGAACCTGGGTCGTAGGGTTACTTAGATATGAAAGCCTGTATAGTAGGGCTGTGAGAAGGAACCTGGATAATAGGGTTGCTTAGATATGAAAGCCTGGATAGTAGGGTTGTGAGAAGGAACCTGGGTAGTAGGGTTACTTCGATATGAAAGCCTGGATAGTAGGGTTGTGAGAAGGAACATGGGTCGTATGGTTGCTTCGATATGAAAGCCTAGATAGTAGGGCTATGAGAAGGAACCTGGGTCGTAGGGTTACTTCGATATGAAAGCCTGGATAGTAGGGTTGTGAGAAGGAACCTGAGTCGTAGGGTTACTTCGATATGAAAGCCTAGATAGTAGGGTTGTGAGAAGGAACCTGGATGGTAGGATTACTTCAATATGAAATCCTGGATAGTAGGGTTGTGAGAAGGAACCTGGATAGTAGGGTTACTTTGATATGAAAGCCTGGATAGTAGGGTTGTGAGAAGGAACCTGGATGGTAGGGTTACTTCGATATGAAAGCCTGGATAGTAGGGCTTTGAGAAGGAACCTGGATGGTAGGGTTACTTAGATATGAAAGCCTGGATAGTAGGGCTATGAGAAGGAACCTGGTTCGTAGGGTTACTTTGATATGAAAGCCTGGATAGTAGGGCTGTGAGAAGGAACCTGGGTCGTAGGGTTACTTCTATATGAAAGTCTGGATAGTAGGGCTGTGAGAAGGAACCTGGATGGTAGGGTTACTTCCATATGAAATCCTATATAGTAGGGCTATGAGAAGGAACCTGGGTTGTAGGGTTACTTCGATATGAAAGCCTGGATAGTAGGGATGTGAGAAGGAATCTGGGTCGTAGGGTTACTTCGATATGAAAGCCTGGATAGTAGGGCTTTGAGAAGGAACCTGGGTCGTAGGGTTACTTCGATATAAAAGCCTGGATAGTAGGGCTGTGAGAAAGAACCTGGATAGTAGGGCTACCTCGATATGAAAGCCTGAATAGTAGGGCTGTTAGAAGGAACCTGGATAGTAGGGTTACTTCGATGTGAAAGCCTGGATAGTAGGGTTGTGAGAAGGAACCTGGATAGTAGGGTTACTTTGAAATGAAAGCCTGGATAGTAGGGATGTGAGAAGGAACCTGGATAGTAGGGTTACTTCGATGTGAAAGCCTGGATAGTAGGGCTGTGAGAAGGAACCTAGATAGTAGGGTTTCTTCAATGTGAAATCCTGGATAGTAGGGCTGTGAAAAGGAACCTGGATAGTAGGGTTACTTCGATATGAAAGCCTGGATATTGGGGCTGTGAGAAGGAACCTGGGTTGTAGGGTTACTTCGATATGAAAGCCTGGATAGTAGGGTTGTGAGAAGGAACCTTGATAGTAGGGTTGCTTCGATATGAAAGCCCGGATAGTAGGGTTGTGAGAAGGAACCTGGATAGTAGGGTTACTTCGATATGAAAGCCTGGATAGTAGGGTTGTGAGAAGGAACCTGGGTCGTAGGGTTGCTTCGATATGAAAGCCTGGATAGTAGGACTGTAAGAAGGAACCTGGATAGTAGGGCTACCTCGATATGAAAGTCTGGATAGTAGGGCTATGAGAAGGAACCTGGATAGTAGGGTTACTTCGATGTGAAAGCATGGATAGTAGGGCTGTGAGAAGGAACCTGGATCATAGGGTTACTTCGAAGCGATAATATATATTAGTTGACCTATTTTGATTTCAGGGACTGAGTTTCCATTAGTCGTCTGTAGATGTAATTTGTATAACTGTTGAATTTGTTGAAGCTAATCCTCTTTTTCCTGGAAAGATATCAGGGTTAGTTATATGCGATGTATGAAATGCAGGGTGAGATGATGTTCTCAAAATAAATGAGATTATGCTGCATATGATATGTATGCGTATGTCATGATGTATGTTCCTGAAATGCTGTCGCGGTATGCTCGCGTCTGGGAAAATAAATCCCTGACAGTTGCTGGAGATTTATAAATATTATGTCGGAAAGAGATGCTAGAGAATAACTCTGCAGGGACCAAACTTATGGGGAGGAGATACTTTGTTGGTAGACCCGCTGATCTGGAGGAATAAACTTAGCTGGGGATGCAATTTCGTTGCTGGAGATGATGAGCTCTGTTGAAGATTGATCTTCTGTATCTGGAGAGATAAACTCTGCTTGGGGGATGAAATTTACTGACTCGCCCGCGGTTATGAACCTCGGCTGGGGATAGTTATGTCCTGTTTCGGGGAAGCTGACATCAATTCCTTTGGATACTTTTACTCTGTGGGGGAGTGTATGTTCCAGTAATTATGTTCCCAAGTTGGCTCTATCCCGGTACCTGTTAGGCAAAGTAACCGTAGGGTTTGGCACTTCTTGTTTTTCCATGTTTCTAGAATTACAAGTAATCGCCTTTGTTTCTTATGTAAACATTTATGAGCGGCAATCATTTTCAAATGCATATATCAAAAATAAATTATTGGACGTTCTTGCAAAACAGAAAAAGAAAAACAAATTGAAGTTTCTTGTGAAAATGACTTGTATTGATTTTTGAAGTTGGCCTGTAATAGCCGTTTTTGTACAAAGAGGCTGACGTTCTAGTAAGAGAACACCGCCGAAAGATAGAAATTATACAATTCGTGTAAAAGAAAGAAAAACAGCTATGTGAAACGACCCCATTGGGTTCCAACTCTGTTATTGCCTTTATATCTTCAAGCGTCTCATCACTTTTCTACTTGGCCGAAGGTTGATCAGATTGGTTGGCTCCGTCCGAGCTTGATAGTCGATACCGAAGTCTGGTCGCAAGATGATCCAATGAGACATAGTGATGCGCTTCGATCCCTAACTTTTTCCTGGATTACCCTTTCGGGTTTTCAATCCACCGGGATACCCTTTTTTGTCCATGCCTCCCTTTCGGGTTTTTGACTTGCCGGGTGTACAGATTTTTTTCATTTTGATACCTTACTTTTGCCTGAACCCTTTTGGTTCGCCGGGAAGCCCTTATTTTTACCTAGGCCAGTCAACCTAGTGGGTCTTTGATTATGCGTAGTATCTTTTCACTATGTCTGCATTAACAGGGTGAGGAAAGTCGTCACCATCCATGGTGGTTAGAATCATAGCTCCTCCCGAGAAAATTTTCTTAACCACAAATGGCCTTTCGTACGTGGGGGTCCATTTTCCCCTGGATCACCTTGTGGCAGTATGATGCGTTTGATCACTAGATCCCCGACTTGATATTCTTGGCGTCTGACTTTCTTGTTAAAAGCCTTGATCGTTCACTTTTGATACGTGTGACAGTGGCAGATAGCAGTAAGTCTCTTTTCATTGATTAGATTTAACTGATCAAGTCGGGTTTGGATCCAATCGTCTTCGTTCGAACACGCCTCCTTCATAATCCTGAGAGAAGGTATATGGACTTCGATGGGTAGGACTGCCTCCATGCCATATACCAGAGAGTAGGGTGTTGCCCCTGTCGACGTCTGTGCTGAGGTACGGTACCCATGAAGAGCGAATGGTAACATCTCATGCCAGTCTTTGTATGTCACTGTTATCTTCTGTACAATCTTCTTGATGTTCTTGTTAGCTGCTTCAACAACCCCATTCATCTTCGGTCGGTAGGGAGAAGAGTTATGATGTTGTATCTTGAACTATTTATAGAGCTCGGTGATCATTGTGTTATTGAGATTCGTACCATTATCAGTAATAATTCTCTTTGGCACACTGTATCGACAGATCAGGTTATGTCAGATAAATCATGCCACGACGTTCTTGGTTACTGTAGTGAAGGAAGCTGCCTCAACCCACTTTGAGAAGTAATCAATGGCTACTAAGATGAAGCGATGTCCATTGTAAGCGGTGGGCCTGATTTCTCTGATCATGTCGATGCCCCACATTGCAAAGGGCCAAGGAGCTGTCAAGACGTTTAAGGGGACTGGAGGCACATGCACCTTATCAGTGTAGATTTGGCATTTATGACAGGTTCGAGAGTGCTGATTAACAGTTGGCTTCCATAGTGGACCAATAATATCTTGCCCGTATGATCTTCTTAGCCATGGTATGTCCACTAGAATGGGTTCTGAAGGTGCCTTCATGTAGATTTGTCATGATCCTTTCTTCTTCATTTTTGTCTACACACCGTAATAGTGTGCAGTCATGGTTGCGTTTATAGAGGATCCCATTACTAAGGAAGAACTTTTCAGCGAACCTTCTCATAAACTTCTTATCATTGACAGATGCCCCTTCGGGATACTCTTGAGCTTCGAGATACCTTTTGACTTCGCGAAACCAGAGTTTGTCTGCCACTTCTTCGATATCGATTTCACAGCAGTTTGTTGGTTCATCCAACCTCTCAATGGTAAACTGGGGAGCTTCATTGTCCCACCTAACCTTGAATATACAAGACATGGTAGCTAGCGTGTCCGGCAACTGGTTCTCCTCTCGTGGGAAATGTTCGAAGGTTACTTCCTCAAAGTGTGGGAGCAATGTCAGTACATACTCCTTGTAAGGAATGAGATTTGGGTGCTTCGTATCCCACTCGCCTTTGATCTGACTTATCACTAGAGCTGAATCCCCGAATACACTTAGGAACTTAATCCTTAGGTCCATAGCAGCTCGAAGACCCATGATACATGCTTCATACTCTGCAATGTTGTTGGTGCAATTGAAACATAATCGGGCGGTGAACGGAGTATGACATCCCTCAGGGGATATGATTATAGCGCTAATGTTGTTACCCAGCGTGTTTGAGGCTCCATCAAAATACATAGACCATCAGGATCCCTCCTCGGGTCCTTTATCCAGTCCAGGTTCTTCGTAGTCAGTCACCAACATAATATTATCATCTGGGAACTCAAAATTCATGGACTGGTAGTCGTCCACGGCCTGATGAGCCAAATGATCAGCCAATACACTTTCCTTGATTGCTTTTTGGTTTGTATATTGTATGTCGTACTCAGATAAGATCATTTGCCACCTTGCTATCCTTCCGGAGAGTGCGGGCTTCTCGAAAATGTACTTGATTGGATCCATCTTCGATATCAACAAGGTAGTGTGAGTCAGCATATACTGTCTCAGTCAGCGAGCAGCCCATGCCAAAGCGCAACAAGTTTTCTCGAGCAGTGAGTATTTGTCTCATAGTCGGTAAACTTTTTGCTAAGGTAGTAAATTGTGTGCTCTTTTCGACCAGACTCGTCATGCTGCCCCAGCACACACCCCATTTAATTGTCTAGCACTGTCAACTATAATATCAAAGGTCTTCCTTCAACTGGAGGCATCAGAATTGGCGGTTCTTGAAGGTATTCTTTGATTCTTTCGAAAGCGGTTTGGCATTCATCATTCCACTTTACCACTTGATCTTTCTTCAAAAGCTTGAAGATTGGCTCACAAGTAGCAGTCAGATGTGAAATGAACCTGGCGATATAATTCAGATGTCCCAAGAAACCTCTAACTTCTTCCTCTATGCGGGGAGTCGGCATCTCTTGTATGGCCTTTACCTTCGCAGGGTCTACCTGAATACCCTTGTCACTGACGATAAAACCCAGAAGCTTACCAGACCTTACTCCGAAGGTACACTTGTTCGGATTCAACCTTAGCTTGTATGTCTTCAACCTGTCAAACAATTTCTGGAGATGGTCAAGGTGCTCTTCCTCAGTCTGGGACCTGGCTATCATGTCATCAACATAAACTTAGATCTCATAGTAAATCATATAGTGGAACAAAGCGACCATGGCGCGCTGATAGGTTGCCCCAGCATTCTTCAACCCAAAAGGCATCACCTTGTAGAAGAAGGTGCCTCACTCTGTAAAGAAGGTTGTCTTCTCCATGTCTTCAGAAGCCATCTTGATCTGGTTGTAGCCAGAGAAACCATCCATGAAGGAGAAGATTTTGTGTTGCACGGTGTTGTCGACCAGAGCATCAATGTGAAGAAGTGGGAAGTCATCCTTGGGGCTTGCCCTGTTCAGATCTCTGTAATCCACACACATTCGTACCTTACCGTCCTTTTTAGGCACCAGAAAGAAATTAGCAACCCACTATGGATAAGAAGTGACAGCTAAGAATTCTGCGTCGAACTATTTCATAACTTCTACCTTGATCTTCTCTGACATTTCATGGCGCATACGACGGACCTTCTGTTTAACTGGAGGAAAGTCTTCTTTAGTCGGCAGGCGATGTAGCACAATATCAGTGTCTAAACCAGGCATGTCTTCATAGGACCAGGCGAAGATTTCAACATAGTCGTGCAACATTTGTATCAATCTTTGTTTGATGCTGAGCTCCATATTTGCACCTACTTTAACCTCTTTTCTGTCTTCCTCAGTACCCAAATTCACTGTCTCAATCGACTCTTCATGAGGCTGTATGGCCCTTTCTTCCTGCTGTAATAGTCTAGCAAGTTCTCCAGGCACCTCACAATCATCCTCACCTTCGTCCTCGGCTTGGTTGATCGAATTTTTGAAGTCATAACTGGCAATAGCAGAGCTGTTATCAATGGGATCCATAGTGGATATGGATCTGCATTATGATATGTGAGTGTGTGTAAGAGAATAACTATTTTGATAAAATGAAAAACAGAAAAGAAAAACAGAGAGCGCAAAATTTGTATGCAAGAAACGTCCAATGCATTATTAATGATATATGAAATGACAAATAATAGCCCTCACAAGCAAAGCCAAGGTGCCTCGGGCAAGGCACCGGGCCGTAAAGTTTTAAATTGTTTATTACAAATCTCAAAACAAGTAAGTCAATTACTGCGGAATAAAAGAAATAGGTATAAAGTCCCTAGCCGTCCAGTTACTCGGTCCACCGTTGGTAGTTGGGTAGATCCAGCTGTCAATGTCTGAGTCCTCCTCATTGTCTTCAATGGCGTTAATTCCCCGATTGTTGATGCGTAGGGGAGGTCCTCCAGCCCGAGCGTGTCGAATAGCCCTTTGAGCCCCTGTAGTAAAGCCCAAACCAAATTTGTCAGTTTTGTGAGTGAAATCAGGGAGCTGACCCCAATTGGTACACCCACCTTCTTCAACCACGGCCCTGGCGTCCTTTAGAGAAGCCATCTTCAAAGGAGGTTTGTTGGTAGTAGCTTCAGTTGATGTCAAGATCTGAGGGACCTCTTCGAAATTCTGACAAGGAGTTTCTATGAATTCCTCGTCCATCTCTACATAGCGGAAGGAATTGAGATGACTCACCATATACTCCTCTTCACCCCGCACTATGACAATATTTCCTTTCACCGGATACTTCAGGATTTAGTGGAGTGTGGAAGTGACTGCCCCAGCCTCGTGGATCCAAGGACGACCCAGAAAACAAGAATACGACGGCCAGATATCCATCACATAGAAGGTGGACCCAAAAGTCTGAGAACCCACTTTGACAGGGATGTCCACCTCCCTGTGCACCATTCTCTTTGATCCGTCAAAAGCCCTTACCACAATGTTACTAGGCTTTAGACTTAAACCCTTGCAATCCAAACGGTCCAACGCCTTCTTCGGCAGAACATTCAGTGAAGACCTGGTATCTACCAGCACATGAGCCATAGTGGTGCCCCTGCATTCAATCGAGACATGCAGAGCATCATTATGATTCCTTCCCTTTGGTGTCAAATCTGCATCTGAAAAACCCAACCCATTATCAGCAGTCACGCTGGCCACACAATCTTTAAATTGATCAGCTGAAGTCTCTTGCGGCACATGCGCAGTCTTGAGGAATGCAATCAAAGCCTTCGCATGAGCTTCGGAGCACAACAACAGGGATAACATGGATATCTTTGATGGGGTCTGCCCCAGCTGCTCGACCACATTGTAGTCGCTCTTCTTGATGATTTTCAGTATTTCCTCTATTTCTTGCTTAGAGGCTTCCACAACGATTTCCTTAGGCGCCTCCGTCCGGGAAGGCTAACTTATAATATCCTTGCCGCGGGTATCAGACGATTTGCCGACAGGGGTAATAACTGGAGTAAGAATAGGAACAGTAGTTGATGTACTAGCAGGAACAACAGATGGAATGACAATAGGCTTGTTGACAGTCTTCAGGGAAATCTCGGGAGAGAAGACCCTTCCACTTCGGGTAACTTTGTTGGTTCCGGAAATGTTACCAATATCAGGATCAGCTTCTTCATCTTTCAAATCTTGTTTGATGCCCTGATAGTAAACATCGGCACCATAATGCCATGGGACAGCTTTGTCTGAGACATACGGGACAGGACCAGGAACAGTAATTATCAGCGGAGCAATTCTTGGAGCAGATGTAATCCTAACAGGTCTTCTCGAGGAAACCTTGGAAGGATTGGCGAAAATGGTTATAATGGAAATGTCTTCAGATGGAACAACGGGAACCAAAGCTTTCTCAAACATAATTTCTTTGCTATCTATCAGAAGTTGAACACCTAATTTCAGCAAATGGCAACCAGAAGGTAGAAACGAACGCATGTGGCAACCTTCACCACAACCAGGAAATAAACCGGCCAACAGAAAATTCTTCTTGACAGTCATGAGAGGAGTAGAAACTTCATCAACAGAGGTAACAAAAAAATCAGTTTCAACAGCATTGACTCCACGACCGTGTTTAGGCATGGGAGCAGTTATGACGTTGGGCTTCTCCAGAGCATCAAAATCTATTTCCTTGGCTTCAATCAAGTCTTATATTTTGTTCCTCAGAGCCCAGCAGTCATTTGTATCGTGGCCAGGACTCTCAGAAATATAGGCACACCAGGCATTCGGATTATATCATGGAGATGTAGTATTTGGATTCTTGGGAGCCTCTTTCAAGGTTGCCAAGTTGGATCTCAGCAGATGAGGTAGAACTTCAGCCAATGTCATGTCGATTCAGGTAAACTGCCGTTATGGCCTTTCCACCCTTTGTTGATTGTTGCGTTGTGGAGCAACTGCAGGTCTAGATATCATCACGGCACTTACTGTCTGACGATATTCAGCTCTGTTTTGGCCCCTCAGGCTATAGACGGCACTGGCTTCCTTCTTACCAGCAAAAGGCTTCTTTACTGAACTCGAAGAGGCATCTTTCTATATTTTTCCGCTTCGAATCCCAGCTTCTACTCTTTCTCTAGTTAGAATCAGCTCGGTGAAACCAGTTGATGAGTTGCCGATCAAATGATTGAAAAATGGACTAGATAGCGTCCCCAGAAACATATCAACCAGCTCCCTATCAGACAACGGGGGTTGAACTCTCCCAGCCAAGTCTCTCTATTTCTATGCATAATCTTTAAAGCCTTCACTTGCACCCATGGACATACTCTGGAGTTGAGTACGAGTAGGAGCAAGGTTGGCATTATACTAATACTGCTTGTAGAAAGCAACAGCCAGATCTTCCCAATTTCGGATATTTTCTCCCTCCAGCTGGTAGAACCATTCAAGCTGAGTCCCTGATAGACTATCTTGAAAGAAATGAACCCACAGATTTCTATCAGTGGTGTGGGGATGGATCTTTCTGACATAAGAATGGAGATGGAGTTTTTGGAAGGACACCCCATCATACTTAGCAAAAACTGGAGCTTTGAACTTCTGCGAGATGACTACTCCCGACACTAATCCTAATTCTTCGAAATCCAGTCCAGGTATCCTCTGAACTTCCATGGAACTCAGACGATCTTCCAACTGTTTGTATCTATCCTCAGCAGGAGGATACTGCTCATTGTTGTAATCGGTATCATTGTCAGAAACTACAGGATTGTGGTCCTTCTCTTCTTCCTGATTCTCCCCTTCCTTAGATGAAGAGGTCGGATTGACTTGTCGCTTCAACCGCTCTCTAAACTTTCTGCCCATATTCAGAATACTGACAACCTTCTTCTTTTTCTTCTTTTCTTTCAGGATGAGGGCTTTCAGATCCTCCTGCCCTTTTTCCAGACTTATGAACATTTGTTGGAACTGGGTGTTTTGTGCCTGAAGGTCCTTGATGGTTTGCTCGGAAGATATTTCGTGCTGAAATAAACAGCGAAGAAGATGAGAAACTTGTAATGGCACCTATAATGATGTGTATGATAATGGGATGCGCATGCAATGATTTCAAAGACTTCGGGAAATTTAAATTTGCAAACCAAAATAAACAAAAACTTTATTAGCTGAATTTGAAGTTCAAATGCCTTTTAGGCGTTATAATTAAAAACAAATCTGAAACTATAAAAGACATCAAAATTCCCATGGATGCTTCCTCTTTGTGCCGAGATAGTCATTGAGCCCTCTTTCTTCATGCAGTTGCTTTGTGAGCTCTAAAACCTTCCTCTCCTGAGCATGGAACTGATCCCTGTAAGTATCCCGCTCCTTCATCAACTGAATCCAAGACCTCTGTAATTCCCCAAGGTCCATGGGCATATAAGGATAGAGAACCGTGTAAGGAATGCCTTCTTCAGTAGTGGGTTCCACAATCACTGGTAAAACGGCCAAATAGGGCATCATAAGCTTCTGGACGCGAGCTCGTACACATTGGAGGTAAGGTTCCATAGGAATGGAAGCCTTCGGCCCTAAAGCCTTGACTCCAGATCTGTTTACCATGCCCCAAGCTCGTATGAACCTCTGGCGATACTTTTTAACATCATCCTCATAGTTGAATACAATGCCATCAATAAGTAACTCATGGGGACCATCCCTTCGAGCGTAACCAAATTATCGCAGAGCTAAACAAGGATTGTAGGTTATACCCCCTCTAATACCAAGTAATGGGACATTAGGGTACTCCCCGCAGCGGTCAATAATAGCAGTCTTTTCCATAGCTCAGGAACACCAGAGAATATCCATATGAGCGAGTGACATTATCCTTTGCGACCAACAATGCCATTTACATAAAGCACAACTTTTGCAATTTTGTTTCTCTTGAGCATTGCACCAAGTATTTTGCAGCAAACAACATCCACAAATATCAGGGAAAGTACACCAACTATGTGCATGCTTGGAGCTAGCCTGTACAGGCCTGGCCTTGGTCACTTCTCACCTTTTCTTCAAAAGCAAGTCAACTTGCAAAATCACCACAACTCTTGTATCTGTTAAAACCAAAGTTTGTAAACATTTCAAATAAGCTTTTTACATTGCCTAAGGTCAAAAACACGAGCTCACCACCTATCAAACACCCTCTAACACAAAAACACTAAGTTCTTGTAAAACAGGGCAGGTTCTGCATTTTGATTTCCAAATCACAATCCACTCGTGCGTTTTGCTTGCAACCAGTTCCAACACACTCCGTACAACCTACCTAAACTATCCCAACCATTCCCAAGTCACTATAACTCCATTTACACACTTCACCATTTTTGAATTCTGACTTTGCAGGTTGAGTTCTATAGAGAGATTCAAGCAAGTTCAAAGCTAGCTAAGCATTGGGAAAGCTCAAAGGAACTTCAAGCAAGCTCACAAGCATCTCAGGCCTCACTCACAACCCCTACATTTCCATACTCGAGCTTGACTGAAACAGGTAAAGTTCAAACTTCTATCTCTCTATTTAGGAATCATTAGGCTTAGGTTTGTGAATAAAAAATGTAGTCCTCATTACCCTTGAGTTGTACATATGCATAGAATTCATTTAAGTTAACTGAGCTGGGAGAATTTGAATGATGAACTTTCTTAAAAAACTAGGTTAGAAATTAGGGCCAGAGAAATTCTCTCTGGTCTTTGAGAGTTAGGTTAAGTTTTTTATATGGTTAGAATCGTATGATCATGCTCTATAACTTTCATGTTGCAAGTTTTTGTTTTTAAGCACAAATGCAGGAGTTTGCAGTTTGAATACAGGGCGCGCGTGTTTCAGTCACAAGGACAGGGACGAAGCTGGACTTTGGGTTGGGCCTGTTTGTTCCCACTATTGACACCCCCCTAGCTTGCTATTCACACCCCCTTGGCCCATTTCATTATTTTTCCATATTTTTCATTTCTTTTTTTTATTTTCTAACTTTTATTTATTTTTTTAAATATTAAAAATCACCAAAAATATTTTCATAAATTTTCACATTTTATTTTATTATTTTTATTATTTTTTGGACATAGAAATAGTTAATTAAATAATATATACTTTTATTTTCTTAAAATAAATTCATAAATAATACAAAAAATATTATATATTTTATTTTTATTTTTTATACTTAAATAATATTTTTCTCACATATTTTATTTTTCAACATTTTGTATATATTTTATTTTATTTTCTTATAAATGAATAAATAATATATATGTATGTTTTCTTAAAAAAAACAAAAGCTAGGGTTTCCACCCTTAATAAAAATAATCATTTTTATTTTTATTATTTTTAGGATATTAAATAATTTATTTTTACATACATAAAAATAAATACAAAAAAACATTTTTTGCATATTCATATTTAATTGCATATTTAAATATTGTCAATTTATTATTTGTGCAAATGAATTCAATTTGGTTGTAATAGTTGACTTAAGGTTTTAATTTCTTGCAAATATCCCCCTATTCAAACTTGTATCCCCCTTCCCATATCAATGTTGTAATAGTCGTAGATTTACTTTTACGCACTTTATAACTTTCAAATATGCCATGATAGAAAGATTAGGGTTTGTATGCAAGAATCCAAAATCAAACAAATAGCTTGACTAAACACAAGACAAAAATACATGAAAATGACAACACAATACACACTAGCACCCCTAGGGTTTCATCCACTTTGTTGCCTTAAAACATGGTCATGGTATGCATGCTAGGTATCTTGGCAAAACAAAAACAAAACAAAAAGATCATAGTCCCTCGATGACGCTATCTTGGTTGCCTATACAAAAATGATCTAGTCCCTCAAGAAACTTGCTAAGATACTTGGCAACATTTTTATCATGGCCATACGATGACCCATGTCCGTCCCGTTTAACATCCAAATACAAGGTTGTTTACCAAATACAATGGTAAAACAATAATGTCAAAGGGTTAAAAATGTGTAGGAAAGATCTTTGAGTTAGGGTAGACAACTCCTAGTTACTTGATCAAATTTGCAAACATCCTTGCTATTTTCAAAAAAAAAACACAACACATTTCAAAATATTTCCCAAAACAAACTTTCAAACATTGAAACATATTTTCAAAAGACAAACACCTTTGTAAAACATTCAAACAATAATTGTTACAAAGGTTGCCTAGACAAAGGCCTCTTTTCAAAATATTTTCAAAGCCACACACAAAAGCACCATTTCAAACAATTGAAAAGCAAAAGCAAGTGATCTAAACAAGTAACTAAGAGCCCATGGAAAACCATGGATGAAAAGGGTGCTAGCACCTTCCCTTTTCATAATCTACCCCCCGAACCCAAGAAAACATCTCAAAGGTATTTCCTGTGCTTTTTGACCTTTCCTTTGGATAAAATAAAAAATCGATGGCGACTCTTGCTAAACCGAAACATTTGTGAACACAAACGCAAAACCTCGAGTCAGTTCTCCCACCGTATCACACCTGTGAAGGGCAACTGTTCAAGAATGGGTATATCCAACAGCTGAGAGAATTCTTCCAAGGTAGGCACCAACTGATAATCATGTCTCTTAGTGAATGCAGAAGTTTCAGAAACCCTTGATGCTAGCTCTTTGAGTTGGGAAGGTATCTTCACAAAGCTGATTTGAATAGTGTTTCTGCGAATGAAAGCCATGATTTGTAAAACAAAACAAAGATAAATTCCCTTGGTCTTTGAAATGGTTAGTGCAATAAGAATGTATGCTATGTTATGATGCATGATGTCATGAGAAACCACAGGTATAGCAAACACAGTTAAATCACACAAAGTCCTTAGGTTTAAGGCTTGCATGAGGTCAAAGGTTATACCCTCTTGAAGTTTAGTTGGTTTCAAACTTGTCTTAAAAAGTAACCGGGTTCTAAGGGATCTCAATATCACTGACCATCCTTTATCGGGCATTGTCTCAGCTCAAGCAATCTTTTCTTGCGGCCGAAATATCCCAAAAGTCTGATCTCAATGAGTGTAGCATCGAGTATCAACCAATCCTCAGCTCTACACCGAGGCCGGCTTCCTCACTACTTTCTAATGGCCAAGTTTGTTCAACTAAGGTTCTAAGGTCCGTTAGTGCTTCACAACACCACGCGGCGGCCCTGTATTCTCCTCGTTTCCCCATGAAGGATACCGGTACCAACCAAAGTGCCACACCAACACAGCCATCGCTTAAACCATATTGATCTACACCGTACAGTCTCCACGATCTATTGATGTCTACCTAATGAGTTCCCCCAGATCCGGGTGTAGGATCTATAGTAACTCCCAACGAACCCTCAAAATTAAAGCAATCAAGACAATCAAGAGAAGCAATTTAATGACCTAGATTCTAAGGTATACCCCACTTATAACTTCCCCAGCAGAGTTGCCAGTTCTGGTGGTACGGTGGCAGAACCGACTGTTTAATACTGGTTTGCGTTTTGCATTTTTTGTTTGCAAAATGTCGCGGTAAGCAAGAGTCGCCACCGACTTTTATTTCATCCAATCATGGAAAAGGAAAAAGAACAGAAAAACCTTTTTTCGATATATTCTGAGTAGGAGGGTAGATTATAGAAAGTGGAGGTGTTAGCACCCTTTCTATCCATGGTTTTCCATGGGCTCTTAGGTACTTTCTCATCTTTTAAAATTGCTTATGTGTGTGCTTGTCTTGAAAATGTTTTACTTCGTGATAACCCTTGTATCAGTCCTCAAGGGTGTGATGAAGTTTGTTTTGAAAATTTGTTTTGAAAGGTGTTTATGTGAAAAGTTTTTATAGAGCAAGTACTTAAGATTCTACCTACTCGAAAAAAGATTGTCTGTTCTCGTTTCCTTTAGACAGTGTTATGCCACTATTATGGAGTAGGTAGCCCCGTCGTTGGAGTTGTAAGGGACATTCGAAAGGGACAAGTGCAATCACTAAAGCAACAGTTAGAAAACTTTAGTAGTAACCCTAGAGTCTTAAGATCTTTCCGAGGCAACATTTCTGAGGCAACATTCGAATGGGACATTTTGATCTTTTAGACAGGAGGGCAACCACTAAAATCTCCTATGCTTAATGATTATTTACGGAAGGCAACCGAAGTGAGGTAAACGCTAGGAGTGAATATGTGCATATGAATTGTTTCAGTTATTTAATCTTTGCATATTAGGTGATCTACCATTTTAATTTCAAGTAATCTTGTCATATAATCCTATTAGCATACATCTAGACGTTAAATATTTGCAGGAATTTAACGTGCAAAAAATAAACCTAGCTATTACAAGGCTTTGACAATTACATAATTGTCTTGACGGGAAATAAAAGTGCAGAATTTAAAACCCTAATTAAAACTATTACAAACTCGAAACAGTTGCAATAATAATAAAACCAATAAAAATGCGCACGGTAAATTAAATGCGAGGAGAAATTGAAAACCCTAAAAATCAACTTGAAAAAAATATTTAAACTATTTTGGAAAAAAAGATTTTATTAGGTTATGTACGACTAAAACCCTAATTCTAATTATTTTTAATTATAAAAGAAATTGAAATTAACCTAATTTAAACTAAATTAAATAATTCAAGAAAATAAAATATTTTGTAAAAAAAAGATTTTGTGTATTTTTGTGGTTTTTTATTTGAGAAAAAAATAATTTAATTGCAAATTAGTTAAACCTTAATTTCTATTTAAATGAAACAAAAATTAAATTTACCTAACTTACTAATTATATTAAATAAATATTATAAAAACTCTTTTTATGATTTGTTGATTTTATGAAAAAATAATAATTTTTGTGTTAATTAATTAAAACAAATAAAGGAAATTAATTAAAGAAATTAAAAAAATAAAATAGAAAAGAAAAGCAAACTGGGCCTGTATGCTAGCAAATGGGGGGTGTGAATCTGAATTCTTCAAGCCCAATAACCCTTCAAGCCCGGTCTGCCTTTGATTCCTTGTAGCGTTGACCTGAGGGTGCATCATGGTCTCTCACTGCCTGTGCGTTGGATTGAATGGATGATGAATTCATTGGCTGGAGATTGTGGAGTATGGTGGGCATGTAGGACGACAATACACTGGACTTGTTGAAGGAAAATGAAATAAAGAAAATTTGTTGGGACCTAGGATCGAACCCAGGTCCTCACTCTCACCACTAACACGCCCAACCACTAGGGTATCATGTTCAGTTGTTATTATAATGAAAACACAATATAATATATGAAACAAAGTGGTTAGTGGGAAAAAACGAAAACGCGCGCGCTGGTTTGAATGGGCGAATGGCTGGCTGACACCTAACCTTCTTCTACCTTTCTTCGTCGCCTTAGGTGCTTGTACCTTTACCTGTGGACAAAGTTCTGTAGCTACAAACCTGTAAAACTCAAAAATCCACAAAATGTAAGATAAATGAAATCCAACTATATAGATCAACTCATTTTGATCTTGTGAACATCACGGTACCCTTCTTTTTGCCCAATTTAACCTGTAGAACAAACCCCTAAACTGCACACACAAACCCTAACAATGGAAAAGGCACATATAGGCTTCAAAAATGCAATTAAATTATTCAGTTAGCTTGCAAACACGATGAGGATCACAAATATATAACTTAAACATGCTAATGATGCAAGAAATACAGTAATCGATTTTGAAATAAAGGGCAAACTGTATGAATGCTAGGGGGAGGTTATGGGCGTGAGAATGCGCGTAACTGATCGTATTAGCTTCTGGGAAGGTCCAAGAAACGATTGGAAGCGCTGGAATGGCTTGAATTGATCTCTAAGTTCAAAAACGATCTAGCACTTTTTGTCACTTTTTCTGAATTTTGTTTGGTGTTTTCACGACTTCCAAACCTTGTTTTTTGCTTTGTTCTTGTCCAACATATATCTAGGAATGCATTAGGGTTACAAACTTGGATTGAATCTTTGCAATTATAAGAGATTTGATTTGATTTTCATGCTACATATAAACTTGTTATTTTGAGCCAAATCTTCCCTTTCTTGTACCAATTATGCTTGATTCGTTTTGGCCTTGATAATTCAGCACATTTGATTGCCAACCTGTCCAAAAACCAAATCAAATCATATCTTTGCTATTATTCATCAATTATTTGATTTAATTTAATTTTTAATTAATAAAAAATCAAAATAAATTGAAAAATGAAGCAAATAATGGGTGGATGAATATTTGAGTCGTGGACCACATTATAAGTGAGGTGCAAGCATAAAAAGTTAGGCCCATTTAGCAAAAAATGTATTTTTGAGCATTTTGACTTTTGGCAATTTTGCAAAAAAGGTCAACTTTGACAAGGCATATCTCCTCCAATTTTAACCCTGGAGAGGTGTTCTTGGACTTTTTAGAAAGCTTAGGGTTTCCCCTAAGCAACCCTTTTGGTATCATCTCAATTGAGTCGTCCATGTTCATGTAAGATGCTTTGACCCAAAAGATGTTTTTGTTGACTTTTCAAAAGGACCCATAATGTAGAAATTCATATCTTTTTGTGGGTGCATATTTTGAACTCGTGGGATGAAGATGAATTGTATGGAATTTCATCCTCTTCAAAATGAGCCTTGGATGGAAAATTTCTGATGAAGCATGTGGAAGTTATGCTTGGTCAAAGTTTGGTTGACTTTTACTAAGAAACCCTAATTTAGCAACTTTTGGGTTTTGATGAATTTGGAGCATTCCTTGGGGAATCATGATCAACCCTTGATCAAATGATGAAAGTAACTTCAAAAATGTTAATTTTGACCAAAAATCTTGAAGTTTGACTATATGTGGGTCACAGTTGACTTTTGACCTAATACAGTTGATTCTCAAGCATCTGAGCAGTTGACTGAGAAAACTTCTTGTGCAAGGCATGAAACTTGACATGTAGGGTCTTGAGAACATATTAAGACCATGGATAGCATATGATGCCTTTGGAGTTCACCCATCTTGATGAAAATGGAAACCCTAATTTGAGGTATACTGCCTTAGGAGAGAGTTTGTCTGGTCCACTCTTGGGCAACCTTGAGCAAATTGAAGATCTTAATGGACATGTATTGAGTAAAATGAGAGGGCAAATTTTGGGGTACAATAGACGGATATCACTTAAAAATGTTGATGTTGACGAAAAATTTTGAAGTTTGACTATATATAGGCCACAATTGACTTTTGACCTAGTACAGTTGATTTCCAAGCATTTGAGTAGTTGACTGAGAAAACTTGTTGTGAAAGGCATGAAATTTGGCATGGATAACCTTGAGGACATATTAGGACCATGTACAAATTTTTATACCATTGAAGTTCACACATCTTGATGAAAATTGAAACCCTAGTTAGAGGTTCATTACCTTTAGGAGGAGAATTTATCTGGTTAATTCTTGGTCATCCATGGGAAAGTTAGGGACCTCAATGGGAATGTGTTGAGTAAAATGAGAGGGCAAATTTTGGGGTACAACAGTGAGATTGGTAGATAACAAGTACAAAAAGTTATGTCCTTACGTCACCCTATAAGAGTAGAGGTCACAATGTAATTTGTACTTTTATACTCACCATCACACGCAATACCTAGTCTTGATCTTTATCTTTTATATCTTCAGAGGATTATGATTTGTATGTTGATGAAACATGTATTGGAAGGATTAGAACTTGCATCTTCAAAACCTAAGTCTTTGAGTCTTAAGAACTTGTTTAGCAGAAACCTTGTCTTCGGAGTCTTCAGCACTTGGTCTTTATAAGTAATATCTTTAGATCTTTAAAACTCCCTCAGCGGAACCTTGTCTTCAGAATCTTCAGAACTTGGAACACAAAAGAAAAGTTCTAGAAAGCCTCCAAAGCTTTCTTGCAAAAGTCATGATCAGAAGCTCTTGCACTAACATTCCTTAGAATCATTGCATAAGAAGCATTCTAGAATCTTGACTTAATTTGTAACACACTAAAGGTACTCTTCCATAGTATTGAGTTTAAAGCCTAATGACGTCACACACCTTCTTACCTGAGTCAGAAACTATATAGAAAAAGCTACACACTAGACATAAACCATTAGAGTATACAATTGTTCTCTTATATACCATGTAAAGTTATCATCAAAACTCAAGGCCAGATGCAGAACTAATCTTGTCCTTACAAGATTTTCCACAGTTTGTCGGAAGAGAGTTACTCTGCATAAAAATAATCTTCTTCTTCCCCTTATTTTTTTAAACCCTAATTTTCTTTCTTCCTCAGTTTTTTTCTTTTCATTATCAATGTGTAGTGATAAAAATATTGTACCAGAGCCAGGTTGAGCGATTCAAGGCAAGAAAATCACGATGGCAATGAATCATTTGAATGTGAAATTTCCAATAAGTCTTTCAATTATGAAAGTTGATAACTGTGAGAATTGGTGCAAGCAGGTGAAGGTTGTGTTCTGTTGTCAAGATCTTTGGGATCTTGTGAAAGATGGATTAATTAAAACCGCTTTAAGAAGACGCTTCAAAAGAAAGAAAAAAAAGGTATAATACAAAGAATTGAAGAAGAAGAAGAATTATAAACCTCTCTTTATAATTCATCAATGTCTGAGTCCAGTTAATTTCAAAAAAGTGAGCGATGTGGAATCTACAAAAGAAGCTTGGGAAATTATGGAAAAGTCATTTGGAGGTGTAGAAAAGGTGGAAGAGGTGAGTTTACAAACTCATAAAAGAATGTATGAATTACTTCAGATGGAAGAAAGTGAAAGCATAACAAATTTCTTCACTAGGGTTACAAAACTACTGAATAAAATCAAATATGTGTAGAAACGTTAACAACAATGGTTGTTATTTCAAAGATCATGAGATCGTTGGATCCAAAGTTTGACCATGTAGTAGTCACCATAGAAGAGATAAAGAATTTGTCTACATTGACAAAAAATAGCTTCAGGGGATGCTTGAATCTCATGAACAAAGAATGGCTAAAAGAGTTGGAGGCAAGTCGAAGAGTGATGTGGCTTTGCAGGCCCAATCAACAAGAGAAAATAAAGGCAAAGGAAAGTGGTTCGACAATAAAGGTATAGGAGGCTACAACAATTCGACTGATAGAGGAGACCAACATGAAGGAATTGTGTCGAATTAAAGAAGACCCTCATACCAAGGCAACCAAAGAGGTGGTGTTGGATGTAGAGGAAGAAGTGGGGGTCAAAAACCTGATAAGAGACACATTAAGTGTTTTAATTGTCAGAAGTATGGCCACTATTCTAGTGATTATCTAGAAAAACGAAAGAATCGAGACAATGATGCAAAGTATGAAGAAGAAGAGTTGATGTAGATGGTCACAACAAGAGATGAAGAGATATTTAAGGACCAATGTTACTTGGATTCAGGATGTTCATCACACATGTCTGGGAGGAAAGATTGGTTTGTCAACATAAAACCCTCAATAAGGAACACGGTGAAATTTGAAAATGACAATACTTTAGCCTCTGAAGGCATTGGAGACGTTTTGATTATGAGGAAAGATGGCAAGTGGTTAGTAATTTCTAATGTGTTATACATACCACACATGAAGAGAAATTTGCTCAGCATAAAGCAGTTGTTCAAATATTAATTATAAAGTGTCGATCAAAGACAAGAGGATGAGATTTGTCGATGCAAATGGAAGGTTAATCTTGAAGGCTCATATGTATCAGAATAGAACCTTCAAGATCGAACTAAATGTGATGGAGCACAAGTTCCTTTCGACTCCAGCTAATAGGGGTGAATGGATATGGCACTATTGACCTATCCATCTCAACTTCAAATACATCATGGATTTGAAAAGAAGAAATATGGTGTCAGGGTTGCCATAAATCGACATTCCAAACAAGGAGTGTGGAGAATATGTGCAGGCGAAGCAACACAAGAACAACTTTAACAAGGATGTTGGAAGCAAGTCGAAGACTATTCTTCAAATCATATACTCTGATGTATATGGTCCAATCCAGGTGGATTCAAATGGAGGTAATAAGTACTTTGTCACTTTCATAGATGATTTAGTCAACAACTATGGACTTACCTAATCAATAAGAAAAGTGAAGTGATCAAGGTATTTTCCAAGTTAAAATCTATGGTCGAAATACAAAGTGGTTGAAAGCTCAAGAATCTGAGGACTGGTTGTGGTGAAGAATATGTGTCGAAAGACTTCGACATGTTATATGAAAAAGAAGGGATTGTTCATGAGGTGGTGCCACCCTACACTCCACAACAGAATGGAACTGCAGAAAGGAAGAATCGAATTATCATGAATATGGTGAGAAGTATGTTGAAAGGCAAGCATTTACTTAAAGAATTTTGGGTAGAAGCTTGTTAGGCGATGTGATCGATCTAGAAGGGGGGTTGAATAGATCGTTTAAAATAATTTACGCTTTTGAAAATTGTTTTTCAGAAAAATATGCGAAAGCTTCCTGGAATCTCCGATCGTCTAAACGATCCTCTATTAAAAATATCGGATATGTGTAACTGTATGGGATATAATGATAAAGTAAGAATCAATGTGTTTTACTCAATTGATCAATCACTTATACACCCTCAATAAATATTAATTACTTCTAATGAGTTGAATGAGATAAGGATAAGCATAATGAATAATTTGTGGATTAGTCAATTTGTCAAACACCTTTTGAGCAAAGCACCTTAGGTTTGATTTTACTAAATTGTAGTGGTAAGTTTTCTTAGGTATCAATCAAAAGGATTGTTACCAATGTTTTGAAATAAACTCAACACACTACAATTTCAATAAATGCATATTTGACAAATTAATTTTCGCATAGTATAGTAATCAAGTATAGAGATAAAGAAAAAGCAGAAGAACACACGATTTGTTAAGGCAGTTCCCCTTGTCGTCCTCGCGTAGGGTACGTCTGCCCCCAATTCTAGAATCTAGAATTGAGATATTTCATATTAATTTGCAAATGATACAAGAGAAGAGATAGTTCACAATACAAACAAACAAATGTTGGTAATGTAACAGTCTTCTTCCCTTTCCTTGGTTTGAGCAAAACCAAGTGCCAAATTCTTCGAACAAACCTCCGGTTACCGCTACTTGATTAAGCAAACCCATTGTTTCTTAATCCTTTCACTCGGCTGATTTTGATTGCAAGCAATTTGACCCCAAATCAATCTTCACAAACCTCCGGTTAATGCTACTTGATTAACCAAACCCACTGTTTCTTAATCCTTTCACTCGGATGAATTTAATTAAGCAAAGACTTGTGCAAAAACCCCGCACCAATAGGAATCTTGGAGGAGAAAATCCAAATGATTTTATTCAAGAACAGCCCACAATTGCTCAACCCAAATCTGAATTTAATCCTTGATTTGAACGTTATCACCACAGTAATTTTCTTGAATCAACAACCATGATTATGTGTAGATGTTAATTTTTGAGAAGAGAGGATGGAGATGATGAGCACTATGTGTATCTTTCACTAGTTCTTGTTAACTTAAAATAATGATGCATAATGAATATATATATATATATATATATATATATATATATATATATATATATATATATATATATATATATATATATATATATATATATATATATATATATATATATATATATATATATATATATATATATATATATATATATATATATGTTACCTAATAGCCAACACCCACAATCATAGCAAAAAATCAGATCAGGCCGGCGAGCGGTCGACTCAACCAGAAGTAGGGGTCGGTGCGACACAACCCGTAGCCAGAGAAAAAATTGTTTTGAAGTGTAATGCGTCGACCGCTTCATGACTTGCATCGATGCAAACTTTGAATATTTTGATTCCCAGGTTGAGTCGACTGGAAGGGTCGACATCATATATCCAGCAGTCAGAGAGAAATCCATTATGAAGTGTAGTGCGTCGACCGCTTTAGGACTTGCATCGACGCAAACTTTGAATGATTTGATTTCCAGTTTGAGTCGACCGGAAGGGACGACCTGACACATCCAGGGCTTGATTGAAGATGATGATTCGATTGCACATATCTTTGAGTCGATGCACAGATTGAATTTTCTCAAAAATAAGTGTTTCTGGAGATCTTCATTCCAATAATTCCATTGCAAGATTGTTCATAGGACCTACCTAAATAGAGAGATTTATAATCGTTTTGACGTCATTAAAATTCTTATAGAGGGACTTTGCCCTCACATACTCCCCCTTTTTGATTATGGCAAAACAATGCTCAAATATGCTCCCCCTGAGTTTGTGTGTTCCGCTTGCAAGCTATATATAATCTTATATGTTCACTTCTCCCCCTTTGAAAACCTCAACCAGAGAAAAAACATAAGTTTAAGAGTAACAAAATATATCAAATGCAAAATCATTTTCCATTTGCAACTAAAAACACCAACAATCATTCACATAAAATGAAATTAGTGGAGATCATAAAATGCAATAATTAGATAAATGTATGTAGAATATTACAAACCAGTTAATAAGGATAAGTGCATGAGATTAACAAAAGAAGGGTAACATAAGAACTTAAATAGAATTACATATATAAACATGAACAATTTTCTAGATTGTCGGTATCATTGTTTCCTGGAGCATCAGGTGGAAGGTTTGGAAAATGCTGAAGGAAGGTGGAATGAAGGGAACAAGGTTCTCAGCTTGTGATTGAAGCATGCCTTCCAACATGGAGTACCGCTGATCTTGAATATTTGAATAGTTTGAGAACATTTCGTTTTGGACTTTAACAAGGTTGTAGAGGTTCGAAATCCTCTCATTTTGAAGGAATGCGTCTTCCTTTTGTTGGATCTGCATTTTCTCCAAAAAGAGCTATCACATTTGCATTGTTTTCTTGAGGAACTGGGGCATCCTCGTCCATATTTGCTTCATTTTATTCTTCCTCGGACTCTTCTTCTTCTTCATTATCATCCTCTTCACCATCATTATTTTAGAACGAAACAGACGTACTTCTCACAATATAATGGTATCTTTGTTCCTTGTGATCCCATTAGAAGCCCATCAAAGTAAGTGATTTCTTTGTGAATTTAAGATCAGAAGTCATACCAACATAAGGAATTCCTGAAACTTTAATATTTTCTCGATTGAGAACTCTTTGAATGAAAGAGGGATAACATAGTACGGTGCCTCTTCTAGAGTTGTGTAGATTAAACATTCGTCTAGAAAAATAATGTGGCCAATGAACCTTTATTTTATGTTTCAAAACATAAAGAAGTTGAACCTTATCTTATCCACACGAGAAAGACTTCCCTTCTTGGGTCGAATAATGTGGCAATCGATCCAAAAGAGAATTTTGTCAAATGGGGCTAGGGCACCAGTCGTTACAGATCTAGGAAATAAATCATTGTTTACAATTTTGTCACTGTAAGGTTTCTTGAGCATGGAGTTTAAAGCCGACTTAAATTCATAGTTAGGAGCAAGAACAATATCAGAGATTTTAATAGCATCAGAGTCAACTGGCCACATACCAAATAGGTATTTCCATACATGCGAGCTAACCATATAATATTTGTTGTTGATTCTATATTTAAATTCAAATCCTTCAAACTTTCCTTGCATGCCAGCATAGACCATTTTGACTAAATCCTCATTATAAGGTGTATCACATTCAAGAAATAAGTGGAAGTTCTGAAATCTTAACAATTCAATAATTTCAGGAAGATGCATGTGACCCAAGGTTTTCAGATATAAGGTCGATTGTCTAACTATGTTTCTCTTACCAAAAGTGTCTGCAAAAGTACCAGCAATATCATCAGAGAGAAGTGAAAGAGCAGTTACCGAAATATCCGAAGGAACATTGGAGGAGCTGCCTTTGAAGGTTCTCTTCTTAGCTACCCTTGAATCCATTAGGGAAATTTCTTGATAGAAGTAGATATGTGAGGAAGATTTTGACAGATATGGGTTTTTAGGGTTTTGAGAGAAATGAGTGTATATAGAAAACAAAAGAACAAAATGATATAAAAACAAAGAAATCAAACATTTTCGCGATGCGTCTACCGCTTATAGAGTGTTGAGTCGATGCAAGGATTATTCTAATTGATGCAGAGTGAGATATAGGGTATGCGTCGATACATGTAAGCTACGAGTCGACTTAAAAGTAAAGAATTTTGATTTTATGCAGCTTTTTCAATTGATTTCATGCAATTTATATAACACTTAGAATTCCTATGTACTTAACAATAAAGATAAAGAAGAATAAGTTTAGCATTTACACATGGTTAAGAGTAGAGAATAGATGAGAATGATATTACCTTCATGAGAGTTGATAAGAGCTTTCACCAAGGCTATCCATAAGTGCATCAAGCATTAAGAGAATATGTTCAATAAAATAAAAGGTATGCAACTTACTTAAGTTACAACCTATCCAAGATATCGAGAACACCAAGTTCCCTACGGATGTGATGGAAGGGATCCGTAGCGAGTGGTTTAGTAAAAATATCAGCAAGTTAATTTTTTCTATCAACATGCTCGAAAATAACATCATCCTTTTCCACTGATCCCTTAGAAAATGATGCTTTATCTCAACATTTTTTGTGTGAGAGTGCAAAATCGGATTTTTTTTTAGGTTAATGGCACTTGTATTGTCATAGAAAATAGGAATGTGATCAAGTTGGACATTGAAGTCGAGTAATTTTTGTTTGAGCCACAATATTTTTGCACAACAATTACCGGTTGCAACGTGTTCCGCTTTGGTGGTTGATGATGTAACTGAAACTTGCTTTTTGATATGCCAACTGACCAAAGAATTTAAAAAGAAATTACAAGTACCACTAGTTCTTTGCTATCCTATTTGCAACCGGCAAAGTCAGAATCGGAATAGCCAACCAAAGAACATTCACGACCCTTGGAGTACCAAAGTCCATACGTAGTTGTACCACTAAGGTACCTAAGTATGCGCTTTACGTCTTTTAAATGTGACTCCTTAGGACATGATTAAAACCGAGCACACATGAAAACACTAAACATAATATCTGGAAGAGAGGCCATAAGATAAAGAAGAGAATCAATCATACCTCTATACCTTTTTATATCGACGGGCTTACCATTATCATCTCGGTCCAACTTCACGGTCGTAGACATAGGAGTATAGATTGCTTTAGAGTTTGCCATGTCAAATCGCTTGAGTAGGTCAAGACAATATTTGGTTTAACTCACGAATGTTCCTCCATTTAATTGCTTAATTTAAAGTCCAAGGAAGTAGTTTAACTTTCCCATCATGCTCATCTCAAATTCTCCCTGCGTCATCTTAGAGAATTTCTTGACCAAAGATGTGTTAGAATAACCAAAAATAATGTCATCTACATAAAATTGAACTAAAATAAAATTATTTCCTTCATGCTTAATAAAAAGTGTTGTGTCAACCTTTCCTCTTGAGAATCCTTGATCTAGTAAGAATTTGCTAAGATGTTCGTACCAAGCCCTAGGGGCTTGTTTAAGACCATATAGTGCATGCTTAAGTTTGTAAACATAGTTAGGATTATCAAAATTCTCAAAACCGGGAGGTTGAGACACATAAATCTCTTCATTAATGTATCCATTTAAGAAGGCACTTTTTACATCCATTTGGAATAATTTGAAGTTTTGCGAGCATGCATATGCAAGAAAAAGGCGTATAGCCTCAAGTCGGGCCACTGGAGCATAAGTTTCCTCATAATCTATGCCTTCCTCTTGGTTATACCCTTGGGCAACGAGTCGAGCCTTGTTGCGAGTTATAATTCCGTTTTCGTCTAGTTTGTTCCTAAAAACCCATTTAGTTCCAATAACTCGATGATCTCGTGGAGGGGGGGCAAGGTCCCAAACCTCATTTATTTTAAACTGATTTAGTTCCTCTTGCATGGCTAAAAACCAATGTTCATAGATTAAGGCATCTTTAGAGTTTTTGGGTTCAATTTGAGAGACGAAAGTAAAATGATAACAAAATTTACTTAACTTACAGTGAGTTGTGACTCCCTTTGATATATCTCCTAGGATGTTATCGATGGGATGATCCTTAGAGGTTTTCCATTCCAAAGGAAGATCATTTTTATTACTTGGATGATCTTCCTCTCTTTCTTCGGATACTTGATCCAACTCTTCTTCAATTTTAGTAGATTCCGAGTCTTTTTCTTTGGGATCTTATAGTATGCTTTCCGAAGATACACTTGCACCATCATAAACACTACCCTTTCCGACTAATTTCGGATCGGATTCATCAAAGGAAACATGTACAGACTCTTCAACTATATGTAATCTTTTATTAAATACTCTATAGGCTTTTCTTGATTGAGAGTATCCGAGAAAGATACCTTCGTCAGCTTTTGAATCAAATTTACCTAAATTTTCTTTACCATTATTTAACACAGCATTTACATCCAAAGACGTGAAGATGAGAAATATTTGGTTGTCTTCCTTTCAAAAGTTCATAGGGAGTTTTGTTTAGAATAGGGTGTATTAGAACCCTATCCAAAACATAACATGCCGGGTTAATGGCATCAACCCAAAAGTATTTTAGAAGACGGTGTTCATTGATCATAGTTCTTCCGAGTTCTTCTAAAACACGGTTTTTACCTTCCACCACTCTATTTTGTTGAGGAGTACATGGAGCGGAAAAATTATGATCAATATCGTATTTTTCACAAAATTTATCAAAGAGATCATTTTCAAATTCACCACCGTGATCGTTTTGTATAGTAACTATGCTAGTGTTCAATTTGTTTTGAGAAAACTTGGCAAATTTTTCAAATGTCGGAAAGGTGTCACTTTTATTTGCGAAGAAAATTGTCCAACACAATCTTGAGTAGTCATCTACAATAACGAATCCATAGTAGTTACCACCTATACTTTTAATTCTAGATGGTCCAAAAAGATCCATATGAAGAAGTTCAAGAGGTCTCATTGTAGAAACAATGTTTTTAGATTTAAAAGAGATTCTAGTTTTCTTCCCCATTTGGCAAGCATCACATAAGTGATCCTTGGAAAATTTTAGTTTTGGTAAACCAACTACTAAATCTTTAGAGACAACTTTATTTAACAAATCAAAATTCAAGTGAGCTAGACATTTATGCCACAATCATGAATCCTCATTTAAAGTTACTAGACATTTAGCTCCGGTTAGAGATACATTATTCAAGTCAAGCATGTATACATTTTTTACCCTCAAGCCTTTGAACACATCATCTTTCTTATCATTATGTTCAATTATGCAATAATCTTTTGAAAACGATACATTGTATCCTTTGTCGCATAGTTGACTAATGTTAATAAGATTGTGCTTAAGACCATCAACTAATAGGACATCTGAGATAGTAGTAGAAGAGGGATTACCTACACTACCTTTACCGAGTATTGTTCCCTTGTTATTGTCACCATAGGTGACAAATCCTTTCTTTTTCGCCACAAAGTCAAAAAATAGGGAGATGTCACCCGTTATATGTCTTGAGCACCCACTATCGAGAAACCATCTTTTCTCCGTAGTCTCAAGACATTCCACCTACAAGTTTAAACAAGGGAAGTGGGTACCTAATTTTTATTGGGTCCTTGTGTGTGAATGATACTTGAGTTGCATTTTGGCAACCATTTGAAAATTCCCTGAGGAACCAAAAACCTCCTAAATTGACATTTGCTAATGGTGTGCCCCCTTTTGCAACAATATAAACATGTTAGAGTTTTTGGCAAGTTACTTTTTCTTGGAGGATCTCTTATTTCATAAGTGTATTTTTTACATGGATTTATCATACTACTTCTGAAATTTGATTTATCAATGCTAAAAGTAATTTTGGGTTGTAAAGCCTTGTCAAGTTTGGTTTTAAGAGTTTTTACTTCTTTTTGCCAAATGTAGCAAGTTTCACATCCAGCCAAATCATGCCAAGAAAGCTTATCATCTTTGCTATTAGTTTTGATTTTCTCTACCATGGATGCCTTGAGAGCTTCCAATTCTTTTTGGGATTTGGACACTTTATACTCAAGGTATGAATTTTTTTTTCTTTTTTGAGGCTAATCATTTAAAATCTTCCTTAGCCTCATATTGTAGAGTATCAAAAGCTCTTTGCAATTCTATGTGAGACATTTTATCAATGTGATTATAATTAAAGTGACTTACATTGCTTCTCTTCTTTTGATGAGCCATGAGGCAAAGGTTGGCCATTTCTTCTCCATCACTAGAGTCACTTTTTCTTGAGGCTTCACTATCGCTATCCCAAGTAATGTATGCTATTCTAGCTTTGTTAGGTCTCTTTTGAAATTTGTCTTTTCCTTTGTCTTTCTTGAGCAACGGGCATTCCGGTTTGTAGTGGCCTGGTTTTCCGCAGTTGAAACATGATCCTCTTGATTTAGATTTCTTACCTTCATCTTGTCTTGAAGGTTTTGACTGGCTTCTATAATTAATGATATTTTTGTCCGAGTGTTAGACTTCATTCTTTCGGAGATATCTGTGATATTTTCTGACAAACAGCCCCATGTCTTCACTTGAGCTTTCATCATCATCACTAGAATCACTCACACAAGAGTTATTGGTGGAGGACTTTGAGCTTGAAGCCTTTAATGCGACAAACTTCTTTTCCATGTCTTTTGGTTTTTCCTTCTTTTCCTTTTTCTCATGCTTATTGATATTAATGAGCTCTTGCTCATGCTCTTGAAGCTTCCTAAACAGTGTTGTTATGTCGAGTGTAGCTAGATTGTTTGCTTCCTTGATTGCTGTAACTTTAGGCTTCCATTCCCTATTAAGACATCTTAAAATTTTGTTAGTAGCAACAGCATTGGGAGTAACATGACCAAGAGTGTGTAAGCGATTGATTATATGAGGAAATCTCTTTTGCATATCAACAACGGTTTCACCATGCTTAATGTGAAAGAGATCAAACTCTTGAGTTAATGTATTGATTCTAGAAAGTTTAACATCATTTGTCCCTTCATGGGAAATTTGTAGAGCATCCCACATTGCTTTAGCAGTTGCGCAATGTGATACTCTAAAATATTCATCAACACCTAAAGAAGAAATAAGCATATTTCTACCTTTCTAATCATAGCTATACTTTTTCTCGTCTTTCTCATCCCATAGTGCTTTCGGATTCGGTATGGTAATGTTATCCTCATTGGTCATGGTTATTTGCATATGACCATCCTTGATAACTTTCCATATCTTTCTATTAACATAGTTAATATGAACATGCATATAATCTTTCCAATAGCTATAGTTTTCACCAGTGAAAACAGGAGCTCTCGTATAAGCCCCTTTTGGATCGTTCTCCATATTCTACAAAGTAATATGTGAAGCACCAGATGAATTGGTGCTCTGATACCACTTGTTAGATGATGTGATCGATCTAGAAGGGGGGTTGAATAGATCGTTTAAAATAATTTGCGCTTTTTAAAATTGTTTTTCAGAAAAATATGCAAAAGCTTCCTGGAATCTCCAATCGTCTAAACAATCCTCTATTGAAAAGATCAGATATGCGTAACCGTATGGGATATAATGACATAGTAAAAATCAATGTGTTTTACTCAATTGATCAATCACTTATATACCCTCAATGAATATTAATTACTTCCAATGAGTTGAATGAGATAAGGATAAGCACAATGAATAATTTGTAGATTAGTCAATTTGTCAAACACCTTGTGAACAAAGCACCTTAGATTTGATTTTACTAAATTGTAGTGGTAAGTTTTCTTAGGTATCAATCAAAAGGATTGTTACCAATGTTTTGAAATGAATTCAACACTCTACAATTTCAATAAATGCATATTTGAAAAATTAATTTTCGCACAGTATAGTAATCAAGTATAGAGATAAAGATAAAGCCGAAGAACACACGATTTGTTAAGGCAGTTCCCCTTGTCGTCCTCGTGTAGGGTACGTCTGCCCCCAATTATAGAATCTAGAATTGAGATATTTGATATTAAGTTGCAAATGATACAAGAGAAGAGATAGTTCACAATACAAATAAACCAATGTTGTTGATGTAACAGTCTTCTTCCCTTTCCTTGATTTGAGCAAAACCAAGTGCCAAATTCTTTGAACAAACCTCTGGTTACCGCTACTTGATTAAGCAAACCCACTGTTTCTTAATCCTTTCACTCGGCTGATTTCGATCGCAAGCAATTTGACCCCAAATCAATCTTCACAATCCTATGGTTGCCGCTACTTGATTAAGCAAACCCATCGTTTCTTAATCCTTTCACTCAGTTGAATTCAATGAATCAAAGACTTGTTCAAAAACCCTCGTACCGATAGGAATCTTGTAGGAGAAAATCCAAAAGATTTTATTCAAGAACAAACCCACAATTGCTCAACCCAAAACAGAATTGAATCCTTGATTTGAACGTTATCACCACAACAATTTTCTTGAATCAACAACCATGATTATGTGTAGATGTTTATTTTTGAGAAGAGAGGATGAAGATGATTAGCACTATGTGTATATTTTACTAGTTCTTGTTAACTTCAAATAATGATGCATAATGAATATATATATATATATATATATATATATATATATGTGTGTGTGTGTGTGTGTGTGTGTGTGTGTGTGTGTGTGTGTGTGTGTGTGTGTGTGTGTGTGTGTGTGTGTGTGTGTGTGTGTGTGTGTGCGTGTGTGTGTGTGTGTGTGTGCGCGTGCTACCTAATAGCCAAGACCCACAATCATAGCATAAAATCAAATGAGGCCAGCGAGCGGTCGACTCAACAAGAAGTAGGGGTCGGCGAGACACAACCCGCATCCAGAGAAAAAACTATTTTGAAGTGCAATGCGTCGACCGCTTCAGGACTTGCGTCGATGTAAACTTTGAATATTTTGATTCCCAGGTTGAGTCGACCGGAAGGGTCGAAGTGATACATCCAGCAGTCAGAGAGAAATCCATTATGAAGTGCAGTGCGTCAACCGCTTTAGGACTTGCGTCGATGCAAACTTTGAATATTTTGATTTCCAGTTTGAGTCGACCGGAAGGGCCGACCTAACACATTTAGGGCTTGATTGAAGATGATGAGTCAACCGCACATATCTTTGAGTCGATGCCCAAATTGAATTTTCTCAAAAGTAAGTGTTTATGGAGATCTTCATTCCAATCATTCCATTGCAAGATTGTTCATAGGACCAACCCAAATAGAGAGAGATTTATAATCATTTTGACGTCATTAAAATACTTATAGAGGGACTTTGCCCTCACAAAGCTGTGTCGACAACAACATACTTTTTGGACAGATGTCCGATGAAAAACTAGAAGGAATTACTCCAGAAGAATGTTGGTCTAGTGTTAAACCTAGATTAAGTCATTTGAAAGTGTTCGGGATCTATAGCACATAGACATGTGCCATACCAGTTGAGAAGAAAGCTTGATGACAAGTAGAGTCAAATGATCCTAGTAGGATATCATTCGATAGGAGGTTACAAGTTATTTGACTCAGTGAAAAAGCAAATTGTAATCAGCAGGGACGTGATCATAGACGGGCTTAAGGAATTGGATTGAAATGGAAATGTAAGCAAGGATTTAGTGAGAATCTTTTGTGAAGACCTAGCCACTAAAGTCGAAAGAGTAAAAGTTCGACGGGAAGAAGTTAGAGGTGAAGCAGGCCCAAGCAGACCTCAAAGAACTAGACACGTGCATGATAGGTTGCAAGATTGTGTGATTACATTAGATTATGTGGTCGATAATGAAGGTGAGCTGGTATACTATGCTTTCTATGTAGATATTGAAACTGTCAATGCAACTGAAGCACTGAAAGATTCGAAGTGGGTGAAAGTTATGAATGAGGAACTGAAGTCCATCGAAGATAACAACACTTGGTCACTTGTCGAATTACCTCAAGGCAAGAAGGAAAACAATGTGAAATGGGTATACAAGGTAAAGTTGAATCCCAAAAGGGAAGTAACTCGACACAAGGCAAGACTTGTGGCGAAAAGATTTCTTCAGAAAGAAGGAATCGACTTTGATGAAGTCTTTGCACCTGTTGCTAGAATTGAAACAATCAAGTTAGTTATTGGTCTAGCATAAATGAATAGTTGACACATATGTCAGATGGATATGAAACCTGCATTCTTGAATGGACCCCTAGACAAAGAAGTTATTGTTACAAAACCAGTTGGGTTTGTGAAGCATGGAGAAGAGAGAAAGGTGTACAAAGTGCATAAAGACCTGCATGGACTTAATCAAGCTCCAAGAGCTTGGAATAAGAAGATTGACAGTTTCCCAAGAGAGAAGAAATTTGTGAAGTGCATAACTGGGCATGGAGTACATGTAAGAAGAAGCAAGAGTGACTTGCTTATACTATGTCTCTATGTCGATGACTTGTTGATAATAGGTAGCTGCAAGAAGGAAATCGAAGATTTCAAAGGTGATCTTAGCAAGGAATTCAAATGTTTGATCTGGGCGATATTTCATATTTTCTTGGAATCGAATCCTATAAGAGCAGTAGAGGATTGATGATGCATCAAAGAAGATATGCAATGAAATTCTTAAGAGATTTGAGATGGAAGAATGAAACTAAACTTTGACACCTGCTGAACTAAGGTTGTAACTATTGAAAGAGTCAGATAAAGATAATGTCGACTCGAACCAATACAAAAGACTTATTGGGTCATTAAGGTACCTTTTTCACACAAGACCCGACTTAGGATACAGTGTAGGTATGGTAAGTAGATTCATGAAGAAGTCAAAGGTATCACACCTAGCAGCGGCGAAGAGAATACTGAGGTATCTCAAAGGAACTCTCGACTATGACATTTTGTTTCTTGCAATTGATAAAGGAAAAGAATGTAAGGTAATGGGTTACACTGGCTCAAGTTGGTGTAGTGATGTTGGGTATCGAAAATCTACAACAGACTATGTGTTTATGCTAGGTGGTGCATCAATTGTTTGGAGTTCAAAAAAAGAACCAGTAGTGGCATTGTCGTCATGTGAAGCAGAATACACAGTTGTTTCTCTTTGTGCTTGTCAAGCAACATGGATGATGAACTTGGTCGAAGAGATTATAGGAAAAGATCATGGAGCAATTACCATGAAGATCGACAACATGTTGGTTGTCAATTCAGCGAAGAATCCGATAGCACATGGCAGAAGCAAGCACATCGAAATGAGGTTCCATTATCTTCGAGAGCAGGTAGCAGAAGGGAAGATGATCTTGGAACACTACATAACTGAGAATTAGATTGCAGACATCATGGCGAAAGAAGTGTAGGTCGAAGTGTTCAAAAGACTAAGAGCTATGGTGAATGTAGATAGCTTAGACACAATGAATTAGGTGGTGTGTTGAGAATGTAATTTCTTGTGTTGAAGCAACATGTTGCTCGATTGCTCGACAGAACAAGGGTGTGTCGAACCAGTCTAATAGTTTGTCGAAGTTGTAGTCGAGTTGTATAGTATGTCAAAATATCGAAGTAGTTTGCTTGACATAGGATTTCGACTTAGATCCAAAATAAGTATTTTGGGCTTTTGTGTTTTAGGTTTTGGCTTAGAGAGCAAGTTAACCTAAAACTATAAATAGAAGGAGTAACCCTTATTTTGAACTAACAACTTGTATTCACAGAATTTGCAGTTGCAAGTGAATAATGATTTTTCACAGTTTGTACGCAAAGTTACACTGCAAAAAAATAATCTTCTTCTTTCCCTTATTTTCTTTCTTTTTTATTGTCATTGTATAATAATAACAATCTTATTTAAAGTTCTCTTTAAATTTTAATGAATTTCCAACAAAATTTGAACTTGTTTCCATTCTCAATCCAACTTATGGAAGAGTATTAGAAGTTATTTATTAATTAGGTGTTTTAGATTAGTTATACGTTACTTAGACAATTAAAGATACTTTAATTCCTAATTAGTGTATAATACACCCTTTGTAATGATGTGTAAAAACAGATTTTATAATACTAATATAAGTTTAATTTGACACTTTCAAAATTTAAATAATATTATTTATTTTTTAATTTATGTGAAAAAATTTAAATGATATTTATTTTAAAATGGATGGAATAATATTAAATGACTGATTAATATATCAGTCATCTTCCAAAAAGTACTACTATTGATTACTATCCATGTGTCATTATTGTTGAGAGAAAAGAGATTACGTGTGAGTGCGAATTAATTGTTCAATTGAAAAGTCAATTCAAACCAGCACATATATACATATATGCATGTGTATTGTATTTACGGGTAACGTATTCCACTGGGTCCAGTTTATTCATCAAATGAATGGATATAACCTTTTTATTTTATACTCTTTCACTCTTTCGACTATTAAATTGACAGAACTTCTTTACCAAGAATAATTTTTTTTTAAATCATGATATATTAATATATATTGATGAATTAACTGTCAGTTTAATATTTCTTTTTCAAATAAATGATAGGATAGTAAAAATTTCTAAAATCCAATCACAAGGGAAGGCACATGCTCCACACTCTTATTATTTTTTTCATCATGGCAGACCAGATTACTTGTAATGTTCTGTTTTAAAAATGTATGGACATGTATATGATACTCATATTCAAATCATTATTTAAAATTTACAGAAAATGGTGCGGCGGGCCACCTAACTAAAGTATTTGTAACCCAAAAAAAACATTAAAAAAATCTTGATTAAAACTTGCAACATATTTTTTAATTAAGATTTAAATCCATGACCTCTTAATTAAAATATGAGTGTTTTTCCATTAAAACTATTGTGTACTTTATTTAACATTTGTGTATAATAAATATTAATAGCAAATATTTATTGTAGTAGTAGCAAACTAGAGGTGTAACATGTGGTTATTTTAACTTGTCCAAACTAGAGTATTATGTATAATTTGAGTAATGAGTTTAGCAAATCCAACTCAAACCGATTTATATATACCCCTCATATAATTACTTTCATCTAATTTTATACAATAGAATGCCTTTTTAGAATTCTATCTTACAAAATACATAGATATTAATAGTCTCAAATGATATATATATATATATATATATATATATATATATATATATATATATATATATATATATATATATATATATATATATATATATATATATATATATATATATATATATATATATATATATATATATATATATATATATATATATATATATATATATATATATATATATATATATATATATATATATATATATATATATATATATATATATATATATATATATATATATATATATATATATATATATATATATATATATATATATATATATATATATATATATATATATATATATATATATAGAATAGGAGTAAATAAAAGTTGAAATTAATGGAGGAAGTAAATGAAGAATGATGAAAACTACGTAGACAAAGAATGAGAAAAAACTATAATAGGAGATTAGTAAAAAAATTTAAATATAAAATTTGACTTTTTTTATTAATACATTTAAGATATATTTATTTTATTTTAAACTATAATAAATTGTAAATGATAAAAATGAGTTTTTAATTAAAATAATATGAATAAAAATAGAAGAAAAATGACAAGGTAAAAACTATAAACTAAAAAACTAATTCAAATAAATTTTGAGAAAAAAATCATAAGATAGTAAACAAAAAAACTATAAACTAGAAGATAAAAGACATTTTTCAAACATGGCTTTTTTATTGATATCAGTTAAAAGTTAACAATTAACTTTTTTATCTTATCAAAAATAATTTAATTTTCTAAGGTATATTTGAACATAACTTTGCAAACAATGAGAATGAAAGTTAACTTTTTGATCCTACCAAAAAAGATTTTAAAAACATAGTTTTGCAAATAATGAGGATGAAAGTAAACAATGAGACAGGATGGTTTATGATATCTTGCAAACAATGAGGATGAAAGTAAATGAAATAAAAATATTTTTTTAATTAATAATTATATAATCTTTTATATATTATCATTAAATTAATTTTATGTAAAATTGAACGTAACAATAAATATATGTAAACCATTTTTAATGTATATGTAAAATTAGTTATAATAATATTATATAGGAGTAAATAACAATAGTAATAAGTTGAAATTAACAGAGGAAGTTAATGAAAAATGATGAAATGAAAATTACATAGACAAAGAATGAGAAAAATTATAATAAGAGATTAGTAAAAAAATTTAAATATAAATTTTGATTTTTTTTTTACTAATACATTTAAGATTTTTTTTTTTAATTATAATAAATTGTAAATGATAAAAACGAGTTTTTAATTAAAATAATATAGATAAAAATAGAAGAAAATGACAAGGTAATGACAAGGTAAAAACTATAAATTAAAAAACTAATTCAAATAAATTTTAAGAAAAAAATCATAAGATAGTAAACAAAAAACTATAAACTAGAAGATAAAAGACATTTTTCAAACATAGCTTTTCTATTGATGTCAGTTAAAAGTTAACAATTAACTTTTTTATCTTACCAAAAAGAATTTAATTTTTTAAGGTATATTTGAACATAACTTTGCAAACAATGAGAATGAAAATTAACTTTTTTTATCCTACCAAAAAAGATTTTAAAACATAGCTTTGCAAACAATGAGGATGAAAGTAAACGATGAGAAATCAGTAGGATGGTTTATGGTATCTTGCAGTTAATTACATGGCTTCAGTGAAAATGGACAGACAAAAAGTAGATAAAGGTTGGTTTTTGTAACACCCAAATTCTACCTGACAATATAATATAATCAAAGTTATAAAAATTATGCAATCGAATTAAGATGTCAGATATTTAACTTAAAAACCATTGCATTTAACATGGATATATAACATTTTAAAACTTCAGATGAACCAACATCAAAATAAATTAATGTTTTAAATCAACAATTTGAACAACCACTCAGCGGAATCATAATAACATTTTTATCCAACGTGAAAGAAACTCCTGAAGAGAAAGTACTTAACAACAATCAACTTAAAGTTTAACAACTGAAATAACAAATACTAAAGCAACAAACGTTCATCCCCTCGAGTGTTATGTATCAGAGCAATGACACCGACTCGAACTACTAAAGGTCAATCGCCTTCACTATAGAATACCTGCATGTTACCAACATAAGAGTAACATTCAAATAGAAGAGGTGAGATATTGAACACTATAATAGAACGTATGATAAATATTACACTAGAACCAGTTCATGCAAAAATCAACACTTCACAACTTATAAACAACAACAATCACAACAGGTTATCCACAAAATACAACAATTAATTCACCAACACAACAGCTCAATCATACTACTTGGAATGTGACTCGATACCATGTGAATGCATGTGGTACCATTGGAGCAAATCTCCCATCTTAAAAATGGAGCAGAACTCCCATCTTAAAATTGCCAATTAATAGAGGCATCAACAAGGCATAAGCCTTCTTCGCAGTTTGCCGATCCAGGCCATTACAGAGTATGCAAATGATGCGACTCAATGAATGCACTATCACATACTCGCAACAATCATCATCCATCGTAAGGCATAAGCCCACGTCACCGTTATTACCAGTAAATAAACGTAATTCATCATCATTTAAAACATCTCTGCAACTTCGCATTATCAACATGAATTCACAACCAGAATCATAACAACACAACAACATTGGAATAAGCCCTTAACTTAATCATAATTCAACATAAATCAGTAAAGAACAACGTTGGCCACAAGTCTATCACATCAATCAACGATTTAGTCATTAACATAGTCAAACAACAACTTCACAATAATTTCACACGACACAGTTAACGATTAAAACACAACATGTACGAGCAAAAGGGATAGGGAACTACGTGCCCCTCGACATGCATAGCAACTAGGACAGCATAATAACTAAATCATACTCCTCGACACGCAGAGAGAAGACAGGGTAACGACCAATCTATGCTCTTTGACATGTCCTGCAATCTAATTCTGCTCGAAAATCCAACGCATTATTCCCGCCTCGCCTCGCAGCCTAAAACGCCGCTCGATACCTACTTCTTCAGTATCCTCCCCGACTACTAATTCGACCAACAACACAGTCACGATATAACGTATTAACGACCACGCGACTAAAATTCATAACCTCCGGCCAACCGTTCGGAATAACATAGTAACGGGCAACTATATTCCTATCGATAGATTCGTTCATTATACAAGACCGACTACAACAATAATTCCTAACATCGTAACGACTATACCCTCATAACGACCACAACAACCTAACGACCACAACAACAGGCAACAATCTATAGTAACCTACTCATCAATTAAACTGGGCAGTCACACAGTAACTCAAAACATCCACAACACATAATCGGGCAACTTCCTAAAACGAATTCATTAAATGGTCATATGGTTCTTCCCAACGGCCACAACATGAATAAATGGGAAATTTCGATAGCAATTCAGGAACATCCACGCACAACAATCATAAAACGACCAATTCCCGCGTAATACGCATCATAAGTCCCATTATAAGGTCAGAACCCCATCCTTACCTGGATTGAAGGTCGCTCAACCAAAGCTTCGGCCGTAATCCTTGATTCGCTCTGCTCAACACTGGACAGCTTGCTCCTCGTCCGCGCAGCTCTACCGGTCAGCGTACAAAATCCTTATTCTTCAACTAAAACAAATCCTTGTGTTAGCTTCTCCTTATATAACAATTCTCTTGGGCCTAACCTACACCTTCACTTTACTACTTCTAACCAATAGCATAAGTCCAACATTATTTCATATATTCCCTTTAATTCCACATTATAATTATTATTAATCAACTAATTAATTAATTAATAATAATATAACAACTTATACCAATAATTCTCAATATCTCGCAACTTCACAAATAATCTAAAAATAATTTAATTCAATTAATAATTAAATTAAATTATGGGCGTTACAACTCTCCCCCACTTAGACTATTTTCGTCCTAAAAAATTTACCTCATTCAAACAACTCAAGATAAGAGCCCTACATCTTGCTTTCCAACTCCCAAGTCATGCTTTCTCCAGCAGCTCCTAACCAGACTACTTTCACCAAAGCAATCTCTCTGCCTCTCAGAGTCTTCATTTCACAATCCGCGATTCGTACAGGCATCGTCTCAACAGTAAGATTATCCCTTACTTGTATATCATCCATATGAATCATATGAGATGATCAGAAATATACTTCCAGAGTTATGATACATGAAACACATCATGCAAATTCGAAAGATTAGGCGGTAAAGCCACTCTATAAGCTACATTTCCAACTCTTTCTAAAATCTGATATGGACCAATAAAACGAGAAGTGAGCTTTTTAGACTTCAATGCTCGCCCAACACCAGTTACAAGTGTAACTCTCAAAAACACATGGTCACCAGCTTGAAATTCCAAATCCTTCCTTCGCTTATCATGATAACTCTTATGTCTACTTTGGGAAACTTTCATCTTTTCCCGAGTCATCTTAACCTTCTCAGTAGTCTCACGAACAAGTTTAGGTCCAAGCACTACACTTTCTCCAGATTCATGCCAACATAAAGGAGTTCTACATATCTGACCATACAACGCTTCAAAAGGTGTCATCCCAATACTAGAATGGTAACTGTTATTATAAGTGAACTATATTAATGGAAGATAAGTATCCCACGAACCTCCCTGCTCAAGAACACATGCTCTCAACAAATCCTCCAACGATTGAATAGTCCTTTCTGTCTGAACATTCGACTGAGGATGATACACCAAACTCAACCTCAACTTAGACCCCAACGCCTCTTGCAAACCCTTCCAAAAATCAGAAGTAAACCTCGGATCTCTATCGGACACAATGCACAAAGGAACACCATGCAACTTCACAATTACACTAGTGTAAATCTCAGATAACTTCGATACTGGAAAACCAATGTTAATAGGAATAAAATGAGCCAACTTCATAAGCCTATCAACAATCACCCAAATTGAATCATGTCCTCTTAAAGTATTAGGTAACCCCGTCACAAAGTCCATCAGAATGCTATCCCATTTCCATTATGGAACTTCTAACAGTTGTATAAACCCTACAGGCTTCTGATGTTCAACTTTCGACTTCTGACAAGTCAAACATGTATACACAAACCGAGCCACATCACTCTTCATCCCAGACCACCAAAATAAATTCTTCAAATCCTGATACATCTTTGTAGCTCCTGGATGAATACTCAGCTTACTTCTACGACTCTTTTCAAGGATCATTTTCTTCATCTCCACATCATTAGGAATACAAATCCGATTACGAAATCTCAACACACCTTGCGTATCTAACTTAAAATCATTATTCTCAGACTGATCAATCCCAACCATCGAATCTACCAGTTTCACATCTAACTTATAAGCTTCTCTGATACTGTCCAAAAATTTATTATTAATATTCAACATTCCCAACATAACACTTTGCGGTGTCACTTCTCAAACTAAGCTCATATCTCTGAACTGTTCAATCAATTCCAATTCTTTAACCATCGTTGCTGACATATGTAAAGTCTTTCGACTCAACACATCAGCCACCATATTCGCTTTTCCTGGATGATAATTCAAATCGAAATCATAATCCTTTAACAACTCCAACCATCTTCGTTGTCTCATGTTCAATTCTTTCTGTTCAAATAGATACTTTAAACTCTTATGATCGCTAAATACTTCAAATCTAGAACCATAAAGATAATGCCTCCAAATTTCAACATAAAAACAACTGCAGCAAGCTCTAAATCATGCGTAGGATAGTTCTTCTCATGAGTCCTCATCTGCCTTAACGCATAAGCAACTACCTTATCATTCTGCATAAGCACACCTCATAAACCCTTATTAGAAGCATCACAATATACTACAAAAGGCTCTCCTGGATTAGGTAACGTCAAAATTGGAGTCGACGTCAATCTCTTCTTCAATTCTGTAAAACTTTCTTCGCATTGAACATCCCACACAAAAGCTCTACCTTTACAAGTCAACTTAGTCAACGGAAGTGCCAACTTAGAAAAACCTTCGATAAACCTCCTATAATAACCAACTAATCCCAAAAAGCTTATAATCTTGGTAGCTGACTTCGGAGTTTCCCATTGTAACACAGCATCTACTTTAGATGGATCTACAACAATGTCACTACCTGAGATCACATGACCAAGAAAACTAACCTCCCTTAACCAAAATTCACACTTAGACAGCTTTGCATACAACTTCTTCTCTTTCAAAACTTGCAATATTATTCTTAAGTGTTCTTCATGCTCTTCTTCTGAATTAGAGTAAATCAAAATGTCATCAATGAACACCACCATAAATCGATCCAAATAGGTATGAAAGATATGATTCATGTATTCCATGAATACTCTCGGCGCGTTAGTAACACCGAAAGGCATCACCGAATATTCATAATGTCCATAATGCATTCTGAAAGCCGTCTTTTGAATATCTTCATCCTTCACTTTAATCTGGTGATATCCCGACCTCAAATCAATCTTACTAAATACACGAGCATCCACCAATTGATCCATCAAGTCATCTATTCTTGGAAGCAGATACTTGTTCTTAATTGTCACCTTATTCAATTGTCTATAATCAACATAAAGCCCCATACTTCCATCTCTCTTCTTTACTAACAACACTGGAGCTCCCCATGGCGATACGCTTGGTCTCACAAACTTATTTTCAAGTAACTCTTCCAATTGCTTCTTTAATTCTGACAATTCAGATGCAGACATCTTGTATGGTGCCATAGAAACAGGTCTGGTACCAGGTACAAGATCAATAGAAAATTCAACTTCTCTCTCTGGCGGTACATCAGGAATTTCATCAGGGAAAACTTCAGGAAATTCATGCACCACCTGCAATTCCTCAATTATAGCCCGATTCTCGATAGATAACGACACCATCAACGAAAACACTTGAGCCTCTTCTTGCATCAACTTCCTCAAATGTCTAGTAGACAACAAACTATCTTCCTCTTATTCAAGAGTAGAAAACTGCACAGACTTGTTATAACAGTTAATATGGACATAATTATGCTCTAACCAGTTCATACCCAGAATCACATCCAACCCTCTTAAAGGCAAACAAACTAAATCAATAGCAAACTCTCTACTAAAGACCGACAAGGGACACTTTAAACACATAAAAAAAAGTAGTCACAGACCCCTTGGCTGGAGTATCGACGACCATCTCTCCATTCATAGAAGATAACATAAGACCCGGTCTTTCAACACAATCAGCAACAATAAAGCAATGAGTAGCACCTGTATCAATAATAGTAATTAAAGGAGTACTATTAATGAAACATGTACCTCTGATGAGTTTGTCCTCAGTAGCTTCCTGATCCTCAACCAAAGCGAACACTTTACCACTGGTTTGTGCCTTCTTTGGTTTCTGACACTGGCTACCAATGTGTCCTTCTTCACCGTAATTGAAACAAATCACCTCCTTATGCTTGCACTCAGACACAACATATTCAGTCTTACCATAACAAAAACACCTCTTTACCTTAGAAGTACACACATTACTTTTATGCCCAGGTTTTCCACATTTGAAACAAACCACACCAGCAGGAGCATCTCCCCCACTAGTCCTATAACCCTGAGCAGCTTTCTGTTTACCTTTACCAGCCGGGGCATCATAAGGCTTGCCACGATTCTGTTGGTGCTTACTCCTCTTCTCACTAATAATCTTGTAATGCACATTATTATCCTCTTCATAAATTATACAACTATCAACCAAATCAGCAAAGACACGAATCTTATGGTATCCAACTGCCTTCTTGGTCTCTGGGCGCAACCCATTCTCAAACTTGATACACTTAGAAAACTCAACATTAGCCTCATTATAGTGTGGATAAAACTTAGCCAACTCAACAAACTTTGCAGCATACTCTACAACCGACATACTCCATTGCTTCAGCTCAAGAAACTCAATTTCCTTCTTACCACAAACGTCTTCAGGGAAATACTTCCTCAGGAATTCTCTACAGAACACAGCCCAAGTAACATTTTCACCTGCAACTTCCAACCTCTGACACGTCTCTAGCCACCAGTCATCAGCCTCAACTGCTAGCATATGAGTACCATACTGAACCTTCTGCGCTCGAGTGTAGTCCATCATACAGAAGATTCTCTCAATCTCTTTCAACCAATCCAACGCTCCGCCAGGATCATACTTTTCCTTGAACGTAGGTGGATTCTCCCTCTGGAAAGTCACTAAACTACGAGATCCAGCATTCCTGTCTGTGTTCGGCTGATTTTCCATAGCATGCTTCATTGCTTCTAAAGCAGCAGCCAGTGCAACATCATTCCTTCTAGCCATCTCAATTTATCACTACAACATAAACAACAGTTAGAACTCAAATTAACAACACTCGATTATTAAACAACCTATGTCTCGACAACTTGGTCAGACAGACCAACTTTGCTCTGATACCAACTTCGTAATACCCCAATTCTACCCGACAATATAATGTAAATCAGAGTTATAAAAATTACGCAACCAAATCAGGATGCCACAGATTCAACTTAAAAACCATTGCATTCAACACGGATACATAACACTTTAAAACTTCGGATGAACCAACATCAAAATAAATTAATCTTTTAAATCAACAACTTGAACAACCACGCAGCGAAATCATAATAACATCTTTATCCAACATAAAAGAAAATCCTAAATAGCAAGTACTTAACAACAATTAACTTAAAGTTCAACAACTGAAATAACAAATACTAAAGCAACAAGCGTTCATCCCCCCCGAGTATTACGTATCAGAGCAATGACACCGACTCGAACTACTGAAGGTCAACCGCCTTCACTCTGGAATACATGCACGTTACCAATATAAGGGTAACATTCAAACATAAGGGGTGAGATATCAAACACTATAGTAGAACGTATGATGAATATTACACCAGAATCAGTTCATGCAAAAATCACCACTTCACAACTTATAAACAACAACAATCACAATAGGCTATCCACAAAATACAACAATTAATTCATCAACACAATAACTCAATCATACTTCTTGGAATGCGACTCAATACTATACGAATGCATGTGGTACCATTGGAGCAGAACTCCCATCTTAAAAATGGAGCAGAACTCCCATCTTAAAATTGTCAATTAATAGAGGCATCAACAAGGCATAAGCCTTCTTTGCAGTTTACCAATCCAGGCCATCACAGAGTATGCAAATGTATGTGACTCAATGAATGCACTATCACATACTCACAAAAATCATCATTCATCGTAAGGCATAAGCCCACATCACCATTATTACTAGTAAATAGAAGTAATTCATCATCATTTAAAACATCCCTGCAACTTTGCATTATCAACAAGAATTCACAACAATAATCATAACAACACAAAAACATTGGCATAAGTCTTCAACTTAATCATAATTCAACATAAATCAGTATAGAACAACGTTGGCTACAAGCCTATCACATCAATCAATGATTTAGTCATTAACATAGTCAAACAACAACTTAATAATAATTTCACACGGCATAGTTAACGACCAAAACACAGCATGTACGGGCAAAAGGAATATGGAACTACGTGCCCCTCGACATGCATAGCAACTAGGACAACATAACGACTAAACCATACTCCTCGACACGCAGAGAGAAGATAGGGTAACGACCAATCTATGCTCCTCGACATGTCCTGCAATCTAATTCTGCTCGAAAATCCAACGCATCATTCCCGCCTCGCCTCGCAGCCTAAAACGCCGCTCGATACCTACTTCTTCAGTATCCTCCCCGACTACTAATTCGACCAACAACACAGTCACGATATAACGTATTAACGACCACGCGACTAAAATTCATAACCTCCGGCCAACCGTTCGGAATAACATAGTAACGGGCAACTATATTCCTATCGATAGATTCGTTCATTATACAAGACTGACTACAACAATAATTCCTAACATCGTAACGACTATACCCTCATAACGACCACAACAACCTAACGACCACAATAACAGGCAATAATTTACACTAACCTACTCATCGATTAAACCGGGCAGTCATACAGATAACTCAAAATGTCCACAATACATAATCGGGCAACTTCCTAAAACAGATTCATTAAACGGTCATGCGGTTCTTCCCAATGGCCATAACATGAATAAACATGCAATTTCGATAGCAATTCAGGAACATTCACTCACAACAATCATAAAATGACCAATTCCCGCGTAATACGCATCATAAGTCTCATTATAAGGTCAGAACCCCACCCTTACCTAGATTAAAGGTTGCTCAACCAAAGCTTCGGCCGTAATCCTTGATTCGCTTTGCTCGACACTGGGCAGCTTGCTCTTCGTCCGCGCAGCTCTACCGGTCAGCGTACAAAATCCTTATTCTCTAACTAAAACAAATCCTTGTGTTAGCTTCTCCTTATATAACAATCCTCTTGGGCCTAACCTACACCCCACTTTACTACTTCTAACCAATAGCATAAATCCAACATTATTTCATATATTCCCTTTAATTCCACATTATAATTATTATTAATCAACTAATTAATTAATTAATAATAATATAACAACTTATACCAATAATTCTTAACATCTCACAACTTTACAAATAATCCAAAAATAATTTAATTCAATAAATAATTAAATTAAATTACGGGCGTTACAGTTTCTATGGAGTTTTTGTACACACATTGAATGAAGATGGCATCCTCTAATGGCCAAGTTGACATATGCTGGCATTTTTGTGGTGAAAAATCTCCAAATGAGAGTTGAGCTATAGGTAGGTATAACACAATTCCAAATAAGCTTGGCCTAATCTTTGTTTGATGTGATGTTAGTCATGAAAGAAAAAAACATCTTTGAGGGTAAGTCAACCTAAGGCGGGGTGTCTCCAAAGTAACCTGGCATGTTTTTTGTTACATAAGAATAAGTGTGCTAGTAATGGTTGGATGTATACTTTGAAAAGTGAGTGTAATTCAATAGAGATGTACCAATTATAGTTGATATTATAGTTCTGCACATGAGATATGTGCTTTAGAGAGATATGGTCAATAAGGTTTGGGAAATTACCAAGAACCCTAACATTAAACAAGTTGTTTGTGCATAAATTTATTTTGCCACCATTTCCAATTTGTCATTTGGTGTTGGTCATAATTGTGTTGAAATGTGACTTGATATCACTCTATATCACTCTAAGGACCTTAATCAAAAAGTTCTAATCCAAAGTATCTAAAGCTTTGGATATATCAATCTTGGTTGCTAAATTTCCTATGAGAGATTGTGATATAACATGTTAATTGATTTCGTGGTGAGACAAATGTAATCTTTAATATTCTTGTTATGGACAAAGTCTCTTTGTTCCTTAGAGATCAGATGGGGAGGATTTGAGCTTGGCTATCAACTAGGGCTTTAAAGATTATCTTGAACTTGAAGTTGGTTGTGGAAATTGTTTTGTATTGGCACAAGGTGTCAGAATTAATGGTTTTAGAAAAGAGCATCACGTTATTTGAATTCATGTTCGGAAGAAGCCAGTTGTTAGTGAAGACTTCAATGACAACATTACACACATAAAAATTGATAATAGACCAATACTCCTAAAAAAAGCCTAAGAAACCATGAGGGCATGGAGAGCTATTTTTATTGAGATTGAACATTGTATATTTTATTTTACCATGCGAGGGGAGTCAGGATGAGCATATTTTTGAAGTTATCATTGATGAGGTGAGGAATGACTTCATCAATAAGACCATTGTCTTTGGTAGCTGGTGACTTGGTGAGCAAGGAATTATAGTAATTGGTGACATATCTAGATATTCTACCAGGACTAATTTCAATTATTCCGTCTATTATAAGTGAAGCCATCTTCTTGTAAGTTTCATTCATTGATGTTGACTTATGAAGAATACATTGTTCTTGTTTCCATCCTAATGCTATTTGATTCTGGCTTGTTCATGTAAGTATTGAGTGCGCCTAAAAGGGGGTGAATTAGGACTATGAAAATTTATCCGGTTTTAGAAACACTTTTTTTCTTATTTTTCTGGTTTTATGTTAAGAGTTTAGAAGTGTGTTTCTTTTATTTTTTGGTTATGAAGTAATATGAAAGTGGTAAATGCAAAAAAGTAAATAACACAAGGATGTATCCTAGTCCCCTTCATAGTTCGAGAGTACGTCTAGTCCCCTTTCAATATGAAAGAGATTTCACTATTGTTAGACCTTTGTACAAGCCCTATACCAAGACTTCTCCTATAATCCTCTAATAATAACACCACCAAGAACAACCCTCTTGGATCAACCTAATTGAAATGATAATAATCCTCTCACTTTCAACCTCTTGCTTCCAATAATCCTGGACAACAAGGAATTCAAAACCAAGTAATCTTAATTCCAGCAATCCTGGAAAATAAGATATAAATACAACAAGAGTTTTTAAGAATATGAAATTTATAGAACAATTATCACTTTGGGTGATGTATCAATATGATTGATCTTCCCTTTCAAATAAGCAATATATAAAGATATATTAATGCTCAAGTGTTTATGAATAATGAAGGAATTTTTCTTAAATGATATGAAGAACACATGCAGAAAAATTCTCAATGAAAGTTGAAATATTAAAACACTTGTTTTTGAAAATGAATGAATATAATGATGTTAATTGTAATGGAATAGGTTGCTTTAAATATTGAAAATGTATAGTTTATATAGTGCCTTAATACCTTTTTGAAAGTGTATAATTTGATCAAACAGTGCAATGTTTCATGGTGAGAGAATTAATTTCGTTTTGTGGGATTTTGGATCGAACTCTAGCATGATCGAAGTACATGCTGTAGTCGAAGCATGTATTTGTCGAAGAATGCTTGTTAAATTAGGTTTTAGTGTTTAAACCCTAATTTGTTAAGTTAGCTTGATTATTAAGTTAGCTTGTATAATGGGCCTTGTGGAAAAAGCCCATTAGTTAGTATGTTAGGTTTTATTATAAATAGCATACTAGTCTCTCATCATTGTATAACAGCAAATCCTAATTTAGGGTGAGAGGGTTATTTGTTATTCTTGTAAACTTGTAATCTTGTTTCCCAAGAGAAAGTAAAGAATAGCAGTTATAACCAATTCTTGTGTTCTTCTTCTTCCTTGTTTGATATTCCTCCCTTAATTCTATACTTTGTTATTGGTATCCAATTCACAACAAATTGGTGCGGTGAGCGTGGAGAAGATGCCTTCAACAAAGTATGAGATTGAAAAGTTCACCGGAGTGAATGATTTCGGTCTATGGCGCTTAAAGATGAAAGCCCTACTGGTTCAGCAGGGTTGTTTGGAAGCGTTGAAGGGAGCGACGGCAATGGACGCTGCGTTAACAGAAAGAGAGAAGACGGCCATGATCGAGAAAGCACACAGCGCAATTTTGTTGAGCCTTGGTGATAAGGTTCTTCGACAGGTATCAAAGGAGACGACGGCATCAGGGTTATGGGTGAAACTTGAAAGTTTGTATATGACCAAATCTCTGGTAAATCGACTCTACCTGAAGCAAGCTTTGTATTCATTCAAGATGATTGAAGACAAAGTGCTGGCTGAGCAGTTGGATATGTTCAACAAGCTGATTCTTGATCTTGAAAACATTGATGTAAAGATTGATGATGAAGATCAAGCGCTGTTATTATTGTGCGCTTTGCCCAGATCACATGCTCACTTCAAAGAAACCCTCTTGTATGGAAGAGAGTCCCTGACCTTTGAAGAAGTTCAATCAGCTTTGTACTCTAAGGATTTGAACGAACGTAAGGAGCATAAACCTTCGACGGTTGGTGAAGGTTTGGCTGTTAAAGGAAAATTCGACAAGAAGAAAGGTAAAAATCAGTCGAAGTCTTATAGTGGTGACACATCTGGTATTAGATGCTATCACTGTAAGAAAGTAGGTCACACAAGAAAGGTGTGCCCTGAACGCCTGAAAGATCATGGAGGTAAGGATAATGGCAATGCAGCTATTGTCCAAGATGATTTCGAATCATCTGATGTTCTTGTGGTTTCAAGCAAAAACTCATCGAAGGAATGGATTATGGATTCTGGATGCACTTGGCACATGACTCCAAACAGAGACTTGTTCGAGGAATTATGTGATCAAGATGGTGGATCGGTATTGCTGGGAAACAACAAAGCTTGCAAGATTGCAGGCGTTGGATCTGTGAGATTCAAGCTCCATGATGAGTCAATAAGATTGTTGACTGAAGTCAGGTATGTACCTGATTTGAAGAGAAATTTGATTTCTCTTGGTGAATTCGACAAGAAAGGATATGTTTTTCAAGGAGAGAAAAGTATCCTGAGAGTCATGAAAGGGTCGAAGGAAGTCTTGAGAGGCGTGAAGAAACAAGGCTTGTATACCCTTGAGGCTGAAGTTGTAAGTGGTTCGACAAATGTTGCATCCACGAAACCTTTGTCGAAGACAGAAATTTGGCACATGAGATTGGGCCATGTCAGTGAAAGGGGTCTGGTCGAATTAGGGAAACAAAATCTGCTTGGTGGAGATAAAGTCGAAAAGCTGAAGTTTTGTGAACCCTGTGTACTTGGAAAATCCTGTAGAATGAAGTTCAACAAAGGCAAACAAAGAACACATGGATCCCTTGATTACATCCATGCTGATCTTTGGGGGCCTGCAAGGTGTCCATCACATTCAGGAGCAAAGTATTTTCTATCCATAGTAGATGACTATTCCAGAAAGTTATGGGTATTCATCCAGAAGACTAAGGATGAAACTTTTGAGAATTTCAAAAGTTGGAAGACTCTTGTCGAAAATCAAACTGGCAGAAAGGTAAAGAGGTTGAGAACCGACAATGGCCTTGAGTTTTGCAATGAGGCGTTCGACAGTTTCTGTGTTGCCTCTGGTATTGCAAGGCACAGAACTACTGCAGGTACTCCACAACAAAATGGTTTGGCTGAAAGGTTTAATCGAACTATTTTGGAGAGAGTTAGATGCATGTTGACTAGTGCGGGATTGAAGAAGGTGTTTTGGGCTGAGGCTGTTTCGACAGCAGCATATCTGATAAACAGATGTCCTTCGAAAGCGTTAGATATGAAGACACCTGAAGAAGTTTGGTCGGGACATCCACCAGATCTCGACAAACTAAGAGTATTTGGCTGTGTAGCCTATGCTCACATTAGGCAAGACAAGGTCGAACCTAGAGCTCTGAAATGCATGTTTATGGGATATCCTGAAGGAGTGAAAGCTTATAGGCTATGGTGCCTAGAGCCAGGTCACAGGAGGTGTATCACCAGTCGAGATGTAGTTTTCAATGAAACTGAAATGGCTTTCAAGAAAACTGATGATGTTGACGAAGAGCTGGAACAGGTAGAGATTCCTGTTGAGGTGGAGCATGTTGATGCTGAAATGCGTATTCCAGATGAAGTCGAAGAAGAAACAGAAGATTCTGATGATGTTGAGGAAACTGTTGATGACTACCTATTGTCGAGAGATAGGCAAAGAAGAGTCATAAAACCACCTCAGAGACTTGGATATGCAGATCTTGTAGCTTATGCCTTAATCTCTGCAAGTGAAGTTCTAGACGAAGAACCTAAAGATTATAAGGAAGCTATAAGGAGTCGAATGAAGACTGAATGGCTAAAGGCCATGCATGATGAGATGAAATCTCTTCATGATAATCACACTTGGGAACTAATCAAGAAACCTGTTGGGGCAAGGTTAGTCAGCTGTAAGTGGATTTTCAAAGTTAAGGAAGGAATTGATGGAGTAATGTCGAAGAGGTACAAGGCAAGATTAGTCGCAAGGGGTTTCACTCAGAAAGAAGGTGTCGACTTCAATGATGTATTTTCCCCTGTTGTGAAGCACAGATCCATTCGAATGTTACTTGCCATGGTGGCCCAGTTCGACCTTGAACTGGAACAAATGGATGTGAAGACTGCGTTCTTGTATGGTGACTTAGATGAAACAATCCTGATGAGGCAACCTGAAGGGTTTGTCGAAAAGGGGAAAGAAGATTATGTGTGCAAACTGAAGAGATCTTTATATGGACTTAAACAATCTCCTCGACAGTGGAATAAGAGATTCGACAAGTTCATGGAACACATAGGTTTCATTAGAAGTCAATTCGACCATTGTGTTTACTCCAGATTTCGACCTGAAAATTCATTTGTTATTTTGTTGCTTTATGTTGATGATATTCTGATAGCAAGCAACAATGTCGAAGATGTAATGAGGGTGAAGGTTGAACTCAATAAGGAGTTCGACATGAAGGATCTGGGAGGTGCATCTAGGATTCTTGGAATTGACATTCGAAGAGATAGAAAGCAGTCGAAATTATGCTTATCTCAAGAGGCATACCTACGAAAGATTCTTGACAAGTTTGGTATGTCGAATTCAAAGCCTGTTGTGACTCCAACAAACCCTCAATTCAAGCTGAGCATTGATCAATGTCCCAGTACTGATGTTGAAAGAACCTATATGAACAACATCCCATATGCTAATATAGTTGGTTCTTTGATGTATGCTATGGTCTGTACCAGACCCGACATAGCATATGCAGTAAGTCTTGTAAGCAGGTACATGGCGAATCCTGGAAAGGCTCACTGGCAAGCGTTAAAGTGGATTCTAAGGTACATAAATGGGTCTCTGAACAGAGTCTTAATTTATGGTGGAGCCTTGGGTGAAGATAGTAAAGCAGCTGTCGAAGGCTATGTTGACTCTGATTATGCAGGTTGTATGGATTCCAGAAAATCTATTTCTGGATATGTTTTCACTATGTTTGGTACAGCAATTAGTTGGAAAGCAACTCTTCAGAAGGTTGTTGCCTTATCAACTACTGAAGCAGAATATATTGCCCTAACTGAAGCTGTGAAAGAAGCATTGTGGCTTGAAGGTTTTGCAAAGGAGCTGAAACTTCAAGGTCAAGGTATCACTGTTAAATGTGATAGTCAAAGTGCAATACACCTGTCGAAGAACTCAGCCTATCATGAGCGAACCAAGCACATAGATGTGAGGCTGCATTTCGTCAGAGGGGTAATCGAGCGTGGAGAAGTCCAAGTGCTGAAGGTCTCGACAGATCACAATGCCGCTGATATGATCACCAAAACATTGTCAAGTTGCAAGTTTTTCCACTGTATGCAGTTGATAAAGCTGCATGAAGAAAGCTAGTTAGTGTCTCTTGATGCTGTAGAGTTAGGTCCAAGGTGGAGATTTGTGGGATTTTGGATCGAACTCTAGCATGATCGAAGTACATGCTGTAGTCGAAGCATGTATTTGTCGAAGAATGCTTGTTAAATTAGGTTTTAGTGTTTAAACCCTAATTTGTTAAGTTAGCTTGATTATTAAGTTAGCTTGTATAATGGGCCTTGTGGAAAAAGCCCATTAGTTAGTATGTTAGGTTTTATTATAAATAGCATACTAGTCTCTCATCATTGTATAACAGCAAATCCTAATTTAGGGTGAGAGGGTTATTTGTTATTCTTGTAAACTTGTAATCTTGTTTCCTAAGAGAAAGTAAAGAATAGCAGTTATAACCAATTCTTGTGTTCTTCTTCTTCCTTGTTTGATATTCCTCCCTTAATTCTATACTTTGTTATTGGTATCCAATTCACAACACGTTTGAATCAAAAGTTGTATGAAAATGTGCCACTGGTTCAATGGTAACTGGTTACCTCAGGGATGTAATCGATTACATTGCTGTAACGTTAACAATTTTTCAAAATATTTGTTTAGGTAATAGGTTACCTTATTAAAGTAACCAATTACTTCACTTAGATTTTGCCTGTAACGTTAAAAGTATGGCTCTGTCAAAGTTCAAGTAACCAGTTACCATCCTCAAGTAACCGGTTACACTGAATTTTTTTTCTTCTAAAAACCTTAGAAAAATGTTTGTAACCAATACCAATAGGATTTAAAAGATATTTATGCATATGTATGAAAAAGAATATAATTTTTGAGCACTGAGATATATCACCATAAATGAATGCTTGTACCCTTATATATTAAGATCGATGAAAGTCTTCATAAGATTGAAATATTGATTTATAGCTATTTTGCTCATGTTACTTTTTCTCATCCTTTGATATATGCACATAGTTGTTGTCTTCATCAAAACAAGATGTTGAAGAAGCTTGACTTCACATTCTCCCCCTTTTTGATGATGACAACCAATGAAATTCGATATGCTTAAATCTTTTAAAATTAATGATAAAACTCTTATGTGAATGCTGTTGGGGCAATTACGAGGAAGGAACATTTTATTTGGGACACACCTTTGTGAGAGAGACACCACTTGTCCATCTAAAACCTTAAGGTAATAGATGAGTGGGTGTTCTCACTTATAAAGTGCTCAATCTTCCCTTTTATAATCAATGTGGGACTTCTTCCTCACACTTGATTCTCAACACTCCCTCTCAAGTGTGAGTCACAATGCTCCCCCTCATGTGGAATGATTCTCTTCCACATACACTTGTACCACCGCTTGATACAAGTAAACCGGTCCCTATCTCGAAACCAAAGGCTCTGATACCACTGTAGGGGCAATTCCGAGGAAGGAGCATTTTACTTGGGACACACCTTTGTGAGAGAGACACCACTTGTCCATCTAAAACCTTAAGGTAATAGATGAGTGGGTGTTCTCACTTATAAAGTGCTCAATCTTCCCTTTTATAATCAATGTGGGACTTCTTCCTCACACTTGATTCTCAACAAATGCTCCCCCTATCTTTGATAACCCCCCTTAATCAAATTTCTCCCTTGAATCATATAGAAATTTCATCTTTCTTTGGGATGCAATAATTATAGACAAGCATACACATACACATATATATCTTCTCCCCCTTTGTCATTGACAAAAAGGATGGAAAATGTCTTATAATACATAAAGAAATTATTGAAAGTAAAAACAATTTATACCAATGAGTTTCACCTCAAGAGTGACTTCATCAAACATTCATCTTTTGTGAACATGATGTTGAGGACTTTGTCACAAAGTTAACTTGTACTTAGAAGATTATGCTTTAATCTTTCAACATAAATTACATCTTCAATGGATGTGAAAATTAGTGCTTAAACTTTACCTATGCCAAGAATTTTTCCTTTAAGGTATTCCCCATATGTGAAATAACCCTTGGACTTTTGAACTAGATTTAAAAGTTAGTTTATGTCTCCCATCAAATGCTTAGAGCCACCACTTATCAAAAATATCATAGATTTAAAGTGGTCCTTAAGAAAACCTACAAAACAAATTAAGTTTGAATTGGTACCCAATATGCTTTGAGTCCACCATAGTTAGTTCCCTTATAAACGCATATATAATGTCCACTTGCCACACAAACATTTCTAACATATCAAGCATTAGGTGTATGGCCACTTATACCACAATAAAAACATGTAGAAACAAAATTACTTCTATATCTAGGAACATAAGATTTCCTTTTAGGAAGTCTTTTCTTATGATGATGATAAACCTTTTGTACTTTGTTCGTTTTTTCCTTGTTAAATTGATCACTTGCTTTAACAAAGATAGTTTTGTTAGAACTTGGTTTTTGAGTAACCAAGCCCACTTTTATCATTAGAGTATCTTTGTTGGTTAAGAATATTTTCCAATCTAACTTGTCCCTTTTCATACCTTTCAAGGACTTTTTTTAATTGAATAATTCAGAAAGAAAATGAATCACAATCATTGCATACAAAATTCTGTTTTTGTTCATTAATAATCTTTTATTTTTCATCCTTGAAATTATTTTCCAATTTCTCAACTTTTTCTTCTAAAGATGAAATATATTTCTTTTGAGATGAAATAGTTTTGTACAAAATTTTGTATTCATTTAAGAGTTCATCTGTAGCATCTTGAACATCATTATCATAAAGAGAAAATTTATTACTAACCTCTTCTTTTTCATCATCAGAGTGATGTGAAGCCATTAATGCAAGATTAACATATTGATTGCTTTCGGAATCAGAAGATAAACTTTCCCATACTATATATGTTTTTTTGATTTCTTGTCTTTATTTCTCTTGAAATATTTCTTCTTCGTTTCAAGTGTAGGACATTCACTTTTAACATGTCCCTTTTCTCCACATTCAAAGCATGTAATCTTCCTTGTTGGTGCTTCCCTTTTTCTTTCTTTTCGTAGAACCTTTTCAATCTTCTTGATAAGATCATCATCTTCACTACTAGTGGATTCATCCTCTTGATTATTATCATGATTTTTGATCTTTGTCTTTAAAGCAATATCTTTTGAATCTTTTACTTGTATTTCATGCTTTTTAAGTCTTGCAAGTTCCGTCTCATATTCTTGAAGTTTTTCGAACAAAGTTGTGAAATTCATTGTGGATAGATTCTTCTTCTCGGATATTACTGTCACTTTTGGTTGCCATTCTCTGGATAAAGATATAAGCAATTTAAGATTAAGTTCATCATTAGTTAAAGTCTTACTGAGTTCTTTCAAATGATTTGTCAAGTGCACTAATCTTTTCTACAAGTCGAGGATTTATTCTCAGGGCTGCATTCTGAATAGTTCATATTCTTAACTCAATGTATTTAATCTCGACCTTTTAACTTCAGCGGTTCCTTCATGAGTTTCCACCAAAGTATCCCAAATTTCCTTTGTCATTGTGCATGCAGAAATTCGAAATAATTCATCCATGCTAAGAGCACCTTGAAGAAGATTGTTTGCCTTCTTGTCATAAAAGACCTTTTTCTTATCTTCGTCATCCCATGAACCTTTAGGCTTTGCCATTCCAGCATTGTTCGCAACACTTGTAGGAATAAACAGACCATTTTGGACAATATCCCATATTTATTCTCCTTGTGATTCTAAATGAGCCTTCATGCAGATTTTCCAAAAATCAAAGTGTTCACCACAAAACAATGGAGGTTTATTATTGCTACCACCGTATCTAAAAACTGGATTTTGATTTGCGGAAGCCATTCTGGATCTTTAGGAACATGTTACCTGTAACCTACTCTGATGCCAATTGTAAGTATTGAGTGCGCCTATAAGGGGGAGGGGGTAAATTAGGACTATGAAAAATTATCTGGTTTTAGAAACACATTGTTCTTATTTTTCTGATTTTATGTTAAGAGTTTAGAAGTGTGTTTCTTTTCTTTTCTGGTTATGATGTAATATGAAAGTGGTAAATGCAGAAAAATAAAGAACACATGGATGTATCCTAGTTGCCCTCATAGTCTGAGAGTATATCTAGTCCCCTTTCAACACGAAAGAGATTTCACTATTATTAGACATTTGTACAAGCCCTATACCAAGACTTCTCCTACAATCCTCTAACAATAACACCACCAAGAATAATCCTCTTGGATCAACCTAGTTGAAATGAGAATAATCCTCTCACTTTCAACCTATTGCTTCCAATAATCCCGGACAACAAGGAATATAAAATCAAGTAATCTCAATTAACAATCTTGAAAAATAAGATATGAATACAACAAGAGTTTTTGAGAATATGAAATTTGTAGAACAATTATAACTTTGAGTGATGTATCAATATGATTGATCTTCCCTTCCAAACAAGCAATATATAAAGATATATTAATGCTCAAGTGTTTATGACTAATGAAGGAATTTTTCTGAAATGATATGAAGAACACATGCAGAAAAATTCTCAATGAAAGTTGAAATATTAAAACACTTGTTTTTGAAAATGAATGAATATAATGATGTTAATTGTAATGGAAGAGGTTGTTTTCAAAACTGAAAATGTATAGTTTATATAGTGCCTTAATACCTTTTTGAAAGTGTACAATTTGATCAAACAATGCAATGTTTCATGGTGAAAGAATGAATTTCGTTTGAATCAAAAGTTGTATGAAAATGTGCCACTGGTTCAGTGGTAACCGGTTACCTCAGGAATGTAATCGGTTACATTACTGTAACGTTATTTTCAAAATATTTGTTTAGGTAACCAGTTACCTTGTTGAAGTAACCGGTTATTTCAGTGAGAGTTTGCCTGTAACATTAAAAGTATGGTTCTGTCAAAGTTCAAGTAACCGGTTACACCGAAACAAAATTTTCTAAAAACCTTAGAAAAATATTTGTAACCAATGCCAATAGGATTTAAAAGATATTTATGCATATGTATGAAAAATAATGTAATTTTTGAGCACTAAGATATATAAACATAAATGCATGCTTGTACCCTTATATATTAAGATCAATGAAAGTCTTCATAAGGTTGCAATCTTGATTCATAACTATTTTACTCATGTTACTTTTTCTTATCCTTTGATATATGCACATACTTGTTGTCTTCATCAAAACAAGATGTTGAAGAAGCTTGATTTCACAGTTCACGCCAAAATATTTACTCTATGGAAATGGATTTTTCGAGAACAATTTTAGTTTTCCTTTCCCTGTTTAGTCGGGTTTTAGAAGGACCTTGACCATTAAGACTAGTTTGAATGCTATACAGCTTGGCCTTTGTCGCCTTAACTTGGTAATGGACATCCAAAATTAGTTTTATTCCAAATTTTTAGTTATTTCTTTCAACATTTTAAGTGTTTTTCTTATAACGTGCAAATGAGAACAAAAAATTTGGGTGCTCAAAGTGTTTTGAGTATTTTGGAACAATCATTGTGGGAAACCCACATTTTAAAAAACTTGAAGTTAAAAGCATACATGATATCTTGAGATTTTAAGTCTAAAAGAAAGGGGTGATGATCTAATCTAAGCCTGGTTAAAGTTGAGCAAGATAGAGTAGAACACGAGGAGAGCGAAGCTTGACTCCAAATTGCCCCGTCAAGTCTTTTTTTGTGAGTTGATTCATTTGTGTGCCATTTGACCACATGAATCTGTTTCCTCTAGTTGGTAAATAGATGAGGTTAAGACTCTTAAACTAATTATGAAAGTCTTCCACGGGGAGCTTGACAAGTATGTGTTTATGAGAACCAATGATGCATTTAAAATTCCCAATACAACACTTTGGTATGTTGAGGTTGGACTCGATGTGGAAGGGGTTTGTCCAATGGGCTCTCCTACTAAGATAGTATGTGGTGGCATAAAATCCACTAATGGCTAAAGTTTTTTTGTTCTCTTTGAAAGAAAAAATCACTTGTTGGTCATCAATATTGTTTAAGAATGGTTGATGTGGTTGAGACAAAGGCGCCAAATTTTAGGAAGAAGGTTTGGTCTTGTGTTGGTGGCAAAAAGTTTCATTCCTAATATATGAAATCAATTAGAGGGAAGTTTGTTGTCATCTATTTAGGGTTGTGCAGTTAGGCATAATACAAGTTTGTAAGTCTTAGGCAACTTCTTGAGAGCCAATCTAGTGGGGGAGTTGGCTAAGTCCATAACATTCTAAAAAATACAAATCCTTTTTTAGAGTTGGAAGAACCAACTTTGGACCTAATGCCATAAATAATTTTGTGAGCATAAATCTTTACTTTCTTTTTAGAAGTAACTTTTGTGAAAGGCTTATATGGACTTATGATTGGCTGAAAAAAGTTTATGTTGGCCTTAATATCCAAATCATCATTGTCTGGTTCCATATCTGCAGGGTTAGCCCAAGAGTTTTTTTTAGAAAAATCATATCTTTATTGATCCTTTCAAGAGTGATATATGTAATATGTTGAGATTGGTTAAACTGGCTAGGAGGAACTCTTAGTTAAATATTTTTTAAATTGTCTATTTGAATGACATTAACAAATTTTAAACTAGAAGACATGCCATCGTCATCACCATGAATAGAAGAGATATCATAATTCAAGTTGAATGATTTAGTTATTTCAACTAATTTGACTATTGTTAATGTCTTTATTGATCCTTTCAAGAGTGATATATGTAATATGTTGAGATTGGTTAAACTGGCTAGGAGGAACTCTTAGTTAAATATTTTTTAAATTGTCTATTTGAATGACATCAACAAATTTCAAACTAGAAGACATGCCATCATCATCATCATGAATAGAAGAGATATCATAATTCAAGTTGAATGATTTAGTTATTTCAACTAATTTGGCTATTGTTAAGCATATTCTCACTTCTAGCATGGGGAGAAGGTGTAAGTGTAAGATATATTTTAGCACGAGGACATGTAAAATATATTTTACTTTTTTAAAAAGTAGATATTACTCTCTCTCTGTTCCACAATGCGTGATCTATTTGGAATAAAATAGTGTTCTAAAATGAATGATTAATTTCAATTTTTAATATATTTTTTTCAATTCTATCTTTGATTAATTAAAATTTCATCATTTTCAATACATAATTAAAGATATATAGTAAAAATATTATTTTCTCTTATTTTTTTTAATTTATAAAAAATAATGTACTGAGTCACTCAATTCGAGATGGAGAGTACTATTTTGATTGTAATTTTTTATTTTATGATTTGAATGAAACATTTTTTTTTAAATAAAAAAAGAAAAGAAAACAAAGCATAGAAGCACATAGATCCATTTCAAGTTGTCTGGCACGTGCCAAAGCAGTCTCGCCGCAATCGAGATTCCATTTCCCTCTATATCCTTTCCTCTCTCTCACAGTCATGATTGACACCCCGAAGACAGAAAAAAAAAAGAAAGAAGAAAAAGCTTCCGTTCATTCCTTACACAGTTCACACATCACTTCACCTCAAAACCCGACCCGAATCCATCGATCCAAACCTGATCTATCATCAGGTAATGGAGTCGATACTCGGTCGGGCTCTCGAATACACTCTCAAATACTGGCTCAAATCCTTCACCAGAGATCAGTTCAAATTGCAAGGCCACACCGTTCATCTCTCCAATTTAGGTAAATCTCCGATTCTCTCCGATTCCAAATTCGAGTTTCATTTCGTGTTGATTTCGCTGCTATGATGATGAATCTCGCTTTCAGATATCGACGGCGATGCTTTGCATTCCAGTGTTGGATTGCCGGCGGCGTTGAACGTTGCGTCCGCTAAAGTTGGCAAACTTGAGATAACGGTTTGAATTACCTGAGACTAAGCTAACTTACTTTTTTTTTAACTTCTCTGATTGATTGTTGTTTTTGGCTTTTTTATTTTTGTGTAGCTTCCTTCGGTGAGTTATGTGCAAACGGAACCGATCATTGTGCAAATTGATAGACTCGATCTTGTTCTTGAGGAGAATTCTGATTTTGATGCATCTTCGAATCCAAACAGGTAGAAATGAAACTGAATTTGGCTTGAAATGTTATTCAAGCCGTGTTTGGATAAGAAAACTTATTTAAGTGCTTATGTATAAGCTATGATGCTTTTTGGACAAACAAACACACATGCTTATCATATAAGTGTGTATGTATAAGAAGGATAAATTAGCTTTCATTAATGTATAAGAAGGATAAATTAGCTTTCATTAATGTATAAGGATAAATTAAAAGAATGGGAAGATGAGAGAATAATAAATACTTAAGGGAGTAGTATAACTTAAGAAGAGTAGCATTAATGATTCATTGGTATTGTATAATGATTTATAATTTGGTACAAAACTTTTTTCAAAGTGACATAGTAAAAAACAAGGAGTATAACTTATGACACGGTTTGGAGTTGGATAAACAATTTAATTAAGTATATAAGTGCTTATATATTAGTTATTTCAATAAAATAATGTCAAACTATTTTCGTATAAGTTTAAGCGCATAGCTTATAAAAGTAAGCTGTGAACAAATAATGAAATGTCATGACCTGTTTTTATAAGTTCTCCTAAACTGTCTCGTAAGTTCTTATGTTATGCTAGTAGATAAACTCAAATAAACCAATCCAAACAAGTCAATCCTTTTGCTATTGGTTTACTGACTCTTCTTTGTTGTATTCTTTTGTTTATGTGCAGTTCCACCTCTTCAGCTGCGCCTGCCAAGGGTAGCGGTTATGGTTTTGCTGACAAGGTTTCAGTTTCAGTGTGATATTATAATAACATCATACCATGGTTGTTTTTGTAGTTAGTTGTGGACATGACTTAGGGATTTGAGTTTGAACGGTTATGTTCCAAGTGACATATATAAAGATGTAGGCAAAGTCAAATTTGTCGACTATAGGATGAGATAATTGGTTCTGTGACAAATATTGAGCTGAACAGGATGATAAGGATTTAATGAATGCCAACAGGAATCGTAGGATAATTCATTACTTTTGTTAGCTGGTAAAGTGATCAGTTAGTTACAGTTACAAACACCCTGTTAAAAACATTGTTATGTGTAGTTAAGTTTGTATCCCTATTCCTTTGCTGCCTTGTATATAGGATGTAAAATAGACTTTTGTAAATCAAATAAGTTTAATCAGTTTTTTCTACAAATCTCAATATGGAAACAAATCACATGTCTCCTTTGCACGCCCCCTTTTCCATCCTTCCAATTAAAAGGTAAAACCTCACTCAAGTTAATGACTAAGATAGAGAATGCTGATATTTTATAGGGGAAGGGGCAAACAGGGTAAAGGTTATCTCATTCCCAGTGGAAAGATGGTTTCTTGCAATGCCTTTCAAATTTCAGCTTAACTCATTCATTTCATTTAGTGTTGGTAGTTCCTAGCAAATGTCAATCACTTGTCCAGACAAAAATATCTTATTTTTATGTTATTTGATGATACTGATTGTGGGCAATCATTAGATTGCAGATGGCATGACAATAAACATTCAAACAGTTAATCTATTACTTGAAACTCGCGGTAGTTCTTGTCGCCAAGGGGGAGCAACATGGTAAGCTCCAGTTACCAGCTGATTGAGCACTTTGTATGGTTATGTATCATGCATATGCAATAGCCCATGATTAGATTTCCACTTAATTGTGCTAGCCGTATGCATTCTGTTAGAGCTGTTTGTAAGTAGTTGATAACTGTTCCTCTTCTCTGTATTCCATAAATACAGAGTTCTGTACGACTCTATCACGTATGAATACTTAAATATACTTTTAGTCCCCCAAAATAAGATAACTATTGCTTTTGGTCCCTAAAACAAAGTCGTCAGTTTTTGGCACCTCTTTTCTGAAAATGATTACAATTGGCTCCTCTCCGAACTCTTTTGTTCCCTGTTTTTTTTTGGCTGAGAGGGATAAATGTGATCTTTTTCAGAAAAGAGAAACCAAAAGGTAACGATATTTTTAAAGGGACCAAAACCAGTTACAAGGTACAGCCCTATGTGAGGGACTTAAAAACATATAAGCCTATAATGAATTACAGAGTTTCTGATTTTATGCAATTCTCTCAATTTCTCTACATCTATCACCAACTCTCTAAATTTGATTTCTTCAATTTTTTTAATGGTCTACCCAACACTGCCAGATATTATGAATCTCTTAAAATTGAAATTGGTTTTAGTATATGCTTCTCTGATGGAATTGCAGTATCTAACTACAACTTGTAATGGAGTTAAAATACAGTAGGTGATTATGTGGGATAGTTTTAAGCATAAATACAAGGACTGATGAGTTTTACTCTTGTTTTGGCTAAAAGATATGCTATAAGTTTTATCTCAAACTTATATATAAGCATCCCCATTCACTGTCTCTGGTTGCAGGGCACCACCTATGGCATCTATGACCATACGCAACCTTATGCTGTATACTACAAATGAAAACTGGCAGGTAATTACTTTGAAACTCTGGGTTCTACAATTTCTTAATCTTGTCCAGTGTAGCATTTAATTGAATTTTTTTTTATTAGGTTGTTAATCTTAAGGAAGCGCGGGAGTTCTCCAGTAACAAAAATCACATATATGTCTTCAAAGTAATATATCCTACTTTACTAATTTTAATATGCGTGTGTAAATTGCTCTCCTTTTCTTTTTACGTTTCTTTAATAAAAATTATTTTCTGTTCTCAATGATGAGGATAACGTTGCTTTTTGTGCCTTACTCTCTGTTAGTTCTCACTTTTTTGTCCTGTCCAGAAACTGGAATGGCAATCTCTGTCTATTGATCTTTTGCCGCATCCAGACATGTTCGCAGATGTTGAAGAGGGGTCAAACCTGAGGGATGATGATGGCGCAAAAAGAGTATTCTTTGGAGGAGAACGTTTTATAGAAGGAATATCAGGAGAAGCATATGTAATACATACAGTTCCTCCAAGCTATTTTATAGATATTCTGTTTTATTATAGAATGTTATGAGTCATGAAATATAGGTTGGATGTATGATTACCAGATCACAATTAAGAGAACTGAATTGAATAGTCCACTTGGACTTGAGGTTCAACTGCACATCAATGAAGCTGTTTGCCCTGCGTTAAGTGAACCAGGTAAGTAAAAGGGCTCTCTTTGTTTTTATTGTATTTATATTCAATTGAATACAATGCATGTATATAGCATGAGGTTAATACAACATATGTGAACAGGACTTCGTGCACTTCTTCGCTTCATGACCGGAGTATATGTCTGTCTAAACAGGGGTGATGTTGATTTAAAGGCGCAGCAGGTTTCTTATTGTCTAACCTTTCTATGTCCTTTGAGCACACCAAGTCTCAGTAGTTTTTTGTGTGTATAAAATCTTGTTTCATTATGGCTTTCTCTGAGTCTATCTGTAACTGAATTGTCACAGCGGTCCACTGAAGCAGCCGGGAGTTCTCTTGTATCAATTGTCGTAGATCATATATTTCTTTGCATTAAAGATGCTGGTTTGTCTTTGGCCTGCACATAATTCTTTTTATGTTGATCTATATCTCCTTCAATTGTTATTGAATATCCTAGGGTTACTAGTATTATGTATAACGTCAGTTACAAAATGATCAAACAATTGGTATCTACATGCAGAATTCCAGCTTGAATTTTTGATGCAGTCCCTCTTTTTCTCTAGGGTAAGTTTTTTGATATTTTCTCTGCTGACGCCATAAGTTCTTGCACTCATTATTTTCTTGGGCCCTTGTTCATATATAAACCTCTCTTATACCTGTGTGTACTTGGTACGTGTTGCTAGCATATAATCCATATGAATGATTCAGAAAAAAGAATAAAAATATAAGCATTACATTTATGTGGTCTATGCTATTTTGGCATGATAAGTTTTCTTCTTTTAATAATTAGGCTTTTAGTGGCAGTAGACTCATACTGTTTGATTGACTATCCTTGTAGGCTAGTCTTTCTGAAGTAGACAATGACAAGAACTTGACCAAGATTACGATTGGTGGATTATTTTTGAGGTTTGTCTCTTTCAGCTCTGCTTGAACTATAGCTATTAAAAAAATTAAGTGATCTGTGTGTGTCTGCATGGTTGTGGGTGTCTGCGTCAGTGTATATGGAAACCAGGATCCAAGTTTGTGTCAATGTATTTTGTGCTAATAGATTTAAATGGAAACCAGGAGCCGACTCATCTGAACATATTGGTAATAGGTTATGAACCACTGCTTTTTTGGTTAGAGATATTCTGGACTGGAATGGGATAATAAACTAATGCAATTGAAAAGGAGGAAAATAAAAAAAAGAACATGAATTGCTTATATTCTTAAGAAGTGGCAATATCCTCGCGTGATTAATAATTTCGGTGGCTCTTGATAATTCAAATGACCTAATCTTCATATTCCATCACTTCAATGAAACTAAATTATAGTTTGTGTTTATTGGAATGCAGGGACACCTTTTCTTCCCCTCCATGTACTTTAGTGCAACCATCAATGCAAGCTGTCACTGGAGATGCTTTTCATGTGCCAGAATTTGGTATCAAGTTATTAACGCACTTATGCAACTATTATGTAATTTTTTAACCAGCTGTATCATTTGTTAATTATTTGTTTCTATCCTTTCTTTTGACAGCTAAAAGCTTTTGCCCTCCGATATATCCTCTAGGAGAACAACAATGGCAGTTGACCGAGGGTAGCCCTCTAATATGCCTCCATGCTCTCCAAATCATACCTTCTCCACTTCCACCATCATTTGCTTCTCAAACTGTTATTGACTGTCAGCCACTTATGGTATGTGCAGGTTTTTACAATAAATGCTCTGTTATGGACTTATAGTGCACCGTTTGTATATATTTTTGCCAATCATGTTATTTGAAGTTTTCTTCTTCTTCTTCTAGATTCATCTCCAAGAAGAATCATGCCTGAGGATATCCTCTTTTCTAGCTGATGGTATTGTTGTCAGTTCTGGTGACATTTTACCAGACTTCTCAGTAAAATCTTTTATTTTTACTCTCAAGGGACTGGATCTTACAGTTCCTTTTGACAAGACCAAATTGGATAATTCTCAAAGTGACATGGACGATACAATCCATAACTCCTTTACGGGAGCAAGGCTTCATATTGAAAGCCTTTTATTTTTAGATTCACCTTCATTGAAACTAAGAATGCTGAACCTTGAGAAGGATCCTGCTTGCTTCTGTCTTTGGGAAGGTCAACCAATTGATGCTACCCAGAAGAAGTGGACTGCCAGAGCCTCCCAGCTTACTTTGTCTCTGGAAGCATGCATAGGTACAACTGGACATCAGACCTCAGGATTGTGGAGATGTGTTGATCTGGCAGAAGCTTGCATTGAAGTAGCCATGGCAACAGTTGATGGAAGCCCGTTGTTGAAAATTCCTCCTCCAGGGGGTATTGTTAGGGTTGGAGTGGCTTGCGAACAGTTTTTGTCCAACACTTCTGTTGAGCAATTATTTTTCGTCCTAGATCTCTATGGGTATTTCGGAAAAGTTAGTGAAATGTTGGCAATGGCTGGAAAAGGGAAACAACTGGAGGACATTGGGAACAAATCTTTTAGTGGAAAGCTTATGGACAAGGTTCCTAGCGACACTGCTGTGAGCTTAGCAGTGAAAAACCTCCAACTTCGATTCCTGGAGTCTTCATCAATGAATGTTGAGGGACTTCCATTAGTGCAATTTGTTGGAGATGATCTGTTTACTAGTGCTACTCATAGAACCCTTGGTGGGGCTATTGTTGTTTCATCTTCTCTACGCTGGGAGAGTGTTGAGATAAGTTGTGTGGATGCTGAGGGGAAATTGGCATGTGAAAGTGTCTCTTCCTTGAGTTCTAGCATAAATGGTCCTTCACTGAGTGATAGTGAATATCCTCATCTAAGACCTGTATTCTGGGTGCATAAGAATGAAGGACATCTAATGGATGCAAATGCTCATTCTTTCCCTTTTCTGGACATAAGCACGGTTCATGTCATACCATTACATGAACAAGACTTGGAGTCTCATAGTTTGAATGTCTCAGCTTTTGTATCTGGTGTTCGTCTTGGTGGGGGAATGAACTATACTGAAACCCTCCTGCATAGATTTGGAATACTTGAGCCTGACGGAGCTCCTGGGAAGGGTCTTTGTAAAGGGTTGGAAAACTTACAAAAGGGACCTTTGTCAAAACTTTTTAAGTCTACTCCTTTGATTGATGATACAGAAGATGGTATGAAACAAAGAATGTCGTCTGATTTTCTTTAGTTGGTCAATTTGATTAATACTCCATCTGTCCCTAATTATTAGCACCTATTGAGAGAAAAAATTGTCTCTAAATATTAGTCCTCTTTCAAATTACTAGATGCACTTAATATTTCTTTTCAAAATATAAACCTAATCAGTACTTCTGCTTTGCTTTTGATTATAAAAAACAATATTAAATGCATCCATATACAAAAGATAATATAGTAATAGTTCTACACAAAATGCACACATTAATTACAATACCAACTTATCCTAATATATGTGAAAAATGTCAAGGGTGCTTATAAAAAGGGACAGAGGAAGTGCATAATATATTTATTCTAAGTTCATATTCCTTATGTTCAATGTCACATGTTTAATTTAAATTCAGTTTTCTAAATTAATAACCTTTTACCAGTTGAAAGCACAGGGGAAGGGAAAGGAACAGGTTTTCCCCACTTGAAGAAGCCAGATGATGTGGATGTAACTATAGAATTGAGAGACTGGTTATTTGCTCTTGAAGGGGCAGAGGATATGGCTGAAAAGTGGTGGTTCTCCAGTCACGAAGACGAAGGAAGAGAAGATAGGTGTTGGCACACATCTTTCCATAGTTTACAAGTAAGTGCAAAAGGTAGCCCAAGTAATGTTTCTGGTGGGAAAGGTCAAATACAAAAGTTACGGCATCATCCAGTAGAAATGGTTACGGTAAATTAATGCTTCTTTCTGCTTTTTCAAGATTTAATGCTTGTGTTTGTAAATTTATTGTTCCAAAGTACTGCAGAATCTAAGATTTACGGCGTGTTTGTTATAGATTAAAATAAAAGTGATTTTTGATATATTACTATGCATCATGATCAAAATGATCAAAATACACTTGGTATATACTTACTCTGGAAATGTTACATGTAATCTTTCTGGATTATATCTGATTTATTTGCTTTTGCTTTTTGGTTTGAACATGTTATAACCAAATATCCTTATTAAGATGGTTTTTTTGTCCTCTCATTTCTGCTGTCTATCTTTTTCTTAGTCAACCCACTATATTATTAAGAAACACCTCCGGAATCAACCTAGTCTTTCAGTTGTCTATCATACAATCTTAAATACTGAACCTGAACATGCAGGTTGGAGTTCAAGGGCTGCAAGTCCTGAAGCCTCATATCCTAAAAAACATTCCTTCATCAATGGTAATTGGCAACGGGGTTAAGGAACTAACTGACATAGTTGGAGGGGTTGGTCTTGAAGTTCGCTTAATATTATGTGAGGAGAATGTTGATGATGAAATGACTAACTGGGAAGTGGAAAATCTAAAATTCTCTGTTAGACAGCCGGTAATGAGCATTATAGATTTAAGTATGGGTCATTGTCTTTCTTTTATTAGATGGTTGTGTGTAATGTTTATTTTGCCATGCAGGTTGAGGCAGTTGTAACGAAGGATGAGCTTCAGCACCTTACTTTTTTGTGCAAATCTGAAATTGATTCGATTGGCCGAATAACTGCTGGAATTATACGGTTGCTTAAGTTAGAAGGCTCTGTTGGTCAGTCTGTAATTGATCAACTAGGGAACCTAGGTATGTTTCCAAAGTTTCTTATTCATTGAATTATGTTTTACTCAAAAAATTGGTAGAACATTTTTCCTTACCTTAAAATTAGGAATTGATGGGACTATTTTGTCTTTGGATCATTGCGCGGAAGTTGGATCTTGTATGCTGATGCACTCTTGTATCTTTCTTTTGTCCACTATCATCGTTATCATTATCTAATTAATGGCATGATGACTTGCAGGAAGCGAAGGCATTGACAAAATTTTCTCTGGTGAAAAGGTCAGTAGAGATGGTAGCATTGGTAGTAGAGGACGTTCTCCATTACCAAACCTGATATATGAAGAACCAAACAAAACTCCGGAACAGACATTAACTTTGCTTGAGGAAGCGGTTATGGATTCACAGACTAAAATCAATGACTTAATCAGTGACATTGGTACTTCTGAGTCTTCTTCCTTTCAACACCTTACCATCGTCAAACTAAGTCGAAAAATCGAGACTATGCAAGGTTTGTTGCTGCAATTGCGGAATCAACTTTAGGGTTCATCATTTTTGTTGTACAAATATATATCATCAATTGATTTTCAATTACATAGGTTATATACATATATTGTGTATAGAGGAGAAAGTCCTTGTTGAGTGTTTTACCATGTCAGGCGCCAAGGCTCTTCATTGTAACAGAAAATTTTGTTTCTTTGAGCAAAAGTAAAATCTTTTCCGACCATGTAATTAGCATGATAATGGTAACTACAATTCCAGTGACTCGTTTTGCTAAATACTTTATTAAGGTTGAGAAGAATTTTTTGTTTTGTTTTGTTGGGATAATATAGTTGGGAATGGTTTAGGTTATTGATCTAAGGACAACTACATCGAGCCTGTTAATTGTCTTGAATATGAAGAAGGTAGTGTTAGAAAAAGTTATTCTTGGAGGTTGAGTTAGTTTTTGGCCTCCATGGTAATTTTGCTAAGAGTTGTCTGATTGGGATCAATGTGGACTCCAGATTTTTGGACTTAGCGAGCGAGTTACTCCATTGCAGACTAAATAATTTTCCCTTCAAGTATCTTGGTTTTCATGTTGGTGCTAATACAATTCTATTGGGAACCTCTAATCAGTGGGAACCTCTATCACTCGTATCTCTAGGAGGGAAATGAGTTTTTCAACAATCTATCTCAATCTTGTAGAAGCTCATCTCAAGTCTTAAAAAGGGGTTCTTTATTAAGACTATCTTGGTCAAACTTAGAATTTATTAGGATAGGGATTAGGAGACTTAATCTGCTTCCAAATCCATAATGTACTTTGAAACATCTTAGTGAGTTCCTCATACGAAACCATACGTAGACTTCATCTACTTCCAAATCCATCTACTTCCAAATCCATGATTCGACGGGTATCCTTATCATTTTTTTAATTGGAAAAAGATTGAGGAATTCTTTTTCCACCCTATAAGGAAAAGAAATATCCTATGCAATTTCAAAAATATTTCCAAAAATCGGAAATATAATTTTTGTGTGCACCTACATATTTATAATTCATTCGGGAAATGCACTTTCAAGAATTTTCAGAAATACACTTACAATAAAATATCATATTGAGTACATCTTCATTTTTGTTGGAAATTCACCAAAATCTATGATGAATTTCTACCAATCTTGATGAACAATATTTTGATATCACCACACAATGATAATGAATTATATGAAAAGAAAAGAAGGAAGACAATTATTTTTTACGGGGTTTCTCTCTGCCCACAAATTGTGAAAAACTTTGTTATTCACTTGTTCTCTAAGATAGTGTAAATTCTGTAAATACAACTTAAGTGATTTGATTGCAAAAAAGGGTTATTCCCTATTTATAGATTTATGTTAGCTTGCTCTCTAAGCCAAAAACCCAAAATTATAAAAGTCTAAAATACCTATTTTGGAATTAAATCAAATCTATTCTATTTTAGATGTAAATCAAATCTATCTAAATCTAAAATAAATCTGTGTGTAACAAACTGTTTTCACACTTCTAAATCAAATCAAATCTTTTCGACACTTCCTTGTCTCTATCGAGAAAATTGCTCCGACACAAGGAATTACTTTCAACACACCACCTAATTCATTGTGTCGAAGCTATCTACATTCAACATAGCTCCTAGTCTTCGAAATACTTTGACCTGCACATCCTTCGTCATGATGTCTGCAATTTGATTCTCAGCTCTGTAGTGTTCCAAGTTCATCTTTCTATCTGCTACCTGCTCTCGAAGATAGTGGAACCTCATTTTGATGTACTTGCTTCAACCATGAGCTATCGGGTTCTTTGCCAAAATTGATAGTTGACATGCTGTCGATCTTCATGGTAATTGCTCTATGATCTTTCTCTATTATCTCTTCGACCAAATTCACCATCCAAGTTGTTTGACATGCACAAAGAGAAACAACTATGTAATCTGATTCGCATGATGATAATGTAACTACTGGCTCCTTTCTCGAGCTCCAAGCAACTAGTGCACCACCTAGCATAAACACACAATCTGCTGTAGATTTTTGATCATTAACTTCACTACACCAACTTGAATTAGTGTATCCCACTAACTTGCATTCTTTTCCTTTATCAGTTGCAGGAAACAAAATACCATAGTTGAGAGTTTCTTTAAGATACCTTAGTGTCCTCTTCGCCGCTGCTAGATGTGATACCTTTGGCTTCTGCATGGATCTATTTACCATACCTACATTATATGCTAAGTCATACCTTGTGTGACAAAGATATCTTAGTGACCCAATAAGTCTTATGTATTGGGTTGGGCCGACATCATCTACATCTACATCTTTCAACAGTTGCAACCTTGGTCCAGCAGGTGTCGAAGTCAGGTTGCATTCTTTCATCTTAAATCTCTTGAGAATTTCACTTGTATATTTTATTTGATACATCATCAAACCTCCACTTCTCTTGTATAATTCGATGCCAAGGAAATATGAAATGTCACCCAGATCCGACATTTCAAATTTATTGCTGAGATCACTTTTGAAGTCTTCGATCTCACTTTTGCAGTCACCTGTTCTTAACAAGTCATCGACATAGAGATATAGTATAAACAATTTACTATTGCTTATTCTTACATATACTTCATGTTCAGTTGTGCACTTCACAAATTTCTCCTCCTTTAGGAAACTATCAATCTTCTTATTCCAAGCTCTTGGAGCTTGTTTCAATTCATACATGATTTTATGCAACATGTACACTTTTATCTCTTTGTTATGTTTTACAAATCTAACTGGTTATTTAACATAAACTTCTTCGTCTAATGGTTCATTCAGGAATGCACACTTTACGTCCATCTGACATATGTGCCAATTATTTATTTCTGCTAGACCAACAACCAACCTGATGTTCCTATTCTAGCCGCAGGTGCAAAAACGTCATTAAAGTCTATTCCTTCTTTATGGAGAAATCCTTTCGCCATAAGCCTTGCTTTGTGTCGAGTTACTTCTCCTCTGGGATTTATCTTCACTTTGTATACCCACTTGACATCAATTGCCTTCTTGCCTTAAGGCAATTCGACAAGTGACATAGTATTGTCTTCGATGAACTTCATTTTTTCGTTCATTACTTTCACTCACTTCTAATTCTTCAACAATTCAGCTGCATTGACTGGTTCGACATCTGTATAGAAAGCATAATGTACCAGTTCACCTTTGTTATCAACCATACCATCTGATGTAATCACACATTCTTGAAACCTTGCAGGCATGCGTCTTGTTCTTTGAGGTCTTCTTGTACTTGGTTGATCTATAACTGCTGGTTCCTCTTGTCAAACTTCTCTTTAGACTTGAGTTTTTGGTTCTTCAAGTAGGATTCCCACTGAATCTTTCTTGACATTTTCAGTCCAATCTTATTCTTTAAGCTCATATATTATCACATCCTTGTTGATCACAATCTACTTGTTCACTGGGTCAAATAACTTGTAACCTTCCGTCGAATGATATCCAACTAAAATCATTTGACTCAACTTGTCATCAAGTTTTCTTCTCAAATGATCTGACACATGTCTATGTGCAATAGATCTAAATACCTTCAGATAAGCTTCACACCAGACCAACATTCTTCTGGAGTAATTCCTTCTAACTTCTTTGCAGGACATCTTTTTAAAATATATGTTGTAGTTGACATAACTTCCCCTAAAACTCTTTAGATAAATGCTTGCCTTTCAACATACTTCTCACCATATTCATGATGGTTTGATTCTTTCTTTCTGCAGTTCCGTTCTGCTGTAGAGTGTAGGGTGGCACCACCTCATACACAATTCCTTCTTTTTCATATAACTTGTCGAATTCTTTCGACACATACTCTTCACCACCACCAGTTCTCAAAACTTTGAGCTTTCGATCACTCGGTCTTTCGACCATAGACTTAAACTTGGCAAATACCTCGATCACTTCACTTTTTTTCTTGATCAGGTAAGTCTATAGTTTTCGACTGAAATCATCTATGAGTGTAACAAAGTATTTGTTACCTCCAATCGAATCCACCTGAATTGGTCCACATACATCAGAGTATATGACTTCAAGAATAGTCTTTGACTTGCTTCCTGCATCCTTGCTAAAGCTATTTTTGTGTTGCTTTGCCTGCACACATTCTTCACAAACCTCGTTTGAAATGTCGATTTATGGAAATCTTAAAACCATATTTCTTCTCTTCAAGTATCTGATGTCTCTGAAGTTGAGATGGCCAAGTCGATAATGCATATCCACTCATCCATGCTAGGTGCAGTCGAAAGACACTTGTGCTCTATCACATTAAGTTCAATCTTGAAGGTTCTATTTTGAGACATAGGGGCCTTTAAAATTAATCTTCCATTTGCGTTGACGACTCTCTTCATCTTGTCTTCGACCAACACTTTGTACTTCTCTTCGACCAACTGCCTTATACTGAGAAAATTTCTCTTCATGTCTGATATGTAGAACACATTGGAAATTACTGACCACTTGCCATCTTTCTTCATAATCATAACATCACATATACCTTCAGCTGCTAGGGTATTTCCATTTGCAAATTTCACCGTGTTCTTCATCGAGGGTTTTATGTCGACAAACCAATCTTTTCTTCCAGACATGTGTGATGAGCATCCTGAATCCAAGTACCATTGGCCCTTGAATCTATCTTCATCTCTTATTGTGACCATCAATATTATCTTTTCTTCTTCATGTTTTGCAAACTTTGCATCACTCTCTTGATTCTTTCGCTTTTCTGGATAATAACTAGAATAGTTACCATACTTCTGACAATTGAAATACTGAATGCGACTCTTGTCAGGTTTTCGACCACCACCTCTTTCTCTATGCACACCACCACCTCTTTAGTTGCCTTGGTATGGTCTTCTCTAATTCGACATGTTTTCTTCGTGCTGATTTCCTCTACCAGTCAAGTTATTGTAGCCACCTTTATCTTTATTGTCGAACCACTTTCCTTTACCTTTCTTGTCTCTTGCTGATTGAGCCTGTAAAGCCACATCACTCTTCGACTTGCCTGCAGCCCTTTGAGCCATTCTCTGTTCGAGAGATTCAAGCGTCCCTTGAAGCTCTTCCTTCTACAAAAATGACATGTCATTCGACTCTTCTATGGAAACTACCACATGGTCGAATTTTAGAGCCAAAGATATTAAGATCTTCAAAACAACAACTCTTGTTGTTAACGTCTCTCCATAAGTCTTGATTTGATTCTTTAGTTTCGTAACCCTAGTGAAGAAATAAGATATGCTTTCGCTATCTTCCATCTGAAGCAATTCATATGTTCTTTTGTGAGTTTGTAACCTCACCTCTTTCCCCTTCTCAGCGCTTCCAACCAATTTCTTCAGAATCTCCCAAGCTTCTTTTGCAGATTCAACATCACTAAACTTTCCGAAATTGTCTGGGCTGACACATTGATAAATTATAAAAAGAGCTTTATAATTCTTCTTCTTCGATCTTTGTATTATGCTTCTTCTTCTTCTTCTTCTTCTTCTTCTTCTTCTTCTTCTTCTTCTTCTGAAGCGTCTTTATCAAGCGGTTCTAATCCATGTTTCACAAGATCCCAAAGACCTTGAAAACAGAATATAACCTTCATCTGTTTGCGCAAATTCTCATAGTTATCACCTTTGAGAAATGGGAGATTTGATGAAAAGTTTTCGTTAGCGTAATTCATCGCCATCGTGAATTTCTTCTTCTTCTTCTTCCTTGATCATTCTTCTCTTGAATCACTGATCCGAAGCTCTTGATACCATACGTTGGAAATCCACCAAAATTTATGATGAATTTCTACCAATCTTGATGAACAAGATTGATATTGCCATACAATGATAATGAATTATATGAAAAGAAAAGAAAGAAGACAATTATTTTCTGCAGAGTTTCTCTCTGCCCATAAACTATGAAAAACTTTGTTATTCACTTGCAACTGCAAATTTTATGAATACAACTTAATTGACTTGATTACAAAAAATAGAGGTTACTTTCTATTTATAGATTTAGGTTAACTTGCTCTATAAGCCAAAAACTCAAAACTATAAAGCCCAAAATACCTATTTTGGAATTAAATCAAATATATTCTATTTTAAATATAAATCAAATCTATCTAAATCTAAAACAAATCTATGTGTAACAAACTGTTTCCACACTTCTAAATCAAATCAAATATTTTTGATACTTCTCTCGTCTCTGTCGAACAAATTACTTCAACATAAAAAAATTACCTTTAACAATTTTGAGCCGACATAAAAATTCATTTCTCAAAAGATGCAACTTTTCTTTACTAATTTATTAATTTTCATTACTACTACTGTTTAGGAATAGCAGTTGAAGGTGAAACAAAAATGGAGTAAAAAATTTGTTTTGTTATTATACATATTTTTTTTATTGCGTAAGAAATTTAGATATTAATCATTCAACATTAAAATAGTAAATATCTGTTTATTTCATTTTATTGTTTATTTCATTTTATTTTTTAATATAAATGTATCCGTTTTTTTAGCATGAAAATTAATTGAATTATAATGATGATCTCCGTTTAATATAAATGTTTAAAAGAAATATTTTTTTGATGAACTTGCAGATTATTTGTATTGTTTCTTTATTATTGCATAGATGAAAATTTCTTTCTTCACCCTTATACCTTCTTAATCATCTCTAGCAAAATTATATTTTTACTTTTAGAATTCGGAGATGTATTACCGAACAAACTAAATTTTATTTTTCTGGGGTGATTTCAGAGATGTATTACCGAAGTTACATAATATTATTTTTTGGGGTGGGTTCGAAGATGAATTTCCGAAGATACGTAATGAACACTTTCGGAAGTACATTTCTGAAATAACAGTGACTGATATGCAAAACATAACTGAAACATAGAGAAAATAAAAACAGAAATCTTGAAACATAGATACAACATAAATGTTGAAACATTGATATTACATAAACAATAACATAAATTAAATATTTATAGTCGAAATTACGTAGATATTGAAACATAAATTTAACATTATATATTGTTATAAACGAGTAACTGAGGACGTCGCAATATTTTGATAACATCTTCAGCATATCTCTGAATTTTTACATCCAATTCAATCTGGCCCTTAGTAGAGTATTGGCGAAAAGTACTCCACATAACCTGTAAATCGTCCCCCATCTTCAGCTCAAACTTGGTGAACTTGATCTTTCCATCAGTGTTAAGTGATGGTGAACGATACTCGAGCTTGACTACCATTTGATTTTCTGGATATTGCAAGAGAGAGTTGAGCATGGTAATGAGTTCGGTGAGAGGCGTATCTTTAAAATGAGTAAAAAGGGTTATCTTTAAAACGGTGTTCTACGACAATTATGCCCCAGTCAAAAGTTGTTTGAATTTCATTATGTTGATTTTGGAGCATTTGGGTCACCATGTCCCATTCTCTATAAAAGTCTCCCTTGCTATCACCCAACTATTTCTTCAATGCCACATGCGCAAATTCGACTATCTTCGTTGGAGTGTTTTCCAAGTGTCAAAACCTGTCCGTCCAAGCACACACCACTTTCTCTTTCAGTGTATCAAGAATAGTAATTTCAATATATTTTAGAAAATTTAGAAACGTGACACACAAGTCCTAAAATGTACCACATTCTCAGCATACAACTCTTCTGTAGAAGAATTCAATATATTTTCCCATACATCCATTATATTCTCCACCACAACACTAACTTTGACAATGTTTCCGTCTTCACCATTGAAGTCTTTGGTGCCAACCGCCGGTTTGAGCTTAACTCTCACATTTTTATATATGATACCGATAAAGTAATGCATATGATTTAGGAAACACACTTTCAACCGCATTCATAAGAGCGTTATCTCGGTCAGTTACAATGACACTAGGCAGATTTTGTGGATCTTTTAACAAAATCTTGCATATATCCAACGCCCATGTAACATTCTCTGATTTCTCACATTTGAGAAATACAAATCCAACCGAAGAAGTTTTATCCGTAGAAGTGACACCAACAATTTATAGAAGCGGAAGCCTATACTTATTGGTCTTGTACGTTGAATCAATTATAAGGACGGTCACAAATGTGTTGAACAACTTGATACTTTTTGGATGAGTCTAAAAAATATCACAGACACTAACTTTATCATCAAACAATCTGTACCTTGAAATATAGTAGTTATCGTCCAAAAGTTTCAACAACTGTTGCATTTCGGACCTTGGACCTCTACTTGCAATAAACTGTTTATAACGTTCATTATATACCATCTTGATATTTGAAACATTTTATGATCGTTTCCATTTCAAATTTACAAGTATGTTTCTTGGTGCAACTTTGATTATTGATATTTCCAAAATAATTTCCAAAATAATTTCCTTCTCCTCCGACTTAAGTCGACCTACAATTAGATGACCTTGTAGCTTGGTGTCTAACACATGGATATGTTTACCAAAAATGACAAAAAAATCGTCATGTATCATCCACCCTACATGATCCGCGCAATTTGAATGAACACTCACATTTTCTCGATCCAGTGTCATCATGTTTTAAATTTCGAACTTTTGTAACATATTTTCCACTTCTCTCGCATCTCATGGTTACAAATGCTTGTCTTTTACTAGTTCCATTGTTGGACCTTTCAATTACAACACCAAAGTCGAGTTTTCTAGCTTTCATTCATACACAATCAAGCAAATGTTGTCGATTATTAAAAAGTTGATCATTTGCAAATTGGTGTCTAACGTCTATGTCGACAACAATCGATTTAATATCGTTTTTCACCTCATACGGCTTAGTATCATTATTCACATTCTCTGAATCATCCTTGAAAAACATGTCAGAGTGCACCATATCTAACACGGACAAAAACATATAAATTGTTAATAATTTTGTTTCTGTAACAGGGGAAATTTCGGAAATGTATTTCTGAAATAAGTTAGGTGGGTTTCAGAAATACATTTTCGAAGTGACACAATTTTTCATCTAAAAAATCATCATCAATGCAAGGAATTGAGAGATAAAATGAGAAATATTTACCTTAAATTGTATTTTTCTATGTACTCTTTGACATGATAAAATACTTGAAACTTCTTTTGGAGACGGAAAATTGATTGAGTTTTTGGTGAGAATTTTGGTTAGGAGAAGAACTTGAATACAATGAAATAATTCATTGAGCAATATGGTATAACTACATATTTTCAGAATATTTAAATACAACGTTTAACTAGAAATAGATGGATAATAAATTTGTAGGTGTACACCAGAAATATATTTTCAATTTTTAGAAATACTTTTAGAATTTCGCGTGGTACATTAAAATAATATAGTGTGAAAAAAGAAATAGTCAAAAGATTTTATTACAAAGAAGAAAGCGAAACCAGATCTTTTACAACAGGCCCCTCCCAAGGGTTACCACCACACTAAGTTCTAAACCCAAATTATTTCCTTAATCCTATCAGTCTGTGAGCATCAGCATTTTGATTTCTAGGGATAAACATGACAAAACTACCTTAAAGTCTCTAATGAAAGACCTGCAATCCTGAACTAAAACATCAATAACAGTAAAATTCAGAAACCCATTAATACAGTCCACTACCCCAAGAGCGTCTGATTGCACCACTATTTTGTCAAGCCTCAATTCTTTTGCCAACTCTAGACACCATCTGATGGTCATAACTTCCGCAACAATCGGTTCCATACTCACAAACACTTTCTTGCTGGCTGCAATAATAACCTCCCTAGCACAGTTCTTGATCAGACAGCCAAAAGAGATGACACCATGAAAGATATTGTACATAAGCATTAAAACTAGTGTAAACAATATTCTATTTATCTGACTCTACACGAATTATCTCTCACATTATATTACAAATAATAAAATAAAATAATTTCAAATATATATATATATATATATATATATATATATATATATATATATATATATATATATATATATATATATATATATATATATATATATATATATATATATATATATATATATATATATATATATATATATATATATATATATATATATATATATATATATATATATATATATATATATATATTTCAAATATTTTAAATAATAAATATAAATTAAAATATTAAAATATTGACTACATGTTTAATATTTTAAATTATTAAAACTAAATAATAAATTACATAATAAAATAAATGGGACGGAATTGAGGTCAGCACCATTATTCCTTTTATCCGAATTATTTTTATATTTTTAATTGGAGAAATTGTAAATCCGAACCTAAATTCAACCAAAGTAAGTTTTTTCCGTCAAATTCGAAAAAAATTCGGATAAAAATAATTATATTGTCATACCTACTTATTAAATTGGTGCTCAAATTGAAGGAAATTTAGTTTAATTTTTAGAAATGGAATAATAATTAATAAAGGAGTTACAAGGAACAAGTGATGATTGAAATACCACATGTGAGACAATAAAACTTAACTCGAGGCTCAAATCCTAAACCCCTAATTCCTCTAACATGCAACACAAAGATATTAATTTATATACTTTATAATTCCTTACCTAGTAAATTCTAAGTTTGACCAAGATAGTCTTAATAAATAGTTCACCTCTTTAAGAATTGAGATGAGCTTTTTTACAAGATTGTGATAGATTGTTGAAAAGCTCATTTCCCCTCTCTAACGGTGATGGCTCGAGTCAAGATGAAGAGGGAATGTGAGGATGGTTCAAAATGTTAGCTTGCACTCTTGATTGATGAGGAAGACAAATAAATTAAGCTTGCATGCAAGGATTAAATGACATGCAAGAACACGACACACGTTTTCTTCTCTCTTAACTTAGAGTGAATGAAAGAAGAAGAGGGGGAAAAATCTAATTTCCTTTTCTCACGCTTGACTTATATATTTTTAAAAATTTCATTCATTAGAGGTCAAATATCTAATTTAATTAACAACAATGAAAATCCATTTGAGTTTTAAAAAATTACAGAAAACAAACTAATATTTTAAAAAAAAGAATTTTATTTAATTTCTTGTAAAATTTAACCTGACTCGCTGTTAATATTCAAAATTTTCCTACTTTTAATCTGTTAATAGACTGTTATGTTAGATTTTATTTTTTAAATACTAAATTAAATTTTTATTTTTATTTTTATTTTTATTTTTATTTCTAAACAATTCAGATTTTATAAAAATAAATAAAAAAAATAAAAAATTGGTTCCTAAAATGATTTGAACTAAGGACCTTTAAACCACACACTTACCGCCAATCAATATACATTAGAGATATATAATTCTCATGATTTATAGTAATATTAAAAAATAAATAAATTTAAAACAAAAATTATAAATCTAAATCCATTCAAATTAATGATAATCACTTTACAAGTAGACCAATCAATTAATGTTGTTATTACTTCTAATCATAAATACTTAACTTAATAATTCAGAATAAATATTTATTTATTTACTTATTTTAAATAATACACAAATTTAAAAACATAATTAATAAAATGTAAATTCTAAATATAATTAATCAAATAGAAATAAATTGATTAATATTTAATTTAATTATTATTAAATTAATTTATTTTTAATTTATTTGAATTAATTAAATAATTTTAATAATTAAATGACTATTTAAATTAAATTAAATTAAATGTTATAATAATTAATTGAATTACTATTATATTAATTAAGTATTATTTAATTTGAATAATTTTAAATAATTAAATATTTATTTCTGTTATTCAATTTATTTCTATTTGATTAATTATATTTAGGATTTAAATTTTATTAATTTTATTTTTAAATTTATATTTTATTTAAAATAAATAATATTTATTTGCATTTTATTTGAAATAAGTAAATAAGTAAATATTTATTCTGAACTATTAAGTTAAGTATTCATGATTAAAAATATTAATAATAATTGGTGTAGTTGTAAAGTAAACACTATTTAATATTAAGTGACTTTGGTTTGAGAGTCATGAGTTTTGTTTTAGACTGGACCTGTGGCTGACCCAATGTCGAGCGCGATCCAATTCATATCAACATCAAGGACGAGTCAAAGTGTTGGCCCAACCGTTGGGGTCAGTGGAGAACATGTTCTCCATGTGCTCCTCATTCGAGGACACACCACCAATCGAACCCGCACACCTCATATGACTAGAGGAACTGCTTTGCCCTTCGTAACGGGCAAGCTCATCCACTACCCATGGAGTGTGGAGCGGTTGACCCAAGACGATGAACACAAACTGTTCATCCCTACTTTTATGTGGGAATCCTGGCATTCACCCGTTGTAGGCCTGGACACTCAGCCCATAACAGAGACCATTGACCAAACGCTGAAGGCTCACTATAAAAACTCTCCTCTATAGGAGAGTCAGATATTCTATTCTTTATCCTTTCTTACTTACCTCTTCAACCGAACTGACTAAAGCATCAGAGTGCCTGCAGGTACATCACCCCCCCCGGTTGATCATTCAATACTACAGACGTATTGTTGGCCACTCACCTATTTTGATTAATTGGTAAGATCAATTACAAATTTTGTATTTTTTGTTTTAAATTCTGAATTATTTAATACTACTATAAATTATGAGACTTATATGTCACAAATGTACATTGATGTATTTTTCGTTTTAATTTCAGAATTGTTTAATATTAGTATAAATCATGAGAATATCCTGTCTCCAATATACATTGTCCAAGTGGTAAAGGCATATGATGCAACTTAAAGTTCTATGCGTTTGAATTCTTTTAGCAATAATTTTTTTCCTTTTTTTGGATATTTTTAAATCTGAATTGTTTAAAAATAAAATTAAAATAAAAAATAAAAAATTAATTTATTATTTAAAAAATGAAAAATAAAAAATTAAATCCAACATGACAGTCCAAACACGATTTAAAAGTAGAAAAATAACCAATTTATGAAAACTAATATAACCCAATTAACTTTTGTAAAGGATTAAATCAAGTCTTTTTTTTGTCGGAGATTAATTTAGATTATGTAGTTTTTGTGAAGAACTAAAATGAGTCTTCAATCTTACAACAGAAACAACTAAGCTTTATTCCACTAAGGGTGGTGAGCTACATAGGTTAACTTGCGTCATAATGTTCTATTCAAGATCATGCTTCTATTTGAACCGTTAATCTCAAGATTAATAACTTCTCTTATGGTCTATCAAGATCTTTCACCCTCTTTAATTATTTGACTTATCTTCATCTAATCTACTTTACTCACCATAAAATCTACATGTCTAAACCATCTAAGCCTATTCCCCCTATTTTCTCTACTATAGGTGCTTATTCCAACATTTTCTCTAATATTTTCATTTTTAATTATATCCTATCCAGTCTTACCACATATTCAACACAACATCCTCATCTCTACACTTACTTTATTCTCGTGTTGATACTTAACCGTCAAACATTTTTTCACGTACTACATCATATGTCTTACCATAGTCTAAGAAATTTTTTCCTTCAGCTTGAGCGGTACCTTTGAGTCACATAGAACTCCCAAAGTTTTCATTCATTTGAGTATCCAACTTGAATTTGATGATTTACATCCCTTTATATTTTCCCATCATTTTGTATTATAGATCCAAAAGATTTAAACCGCGTGACTTGGAAAATGATATGGTTTTCAACTTTCACCTCTAGGTTAGAAACACTTATTCTTTTGTTGAACTTACATTCTATATGCTCCATATTACTTTTGATTAAGTGAAAACCATGTGTTTCTAAAATTTGTCTTCAATCTCTAATTTAAATTCTTCTTCAACTCTTCAAGTAAGACTATATCATCTTCAAAAAGCATGCATATCGGTTCTAGCTCTTGGATGTATTCTATGAGTACACCCAAAATTAAGGCAAAAAGGTAAGAGCTTATGGTTGAACCTTGATGAAAACTTGTTATAATGAAGAAATCATCTATCTTTCCCCTTTATGTTCGTACACTAGTCGATACCCCTTCAAGTATATCTTGGATAGCACGAATATATGCAATTCTAACTCCTTTATTCTCTAGAGCTATCCATAAAATCTCTCTAGGCACTCTATCACACACCTTCTTTAAGTCAATATAAATTAAGCGCAAGTCTTGTTGGTCCATCTGATAATAGTCTATCATATATCATAGTAGATAAATTTTCCATAGTTAACCTTCTAGGCATAAAACCAAATTGATTCTTAGTGACTTGAGTTTTTTTCTTAGTCTACATTCAATCACTTTTTTCCATAACTTCATGGTATGACTTATAAGTTTAATTTGCATATAATTTGCACAACTTTGTATATGCGCCTTGTTCTTATAGTTCAGAACTAGAGTGCTTCTTTTTCATTCATCCGACATTTTGCTTTGACTTCATAATTTTATTAAAGACTTTTGTAAGCCACTCAACACCACTAACTCCAAGAATTTTCTACAATTCAATAGAAATGTTGTCTAACCTAACCGTCAAAATGTTACTCATTATTTTTAACATTTCTTTTACCTCTTATTTTTGATTCTGACAGTAGTAATTATAATTTTGATCATCTTTTCTAATATCTAGCCTGCTAAAGTATAGTGAGATATCACATCCTTCATTAAATAAATTGTAGAAATTTTTTTCCACCTATCCTTTATATCTTTTTCTTGAACCAAGAATCTGCCTTCTTCACTTTAACACACTTCATTTGATCCAAATCTCTTATCTTTCTTTCTCTTTCCTGAGCACAAAACACAAAACACTACATCATTTAAAATAAAATATTTTGCCGCTTGAGCCTTACCCATAACATATCATTTCCATAAGATTTCCATTTTTACTAATTTTCATTCACTACAAATAACACTTTAAGAATTTAAATCTTCTTAACATTACTGTAACATTAACAGATGTAAAGTGTGTAAAAAATATCAAGCAGCTTAAAAATGAAAATTTTCATGAAGTGGATCATGAAAAAGTTTCTAACAAACAATCATCAAGAGAAATTTGAGTAATCCAATTACATTCAACTCAAACTATTTCTTTTTTTAGGTATGTTTGATCACATATGTTCTTCGATTCTGTATTTAATGTGTGCATAAAACAAGGGAATTTATTTGTACACCTCGTATAGGTGGGAAAAAACCTCTGAAAACTCAAAAATACCCTTCGGAGATACATCTCCGAACACATCCTAAATCAGAGTGTTTCAGAGATGCATCTTCGAAAACATACAGTGATATTTTCGGAGATACATCTTCGAAACACCCTGATTTGGTTAATTCAAAGATGCATCTCCGAAACCTTGGACAATGATATTTTTTTAAAATCATCAATGTGTTGTTAAATAATTAGATGAAAACGATAATAAAAACGCAAATGAAAAATGATAAGAAATAAAAAACGATAGTAGACACAATAAATTGTTAAAATAAAAAAATTAATACAATAATTATTCATAAATTGTTCTGAAATTAAAAAAAGGCATAGCCTATTGCGTATGCCTGATCCTCACTTCCTGGACCTCCTCTATCTGCTGTATACCGCCACACACGCTGCCTCTCCAATCATCCTCTCTACAATGGCCAACGCCTCAGGACCGCCCCAGTCAATGATATCTATGTCTAAAGCGTCCCGCCCAATCATCTGTATCCACTGAAAAATTGACAAGAGATTAATAGAATGGTCACCCCCGGTCTGCTGGTTCTCTAAGATCTCCTCATGAGCTGATCTAGATGGACGTCCAGGAGCATCCAATGTCATGATATGATATGACACCGTGTAGAACCATGTCAAATATCCCTCAACAAAGTGCCATTTGCTGGATGCCTGCATCCTTCAACATTCCTCTGGCACCAAATGATGCTCCTAGTCCTAAAATATGCCATCCAAATTTCAGTGAGGAATGGTGTCAGAATATACCTAAAATGGAGATTTAGGTATGGTCTGCACATAGTCAAACTGCCGCATGCATCTCTCCTGGAGTGGTTAAGTAACCTTCTTCTGATAGGAAGGTGTAACGGGAAGGCAATGTCATCAAGTGTGATTGTAATCTCCCCATTAGGCAAGTGAAAAGATAACGTCTCCTTGTGCCACCTCTCGACAAATTCCCTCTGCATGTCGTGGCTAATGGTACTGTAATTGGAACAACAAAGGCCGACAAGTCCGGAGGAAAAAATAGCCTCTCTGAACCAATCCTCATCAGGGTGATACAACTCATATATCTTCTATGTGTGGTTCACTCACTTTAGTGACCGCCGTTTCTGTAAAGATAAATAATTAATATCAATTTTAACATATTAACGTGTAAATCATTAAAATGAAAACTATAACAAAAATTAATATACATGTCCCTCCGAAACATATCGAGTGACATGATCGGTGTAATATATCACGAGGGAGGTGTTAGACAACCCTCTTGGAAAACTCGGGTTAGCCTCCTCCTCGGCTTCCGGAACATCAACCATTTCAGATTTTGGAACCTGAACCCACTCGAGTTCCTTCTCCCCCTAATCCTTAGACGAGGACGCACGTGAAAGACGACTTCTCAGAGTAGAAGTTGATGTTCCCTCCACTTCCTCCTGCGATACCCGACCGCGTCCTCGACACTTCGTAGTCTGCTCAACTCTCTCTCGTCGAGCGAATGCAGTTTGGCTAGGCCTACCAAGTCTCAATCTGTTGGGATTCTCTACCATTTTTCTGGAAAAGCAAATAATCGTTAATCAAAGGTAAGCGAACAAACAAGAACATGTTTGGAAAAAAAACTTAGGCCTATTTTCAGAGATGCATCTCCGAAACTCCTCAGATGAGTTTTTGGAGATGTATCTCCGAACAAACCTGCGACTTCCATAACCAAAGCTTCAACCTAACAACACTATTTTTACACCAAAATTCAATTTTTACATATAAAAACAAGCTTTTTACCGGTTATACATAAACTAAACAACTTAAAATACAAATGCAAAGATTAAAAAGAGTTGGAGAACTTACTCAAATTTGAAGCTTTTAGAGTTGTTGAAATGTGTTGAAATTGAGAGCTCGAGTGAGTTGTAACAAGTGCAAATGAATAGACAAACTTGAATGAATTTTGAAAGTAGAGATTTTGGGGTGATTGATAGTTAAAATTTGGAAGAAATGAGAATGATGAGTGATTGTTCGTAATTGTTATTGTAATGTCCTAATTCAGTGATGTATCTCCCAAACATCCATGCTTTTGAAAAAAAGTATTTCGCTAATACATCTCTGAAAATATCCCAAAAAAACAAAATGTAGTGCATTCAGAGATACATCTCCGAATTTGAGACTAAAAACAAAATTTCATAAGAGGTGGGTGGGTAAGAAAGTATAAAGGTGGGAAAATTTTTTCCTAAAACAAAAGTTCTAAATAACTTTTGTAAATGGACTTTTTTAAAGGATCATTTTTGTACATTTTCATACTACAACATTATTTGTAATAATTTAAACTTTCAAGTATCCATCTAAAGGTCGTCTTTGAAAATTTGTCCATCCATCAAAAACCATGTTAATCTCTTTTGAATTCCAAATTGATTTAATTGATTTAGAAAACCTCTCAATATGTTCTTTCTCTTTTTGCAAGAAAGTTGTCCTCAATTCATTATATCCTACACAAAACTCAATCCAACCCTTACAATTACTTGACCGTTATAACAATCATTAATAGAAAGTTCAATAACCATGAGAATGAAAGAAAAATCTCTAAAGAAAATTTAATTTTCATTTTCAAATCATCATCAAGCTTCTTTTTGATACAATGTCCCTCTTTTAAAAATCATAAATCTTATTCAAGAGAGACAAAATAACTGCAATTGCTTGCTATATCATACTCATCAAATCAATTGAAGGATTGACAATCCTTTTTTTCCTTGTAACAAAAAGAGAAGAAAATAAATCAGAATCAAAGACCGTTAAGATGAAGAAAAAAAGAACATAATCAAATAGATCTTGTATAGACTATATCCATAGAACTTTCTCCTAGAAATCTCATTAGTCAAAGGAATTTTCGAATGACTATCATTCCCAAAGTAGCATTGCAATCTTCTCTTTCTCGAATGGAGAACATTATATTTGATGGGAAAAAAATTCTCTCGTGAGAAATTTACAAAAGAGAAAGAAAGACAAATCAAAATTTCTAATGTAGAGGAAAAATGACAAATATGTGTCTAATACAGGAATTAAGGATTCTTATAACATTCTTTGTTCAATTTATTTTTTAATTTCATATGTGAACGATTATGTCAATAAAACAAAACATGTTAAGTGCAAATATATATATATATATATATATATATATATATATATATATATATATATATATATATATATATATATATATATATATATATATATATATATATCAGTGTTTTAAAACCCAGTCCGACCCGGTCGGTCGGACCGGTCTGACCGAGAATCGGTGGGCCAGGTGGTCCGATTAAGGGATAAGACCGGAATTACATTTAGATCGGATGAAACCGGTGTGAACCGGCCGGATCACCGGTTAAACCAGTGAACCAACAGTTTTTACTGAACCGACGAGTTTGACTATTTATTTTATTTTTTAGGGCTTTTGAAAAAAAAATTAACATAAACGTTTTGCCTCCTCGTTACCAAAACCTAGGTTTGAAAGGTTTTCTTTTTTATTATGTCTTTTCTTTTTTTAATTGAAGTCATATTGTCAATTTTCTCTACCAACAAAAACTCCCACTTGCTGCTGTTATTTGATATTCCTTGTTTGCCGTCAAAAATTTCATCAAAATATCAAAAACATGTTATTTCTTTTTTACCTGGTCTAATTTGCATTGATGTTTTTCAATATGAATATTATTGTTTCATTTTGTTGATTAATTGATATAGAAAATAAATGATTAAATTTGATTATTTTCTATAAAATTGGGTCTTTTAGTTTAATAAATTGAGATAGAATTTGTATGAATGAAGCAATTTTATACTTTTATGAATTAACTTATTATAGACTGATAATGAAGTTATTGTATATTGGAGATAGAAATTGGGATAGATATATATTACTGTAATAGTCGTTGTATATATTATGGAGATAGAAATTGGATTTAAAACTATGTAATCTAAATTATATAGTAAGGCAAAATTTTCTGTTTTTTATTAATTTAAATTATATAACAAAGAAAAGTTTCAGGATTTTATTAATCTAAAATATATAGCAAAGGCTGGAAAGCAAAGTTTCTATTTTTTTATTATATATAGTGATGCACAGTAGCGATGCTTGATAGCCTATATGTAATATACAACAACATATTCATATATTTTGGATTTAGATATGCTACATATTTAATGTTTCTTATAATATTTTTATAAATTCAATAATTTTTGTTTAGAATTGTGTTTTGTTAATATTTTTGTAATATAGTTTTGTATTTTTAAATTTTTATTGATATTAGATATGGCATCACCCGCTGAAGTAATAACTTCGGAAGAAGTTACATCTCAAAATCCAATCCAACTCCAGAGCAGTAGGGGAAAACTGATATAGCTTGGGGTCATTGTAAACAAATTGAAGAGAAAGGAAAACTTGTTAATTTGTGTATTTACTGTGATAAAATTATTAGAGGAGGGGGAATTAATAGGTTCAAATTCCATTTGGCTGGAATAAAAGGTCAAGTTGAAACATGTAAAAAGGTGCCTCCAGATGTTCAATATCAAATGAAACAAAATCTTGATGAAGGTGCAAATAAGAGAAGAAAGACTCAAGCATAAAATTTTGATGTTGATCTTACTACTCAAGAGGGCGGTGTAGTAGAAATGGATGTAGAACAATCAAGATCAAATTCAGTGATTGTGTCTCAAAAGAGAAAGAATATTAGTCGTATTGGTAATTATTTTATGCCTAGAATAACTCCTGGAGCTCAACCTTCTTTAAAAAGTGTGTTACAAAGTAAGAAATTGATGGAGAAGTGTGATCTAGCTATTGCAAGATGGTTCATTGATTCTTCTGTGCCATTCAATACAACTAATTCTGCGTATTTTCAATCTATGGCTGATGCACTTTGCAACATGAGTCCGGGGTATAAAGTTCCAACTATGCATAGTCTTCGTGGCTATTTGTTAAATAAATGGGTTGAAGATGTGAACAAATTGATAGAGGAGTATCGTGAGATTTGGAAGAAAACTGGTTGTACTCTAATGGCCGATGAATGGACTGATCGAAAAAGAAGAACTCTTATAAACTTTCTAGTTTATTGTCCCAAAGGTACTATTTTTCTAAAATCCGTTGATGCTTCTCATGCTTCAAAAACTGCAGATATGTTGTATAAGCTTTTTAGAGAGGTGGTTTTATTTGTTGGGCCTGAAAATGTAGTTCACATAGTGACAGATAATGCTGCAAATTATGTTGCTGCTGGAAGGTTATTAGAAAATGAGTTTCCTACTTTATTTTGGTCTCCTTGTGCGGCACATTGTATTAACTTGATGTTGCAAGACATGGGAAAATTAGAGGAAGTAAGTGAGACTGTGTCACATGCTTCTAATGTTACCAAATATATTTATAACCATTGTTATGCATTGTATTTAATGAGAAAGCAAACAGGTGGAAGAGAAATCCTTCGTCCTGCTCCAACTCGGTTTGCCACTAATTTCATTGCTTTGCAAAGTATTTTGTCTCACAAAAACTCACTAAGAGCCATGGTAACATCTAAAGAATGGACAAGCTCAGCATATGCCAAAGAAACAAAGGCAAAACAGTTTGTGGATCAAGTTTTAGATTCTGGATTTTGGAGTAAATGTGCTTATGTAGTTAAACTCACTGAACCACTTGTGCGTGTGTTGTGTATTGTTGATAGTGAAGATAAACCTGCTATGGGCATTCTATACAAATCTATATTCAAAGCTAGAGAGGAGATGGTGAGGAGGTTTCAAAGAAATAAGAAGAAAGTGGATCCTTACTTGAAAATCTTAGATAAACGTTGGGATTCACAGCTCCACAAAAATCTTCATGCTGCCGGTTATTGGTTGAATCCAGCTTGTAGATATAATGATGTAGAATTTGAAAAACATGCATCTACAACATCAAGACTTTTAGATGTCATTGAAAAACATGCTAATGGAAATTCTGAACTTCGATTGAAGTTAACAGATGAGATGAGAATATTCAAAGACGGTGAATTAGATTTTGGAAGGAAATCAGCTGTGGATGAACGATGTATTGTGAGGGCAGGTAATTTCATAACTTCTAACTCTTGATATATATTTTATTTTATATTTAAATATGTTTATAAATTTATTTAATCACATGGTATAAACAGATCAATGGTGGGAAACTTATGGCACTTGTACACCAACTTTGCAAAGGTTAGCTATTCGTATTTTAAGTGAAACTTGTAGTGCTTCGGGTTGTGAATGCAATTGGAGTATATTTGAGCATATTCATTCCAAAAAAATAAATAGATTGAAGCACCAAAAGCTTAATGATTTAGTGTTTGTTCGTTACAACTTGAGACTTCAAAATAGGTATTATTATGGTTATTTTTCTCTGATCATTATATTTTTATATTTAAATACATATACTTAGATTTAATTCATGTGTGCTTAGGAAAATAAGAAATGGGAGTTATGATCCTATTAATATTGAAACAATTGCCGACCATTCTAGTTGGGTATTAGAGGATTCACCACCTCTCTTAACCAATGAAGAGTTGGAAGCATTGCGGAATGACCTTGCATGATCCCACATTCATCACTCTTGATAACAAACCCACGTTTTCCCTCCATAGCGCTTCGCCTTTGCAGTTTAGATGCTTATGAGCTTTTTAACCCTTTTAGGCTTCTTACCTCTCTCGGGTCCAATCCATTCACCATAAACCCTTCTCTGATCGACTGCACTTACAAAACCTTGGTCGACTATCTGTGAGATCATCCATGGTCAACATGCTTATGTAGTCGACTCCTCATTATTTAATGCTCTTTAATACTCTTAAAAGAACCTTTTTAACTTTTGGTTTGGATTTCTCTCTTTATGAAAATCCTAGCCAACAAATTTCCCCCCTCCAAAAAATGTCCTTTTTGACTGAAAGAACAGAAACAAACATTTTAATCCTTTTCTCTTAGTGTGAAGTGACGTCATTGTAATCACGACCTTGTTCTTCAAATGTTACATCAACGATCACACAACTACTTCCCTACTTTCTAGCTTCAACTTCCTAGGATAATCATGGCTTCCAACTTACCATCTTCCTCACCTCAGTTGCCATCTATTTGACACATGCCGATCGTGTAGCCACCATTTTTTCCATTTTCTTTCCAAATGTTTGGTTTCTTTGGTGGTATAAATACCCCTTTCATTCCTTCATTTTTATCTTTACGCTTTCTTTGCATCCTTAATCTCCTAGTTTCCAAACTCAGCAAAAAAAAACCCACCTTCATTTTCATTCAAAGCTTCCATTCATCTTCCAGGGCGTCTCCAAGCCAAGTTGTTGAACACATTAACATTCCTCACGCAGTTGAGCTAGTTTCCACCATGCCTACTTTGTTATTGATGGACAAACTTTTGTGTTGGAGCCAAAGCCAGCACATAACATTGCTACTTTCCGTTCTAACCCGTTGCTTCCATTTATCTGCAACAAAACTACGTATGCTCTCATGGGACCTACCCATGATGATATTAGGGAACCAAAAGATCTGAAAAAGTACTTCCCTATTCATAGAAGCACAAGGCCTCCACCGCCTGGAAGTGTCCTTTAGATTTCTCCCACATCTATAGAACCTCAAAAGTTTTCCGCTCCTCTCCTGATATTAACCATGATTACAATGCATGGTTAAATAAGGTAGAGAAAGTTAAAGGTGATGTCTGGATCTCCCAAGGCATTTTTGACTTGATTCAACTTTCTAGGGTTGGTCCTAGTTATTACAACTATATGATGATTTCTTCCCTATACTTCTGGGAGAGTTCCACGAATACTTTCCATTTCACGACTGGTATGCTAACTCCCACTCTGTTCGACGTTGCGACTATCATTCTCCTTCGCCCTACAGGTGAGATTTTCATCCCTACTGAAGTTTATAAAGATGTTATTCCTTTTGATAAGGACGTTGCTGATTCCACCAAGTATATGGAGCGTTTTCACGCTAAGGATGTTGACATGGTGTCTGATGAAGAGCACACCGCCTTTCTGGCCCTGTGGCTATCTAAGTATATTTTCTGCAGCAGGTCTCTGAAGGTGGCCAAACGTTTTATTGCATTGGCGCATCACCTACATATGGGTTGAAACACTTGCTTTAGAAAACTCATCCTGGGTTCGTTTTATGAATTGCTCAGTGTGGGGGTCGACCAGATGACTTCTCTTGCATCGACTGCTAACTATCTACTTGCTGGGCCATTTTGGCTGCTACAATTGTGTCTAAATTCCACCTTTGGGAACCAACTTAAATTGAAACTTTCAGAGGCACATGAGACATTCTTTGCCAATCATACCATTGAAGATCCTCGTCTTGCTGCAATGACGTCATCCAACAAGACCTGAATCGAGAGGAGGCGCTTGAACATACTTGAAGTTTTTCTTCAGGTGTACCTCTTTTAACCCCAGTATGGCACCATTTTCTTCAAGACCATGTGGTCCTGAATGGTTTACTCGACCATTTCCCCCTGTGAGCCAACACAGGTCCCTAAATCCACAACTATTTGGCAAGCTTTTCTAACCCCTAAGCTTATAACGTCTAGGGTGGGCACTAATGATGGGGTAACACTTTTTTGTTACCAACCCAATGTAGTGGATATGCAATTTGGTTCGTGCCAACCTTTACCTCGTAGCTTTTATAAGTCATCAGACAAAATGTGCCTTTCGTCCCAAAGCTACAGCGAAGTAGAGTGCGCTCAACGCCTCCAACACTTTACTTCTGACGCCCCCAATCTGAACCTCATCGCCTTAAAACCCCTTTTCTATACAACGAAGGAGTTTTTTGATTGGTGGACCATGAGGTTCATAAAGAAAAATGGGAACCTCAAATCTTTCAAGCATCGATTGGCCAATGCTTTCGAAGCTATGAATCAGCAATTTAAGAAAGGTATGGCTTACTATTGTGACTATGAATCACTTTATTTTCTTTCTTGCTTATTCATGTTTCGACCTTTAAAATTTATCTTGTGCTTTTGTTTTATTCAGCAGTTGAGCACAAGAAGCGTGCTAGAGAGGCTATTAGTAGTGCAACTATTTTTGCTGAAAAAGCTCCTGCAATTTCCTCTCAGGTAATTTGTTAATTTTGATGTTTTCTTAACTGACCAAATCCCCTGTCTAACACGTTGATTATGTCTACCCATTTATAGGCTGCTGAAGCCAACGCTGTTGTCCCTTCTGGACCCTCTCAAAAGAGGCAAAAACACTCTTCCCATGAAGAGATGCAAGTGGAAGACACGCCTTCGGCTGTTATCCCCACAAAATCCAAAAAGTCTTGGTCGACTCGATCTGAGGCTATTCCAAAACAAACTACTTCTACCACTGTGCCTGCTCCAGTGGTAGCAAAAATACGAGTCGTGCATTCAACTTCGACTCTCCCAGAGATAACTAATTCCAGCCCTGAATGGGAGTTTCAGGTATTCTTTCTTTTCCCAAAACTCCTTTTTTCTTCAAGCTTACTTGCTCATTTTTAGCTTTGTTCTTACTTGTCTCCGTTGTTTCAGCGACCAACCGCTAAATCCAAACATCGCCCACCAAAATTATCTTAAAGACTTCAAAGGGAAAAAAGAAAATGATTGTGATTTTGTCAAACAGTGAATCTACTAATAGTGATCTCAATTCTCCGGTCGATTAGGGAGCCCCTGAATATTCTCTCATCAGTTAGGGAGTGGAAGACGACACCCACAAAGAAAACTTAGAACGGGATGCTGGAAATGATGAAATGGAGGGTCCTGAATATGCTGCTGACATTGATAAGACTATCAACCAACAACCTTCTCAAACAGTTGAAGAGCCTCCTCAAATAAATTCTCCCTTTGGCACTGTTTCAACTCATCCCAACGTGGCTCTTACCACAACTACCATGCCGCCTCAAGCAATTCCTACTTTAAAGCAAAGTAGCCCCTTTGAATAATTAAAGTTTTTGGTGGCACTAGAAATCGCTCGACTGATGGGGGCTCTAGTACTTCGACTGTCTCTAGGGGTGTTTCTTCTCTTAGAACCCAAGGAGAAATTCTCAGTCGCCTAAAAACGCAACTCTTTCATGTCTATTTGATCACCCATTTGGAGGTGTTTCCTATTGATTGCGCTAAGGTCAAAGAGGCGTTGCAAAAGGTTGACGTTCACACAACCTTTCCTCTTGTTGTCACATTTGTGGTTGAAGTATTTGCTTTTCTTGACCAGTTTTTGGTCAATTTGGCCAAACGAAAGATCTTGGGGAAGCGTCTTCCTAAAGAGAAGGAACATAATCTTGATTTGGCCTTCGTGGAGTCCTTTATAACTTCTAGTGAAGCGCTAAAGAAAGCTCTTGGAAAATCCAAAGAAGACTTAAAAAATAGGGACGATAATATCTCTCTGTAGCAGCGAAAAATTATTGTTTTGAAACAACAAATTGAAGAGCTGGAGAAGAAGATCAATGAAGATGAAACCTTGCAAACTTCTGGATTTGAGACACCTGAAAAGGCACTGAATGACGAAGCTTCTACTGGGGTTCTTCACTGGGAGCGTGTTGAGGCGTTGGATATCGATCTAGCTGACCTGGATACCTTTCTTTCATTGACCAATGCTCGACTGTCTCTTGCTCGAGACCGCTATCTGACTCACAAGGAAAACACGCCCTTTTAGCCATTTTTGTAATGCCTAATGTTTCTTTCAGGCCTTTAGTGGCCTTTTACTATGTAATGAATGATTTTTTTTACTCCTTTCCTATTACAATTTCTTGCAACATAGGTCTATATTTCTTTAAGTATTTACCAATTACTCTTAATATTCGACCTTCTGACGTGAGCTCTTCGATCTCATAAGCATTGTTGGAAAAAACTTGAACCACTCGAACCAGTCCTTCCCAATTTGGAGAACATATTCCTAGAACTCTATCTCATTGATCCATAGGTAAGATCACTTTCCAAACTAAATTTCCAATGACGAACGCTTTTTCATTCACCCTTCTATTATAGGCCTTTGCTACTTTTTCTTTCTGCCTGAACAAAACATCTAAAGCTGCTAGCCTATGCTCTTCAACATCTATCAGCGCATCATGCATCATTCCCCAAAAAGACTCAGTAGGAATATCTAATTGCCTCTTGTTGTACCCCAAAATTTTCCCTCTCATTTCTCAAGTAATCTCTCACAAGACTTCCATTGATTCAAGACTGCACAAGGTTTGATCAGCTCAAGACACCTCCTTAAGCACTGATAACTGAAAATTAGGGTTTGAGTTTGCATAAGGACAAATGGACTTTTAATTCCCCATATTACTTTCATGTATCATTTTGGACCCTCAAGATTGCTCATGTCAAGTTTTAAGTCTTGGATCACATTTTTGCTCAGTCAATTGCTCAGTTGACCTAAAATCAATTGTATTGGGGAAAAAGTCAACTGTGGTCAATTTACAGTCAAACTTCATAATTTTTGGTCCATATCAACATTATGAACTCATATATATCATTTGATCAAGTTTGGATCACAATTCCTCATGAAATTTGATCAGAACATCAAAAGGGCAAAATGGTTAAAATTAGGGTTTTGACTGAGAAGGTTCAATTTCTGATTTTTGACCTAAAAAATGACTTATTGGTTTGAGACATGATCTCAAGGATTCAAATACTTCATTTAGACCTAATGGCATGGCTCAAAACATTTCTCAAGATTAATTGATTGACAGATGAATTTCAGTCAACTGATGAAAAGTCAACTGTACACTAAAAAGTCAAACATTGACTTTTTGATCAAAATCAAGTTTCAAAGATTACAATTCATCAAGACATGTCAAAATATGAAACTTGATCATCAATAAATCAAAAACTCAAGATTTCATTTTGAAAAGTCAAAATTTCTAAATTTAAATTTTTTTTCTAAGTGTTGGAAATTCACATTTTATTCATAACTTTGAGCCAAATTTTCACCATGATGCAAGATGATTTAAAGGAAACTTCTAACATGAAAGTTGTAGATCTCAATGAGATCTAAAACATTTTAAAGCATAAATTTTCCTATAAATTCTTAGATTTCAACTTATGATTTGTGAAGACATGTTCATGAAACTTGGAAACTTAGTGAAATTTTGCCCTAGTTTAGGCAGGATTTTGACCTAACTTCATGACAATTTTTCACATAGTTCAAAATTTAATTTTAAAAAATGTCCAACATAGATATTGTAGAGGATGTTACAAGCTTTCCAAAATGTTCAAGAAGTCATTAAGATCATACGTGAACAAGGAGAATCGAAGGCAAGAAGTTATGGTTTCAAACTTGATTTACAAGGCATATTTTGTGATGAACATAAACCAAATCCATAGCCATGCTGCATAATCTTCACTTTTCAGGCCTCAAACTTGTTTGTCACTCCATAATTAATGGTTTACACAACTCTTTAGGCCCTTATCCACTTGGTTTAAGCTTTGTCCAAAATGATTTTCCATTTATGGCACAAAGTTGCCATATCCATTTTGATAAAGCATCACTTTTGCAATTGTCAACTTCTTGAGCCTTGCACTTGTTCTTTCTGCACACACAACTCCTATAAACCAAAAGAAATATGTCTAAGGCCTCTATCAACTCAGATCATGCTTGTACAACACTTTGAGATTTGTCTTCTCACTTTTCTTCAAAAGCAAGCTATAGAGCCAAAATGCTAGAACTCAGAAATATGGAGTGCATTTGATCTCCAACCTTTTCCATACATATACACAAGTCTATTGCAAGCCAAGGCACGATTTCAAGCATCCTCAAACTCCCCCAAGCACCCTTGCTGCATAGATCTGCCCAAACTTGACAATTTTGAGCCAAAACTCCCCATCTCCATTTCCACTCGTGCGTTTTGTTTCTTAATCATCCAAACACCTTACATACATCATACACAAGTGATACAAGTCCCTATTTCAAGACTGTAACCCCTCCACCACTGTCCACCATTTTCAAAATTGAAGCTTACAACTTGACTTGACTTGAGAGTTCCAACCATCCTCAAAGTAAAGTAGGAGTTGGAATACATTCAAGGAGGTCCAGGAAAGCTACAGAAATCATCAGGCCATCTTAAAGGTTGCTCAAACTCCATACAAGACTCAAGCTACAAGAGGTAAATTTTCAAACTTCTATCTCTTCATACAAGAATCATTTGATTCTGATTTGTGAAGATAAAATATAGACATCATTGCCCTAAAACTGTACATGTCCATAGATTTCATTTATATTGCTTGAGTAGTGAGAATTTTAAGTTTGAACTTTATGAAAAAGTTAGGTCAAAATTTGGTACCATTCAAAATTCATGTTCATCTTTGATTTATAGTTTTAGTAATTTATATTTCAGGAATTGTTGTGAAATTTGGAACAAGTTTGATGTTTACATTTTTGCAAATGGATGAGAAATGGTGAAGTTGCAGATGTTCAGGCTGGAGGTTGAAGATGAAGTCATATTCAGGACATGACTTATGTTATGTATTTATAATTTTATTTATGTTAACAGATGTATAGCCACTCCAGTGGTAAGACAACACGCGTTTCATGCTCAGGGCGTGGGTTCTAGCCCCAGCGCTGCCACTTTTCATATTTTCCATATCTTTTTCTCTTTTTTTTGTTACAAACAGGTGCGCTGGGCCTCAAATGCGGGGCCTTTCATTTTTGCTCCATTTTCACCCCCTGTCTACTTTTGCATACTGACCCAAACTTTTTTTTAATTTTTATTTAACTCCTTTTCTTTTATATTTTATTTTATATTTTATTTTTCTTTATATTTTTTTATTATTACTATTATTATTATTATTATTATTATTATTATTATTATTATTATTATTATTATTATTATTTTTTATTAAAAATCCAAAAATATTTTATTTATTATTTTCACATTTATATGTTTATTTTCTTTATAAAACAAAAAGACTATAAATATTTTCTTAACAAATTAATTTCTTTTTTCTCTTAAATAATTAATATTTAGATTTAGGTTTAATTATTATTTTTTCTCTTTTATCTAAAATTAATTTAGAATTTAGGTTTTCTTTTAATTAATTAATTTTCACGTTTATTTTATTAAACTTAAAACCTTTCATAAAAAATCCTAAAAAATCATTTTTAACTTAATTTCTTTCTTAATTAGCTTAGGTTTAATTTTATTTAATTTTAATTAATCATTCTCTTTAATTAGGTCAAAACTAAACCCTTCATTAAAACCAAACAAAAAAAATCATTTCTTTTCCATTTATCTTCTTGTACATTTATTCAATTCTTGTATATTATTCAATATGGTTGTAATAGATAATTAGGTTTAATTTTCTTGCAATCCCCATTTGTAAATTTGTACACCCCCTCCCCTAATGATGTAATAACGTAGTAATTTTACTTTCCGTAATTTATCGCTTTTATACAAATGTTAGTAATTAGGATTTGTATGGCAAGACTAAAACCAACAAGTAGCAAACCCTAATTCAAGATAAACAATGTATGTAAATCAAACACATTTGCAAACTTGCACCCTTATGGTAATTCCACTTTGTTGCCTTGTAAAAATGGCCATGTTATATATGTGGGATATCTTAGCAAAAGCAATAAAAAATACAAGATCATAGTCCCTCGATGGCGCTATCAATGTTGCCTTTCAAAATTATCTTAGTCCCTCAAAGAGAAATGCTAAGATATCCCACAACATTGCTATCATGACTATACGATGACCCACGCCTGTCCCTTTACATCCAAAGATAAGGCTTATTACCAATCAATGGTAAGATAGAAATATCAAAGGAAGGAAGAAATGGACAAAGACTTTTGAGTAGGTAGATTGTTCCTAGTTGCTTGCTCACTTTCAAAAACAAACATCCTTGCTTATTTTCAAAACAAACACCAAACACTTTCAAAACAAACACTTTCCAAACATGAGATATTTTTCAAAAGCCCAACACTTAATATACGTTCTTACGAACGAGAACCATTACAAAGTTTGCGTAAATGAAGGTGCCTTTTCAAAATACTTTCAAAAACCACCGCAAAGCACACTTTTCAAATAAAAGCAAGTGATCTAGCAAGCAACTAAGAGCCCATAGATAACTATGGATGAAAAGGGTGATAATACCTTCCCTTTTCATAATCTATCCCCCGAAATCAAGAAATAATCTCAAAGGTCTTTCATGTTCTTTTCCACCTTTCCTTTTGGATAAAAGAAAAGTCGATGGCGACTCTTGCTAACCGCAACATTTGCGATCAAACGCAAAACACCCAAGTCAGTTCTCCAACTGTATCACAGAACTGACGACTCTGCTGGGGAGAAACTTAAAAGTGGGGTTATCTTAGGGCTAGATCACCTTTATTTGCTTTCATTGTTTGACTTGCTTGCTTTACATTTTGGTTCCTTGTTTGGGCTTGTTTTAATCCTCTACCCGAATTTGGGATACCTTATAGGTAAGTAGCAATACGTTGTGGAAACTTTGCGGGGTATACCGACATAGTCTAAGCAATAGCTACATTAGTGTGACACATTTGTGCGTACCAGTAGCCCTAGAGTAGTCAAGGAGAATACGGGGCCGCTGTGTGGTGTCATGAGGCACTAACTGACTTTAGAACCTTTACTTGACCAACTTGGCCATTAGGACGTAGTGAGATAACCGGCTCTGGTGTAGTCAGAAGTTGGTTGATACTCGATACCACACTCATTGAGATCTGACTTCTTGGGATATTTCGGTTACCATGAAAGAGGCTTCTGCTGAAACAATGCCCGATAAGACAGATCAGTGATATTGAGATCTCTTAGAACCCGATTACTGTTTCTAGGACAGGTTTGAGCCAACTAAACTTCAAGAGGGTACTTACCTATGAGACTCCATGCAAGCCTAAACCTAAGGACTTGTTTTCCTTGTTTGTATATGATTACTTGTACATAACATCATAAACATCATAACATCATACTCATTCTCACTAACCATTTTAAGGATTATTGGGATTTATCTTTATTCTGTTTTATAGGACATGGCTTCTATCCGCAGGAATACTATCCAAGTCAATCTCGTAATAATTCCTCCTCAACTCAAAGAGTTAGCATCAAGGGTCCCTGAGAATTGTTCATTCACCGAAAGATATGACCACCTCCTAAACTTGGTTACCTCCAACACTGATGAAGATGTGATGAAGGTGCTTTTCCAGTTCTTTGATCCTCTACACCATTGCTTCACTTTTCCCGATTATCAACTTGTACCTACTCTAGAAGAATTCTATCAACACTTGAGGATTCCCATTCTCAATCAACTACCCTTCAACGGTACGGAAAGAGATCCAAAACCTGAAGAGATTGCCCAAGCACTACACTTGCCACAATCTGATGTCACAACTAATTGGGAAACAAGGAGTGGTGTCAAAGGTTTCTTAGCCAAGTTCTTGTTTGAGAAAGCTTAAGACTGTTGGAACTCTTTAGACTTACAAGATTTTGAAGAAATCTTGGCCCTTCTCATCTATGGGATGGTTTTATTTCCAAACCCTGACCAACTCATAGATGTAAACACTGTCAAAATCTTCATGTCTCGCAATCCGTTGCCTACTTTGTTGGGAGATATCCTACATTATTTTCACTCTCGCACTATGAGGAAGAGGGGGATCCTCATGTGTTGCACTCCTCTCTTTTATAGATGGTTTATTTCTCATCTTCCTCAAACTGTTTTGAAGAACAAGCAAGGTTTGAGGTGGTCCCATAGGCTGATGATGCTCAAACATTCAGATGTTCATTGGTGTTCTCGATCCTTGGAGAATGTTACTATCATCGACCGTTGTGGGGAATTCCCTAATGTCCCTTTGCTTGGCATTAGAGGATGTATCACTTGCAACCCTTTCTTATCCTTACGATAATTTGGTTATGCCCGAAGGGATGGTCCACATGATATGCTCATCCAAGGAGTGGTACTCGACTACGAGAGCGACGATCAAGGTTACCATCAGAGGTTTATACGAGCCTGGAGGATGGTAAGCAAAGTGGATAGCAAGACGCTAGGACACAAGAATTCCATTCCCATCGAGCCTTACCTTAAGTGGGTACGAACTCGTGCTCAGAAACTTGTGATGCCTTATCCCTCCATCTTACTAGTTATCATGGAACCTGTGGTTGAAGGAGATGTCCCATACACTGTCCTCCATCCCGACATGCCTACTTCTCTTGAAGACTTGCAAAAAGGTTGGATTAGGATAAAGGAAGAACGAGATACTTTCGAAGCTCAATTCTACGCTAGTGAGGAGAGGGTCTTAGAGCTTACAAAGCAGCTACAAGAAGAGCAAAGTGTGAACGTCTACCTTGCATTGAAAAGGATGCGTTCAGTATTTTTTATCTTAGAGAGTTATTTTGTAAGCCCAAGAGGCAGGTTGTAATCATTTTGAACTAATTAATGAAAATTGACGTTTGTTCATTCTTTTGTCTATACAAATTTAAATTTCATAAATCCTTGAAATCATTTGCATATACATCTTCCATGCATCATAACATGACAGGTTTTCACACAACAAGTTTCCTTATCTTTCTGCTATTTATTTCAACAAGATGGATCTAGAGAAAATAGTGAAGGATCTTCAAGCACAAAACTCTCAATTCTAAGAGACTCTACTGGCCCTAGCCAAGGGGCAATAAGATATGATGGCATTACTGGAAGCCAAGAAGAAGCCCAAGAGAAAAGCTCTGGTCAACATGGGTAGAAGGTTCAAAGAGCCGATCCGTCAGATCCCGGTAGTGGAAGACTCATATGAGGAAGACGAGAATAAGACTGGTGAAGCTAGGAGTACCCAGGCTGGGTGCATCAATGATCAAGTGTCTGATGATGATTATTTTGACGAGTAATATCCCTCCGCCAATGTCAAGTATAAGCAGTTAGAAGACAAATTGAAGGCTGTCGAGATCCAAGCCTTCCCCAGTTTTGATTTTGATGATTTGGGTTTGATCTCTGGGGTTATCATTCCCCACAAATTCAAAATACCAGTCTTTGCAAAGTACGATGGAGTTTCCTATCCAAAACTTCACCTGAAATCTTATGTGCGCAAGATACAGCCGCACACTGCTGATAAGAAACTCTGGGTTCACTTTTTTCAAGAAATCTTGGTCGGGACGCAGCTAGAATGGTTTTATCAGTTAGATGGTTCCCGTATCAATACATGGGAAGATTTAGCCACCATATTCTACCACCAATACCAGTATAATGCCGACTTGGCGCCAACAAGAGTTCAGTTGCAAGATATGACAATGGGGAAGAATAAAGGATTTAAAGAATACACCCAAAATGGAGAGACCTTGCCAGTAGGGTCCAACCACCTTTGACTGATAGGGAGCACATTGACATATTTATGGGCACTTTATCCGGTCCATTCTTTAACTTATTGGTTGGCTGTTCTTCTTCCGGTTTCACCGAGCTGATCTTAACCGGAGAAAGAGTTGAAAGCGGCATTAAAAGCGGGAAGATTTCCATGGCATCTACCTCCACTTCCAATCCTATAAAGAAACCTTTTTCCGCAAAGAAGGAAATCAATGCTGTGAATGGGGCAAGGGCCTGTACCAAGAAGGATGACCGCCAGTCTGTTAATGCTGTTTGAATCTCCAATCCAACTCCTACTCAAAGACCATATGCAAATCATCATCGTTTTGAAACTCCGAGAAGACAATTCATGAGGATAGGCATGTCACTATCCCAATCCTTACAACACTTTGTAAAGGATAATTTGGTGACATTACGCGACCCTCCTGCCAATCCAGATACCTCTTCACCAAAGTATAATCCAAACGCTAAATATGCATACCACTCAAGTAGCCCCGGGCATGAGACTGACCAATGCTGGGCCTTGAAGAATAAAATTCAGGATTTGATCGATAACAAGACTATTGAATTTTATCCTCCTCCAACTTCGAATGTAATCACCGCACCTATGCCGAACCATGGCAAGAGTGTTAATGCTGTTGAAGATACCATTTTCATTGACTCTGTCGAAGACTTGACTACTTCGCTGAATATCATAAAAAAGAATCTGTTGAAAGCTGGGATTTTCCCTGGCTGTGTAAAGGACTGTGTTTGTTGTGACAAACAACTCAATGGATGCGAAGGGCTGAAGGAAGGCATTCAACGCCTGATGGATAGCCACGAGATCCTATTTGAGAAGACTCCGCTTTCCAAAAGTTTGACTAATAAATGTGAAGATCTCTCCATTATAACCATCTCAAACAAGCCTCTTAGAATCTCCTCCAAAGGTCCTATTAGGATTTCAAATGAACCAACTATTGCTCCCCTAATAATTACCAATCCCAGACCAATTCCCTACTCTTCTAACAAGGCAGTACCATGGAACTATGGTGCTGAGGTGTTTTACCATGGGATAAAACAAGATGCTTGGATCGAAGAAGACAAAGTTGATGATGTTGGTAACATAACTGGCTCAAGTAAGGTAACCCGAACTGGGAGAATATTTTTACCCAACATCTCACCACCAGTTGTTACAAAGACACCTGTCCGCATTACTGCTGCTAAGCCAAGTACTGATACAAGAGGAAAGAGAAAGTTGTTGAGCCAGTCGAGACGGAAATACCTGCAAAGGACATCGCTGATGGAGAACCTTCTGCTCGTGAGATGGACGAGATCTTGAAAATCATAAAAAGGAGCAATTTCAAGATTGTGGAACAGTTAGGGAAAACCCCCTCCAAGATTTCTATGTTGTCTTTGCTACTCTATTGTGATGCATACGATCGGGCATTAATCAAATTCTTGAAGAAGGATCATTCCCTCATGAGATCACAACAAACCAGTTTGAGAATTACGTGGCGAGCTTGACGGCTGATAATGGTTTGGGGTTCTCAGATGCCAATCTAACACCGCTTGGGAAGAACCACAATAAAGCTCTACATGTTTCTGTCGAGTGCAAGGGGACCACCCTAACACATGTTCTGGTCAACACTGGTTCTTCTTTAAATGTGCTACCAAAGGGGGCGTTAGACCGTTTAGATTGTGAAGGTTTGGTCTTGAAACCAAGTGATATCATTGTGAGGGCTTTCGACGGATCAAAAAGGACAGTTCATGGAGAGGCAGATCTTCCAATCAAGGCGGGCTCACAAGTTTTCAACTTCACCTTCTACATCATGGATATCCGTCCTTCCTATTCTTGTTTGTTGGGTCACCCTTGGATCCATAAAGCTAGGGCAATAACCTCAACTCTCCATCAAAAACTCAAATATCCGGTCAAAGGAAGAATTGTCACTGTCTGTGGTGAGGAAGAGTTCATGGTAAGCCACTTCAACTCTTTCAAGTATGCAAATATGGATGGATAATTCATAGAGACCCCGTGTCAAGCCTTTGAAGTTGTGTCACCAATGGTTGCTACTACCAAATGTTCTTCTGATGTGTCTAAAACTGTTAAGGTCATGTCGAAGATGGTTTCAGTCAAAGATGCTCATGCTGCAATTAAAGAAGGAAGCTGTGATACTTGGGGGAAACTCCTCGAGATCCCATCCAAAGCGGACAAGTTTGGGTTGGGTTTCACCGTCAAGTCTCAGAAGGAAGTGAGGTGTGCTCACGCAGGGAAGCCCCCGCTACGTATCGGAAGCCATGAGGTCAACGCTGTAGGTGATTCTGATGATGAAGTTGCATTTGAAGATTGGGTGTATCCTACTACAACGGAGCTAAAGAATTGGCATGCAAAGGACTTCGTGCCCATATCCTTCATTGAGGAGTAATCTACTTGTTTATTGCTTTTTATTAATTCAAGAACATTTTGGATGTAATATTTAACAATGACTTTTAAGCCATGTGCCTAGCCAGGGGCACTATGGTCCATTTGTCAAGGGTTTTATTTATGTTCACCGTATCATATGATCATTCAATACAAACCATTGGACTCTTTTGCATTCAAATCTTTGTGCTCATTGTCTTTCTTTTCCTTCAAATTCATTTTTCAAAATAGCCATGTATCTTACATGCACACACACACACACTCTTGCGGGTCCTCATCCACTCTGGATCTTGTTGCCAATGACTCTACTATTGCCAACTATGATTTCGAATATCCAATTAACCAAGCCGAAGATGAAGGAGAGGAAGATTGTGAAATACCGGGAGAACTAGCCAGACTTCTATTACAAGAGGAAAAATCTATTCAGCTGCACAAAGAGTCAGTTGAAGTCATCAATCTGGGTACCGAGACAAACAAGAAAAAAGTCAAGATTGGCGCTAACCTGGAAAGCAGTGTCAAGAGCAGGTTGGTTCAGATGTTGCATGATTATGTGGAAGTGTTTGCTTGGTCGTATGAAGATATGCCAGGCTTGGATACCGACATTGTAGTTCATCGTCTGCCGACAAAAGAAGATTGTCCTCCTGTCAAACAAAAAGTTCGTTGCACGAGGCCTGAAATGTCTAAAAAGATAAAAGCTAAAGTGGTGAAACAATTTGATGCAGGATTCCTAGCTGTGACATCTTACCCCCAATGGGTTGCCAATGTGGTTCCAGTACTGAAGAAAGACGGAAAGGTGCGTATGTGCGTAGATTATAGGGATCTGAATAGGGCAAGCCCCAAGGATGACTTCCCTCTACCTCATATTGGTGTTTTGGTCGCTAACACTGCTCAACATAAAGTCTTATCTTTCATGGACGGTTTCTCTGGGTATAATCAAATAAGGATGGCTCCCGAAGACATGGAGAAGACAACTTTTGTTACACAATGGGGCACCTTTTGCTACAAGGTCATGCCGTTCGGATTGAAGAATGTAGGGGTAACATATCAAAGGGCTATGGTAGCTTTGTTTCATGATATGATCCATCATGAAATAGAGGTATATGTGGATGATATGATTGCCAGATTGCAAACTGAAGAGGAACATCTTGATCACCTGTACAAGCTATTCGAGAGGCTGAAAAAGGACAAGTTGAGGTTGAACGATAACAAGTGCACATTTGGAGTATGATCTGGAAAGCTTCTAGGTTTTGTTGTTTGTAGTAAAGGAATTGAAGTTGATCCTGCCAAGGTGAAGGACATCCAAGAAATGCCAGTCCCTCATTCTGAAAAAGAAGTTAGATGATTCTTGGGTCGTCTCAATTACATCGCCCGTTTCATATCTCACTTGACTGCTACTTGTGAGCTAATCTTTAAACTCTTGAAGAAAGATCAGGTAGTTAGATGGAATGATGAGTGCCAAGCTGCCTTCGACAAAATCAAAGTATATCTGCAAGAACCTCCTATTCTCATCCCTCCAGTTGAAAGAAGACCCTTGATCATGTACTTGACAGTACTAGAGAACTCTATGGGGTGTGTTTTGGGCCAACATGACGAGTCTGGCCAATAAGAGTATGCTATTTATTACTTGAGCAAAAAGTTTACCGACTGTGAAACTAGATATTCACTGCTCGAGAAAACTTGCTGCGCTCTGGCATGGGCTGCTCGCCGGCTAAGACAATATATGTTGACTCATACCACTCTATTGATTTCTAAGATGGACCCAATCAAGTACATCTTCGAGAAACCTGCTCTTTTCGGACGGATAGCAAGATGGAAAATGATCTTGACTGAGTACGACATTCAATACACAATGCAAAAGGTCATCAAAGGAAGCGCACTAGCAGATCATTTGGCCCATCAAACTGTTGATGATTATTGGTCTATGAACTTTGACTTCCCAGATGAGAATATCATGCTAGTGACAGACTACGCGAAACCTGGACCGTATGACGGACCTGAACAAGGATCCCAATGGACTATGGTCTTCGATGGGGATTCCAACTCCTTGGGTAACGAAATTGGTGTTGTGATCAACTCCCATGAAGGTTGCCACACTCCCTTCACTTCCATATTATGTTCCGATTGCACGAACAACATGGCCGCGTATGAAGCATGCATCTTGGGTCTGAAAGCTGCCATTGATTTGAGGATCAATCATTTGAATATGTTTGGGGATTCCGCTCTAGTGATTAGCGAAGTAAAAAGAGATTGGGACACTAAGCACCCTAATATCATCCCTTACAAGGAACTTGTGCTATCCCTGATTCCCTACTTCGAAGACATCACCTTTGAACACTTACCTAGGGAAGAAAATCAGTTGGCTGACGCTTTGGCAACCATGTCTTCCATGTTCAAGGTCAAATGGGACAACGAAGCCCCTATGATTAGAATTGAGAGATTCGACGAACCTGCACACGGCTATGAGCTCGATGCTGACACGAAAAAGCCATGGTACCATGAGGTGAGGAGATACCTTGAAGCACAAGAGTACCCATAGGGAGCATCCATCAATGACAAAAAGTTCTTACGAAGATTTTCAGCCAAATTATTCTGAAGTAACGAAATCTTGTACAAACGTAACCATGAATCTACTATACTACGATGTGTGGACAAGAAGGAGGCATAGGAAATTATGGAAGACATGCACGATGGTCTCTTTGGCACTCACTCAAGCGGACATACTATGGCCAAGAAGATCCTAAGAGCTGGTTACTATTGGTCAACAATGGAGACTGATTGCCATCAACACTTAAGGACTTGCCACAAATGCCAAATCTATGCTGACAAGGTCCATGTGCCTCCCATCCCTCTAAATGTCATGACCGTTCCGTGGCCATTTGCAATGTGGGGGCATTGACATGATTAGAGAAATCAAACCCACTGCTTCCAATGGACATCGCTTCATTCTGGTCGCTATTGATTATTTCACCAAATGGGTCGAAGCCGCCTCATTTGCCTCAGTCACAAAGAATGTGGTATCCATATTCATCAAACATAACCTCATCTGCCGCTATGGTATCCTCGAAAGGATCATCACCGACAATGGGACTAACCTCAACAATGCTATGATTACTGAGCTTTACACTCAGTTCAAGATCAAGCATCACAATTCTTCTCCATATAGACCTAAAATGAATGGCGCAGTCGAAGAGGCCAACAAAAACACTAAGAAGATTGTGCAGAAGATGGTAGTAACCTACAAGGACTGGCATGAGATGTTACCGTTTTCCCTTCATGGCTACCGCACTTCAGCTAGAACATCAACTGGGGAAATCCCCTTTTCTTTGGTCTATGACATGGAAGCTGTTATACCAGTGGAAGTTCATATTCCCTCATTAAGGATTATGAATGAAGCAGGTTTAGGCGAAGACGAGTGGATTCAGACGATATTAGATCAGTTGACCTTGATCGATGAAAAGCGACTGGCTGCTGTTTGTCATGGTCAGACGTACCAAAAACGTATCATCAAGGCTTTCAATAAAAAGATCAAGCCTCGAGTATATCAAGCTGGTGACTTGGTGATAAAGCGCATCATTCTGCCACAAGGCGACCCCAGGGGCAAATGGACTCCCACCTCGAAGGGCCATTTGTTGTCAAGAGAGTGTTCTCTTGCGGTGCCATGATGCTGACTACCATGGATGGTGAAGGCTTCCCACATCCTATAAACGCGTACATAGTTAAAAAATACTACGCATAAGAGACCCGCTAGGTTGATACACCTAGGCAAAATAAGGGCATCCCGGCAAGCAAAAAGGTTTGGGAAAAAATTAGGGATATATGCAAAAGATTGTACACCCGGCAAGTTGAAAACCCGAAAGGACGACTTGGGCAAAAATGGGTATCCTGGTGGGATGAAAACCCGAAAAGGCGGTCCAGGTAAAAATTAAGGATTAAAAGCGTTTGACTATGTCCCGTGGAATCACCACAATCTACTTTATCACCAAGGTCCAAGTTCAAACGGTCCAAGATCAATCCAATCAACTTCTGTCAACGACAAGGTGCATTCAAAGACATTGGGACAATAGTAGAGTTGGAATGCAATGAGATCATTTCCACATGGCTATTTGTTTTTGTTTTCAATTTTGTTTTCCTTTCGACGATTTCCTCTTACTAGGATCTCCGTCTCTTTGTACAAAAATGGCTATTCATGGGAAAAATATCAATACAAATACACTTTGAAGTGCAAACTTTCTGTTTTTGTTTTGAATGCAAAATTGTCCAATGACTAAAATTGAACGAACATATGCATATGAACATAACTAAAACTATTTGACACATGTATCCTGCTAAGAAACAACAAGCATCTCTTTAATGTATACGGAATATCCCCAGAGTTATTTCATTAGCATTATCTCCATAAGGCTGGCTACAATAAACCAATCCTCAACAAAGTTACCCACCAAGTCTCTTTGCATAGGATGATCTTCAACCAGAGTCTCAATCTCTTGACAGCTCTCTCCCTAACTAAGTTGATCCTACAAAAGAATCCTTGTGGATCTCTTCCCAAAAGAACTCATCTTTTCAGCAGTTCACCAAGTATTCATCAACATGGTTTATTTCCTCAACATACAATAATCAACGAACAACAAAATTCCCCGACATAGTTTGTCCTCCCTAGCTGAGCCTGTCTTCCTCAGTTGAGTTTATCCCCTCCAGCCTGTGTTTTCCTTTTATACTATTGCAAATCATAGGGCCACAACCCCCAATCCCCAGTAAAGTCGTCAACAAAACCTTTACTATCTCCAAATACTATGAAGTCTATACCCGACCAAATATTAGTACAATTTTCAAGCTACTATAAAGCCTAAACCCGACCAGATAATAGTGAAAACATTTCAGATAATATGAAGCGTGGCCCCGACCATATAATAGTACAACTTTTACATATTATGAAACCTGGACTCGACCAGATAATAGTTTGACTTTTTGAGATATTGAAGAACCTGGACCCAACCAGACCAAGGTTTAACTTCTTTTCCCCAGTAGAGTTTGCCCAACAAATTACTGTAAAGCCTGGATCCGACCAGATATCAGTTTTCAACTTCATATTTTCAAGAAAGTTATTGTGAAGCCTGGATCCGACCAAATAGCAATTCCCCTCATAAGTTTGTTGTGAAACCTGGAATCCGACTAGATAACAACTAAATTCCAAGCAAGTTACTGTAAAGCCTGGATCCGACCAGATATCAGTTCAACTCTATTTTCTTCAGACAAGTTTATTATGAAGCCTGGACCCGACCAAATAAAAATTAATTTCACCCACCTTAAAATCTGTAAATCCTGGATCTGACGAGATATCAGTTCAACTTCGTTTATTCAAGCAAGTTATTGTGAAGCAGGGAGTCCGACCACATAACAACTAACTACGATTTCCAGCAAGACACTATGAAGCCTGGAACCGACCAGATAATAGTATAACTTTTCAAAAACCATGAAGCCTGGACCCGACAAGATAGTAGTTACCATTTCAAGTTCATTTTGAAGCCTGGATCCGACCAGATAACAATTCAATTTCAAGAAATTTTCTGCGAAGTCTGGAATCCGACCAGATAATAGTTAATTTATTCTGCCTCAGTAAGTTATGGTGAAGCCTGGGTCCGACCGGATAGCAGTTGACTTCCTCATCCTCAGAAAATTGTTGTGTAGCCTGGACCCGACCAGATAATAGCTAACATTCAAGAGATATTCCCCAACGTAAGCATTCTTTCAACCAAGTTTTAAGATATGTATATTCTTCATCCTCCACAGCAATCCGGGATTCAAAACTCCTCAGCAGCAGTCAGGGATTTATTTTCCGGATAAATTATGCATCCTACATTCATACACTATAGCATATACATACAAAGTGCATTTAGCATAGTACCACATCTTGTGAACATCATGCATGCACCTGCATTTTACTAACCCTTTTTTCCCACAGGTAAAATAAAATCAAGTTTTAGTATGAATCGACCAAAGATTTGTGCTGATACTTCTTATAGTATTTACCATCATTCCTCCAAATGGCATCTATAAGCCCATTCCCGATACATCTTCGAGTGCAAATTTCTGGGCACTCTAGTGTTCAATCATCTTCCACCTTTAAGTCACGAATGGCGGATCCATCAATCTAACTCTTCAGGTTCAAGAAGATTGAACAAGGTTGTACCCCAAAATTTTCCCTCTCATTTCTCAAGTAATCTCTCACAAGACTTCCACTGATTCAAGACTGCACAAGGTTTGATCAGCTCAAGACACCTCCTCAAGCACTGATAACTGAAAATTAGGGTTTGATTTTTCATAAGGACACATGGACTTTTAATGCCCCATATGACTTTCATGGATAATTTTGGACCCTCAAGATTTCTCATGTCAAGTTTCAAGTCTTGGATCACATTTTTGCTCAGTCAATTGATTAGTTGACCTAAAATCAATTGTATTGGGGAAAAAGTCAACTGTAGTCAATTTACAGTCAAACTTCATAATTTTTGGTCCATATCAACATTATGAACTCATATATGTCATTTGATAAAGTTTGGATCACAATTCCTCAATAAATTTGATCAGAACATCAAAAGGGCAAAATGGTCAAAATTAGGGTTTTGATTGAGAAGGCTCAATTTCTGATTTTTGACCTAACAAATGACTTATTGGTTTGAGACATGATCTCAAGGATTCAAATACTTCATTTTGACCTAATGGCATGGCTCAGAACATTTCTCAAGATCAATTGATTGACAAATGAATTTCAGTCAACTGATGAAAAGTCAATTGTACACTGAAAAGTCAAACTTTGACTTTTTGATCAAAATCAAGTTTCAAAGATTACAATTCATCAAGACATGTCAAAATATGAAACTTGTTCGTCAAGAAATCAAAAATTCAAGATTTCATTTTGAAAAGTCAAAATTTCTAAACTTAGAAATTCTTTCTAAGTGTTGGAAATTCACATTTTTTTCATAACTTTGAGCCAAATTTTCACCATGATGCACGATGATTCAAAGGAAACTTCCAACATGAAAGTTGTAGATCTCAGTGAGGTCTAAAACATTGTAGAGCATAACGTTTACTAGAAATTCTTAGATTTCAAGTTATGATTTTGTGAAGACATGTTCATGAAACTTGGAAACTTAGTGAAATTTTGCCCTAGTTTAGGCAGGATTTTGACCTAACTTTATGGCAATTTTTCACATAGTTACAAATTGAATTTTCAAAAATGTCCAACATAGAGGTTTTAGAGGATGTTACAATATTTCCAAAATGTCCAAGAAATCATTGAGATCATACTTGATCAAGGAGAATCGAAGGCAAGTAGTTAGGGTTTCAAACTTGATTTACAAGGCATATTTTGTGATGAACATAAACCAAATCCATAGCCATGCTGCATAATCTTCACTTTTCAGGCCTCAAAATTGTTTGTCACTACATAATTAATGGTTTACACAACTCTTTAGGCCCTTATCCACTTGGTTTAAGCTTTGTTCAAAATGATTTTCCATTTATGGCACAAAGTTGCCATTTCCATTTTGATAAAGCATCACTTTTGCAATTGTCAACTTCTTGAGCCTTGAACTTGTTCTTTCTTCACACACAATCCCTATAAACCAAAATCAATATATCTAAGGCCTATATTAACTCAAATTATGCTTGCACAACACTTTGAGATTTGTCTTCTCACTTTTCTTCAAAAGCAAGCTATAGAGCCAAAAGGCTAGAACTTAGAAATCTGGAGTGAATTTGATCTCCAACCTTTTCCATACATATACACAAGTCTATTGCAAGCCAAGGCACAATTTCAAGCATCCTCAAACTCCCCCAAGCACCCTTGCTGCATAGAACTGCCCAAACTTGACAGTTTTGATCCAAAACTCCCCATCTCCAATTCCACTCGTGCGTTTTGTTTCTTAATCATCCAAACACCTTACATACATCATACACAAGTGATCCAAGTCCCTGTTTCAATACTGTAACCCCTCCATCACTATCCACCATTTTCAAAAGTGAAGCTTGCAACTTGACTTGAGTTGAGAGTTCCAGCCATCCTCAAAGCAAAGTATGAGTTAGAATACATTTAAGGAGGTCCAGGCAAGCTACAGAAATCATCAGGCCATCTCAAAGGTTGCTCAAACTCTATACACGACTCCAGCTGCAAGAGGTAAATTTTCAAACTTCTATCTCTTCATACAAGCATCATTTGATTATGATTTGTGAAGATAAAATATAGACATCATTGCCCTGAAACTGTACATGTCCATAGATTTCATTTATATTGCTTGAGTAGGGAGAATTTTAAGTTTGAACTTTCTGAAAAAGTTAGGTCAGAATTTGGTACCATTCAAAATTTATGCTCATCTTTGATTTATAATTTTAGTAATTTACATTTCTGGAATCATTGTTAAATTTGGAACAAGTTTGGTGTTTACATTTTTTGCAAATGAATGAGAAATGGTGAAGTTGCAGATGTTCAGGGGTAAGGTTGAAGATGAAGTCATATTCATGACATGACTTATGTTATGCATTTATTATTTCATTTATGATAACAGATGTATAGCCACCTCAGTGGTAATGCAGCGCGCGTTACATGCTCAGGGCGTAGGTTCAAGCCCCAGCACTGCCACTTTTCATATTTTTCCACATTTTTTCTCTTTTTTGTTATAAACAGGTGCGCTGGGCCTCCAATGCCGGGCCTTCCATTTTTGCTCCATTTTCACCCCTGTCTACTTTTGCATACTGATCCAAACTTTTTTTAATTTTTATTTAATTCCTTTTCTTTTATATTTTATATTTTATTTTATTTTTATTTATATTTTTTTTATTATTACTATTATTATTATTTTTTATTAAAAATACAAAAATATTTTATTTATTATTTTCACATTTATATGTTTATTTTCTTTATAAAACAAAAAGACTAAAAACATTTTCTTAACAAATTAATTTCTTTTTTCTCTTAAATAATTAATATTTAGATTTAGGTTTAATTATTATTTTTTCTATTTTATCTAAAATTAAATTATAATTTAGGTTTTATTTTAATTAATTAATTTTCATGTTTATTTTATTAAATTTAAAACCTTTCACAAAAAACCCTAAAAAATCCTTTTTAATTTAATTTCTTTCTTAATTAGCTTAGGTTTAATTTTATTTAATTTTAATTAATCTTTCTCTTTAATTAGGTCAAAACTAAACCTTTCATTAAAACCAAACAAAAAGATCATTTCTTTTCCATTTATCTTCTTGTACATTTATTCAATTCTTGTATATTATTCAATATGGTTGTAATAGATAATTAGGTTTAATTTTCTTGCAATCCCCATTTGTAAATTTGTATACCCCATCCCCTAATGATGTAATAGCGTAGTAATTTTACTTTCCACAATTTATCGCTTTTATACAAATGTTAGTAATTAGGGTTTGTATGGCAAGACTAAAACCAACAAATAGCAAACCCTAATTCAAGATAAACAATACATGTAAATTAAACACATTTGCACACTTCACCCTTAGGGTAATTCCACTTTGTTGCCTTGTAAAAATGGCCACGTTATGCATGTGGGATATCTTAGCAAACACAATCAAAAATACAAGATCATAGTCCCTCGATGACGCTATCAATGTTGCCTTTCAAAATGATCTTAGTCCCTCAAAGAGAAATTCTAAGATATCCCACAACATTGCTATCATGACTATACGATGATCCACGCCCTTCCCTTTACATCCAAAGATAAGGCTTCTTACCAATCAATGGTAAGATAGCAATATCAAAGGAAGGAAGAAATAAACAAAGGCTTTTGAGTAGGTAGATTGTTCCAAGTTGCTTGCTCACTTTCAAAAACAAACATCCTTGCTTATTTTCAAAACAAACACCAAACACTTTCAAAACAAACACTTTCCAAACATGAGATATTTTTCAAAAGCCCAACACTTTGTATACGTTCTTACGAACAAGAACCATTACAAAGTTTGCCTAAACGAAGACGCCTTTTCAAAATACTTTCAAAAACCACCACAAAGCACACTTTTCAAACAAAAGCAAGTGATCTAGCAAGCAACTAAGATCCCTTAGATAACTATGGATGAAAAGGGTGCTAATACCTCCCCTTTTCATAATCTACCCCCCGAACTCAAGAAATAATCTCAAAGGTCTTTCCTGTTCTTTTCCACCTTTCCTTTTGGATAAAAGAAAAGCCGGTGGTGACTCTTGCTAACGGCAACATTTACAATCAAACGCAAAACACCCAAGTCAGTTCTCCCACCGTATCACACCTCTGTATTCTCACTGATTGCAAATGAGTTTCTAAGGGAAATACTGCTTCGTGTCCTTAAACCAAATTGAAAGGCGTTGTGTTAGTCGAATCCTTTGGTGAGTTTCGACATGCCCACAATGCTTGGCCCAAAGTTTTATGCCAACTTCTAGGCTTTTGGCCAACATATTTCTTGATTAAAATTATAATTGTCTTATTTGCTACTTCGACTTGCTCATTCGTCTGGGCATAATATTGTGTTGATGTTAACAGTTTGAACCCCATTTTTGCAGCGAGTTCATTTACCTTTCGCCCTATGAAAAAAATTCATTGGTAAGTTGTTATGGTCTCTGGTGTCCTAAACCTATATATGATTTGATTTTGAATGAAGGCCATGACTTCCTCTTGGTCTACTTTAAACAGAGTGTCTGCTTCTATCCATTTTGAAAAATAATCAATACCTACCAAGACGTACCTATGGCCTTGACCAACATATTTCTTGATTAAACTTATAATGGTCTTATTCGCTGCTTCGACTTTCCCATTTGCCTGGGCATAATATGATGTTGATGTTAATAGTTTGAACCCCATTTCTGCAGATAGCTCATTTACCTCTCGCCCTATGAACACAATTCCTTAGTTAGTTGTTATGGTCTCTGGTGTCCCAAACCTATATATGATTTGATTTTGAATGAAGGTCATGAATTCCTCTTGGTCTACTTTAACCAGAGCGACCTCTTCTACCCAATTTAAAAAATAATCAATACCTACCAAGATTTACCTGTGGCCTTTTGATGATGCAAGTTTAATTTCTCCAATAATATCCAAAGCCCACCCCTGAAAGGCCAAGGTTTGATAACATAATGTAACTCACTAGCTATTACATGTTGAATTCCAACATGTTTTTGGCATTCTTGGCAACTTTTGGCAAAATCAATGCAATTTTTTAATATGGTCGGCCAATATACTTCTATTCGACACAACAACCATTTCATCTTCTGGTCTGCTTGATGCGTTCCACAAGCACCACTATGTACCATTTCAATGGAGAAAAATTCTTCTACCATTTCAAAATTTCCAAAATACTTATAGTTCAGGAGATCATGGATTACTTCAGGTGTTTCCCCCCCAAGTTTTTGTCATTGGCGTGGTTTCAAACTCCAATTTATCTTTTACCTCAATGAACTCGTCTATGCTTACTTTGGGTATTTTGTATCCAGATGCCAACTGGGCCATATCATTCGCTTCTTGGTTGTCAATGCGCCTTACATGACTAATCGACACGTTGTCAAACGTCTGAAGTAATGATAACGCTTTGGCCATATACATTACTAGATGATCTTTAACGTGGTTGTATTATTTGGTCAATTGTTTCACCACTACCTCAGAATCTCCTTTAATGTCAACATCTCTTATTCCAATGTCTAGCATAATTTGAAGACCAATTATCAAGGCTTCATACTCAGCCTCATTGTTAGAGCATTCACCTTTGATTTTATAACGAAATCTAGTTGGAATGCAATATGGTGATAAGATAAAAATCCATACCCCAGTTCCGAATCGACCAGCATTTCTGCCACAAACATTGGATATTCGTCCTTTTGGGTGGCTTTATTTAAATCCCTAAAGTCTATGCAAATTCTAAAAGTTCCATTTTTCTTTATTACAGGGACTATATTATCTAATCATTCAACATACCTAGATCGCTTGATGAACTTGCTCTTCAACAACCGTTCAATCTCTACTTTGATTTTGGACAACACTTCTGGCGTGAACTTCCTTGGAATTTTCTTGATTGGTCGTTTTCCTGGATTTATAGGAAGCTTCATCTCCATCATTTATCTACTCAAACTAGGTATCTCATTGTAATCCTATTCAAAGCAGTCCTTGAATTCTTTAAGTAATATGATCACTTGATCCTTCATCTCGCTTTTGACCTTGGTGTTGATGTAGGTAATTCTCTTAATCGAACCATCACCCAAATCGACTTCTTCTAAGGGATCTTGTGCTTGCATCTTCAAAGCATTATCTCTTGGATCTTTCTCAAACCCCAAAGGCTGTTCTTCATATATACAATCAAGCCTTTGGATTTTTGAAGTTGTTGTTTGGCTTGTGTCTTCAAGCTCTTCCACCATGATCGCTTTAGGTGCCATATTTGAAACACCTTTAGCCTCTAAAGCCGTATTTATTATTTTTTAGCCATATAGGCCAAAATCCTTGCCAGAGCATTCGCCTCAGGCATCATCATGATTTCTTCCTACCCAATGAGTTCAAACTCCCATTCTATAGCTGGATATGTGTTCATCTTTTCTTGGTCCCAAATAAAACCATGAGTGGGGTGTAAATTCAAGAAATTGAACACATCAGGATGCGGCTTGAAAACTGCATCTTCTGGGCCGCACGGTGGTATAGTTGCAAATGCTTTATCAAAATTCTTTTGATTCACTACCTTCATATCAGCAGTAAAATAACTATGATTTGCCTCTATGTTTTCGAAGATCCCATCCTGATGCCATATGGACACACGTTGATGCAGGGTAAATGGTACCACCTTTACTACATGTATCCATTCGCGCCCCAACAACAGGTTGAAATTTTCCTTGGACGCTATCACTGTGATATGGTGGCATAACCGACTGTTTATACTGGTTTTGCATTTGTATTCGCAAATGTTGAGGTAAGCAAGAGTCGCCACCGAAAAGGACCTTTCGAGATTTATTTCTGAGTAAGGGGGGTAGATTATGGAAAGGGTTAAAAGAATAGAAAAGTAACTTTCGAGATTTATTTCTGAGTAAGGGGGGTAGATTATGGAAAGGGAAGGTGTTAGCACCCTTTCCATCCGTAGTTTTCTACGGGCTCTTAGATGCTTAGCTCATTTTGAAATACTTTGTGTTTTGTGTGTTTTTGAAAGCCAATATGTAAGGCAACTCACTTTATGATAACTCTTGTATCAATCCTCAAGAGTGTTGATAAAGCGTTTTGAAAATGTTTTTTGAAGTAAGTTTATGCATGTGTGAAAGTTTGTTTTTGAGCAAGCATCTAATCGGCTATCTACTTTACTCGAAAGGGTCGTTCCTTTCCTCTTTTCCTCTAGACAATGCTATCCTACTATTAGTGAGTAGGTAGACCTAATCGTTGGATGTTTGAGGGTCATTCAAAGGGACATTTATAGTCACAAAGGCAATTGGGAAAGAAACCTTAGTAACTACCCTAGGGTTTTAAGATCATTTTTACCGAGGCAACATCGAGAGGGTCATCGAGGGACTTATGATCTTTTAAACCGGAGGGTAGCCACTAAAATCTCTCACGTTTCAAGAGTTGTGACTGTTTTCCGAAGGCAACCAAAGTGGGATACCCTAGATGTGTGCATGTGCAATTTTGTTGTTTTCAGTTATTTTAGTCTTGTGTTAAGTTTGCTAGCATTTTGTTTTTCATTCTCTTTCCATACAATCCTAGCTAGCATACATCTAAATAGTTTATAATTTGCAGTAATTAAAGGTGCATAAATGTAAGATCCTAACTATTACATGGCTTCGGGGAGGGGGATTATTACAAGTCCAAAATGGGGAAAATTTAAAAAGAAACAAAGTAAAGTCTTAGTTAAGTTTATTACATCCCAGTAAGTAGATAGAATAATATGCAAAAGTGCGACAGTAAAAGTAAATGCGCGAATTGAAAATATGTATAAAATTCCTAAGAAAAATGAAATCTTTTTGTTTGTTTTTGACCTATGGAAAGAAATTTAATTTAAAAATCCTAAGTCTATTTATTTTAAAATTAAGAAAAGAGTTAAAATAATGAATCAATTAAATTACAAAATTTTAATTGAGAAAATACTAACCTAATATTTTTTGTAAATTTTTATCTGATTTTATAATGCTATATAAAAAAAATAATTAAAAGCAAAATAAAATGGGCCAAGATAGTAAAGGGTAACAGGGGGTGTGAATTGGCTTTTTGTTTAGCCCAAATTATAATAATCCCAGGCCATGTTGGGATCCCGTGCTATTGGCCATTGAGGGTCCATCATGAGGTGGTACTCCTGGAGCATTGGATCTGATCTCCTTGTCATCCATTAGCTGGAACTTGAAGGCGCATGGGAAGTGTTTGAAACGAAACACATTGGATCTAATAGATAATTGTTAGAAAAACATAATACATGACCTGTGTATCGAACCCAATCCCTTTCCACTGCACACGTTCCCCTTTACCATCTGAGCTGTTTGTTCATTCGTTGGTACAAATAAAATCATAACATTCCATTAGCAAAACAACTCATATATATATATATATATATATATATATATATATATATATATATATATATATATATATATATATATATATATATATATATATATATATATATATATATATATATATATATATATATATATATATATATATATATATATATATATATATATATATATATATATATATATATATATATATATATATATATATATATATAATTCGAAATTAACACATGCGTGCTGCACAAGCCAAAAGGACAGAGATGCCTGGATTTTGAGATTCAAAGGAATCCGTTTCACATGCCCTAGTAATGGTATCCTGTTACTTTAGTACTGATTTCACATGTAACACGTTAAAACAATCACAAACATCATTCATAGCATGTATATATGATCAATATGTATTTAAATTACATATTGAATGAGTTTGAGATTGATGGCCTGTTACCAACAGAGGGAATGAGTGGAATGCTTGCTTTGGATTGAGGAGGCCTGCAAAGATTGCTTCAATTCTGACAACTTTGTGAAGGTTTGGAGAATTTGGGGTGGTTTTCTGGGGCAGCTTCTTGTCTCCGGAGGCAATGTTTTTGTCTCTAGAGGCAATGTTTCGTCTGGCTAATGCGTGTGTGTCCCTTTTTGCTTGCGCTTTAGCTCTGTATTTATAGGGGTTCAATGATGAATGAAAATGGAAAGAATAAGCCATTAACCATGGCTTTGAAGGCAGAATCGAGAGTCTTAAAAGGTTACCATTGCTGATGATTTTCTACCATTTATGGTTTTTGAGTGAACCTGGACAGGTTTCACTCCCACATCTTGACTTTTCGAATGCTCTCAAGTTTTGTTCTTCGATGGTTCTGAGTTCCAATTCGAATGGTCCAAGGCCTCATCATTGTGGCTTCTTCGATTGAGCCACTATCTGCCTTAGTTGCTTGATCTGAAAACTATCCAATTAGCCCAATCAAACTCAACTATTGTCTCTTTCGAATCTCTTTTCCTTCAATTAGACCAATCGAAGCATCACCTCTTTCATCTTAGCCCGTCGAAGCTTCGTTTTGCTCAATTTGAATAATTCTTCATCTTGGCCCGTCGAAGCTTTGTTTTGTCCTTTCCTTCGAACATAGTAGTGTAGGTGGTCCTTCGTTTCCAACTCCCACCCCTTGCTTTTGCTTACAAGAAAATCTTTCTTGCTTACTAGTTTACCTTCGATTGGTGAATATGGCTTGTATACACCAACCGAAAGGTAACCTATGAGCATCAAGACTTAACTTTCAATCAGCCAACTCCTTCCTTGTCTGTTCCGGCACATGCCTAAAACACATTGCTCCCAAAACTCTAAGTGACTCATATTTGGCTGCTTTGTCTCTAACTATCCTTCGATCATGCGATGTTTGAAAATTGCATGCCCTTCAAACCATTAGGCTTCCACGTGCTTCTTTGGATAGGATAAAAACTTTCGAATTAAAAATATTCTTCTATTCGAAGCGCCCCTTCAAACAACATGGCAATCAAAACATCTCTCCTTGTAATGCTTCGAATGACCTGTATTTCAATGTTAGAAAATGAACCTTTCGATGTCGCTCATTACCAGCTCTCCCAATCGAAGGATTCATAAAATCCTTCTCACGCTTTCTTTCGAACTAGCCCTCCTTCGATCCTAGTGTTTCATTGGGCATTAAATTAGTCTGCATACTGCTGTCAAAGCTGCTTTGACCCAAAATCTCTTAGGCATATTTTCAGCTTTCGACCTACCCCTTGTCATGTAGACTCTCTTTTCTTCTTTCAGTTGTGCCATTATGATGAGGCATATGGGGTGCCATGGAAATCATTTGAAACCTCTTGAGCAATTGAGTACCTCAATGAGCATGTCTTGAGTAAAAATGGGAGGGAAAATTTTGGGGTACAACAACTGCCCCTGTTCAATCTTATTAAACCTGAAGATGTAGATTGACTTGTCTGTCTTTCGTGATCTGAAGGTGGAAGATGATTGAACATTAAAGTGTCCAGAAATTTGCACTCGCATGAAGTAACACCGTGGTTGATGATGCCAGGAATGGGCTTACAGATGCCATTTGGAGGAGATTATTGAGAGTTGTCGGAGATGGGCTTAAAGATGTCATCCAGAGTAGATAGTGACTTCATATGAGATCTCTTTGTGGGGATTCCTGTTCTTATTTTCTGAGGAGGACTCCACTTGGGAATGTTGATTTCTGTTGTTCCCCCGCTTGAGGAAAACTCTGTGGGGAATAGAGTCTAGGAGCTTTAGCTGTCCATGGCTCTACTGAGGAGTTATCTCTGGACTGGAGAGATGAACATTAGCTGTTTTTTGGCTGAAATCCAGGATTCACAGTAACTTGCTGGGGAGAATGAAATTAATTGTTATCTGGAAATGTATTAGAAGGAGTCTGTGTAGGGCTGCTTCAGGATGAGTCCGTGTTAGACTTCATCTGGAGATATATGAGAAGAAGCCTGTGTAGACCTGCTTCAGGATGAGTCCGTCTTAAACTTCATCTGAAAATTGCGAGAAGGAATCCGTGTAAGATTGCTTTAGGATGAGGCCGTGTAAAGCTGCATCTGGAGACCATGAGAAGGAATTCATGTAAGATTGCTTCAGGATGAGCCCGTGTAAAGTTGCACCTGGAGATCATGAGAAGGAACCTGTGTAAGATTGCTTCAGGATGAGACCGTGTAAAGCTGCATCTGGAGATCATGAGAAGGAACCCGTGTAAGATTGCTTCGTCTGGTCGTGTAGATAGTTACCCCGTCTTGTTTCGGGACTTGATCCACAATCCGCTGTTCATAGATAGTTGTCCTGTGTTGTTTCAGTTATTAACTTGGAACTTGCTTTTGTTGTTCGTTGAGATAGTTGCCCTGTCTTTTTTCAGGAATTAATCTCTGATCTATTTGAGAAAGAAAGATAGTTTCCTCGTCTTGTTTCAGGAGTTATTCTTCAATCTGCTCATGTAGATAGTTGTCCTGTCTGGTTTTAGGTATTAACTACAATCAGTTGTTCACAGATAGTTGTCCTGTCTTGTTTCAGGTATTAATATGGAACTTGTTTTTGTTGGTCATTGAGATAGTTTCCCTAACTTGTTTCAGGAATTAATCTCTGACCTATTTGAGAAAGAAAGATAGTTTCCCCGTCCGGTTTCGGGAGTTAATCTTCAATCTGCTCATGTAGATAGTTGTCCTGTCTGGTTCCAGGTATTAATCTACAATCATTTGTTCACAAATAGTTGTCCTGTCTTGTTTCAGGTATTAATCTGGAATTTGTTTTGTGTTGGTCATTGAGATAGTTGCCCTATCTGGTTTCAGGAATTAATTTATGACCTTAGAGAAAGAAAGATAGTTTCCTCATCTTGTTTCGGGAGTTAATCTTCAATATGCTAATGTAGATAGTTGTCCTATCTTGTTTCAGGTATTAATCTACAATTAGTTGTTTACAGATAGTTGTTCTGTCTTGTTTCAGGTATTAATCTGGAACTTGTTTTTGTTGGTCGTTGAGATAGTTTCCCTGTCTGGTTTCAGGAATTAATCTCTGACCTTAGAGAAAGAAAGATGTTTCCCTATCTTGTTTTGGGAGTTAATCTTCAATTTGTTCATGTAGATAGTTGTCCTAATTGGTTCCAGGTATTAATCTACAATCAGTCGTTCACAAATAGTTGTCCTGTCTTGTTTTAGGTATTAATCTGGAACTTGTTTTTGTTGGTCGTTAAGATAGTTGCCCTGTCTGGTTTCAGGAATTATTCTATGACCTTAGAGAAAGAAAGATAGTTTTCCCGTCTTGTTTCAGGAGTTAATCTTCAATCTGTTCATGTAGATAGTTGTCCTATCTTGTTTTAGGTATTAATCTATAATCAGTTGTTCACAGATAGTTGTCTTGTCTTGTTTCAGGTATTAATCTGGAACTTGTTTTTGTTGGTCTTTGAGATAGTTGTCCTGTCTGGGCTTAGGTATTAATCTCTGACCTTAGAGAAATAAAGATAGTTCCCCTGTCCTGTTTCGGGAGTTAATCTTCAATCTGTTCATGTAGATAGTTGTCATGTCTTATTTCAAGTATTAATCTATAATCAGTTGTTCACAAATAGTTGTCCTATCTTGTTTCAGGTATTAATATGGAACTTGTTTTTGTTGGTCGTTGAGATAGTTGTCCTTTCTGATTTCAGGTATTAATCTCTGACCTTAGAGAAAGAAAGATAGTTTCCCCGTCCTTTTTCGGGAGTTAATCTTCAATCTGTTCATGTAAATAGTTGTCCTGTCTTGTTTCAGGTATTAATCTATAATCAGTTGTTCACAAATAGTTATCCTGTCTTGTTTCAGGTATTAATCTGGAACTATTTTTTTGTTGGTAAACCTGTCCTGCTCCGGGAGTTCATACCACCTGGTCGTGTAGATAGTTCCCCATCTGGTTTCAGGCATTAATCTTTGACCTGCTATGCATAAGTTGATAGTATTTGTCTGTCTGCAAATTCAACCTGACAAGGTAAAGTCATTTTCATGTGATGTCATGATGTATGAATTACACGATGCTCTCAAAATAAATGAGATTGTGATATATGCATTTGTACTGCATATGCTATAAAGTTTCTAAAATGATGTATGAATGCAATGTATGAACATATCAGCTGTTCTATTGTAGTGTTGTTGAACTAGGGAAAACAAATCCCCGATTGTTGCTGGGAATGAAGAATGTAAGTCTTCAAATTTTGTTGAAGTTGAAATGCTGGGAGACGGATTCCCGTTGTTAGAGAAGTAAACTCTGTAGGGGAAGGGAAAATCCATAATCCGCTTGGGGATTTTCATGAAACCCTGTTGGGAAACCCAAGAAACTTGTTAACCAGGCTGAGGAATTATTTCAGACGCCGGGGGAATAATTGGAGATTCTTATTTTGGCAGGGGTATTAGAACACCTGACATCATTAGGCTGTATGCTGAAAATGTAGCAATGACTTTGTAGGAGGACGTCTCTGTCTCTGTACCAGCTGGAGAAAGTATCTGCGGGGATTTTGTATATGGTTTGAATGTTATCCCAACTCCTGGAGTCTTGAGTAAATGTTGATCAAGGTGATAAGCCTTCTACTGATAGACAAGTGATGAGATAACGGGACATAGTCGTACGCTTTAATCCCTAAATTTTGCCTGGACTGTCCTTTCATATTTTCAGTCCACCGGGATACCCTTTTTTGCCCAAGCCGCCTTTTCAAGTTTTCGACTTGCCAGGTGTACAATTTTATTTATACGTCCCTAATTTTTGCCTGAACTCTTTTGGTTCGTCGGGATGCCCTTATTTTTTCCTAGGCCAGTCAACCTAGTGAGTCTTTTATGCGTAGTATTTTCTGACTATGTCCGCGTTCACAGGGTGCAGAGAATTGTTACTGTCTATAGTAGTGAGTGTTGCAGCACTTCCAGAAAATGTTTTCTTGATCGTACTTGGCCCTTTGCTGGAATTCATGTCTAATGCCCCAAGTGATTCAGACGGAGGTCTGCCCCTGGCTATTTGGCACTTTTGAGAGATTCCTCGAATCTTGACTTGACTGCCCCAGATCAATTTAGATACCATATCATGCCCCTTGATTATGAAAGGCCTGTTACTAGAAATGTCTTTCCATCTGAGGTGATTCTGTCCATTGAGAGGGTTTTCGTTCATTGAATATTCGTTGTGCGAATTTCTCTGTTGTTGAACAATAAGTCATATGAAAACAATGTTATTTAAAAAATGCAAAGCTTATGTCCGTCTTGAAGTTTGAAAAATGTATTTTTAGTAAACAAACTGAATTTTGTAAGAATATGAATTGAACTCAGGATTTATAGTAAATCTTACAGGAGTCAGGATAACTTTTTGTAACAGTATGCTTTCGAACTAACCCATGCTTCAGTTAGGACTTTTAAAGGTTGTAGCGTGTCCTGGTTCACGGTTTAAGAAACAAAGGATAAAGGATCTAAATTTATTTGTACCCAACCCGTTTTTTGTGATGTTCTTCAGTCCTATACTCAGTTAACTGTGCGTTTAGATCCCAATTGAGTTCTGGAATCTTAGCCCTGATATTCCGGTGATGGTTCAGATACTGAAAGTGAAGGCTGTCATTTTTTGTAATATTTTCTTTTGTTGAGGATTTGTAGCGACCTCTTTTTTGATTTTATTATCCCTACCTTTTTCCTGAACTATTTATTTTGTGATTATAGTCAGCGGGATGCCCCAACTTTTTCTTAAGTCTCCTTCATAGGTTTTGACTTAGCAGGATTTTCTCTTGAGAGATAACGACTTCCTGCTTTAATGATTATGCAGAACCATCACCATCTTTGATTTGGAAGAGCATCTTTGACACCATTCCTCGTGTATGAAGAGGAAGCTTGCGATTGAACGCACCTTTGAATTAATTGAGAAACTACCCTGCCCCAGGTTATGATTAAGGGTTTCAATTTTGTGTGAAAAAGAAAACTCCTACTTCTTAGGCTCAAAGGGGTTGACTAGGGATTATCTTCCTTATAACTCAGCTGTTTTAGGATTTGAAAGAACGCCTATACATCGTCAGTAAGGTTTGTTCCTAAGCATACTTTAGAGGTTATGCTATCTTTTTTGTCATCCTCCCTCTAAAGGATTGCAAATTTTAATCACGAGTTGAATATCATAAAAAGGAAGTAAAAGCACAGTTTCAGTATAGTAACAACGAATGAAATAATTCAAGACCAACATATGCAATGCATTGATGAAGTAACAAAGTTTGACATAAATAAATGTTCGAACAATCAAAAGAAAAGTACAACTTGAAAATTCTAATGAACAAAAGCCTCTTTGTCTGAACTTGTCACTTCGGGTGGTGTATGTTATACCCCAAAATTTGCCCTCTCATTTATCAAGTATTTTCCCACAAGATCTCCTTTGGTTCAAGACTGCACAAGGTTTGATCAGCTCAAGACACCACCTTAAGCACCGATGACTAAAATTAGGGTTTGATATTGCACAAGGATAATTGAACTTTCAATGGCTCATATGACTTTCATGGATCATTATGGACCCCCAAGATTACTCATGTCAAGTTTCAAGCCTTGAATCACATTTTTGCTCAGTCAATTGAGCAGTTGACCTAAAAATCAGCTGTATTAGGGAAAAAGTCAACTTTGGCCAATTTACAGTCAAACTTCAAAATTTTTGATCCACGTCAACATTATAAACTCATATGTATCATTTGATCAAGTTTGGACAATAATTCCTCAAGAAATTTGATCAAATCATCAAAAGGGAAAAATGGTCAAAATTAGGGTTTTGACTGAGAAAGGGCAATTTCTGATTTTTTGATCTAGCAAATGGTTAATTGGTTTAAAGCATGATCTCAATAGTTCAATTGAACCATTTTAACCTAATGGTATGACTCAAAACATTGCGCAAGATCAATTGGATTGATAGTTGATTTTCAGTCAACTGATCAAAAGTCAACTATATACTGAAAAGTCAAACTTTGACTTTTTGGTCAAAATCAAGTGTCAAAGATCACAATTCATCCAAACATGTCAAAATATGAAAATTTTTCATCAAGAAATCAAAAATTTAATATTTCATTTTGAAAAGTCAAAGTTTTTAAACTTAGAAATTTTTCTAAGTATGGAAAACTTCATGTTTTTTCACAACTTTGAGCCAATTTTTCACCATGATGCAAGATGATTCAAAAGAAACTTTCAACATAAAAGTTGTATATCTCCATGAGATCTACAACATTTCTTTATACAACTTCTCCTATAAATTCTTGGATTTCAAGTTATTAAATCATGAAGTCATGGTCTTGAAATTAAACACTTAGTGAAATTTTGCCCTAGTTTAGGCAGGATTTTGACCTAACTTCATGACAATTTTTTATATAGTTACAAGGGGAATTTTCAAAAGTGATTCATAGAGGGGTTGTAGAGAAAATTACAAGCTTTCTAAAATGTCCAATAACTCCTTGATATCATTCTTGAGCAAGGAGAATCGAAGAGAGGAAGTTAGGGTTTTAAACTAAAATTATAGGCCATTTTGTGATGAACAAAGATTCAAATCTCAAACCTATGCTGTATAATCTCTGCTTTACATGCCTCAAACTTGTTAGGAACTCCATAATTAATTGCTTGTACAGCTGTTAGAGGCTTCAACTCAAGCATTCAATGCAACACCCGTGCTTTATGTCCATTTTAGGAAGAAAGTGCACAATGCCATTTTGAAAAAGTAGCTTTATACACAAAACTTGTTCTTGAGCCTTGCAATAGTTTTCTTCTGATCATACACGACCTATAACTCAAAATAAGTTTGTCTCAAGCCTCACAATCACTCAGCCCATGCTTGTACTTCATCTTGGAACCATACTTTCACTTTTCTTCAAAATCAAGTAACATAGCAATCAGTCTAGAGCTTGTACTTCTGACCCTCTCAAGCACTCAAACCTTCTCATTACTTATGTACAAGTACTTGGAAACAAAACACACGCATTCTTAAGCCCCAAAACTCCCAAGAACTCAGAACTGTATCACATACCTCCTGTGATGCGGTGGGAGAACTGACTTGAGGTTTTGCGTTTGTGTTCGCAAATGTTTCGGTTTAGCAAGAGTCGCCACCGAATTTTTATTTTATCCAAAGGAAAGGTCAAAAAGCACAGGAAAGACCTTTGAGATATTTTCTTGAGTTCGGGGGGTAGATTATGAAAAGGGAAGGTGCTAGCACCCTTTTCATCCATGGTTTTCCATGGGCTCTTAGTTACTTGTTTAGATCACTTGCTTTGCTTTTCCAATTGTTTGAAATGGTGCTTTTGTGTGTGTGGTTTTGAAAGTATTTTGAAAAGAGGCCTTTGTTTAGGCAACCTTTGTAATGATTCTTGTTTGAATGTATACAAAGGTGTTTGTCTTTTGAAAAATGTTTCAATGTTTGAAAGTTTATTTGGAAAATGTTTTGAAATTGTGTGTGTTTGTTTGAAAATAGCAAGGATGGTTTGCAAATTGATCAAGTAACTAGGAGTTGTCTACCCTAATCAAAAGTCTTTCTTGTACATTTTTAACCCTTTGACATTATTGTTTTACCATTGTATTTGGTAAACAACCCTATCTTTGGATGTTAAACGGGACAGACGTGGGTTATCGTATGACCATGATAACAATATTGCCAAGTATGTTAGAAAGTTTTTTGAGGGACTAGATCATTTTTATTTAGGCAACCAAGATAGCGTCATCGAGGGACTATGATCTTTTTTGTTTTGATTTGTTTTGCCAAGATACCTAGCATGCCTACCATGGCCATTTTAAGGCAACAAAGTGGATGAATCCCTAGGGGTGCTTGTGTGCAATGTGTTGTCATTTTTCATGCATTTTTGTCTTCAATTAAGTCATGCTATTTGTTTGATTTTTGGTCTTTGCATACAAAACCCTAGTTTACTATCATGGTATATGAAAGCAATAAAATACGTAAAAATAAATCTAGACTATTACAACATTATTATGGGGAGGGGGATACAAGTTTTGAATAGGGGGATATTGCTCAAAATAAAAACCCTAAAACTATTATTACAACCAAATTGAAATATTGCACAAATAAATAAATAGACAATTATTTAAATATGGAATAAATTTTAAATATGCAAAAAATGTTTTTTTTTGTATTTATTTTTATGTATGTAAAAATGAATTTATTTATGTCCTAAAAATAAAAAAATAAAATGATTATTTTTGAAAGGGGTGAAAACCCTAATTTTTAGTTTAAAAGAAAATATATATTATATTATTATTTATTTCATTTATGTACAAGAAAATAAAAAATATATACAAAAACGTTTAAAAAATAAAATATGTGAGAAAATAATATTTTAAGTGTATAAATAATAAAAATAAAAATGTAGGATATTTTTATATTATTTACAAATTTATTTAAGAAAATATAAGTATATTAACCTAATAACTATTTTTTATGCCAAAAATTAAAATAAAAAAATATGATAAAATGCAAAAAATAAAGAAAATAATTTTTGTGATTGTTTAATGTCTAGAATAAATAAATAAAAGTCAGAAATGTGGAATATTCAAGAAAATATGAAAAAATAAAAGAAATGGGCCAAGGGGGTGTAAATAACACAATGGGGGGGTGCAAATAGCCAGAAAAGCCATGCCCAAGCCCAAGTTCCACTTCGTCCCTGTCCTCTGAATACGTGCGCGCCCTGGTTCAGTTCAAACCTGTTCTCTCTATTGCTTGCATGAAATCAAAATTTTACAACATGAAAGTTATAGCATTTTCAATCACGATTCCAACCATATCCATTTTGTGACCTAACTCTAAGAAACCAAGGAGAATTTCAGTGGCCCTAAATTCTAACCTAATTTTTTTAGCAACTTCAACTATCAAATACTCCTAGCTCAGTTAATATAAATGAAATCTACGCATATGTACAACTCAAGGAACTTAAGGGCTACATTTTTGCTTCACAGACCTAAGCCTAATGATGCCTAAATAAGGAGTTAGAATCTTGACAAATACCTGTTTCAGTTAAGTTTGGATATCGCAATGTAGGAGTTGTGAGTGAGGCCTGAAGGTCGTGTTAGCTTACCTGAAGTTCCCTCAACCTTTCCCAATGCTTAGCTTGCTTTGAACTTGCCTGAATGTCCCTGTAGAAGTCAACCTGCAAAGCTTCAAAATGAAAATGGTGAAGTGTGAAAATGGGGTTACATTTGCTGAACAATGGCTTGGATAGTTCAGGTGTGATGTACGGAATGTGTCTGAAGTGGTTCAAGACAAAACGCACGAGGCAATTTGGTTTTAGAAATGATTCTGCAGATAATGCCCTGTTTGGGCAAGAACTTGTGATTTTGTGTTTTAGGGTATTTGAGAGCTTAGAAAATCGTATTTCTGGCTTGCTACAATATGCTGAGGTTGTTTGAAATGATCATAAGGCTTGGTTTTAACATATACAAGAGTTGTGGACTTTTTGCAAGCTTACTTGCTTTTGAAGCAAAAGGTGAGTTGACAAAGCCAAAGCCTGTACAGGATAGCTCAAGGCCTGAGAAGAGTTAGTACACTTTTCCTGATGTTTATGGATCTTGTTTGCACAAAGAGATCAGGTCCAATGCTCAAGGAAAACAAAATTGCTAAAAGTATGCTTTTATGGAAATGATATTGTAACCTTTTTGCCATTTTTGGATTAAACCCTTGTACAAAGCTTCAAAGATCAGAACAATGCCATTGTCCAATGTATTTGCATTTAATTTATGAGTGTAGAAAGGATTAGAACCTGTAAACCAATTACAAGCATGATCCAAACTGATTTTCAACTTGTATCAATGTGAAAAATGCCATGGACAAAAGTAAGAAATGGCCATTTTCATTCCTTCGATTCTCCCTAACCATAAATGATATTGGAGAGTTCTTGAATATTTTGAAAAGCTTTTAACATGCTCTACAATCCATATTTGAAATGAATTTTGATATTCCTCTTGGAACTAGGTGAAAAGTTGCCATGAAGTTAGGTCAAAAATCTGCCTAAACTAGGGCAAAATTTCACTAAGTTAAAAAGTTTTTGGGACCCCTATTCACAAAATCATAACTTGATATCCAAGCATCTTTTGGGAAAACTTTGTGAATCAAAGTTGTAGATTTCATGGAGGACTACAAATTTCATGTTGGAAGTTTGGTTTGAATCCAATTGCATCATGGTGAAAAAGTTGGGAAAAGTTGGGAAAAAATAAGAAATTTTCATAACTTAGAAAATTTCTAAGTTATGAAAATTTTCAATCTTAAACCCTGATTTTCAAAATTAGGTTTCTTGGTGAACAAGTTTCATGTTTTGACACATCTTGATGAAAAATGACCCCTGGCACTTGATTTTGACCAAAAAGTTAAAGTTTGACTTTTCAGTGTACAGTTGATTTTTGATCAGTTGACTGGAAAATTCATCTGTCAATCCAATGCATTTGAGATCTTTTGAACCTTGTGATTAGGTCAAGATGATGACATTGAGTCCTTGAAACCATGATTGAACCCAATTTTCCATTGGTTAGGTTAAAAAATCAGAAATTGCCCTTCTACAGTCACAACCCTAAAAATGACCATTTTGCCCTTTTGATGATCTGATCAAATTTCTTGAGGAGTTGTGGTACAAACTTGATCAAATGGTTCATATGAGTCTATAATGTTGATGTGGATAAAAAATTATGAGGTTTGACTGTAAATTGGCCATGGTTGACTTTTCCCCCAATATAGTTGATTTTTAGGTCAACTGTCCAATTGACTGGGCAAAAATGTGATTCAAGGCTTGAAACTTGGTATGAGCAATCTTAGGAGTCCAAGGAGATGTCTTGAGCATAGAAAACCCTAATTCTGGTCTGGAGTCCAAGAAGTCTTGTGAGGAAAATCTTGATAAAATGAGAGGGCAAATTTTGGGGTACAACACCTCCATTCTTGCATTAACTGACCAAAAGTTTGAAACTCACATCTCCCTCGTGCGTTTTCAAGCCTTTTTGTTCCTAAAGCTTCTAAACATCATTTAGAACTCATCTCACACCCTGTTACAAGACTGTAACACCATTTACACCATCCTCCATTTTCAAAAATAGAACTTTACACTTGGAACTCTTTATAAAAGCATCATTAATGTTTAATTTGTGAATGAAAAATGTAGACACCATTGTCCTGAATCTAACCATGTCTTTAGATTTCATTTATATTGCTTAAGTAGTTAGAATTTTGAATCTGAACATCCTGGAAAAGTTAGGTCAGAATTTGATACCATTCAAAATTCATGCTCATTTTTGAGAATTAGTTTAAGTTATTTACATTTCTGGAATCGTGGTGAAATTTGCCACAAGTTCATGTTTACATTTTTGCAAATGGATGAGGAATGAGAAAGATGCAGGTGGTCTGGCTAGAGGTTGAAGATGAATTTGTTTTCAGGAAGCAGTTTCTAATATATATTTATGGTTTGACATAAGTTAACGGATGTATCACCACCCCAGTGGTTAAAGCGCGCGCCTGTCACCCTTAGGTCCTGGGTTCAAGCCCCAGCATGACCTTTTTGCATTTTTTCACTTTTTTTGACATCTTCTTGTTTTTTTTTGCAGCGCCTGGGCCAACAGCTTTAGGCCTTTGCTTTTTTTACCTTCTAACCCCTTTAATAATTTCCAAACCCCCCCTCACTATTATTTTTTTACTTTTCTTTATATTTTATTTTTATTTTATTTTCTTTATTATTTTCATTACCATCATTATTATTATTATTATATATTTTATTTTTTATTTATTAATAAAAGCAAACCAAAAATATTTATATTTTTATGACTCATATTTATTTAGTTTATTTTCTTCATAAAAAAAACAAAAGAACAAAAACATTTTCTTAAATAAATTAACTTCCTTTTTTTTAAAATACTTAGATAATAAATTTTAAATATTATTATATTATTTTCTTGTAAATTAAAATCAATTTAGAACTTAGGATCTTTTATTTAATTATTTTTACTTACTAGTTTAATTAAATTCACAAAAAACCCTAAAAAATTTGTTTCCTTTAATTTCTTTTATTAACTTAAATATTAAAATTCTTATTCTTGGTTAGTTATTTTATTTAATTAGGTCAAAAACCCATTTTCATAAAAAACCAAACAAATATCATATTTCTTTTTACATTTACATTCTTGTATTTTATTTGTTCATTTTGTACATTTATTCAAATTCAATATGATTGTAATAATTATTTAGATTTAATTTCTTGCAATATTCCCCATTTGTAATTTGTATACCCCTCCCCTAAATGATGTAATAGCTTAGTATTTTTATTTTCCGCAATTTAAATGCTTTATATAAAAATGCTAGTAATTAGGGTTTGTATGGAAAGATTAAACTCAATGCTTAGAAAACCCTAATCAAAGACAAATCAAGCATGAAAATCAATACACTTGCACACAAACACCCCTAGGGTAAATCCACTTGGTTGCCTTACAAAAATGGCCATATTATGCATGTGAGGTATCTTAGCAAAAACAAGCAAAAATAAAAGATCATAGTCCCTCGATGACGCTATCTATGTTGCCTTTCAAAAATGATCTTAGTCTCTTAAAGAGAATGCTAAGATATCTTACAACATTGCTAATCATGGTTATACGATTACCCACGCCCGTCCCTTTTTACATCCAAAGATAGGGTTACTTACCAAATCAATGGTAAGATAACAATATCAAAGGAAATAGGAAATAAACATGAAATACTTTTGAGTAGGTAGATTGTTCCTAGTTGCTTGCTCAATTTCAAAAGATCAACACTTTATATACATTCTTACGAATGATAATCATTACAAAGTTTGCCTAAACAATGGAACCTTTTCAAAATACCTTCCAAAACCACACAAAACACATTTTCAAACAAAATCAAGTGATCTTGCAAGTAACTAAGAGCCCATGGAAAACCATGGATGGAAAGGGTGCTAATACCTTTCCTTTTCATAATCTATCCCCCGAACTCAAGAAAACATCTCAAAGGTCTTTCCTGTTCTTTTTAGCCTTTCCTTTTAGATAAAAGAAAAGTCGGTGGCGACTCTTGCTAACCGCAACATTTGCGATCAAACGCAAAACAACCAAGTCAATTCTCCCACCATATTACAGAATTGGCGACTCTGCTGGGGAATTTTTAAAAGTGGGGTTACCTTAGGGTTAGATCATATTTACTTTCTTTCATTGTTTGACTTGTATGCTTTACATTATGGTTCTTTGTTTGGGTTTGAATCCTCTACCCGGATTTGGGATACCTTATAGGTAAGTAGCAATACATGGTGGAAACTGTGCGGGGTATACCGACATGGTCTAAGCAATAGCTATGTTAGTGCGGCATATTTGTGGGTACCGGTAGCCCTTTAGTAGTCAAGGAGAATACTGGGCCGCTGAGTGATGTCATGAAGCACTAACTAACTTCTAGAACCTTTACTTGACCAACTTGGCCATTAGGACGTAGTGAGATGACCGACTTTGGTGCAGTCCGAAGTTGGTAGATACTCGATACTACACTCATTGAGGTCTTGTTTTTTGGGATATTTAGGTCGCCATTAAAGAGGCTTGCGCTGAAACAATGCTCAAGGAAACAAACCAGTGATATTGAGCTCCTTAGAAACCGGTTACTATTACTTGAACATGTTTGAGCCAACTAAACTTCAAGAGAGTACTTACCTATGAGACTCCATGCAAGCCTAAACCTAAGGACTTGTTTGCTTTGTTTGTATATATATACTTGTACATAACATTATAAACATCATAACATCATACTCATATTCATTAACCATTTCAAGGATCTTGGGATTTATCTTTGTTCTGTTTTGTAGGACATGGATTCTATTCGCAGGAAAACCATTCAAGTCAATCTTGTAAGGATCCCTTCTCAACTTAAAGATCTAGCATCAAGAATTCCTGAAAACTCTCCATTTACCGAAAGACATGGTCGCCTTCTAAAATTGGTTACCTCCAACACTTATGAGGACATGATGAAGGTGCTCTTCCAGTTCTTTGATCCTCTACATTATTGCTTCACATTTCCCGATTATCAACTTGTGCCAACTTTGGAAGAATTCTCCCAACTCTTGAGGATTCCCATTCTCAATCAACTACCTTTCAACAGTACAGAAAGAGATCCAAAGCTAGAAGAGATTGCTCAAGCTCTACACTTGCAACCATCTGATATCACAACTAATTGGTAAAGAAGGAGTGGTGTCAAAGGTTTCCTAGAAAAGTTCTTGTTTGAGAAAGCTCAAAACTGTTGGAACTCTTTGGATTTGCAAGATTTTTGAGGAAATTGTGGCTCTCCTCATCTATGGGATGGTTTTGTTTCCAAATCCTGACCAACTCATAGATGTAAACACCGTCAAAATCTTCATGTCTCGTAACCCGGTGCCTACTTTGCTAGGAGATATCCTACATTCTTTTCACACTCGCACTATGAGGAAAAGAGGTATCCTTATGTGTTGTACTCCTCTTTTGGCAAGATGGTTTATTTTGCATCTTCCCCAATCTATATTGAAGAACGAGCAAGGTTCAAGGTGGTCACATAGGTTGATGACGCTCAAACATTCAGACATTCATTGGTGTTCCCGATCTATAGAGAATGTTATTATCGTTGACCGTTATGGAGAACTCCCAAATGTCCCCTTACTAGGCGTTAGAGGAGGTATTACCTACAACCCATGCTTAGCCTTAAGACAGTTTGGTTACGTGTGAAGGGATGGCCCACATGAGATGCTCATTCAAGGTTTGGTATTTGACTACGAGAACGACGATCAAGGTCACCTCTAGAGGTTTATCCAAACTTGGAGGATGTTGAACAATGTAGATAGCAAGACATTGGGGCATAAGAATTCCATCCCTCTTGAGCCTTACCTCAAATGAGTACGAACTCGTGCTTAAAGTCTTATGATGCTGTGATACGGTGGCAGAATCGACTATTTGATACTGGTTTGTATTTTGCATTTTTTGTTCGAAAAATGTCGCAGTAAGCAAGAGTCGCCACCGACTTTTATTTCATCCAATCGGAAAGGGAAAAAGTACAGAAAAAAAAATCCTTTTTCGAGATATTCTGAGTACGGGGGGTAGATTATAGAAAGGGAAGGTGCTAGCACCCTTTCTATCCATGGTTTTCCATGGGCTCTTAGGCACTTGCTCATCTTGAAAACTGCTTGTGTGTGCTTTGTTTTGAAATTTTTTTGTTTTACTTTGTTTTAACCCTTGTTTCTGTCCTCAAGAGTGTTACGAAGTTGTTTTTGAAAACTTTGTTTGGAAAGTGTTTGTGTGAAAAGTTTTGATTTGAGCAAGTACCTACTAGCATCTACCTACTCGAAAAAAGATTATTTCTATTCTTGTTTCCTATAGACAGCGCTATCCTACTATTGAGAAATAGGTAGCACCGTTGTTGGAATTTGTAAGGTCAATTCGAAAGGGACGTACGGTCACTAAAGCAATATTAGGATATCTTAGTAATAACCCTAGAGTCTTAAGATCTTATTCGAGGCAACATTTCCGAGGCAACATTCGAATGAGACATTTGATCCTTTTAGACAGGAGGGCAACCACTAAGACACCCTATGCTTAATGATCGTTTACCGAAGGCAACCGAAGTGAGAGTATACCCTAAGATTTATTATGTGCGAGTGATTTGTTTCAGTTATTTAATCTTTGCACATTAGGGTTTTCTAACTGTATTAATTTGTCATGCATTCTTGCCATACAATCCTATTAGCATACATCTAAACAGTTAAATATTTGCGAGAATTAAATATGCGAGAAAATAAACCTAGCTATTACAAGGCTTCAGGGAGGAGGATTAATTATATAGCCAAAAAAAATCGGGGATTTAAACAGTAAATAAAAAACCCTAAATTAACTATTACAAACGATGAACAGTTACAAAAATATTGGCAAAATAATTAACAAGCACGCGATGAATTAAATACGAGACAATTAGGGTTTTGACCCTTTTACTAATCCTACTTGCGATTGATTAAAGAAAAATGTTTTTGTCATGTTTTGTTATTTGAGAAAATAATGAATAATTAAATTCAAAGAAAATTCTAAGTTCTAATTAATGTTAATTTTTGAAAATAAAATAAATAAATTAATTCTAAACAACCTATTTTTGTATTTTTTGTTTGAAAAAAGAAAAGAATTAAATCAAGAACTTAAACCTAATTTTCTAATTAGTTTTAATTAAAAAAACAAGTTAAAATTTTCCTAAATTAAATTAAATTTGATAAAAAAAAGCCTAATTCTAAGTTTTGTGAATTTCTTGATTTTGTTATTTTTTGTAAAAAAGTGATTAATTTTGTTAATTAAAATAATTAAAAGAAAATAGTAAAAGAATTAAAAAAAGAAGAAATAAAAAAAGTGAAGAGATGGGCCTGATAGTGTTAGCAAACGCAGGGGGTGCACATCTGAATTCTGGGCCCAAGATGCTCCAAGCCTGTTTGACTATGCTTGCTCTGGTGTGGGTGTTGACTTGAGTGCATATCATGGTCCTTCATTGCTGGCACGTTAGATCTAGCTTGCTGGTGAATCTGATGGTTGGATGTTGATGGAGCATGGTGAGCCTCATGATGAAAGACGTGCTGGATCACTTATCTGAAAATAAAATAAATGAACATTGGGACTTGGGGATTGAACCCAAGTCCTTATGCTTGCTTCCAATATCACGCTACCAACTGAGCTGTGATGTTTAGTTGTTATTATAATAACAATACAATATAATATAAGAAAAGCAAATAAACTGATCCCAAAATGCGCGGAATTTAAATGGACGAGTCACACGCTGCCACTCCCTCGTCTCCTTCCTTGGACCGTCGTTTTAGCAAGCAAGACTTTTACCTACAGACGCTTTACTATAGGTATAACCCTGTTCATCTCCAAAATTGCATATGAGCAAGATAAATGACAAGTACTGGTACCAATCAACTCGTCTCATCCTCATGAGCATCATGGTACCAGAATCAAGGCCTAATTTTGCGTAGACAAAAAACCTCTAAACACGAACACAAAACCCTAACCATGGCAATATCACGTACATGTATCAAAAATGCAATTAAATGGCATGGTTAGCTTGCAAACATGATGATGAATAAGAATATATAATTAAAACATGCTTGTGATGAGTAAATCAGTGAAATCATAATCAAGTTTTTAGGAAAACCGTGGTACCTGTAGGGTGCGATTCTGGGCGTTTCAAGACCTGGGAGTGATTGGAATAGCTTTCTGGGATGTCTAGCAAGCGATTGGAACCTTCAGCACACCTTGAATTGGCCTGTGGAAGAAGATTCATCTCACACTTTTCTTGGAAATTTTCAAGTTTTGTTCTGCACTTCTCACGACTTCTGCCTTTGTTTTTTGATCTGGAAAGCTTCATTATATAACCTAGAATGAATTAGGTTAACAAACTTGCATCCAATCTTGAGAATTCATGAATGGAATATTTTATTTTTAAGCCATATGATATCTTTCTATTTTCATGCCAATCATGCTCTTTTTGTACCAATTGCCCTTAATTAGATTTGATCATGCAAGCTCAGCATATCTTGATTACCAATCTGTAAAAAAAACAAATCAAATCATATCTTTGATAATTTTCATCATTTATTTGATTTAATTCACTTTTTAATTAATAAAAAATCAAAACAAATTGAAAAATGAAGCACAATATGGGTGAGTGAATGTTTGAGTCGTGTACCACATTATAATTGAGGTGCAAGCATAAAAAGTTGGGCCCATTTAGAAAAAAATGCAAATTTGAGCACATTTGACTTTTGACAATTTTGCAAAAATGGTCAACTTGGCCAATGCATAACTCTCTCAATTTTGACCCTAGAGAGGTGTTCTGGGACTTTTTAGAAAGCTTAGGATGTACTCTAAACAACCCTTTTGGTATCATCTCAATTGAGTCTTCCATGTTCATGTATGAGGCTTTGACCCAAAAGGTGTTTCTGTTGACTTTTCAAAAGGACCTATAATGTCAAAATTCATATCTTTTTGTGAGTGCATATTATGAACTTGGGAGATGAAGATAAATTGTAGGTAATTGCATCCTATTAAAAATGAGATTTGGATGGGTCATTTCTAATAAAGTATGAGAAAGTTATGCTTGGTCAAAGTTGAGTTGAGTTTTCCTACAAAACCCTAATTTAACAACTTTTGGGTTTTGATGAATTGTGAGCAATCCTTGAGGAATCATGATCAAACCTTGATAAAATTATGAATAATACTTAAAAATTAGGATGTTGACCAAAAATCTTGAAGTTTGACTGTATGTGGGCCACAATTGACTTTTGACCTAATACAGTTGATTTTCAAACATTTGAGCAATTGACTGAGCAAACTTCTTCTGCAAGGCTTGAAACTTGACATGGATGATATTGATAACATATTAGGACAATGGTGAGAATTTGAGTCCTTTGTGGTTCACATATCTTGATGAATATGGAAACCCTAATTTGGGGTATACTGCCTTAGGAGAGAGTTTGTCTGGTCAACTCTTGAACTTCCTTGAGCGATTTGGGGACCTCACTTGCCATGTGTTGAGAAATATGGGAGTGCAAATTTTGGGGTACAACAGCTGCCCCTGTTCAATCTTCTTAAACCTGGGGATGTAGATTGGCTCGTCTGCCTATCGTGATCTGAAGGTGGAAGATGATTGAACACTAGAGTGCCCAGAAATTTGCACTCGCATGAAGTGGCACTTGATTTGATATCGGGAATGGGCTTATAGATTCCATTTGGAAGTTGCTAGAGAATTGTCAGAGATGGGCTTAAAGATGCCACCTAGAGGTGTCGATTGCATAAGAGATTCCTTTGTGAGAACCCGTATACCTGTTGTTGAGAAGGACTTCGCCAGGGAATGTTGGTCTCTATCTTGAGAGAAATAGAGTTTTAGGAGTTTCAGTGGTCCGTTACTCTACTGGGGAATAATTACGGTTTGGGGAGCGAAAGTGAACTGCATATCTGGTTGGGGTACATGCTGCACCACGACTTACTAAGGAGATATGAAACCAATCGTGTTTGATCGGGTCCCGGTCTTATAGTGTTGTGGACTGATGTCTGGGGATAAGAAAGGAAGACCCCGAATAGTAAGGTTATGAGAAGGAACCTGGATGGTGGGGTTACTTCGAGATTAAATCCTGGATAGTATGGCTTGAGAAGGAACCTGGATAGTAGGGTTACTTCGTGATGAAATCCTGGATAGTAGGGTTGTGAGAAGGAACCTGGATAGTAGGGTTACTTCGATATGAAAGCCTGGATGTTAGGGATGTGAGAAGGAACCTGGATAGTAGGGCTGCGAGAAGGAACCTGGATAGTAGGGTTACTTCAATATGAAAGTCGGGATAATAGGGCTGCAAGAAGGAACCTGGCTAGTAGGGTTACTTCGATATGAAAGCCGGGATAGTAGGGCTGCAAGAAGGAACCTGGATAGTAGGGTTACTTCGATATGAAAGCCGGGATAGTAGGGCTGCAAGAAGGAACCTAGATAGTAGGGTTACTTCTATATGAAAGCCGGGATAGTAGGGCTGCAAGAAGGAACCTGGATAGTAGGGTTACTTCGATATGAGTTTGGGTAAAACTGCAGAAGGAGCCTGGGTAAGGTTGCTCTTGTCGCACCGATGACTACTCTGTTTAGCTTCGAGTGCTGATCATGGACCTGCTAGAAATTGTTGATAATAACTATCTTTCCTGAAAGAAATACAGGGTTAGTTATGTGCGATGCATTGTGATGAGGTTCTCAAAATAACCGAGATTATGTTATATGTAATGTATGCACATGTCATGATGTATGAACATGAAATGCTGACGTAATAATCTGAGTCTGGGAAAATAAATCCCTGACTGCCATTTGGAGAGTGTGAGAAATGGTATTCTTGACTGCTGTAAAAAACCATAGTTACTCTTCTTCTGTTGGGGATGGTGAACAAATATGACTAGCTGGGGATTCACATCCATTCAGCTGGTGAATATTCTGCCGGAAGAGACCCTTTCTGAGGATAACTCTGCGGGAAATAACTCTATTTGAGAGGAGATACTTTGCTGATAGGTCTGATGATTTGGAGAAATAAATTCAGTTGGAGATGAATGATAATGAATTCTGTTGGAGATTGAATTTCTTCTTGTGAGAGCAATAAACTCTTCTTGGGGAAAAATTTACTGACTCACTCGCAATTGTGAACCTCAACTGGGGAGAGTTATGTCCTGTTCGGGAAAGCTAACATCGCTGTCTTTGGATACTTTTTACTCTGTGGGGAGTGTATGTACCACTACTCATGTTCTCAAACTGGCTTTATCCTGGTACCTGATGGGCAGAGTAACTGTAAGGTTTGGGCACTTCTTGTTTTCCCTGTTCCTGGAATTACGAGTAATTGTCTTTGTTTCTCATGTAAACATTTATGAGCAGCAACCATTTTCAAATGCATATATCAAAAATAAATCATTGGACGTTCTTGCAAAACAAAATAGAAAAAGCAAAAGAAACAAATTGAAGTTTCACAGAATGACTTGTATTGATTTTAAAATTGGCCTATAATAGGCGTTTTTGTACAAAGAGGCTAACGTCCTAGTAAGAGAACACCACCGAAAGAAATTACAATTTGTGTAAAATAAAGAAAAACAGCTATGTGAAATGATCCCATCGGGTTCCAACTCTGCTATTGCCTTTATATCTTCAAGCGTCTCATCACTTTGCTACTTGGTCGAAGGTGGATTAGATTGATTGGCGCTGTCCGAGTTTGATAGGTGCTACCGAAGTCTGGTCGCGAGATGATCCAATGAGACATAGTGTTACGCGTTGATCCCTAATTTTTGCCTGGACCGCCCTTTTGGGTTTTCAGTCCACCGGGATACCCTTTTTTTCCCAAGTCGCCTTTTCAGGTTTTCGACTTGCCGTGTGTACAGTTTTTTTTCATTTTCATCCCTTACTTTTGCCCGAACCCTTTTGGTTCGCCGGGAAGCCCTTATTTTTGCCTAGGCCAGTCAACCTAGCAGGTCTTTGATTATGCGTAATATCTTTTCACTATGTCTGCATTGACGGGGTGAGGAAGGTCGTCATCATCCATAGTAGTTAAAATCATGGCTCCTCCTGAGAAAATGTTCTTAACCACAAATGGCCCTTCGTACGTGGGGGTCCATGTTCCCCTGGGATCACCTTGCGGTAGTATGATGCGTTTGATCACTAGATCCCCGATTTGATATTCTTGACGTCTGACCTTCTTGTTAAAAGCCTTGATCATTCACTTTTGATACGTCTGACCATGACAGATAGCAGTAAGTCTCTTTTCATCGATTAGATTCAGCTGATCAAGTCGGGTTTGAATCCAGTCGTCTTTGTTTAGGCCCACATCCTTCATAATCCTGAGAGAGGGCACCTGGACTTCGATGGGTAGGACTGCCTCCATGCCGTACACCAAAGAGTAGGGTGTTGCCCCTGTCGACGTCCTTGCTGAGGTACGATACCCATGAAGAGCGAATGGTAACATCTCGTGCCAGTCTTTGTATGTCACCGTCATCTTCTGCACAATCTTCTTGATGTTCTTGTTAGCTGCTTCAACAACCCCATTCATCTTCGGCCGGTAGGGAGAAGAGTTATGATGCTGAATCTTGAACTGTTTCCAGAGCTCGGTGATTATTGTGTTATTGAGATTTGTACCATTATCAGTAATAATTCTCTCCAGGACACCATATCGACAGATCAGATTGTGTCGGATGAACCACGCCACGACGTTCTTGGTTACTGTAGCAAAGGAAGCTGCCTCAACCCACTTTGTGAAGTAATCAATTGCTACCAGAATGAAGCGATGCCCGTTAGACACAGTAGGTCTGATCTCGCTGATCATGTTGATTCCCCATATCGCAAAAGGCCAGGGAGCCATCAAAACATTTAGGGGAACCGGAGGTACATGCACCTTATCAGCATAGACTTGGCACTTATGACAGGTTCGAGAGTGCTGATAACAATCGGCTTCCATAGTAGACCAATAATATCTTGCCCGTAGGATTTTCTTCGCCATGGTGTGTCCACTAGAATGGATTCTGAAGGTGCCTTCATGTAACTCTGCCATGATCCTTTCTGCCTCGCTCTTGTCTACACACCGCAGTAAGGTTGAATCATGGTTACACTTATAGAGAATCCCATTACTGATGAAGAACTTTGCAGCGAACCTTCTCAGAAACTTCTTATCATTAACAGATGCCCCCTCGGGGTATTCTTGAGCCTCAAGATAGGTCTTTACCTCGTGAAACCAGGGTTTATCTTCCGCTTCTTCAGTCTCAATGTCACATCAGTGTGCGGGTTCATCCAACCTCTCAATGGTAATCTGGGGAGCTTCATTGTTCCATCTAACTTTGAACATAGAAGACATGGTAGCTAGCGCGTTCTCCAACTGGTTCTATTCTCGTGGGAAATGTTCAAAGGTTATCTCCTCAAAGTATGGGAGCAATGTCAGTACATACTCTTTGTAAGGAATAAGATTTGGGTGCTTCGTATCCCACTCGCCTTTGATATGACTTATCACCAGAGCGGAATCTCCGAATACACTCAAGAACTTAATCCTCAGGTCAATAGCAGCTCGAAGACCCATGATACACGCTTCATACTCCGCAATATTGTTGGTGTAGTTAAAACATAATCGGACGGTGAACGGAGTATGACAGCCCTCGGGAGATATAATTACAGCGCCAATGCCATTACCCAATACGTTCGAGGCCCCATCAAAATACATAGACCATCGGGATCCCTCCTCAGGTCCTTCATCCGGTCCAAGTTCTTCACAGTCGGTTACCAACATGATATTCTCATCTGGGAACTCGAAATTCATGGACTGGTAGTCGTCCACGGCCTGATATGCTAAATGATCCGCCAATACACTCCCCTTTATTGCTTTTTGGATTGTGTATTGGATGTCGTACTGGGTTAAGATCATCTACCATCTTGCTATCCTTCCGGAGAGAGCGGGCTTCTCGAAAATATACTTGATCGGATCCATCTTTGATATCAACAAGGTAGTGTGAGTCAGCATATATTGTCTCATTCGGCGAGCAACCCATGCCAAAGCGCATCAAGTTATATATAGCAATGAGTATCAGGTCTCACAGTCAGTAAACTTTTTGCTAAGGTAATAAATGGCGTGCTCTTTTCGACCAGACTCGTCATGCTGCCCCAACACGCACCCCATTGAATTGTCTAGCACTGTCAGGTATAATATCAAAGGTCTTCCTTCAACTGGAGGCATCAAAATTGGTGGTTCTTGAAGGTATTCCTTGATTCTTTCGAAAGCGGTCTGGCATTCATCATTCCACTTTACCACTTGATCTTTCTTCAGCAGCTTGAAGATTGGCTCACAAGTAGCAGTCAGATGTGAAATGAACCTGGCGATGTAATTCAGGCGTCCCAAGAAACCTCTAACTTCCTTCTCTGTGCGGGGGACCGACATCTCTTGTATGGCTTTTACCTTTGCGGGGTCTACCCAAATACCTTTGTCACTGACAACAAAACCCAGAAGCTTACCAGACCTTACCCCGAAGGTACACTTGTTCGAATTCAACCTTAGCTTGTACGTCTTCAACCTGTCAAACAGTTTCTGGAGATGATCAAGGTGCTCTTCCTCAGTCTGGTACCTGGCTATCATGTCATCAACATAAACCTCGATCTCGTGGTTAATCATATCGTGGAACAAAGCGACCATGGCACGCTGATAAGTTGCCCTAGCATTCTTCAACCCAAAAGGCATTACCTTGTAACAGAAGGTTCCCCACTGTGTAACAAAGGTTGTCTTCTCCATGTCCTCAGGAGCCATCTTGATCTGGCTGTAGCCAGAAAAACCGTCCATGAAGGAGAAGATCTTGTGCTGTGCGGTGTTATCGACCAGAACATCAATGTGGGGAAGAGGGAAGTCATCCTTGGGGCTTGCCCTGTTCAGATCTCTGTAGTCCACACACATCTGTACCTTACCGTCCTTCTTAGGTACCGGAACAACGTTGGCAACCCACTGCGTATAAGAAGTGACAGCTATGAATCCTTCTTCGAACTGCTTCATGACCTCTGGCTTGATTTTCTCTGACATTTCAGGGCGCATACGACGAACCTTTTGCTTTACCGGAGGGAAGTCTTCTTTAGTCGGTAGGCGATGTACCACAATATCAGTGTCCAAACCAGGCATGTCTTCATAGGACCAGGAGAAGATCTCAACATAGTCGTGTAGCATCTGTACCAACCTCAGTTTGACACTAAGCTCCAGATTTGCACCTATTTTAACCTCTTTCCTATTTTCCCCTGTACCCAAATTCACTTACTCAACTGGCTCTTTATGAGGCTGTATGGCCCTTTCTTCCTGCTGTAATAGTCTAGCAAGTTCTCCAGAAACCTCACAATCATCCTCACCTTCGTCCTCGGCTTGGTTGATCGGATTTTTAAAGTTATAACTGGCAGTAGTAGAGCTGTTATCGATGGGATCCAGAGTGGATATGGATCTGCAGTACGATACGTGAGTGTGTGTAAGAGAATAGCTGTTCTGATAAAGTGAGAGACAAAAAAGAAAAAAAAATAGGGAGCGTAAAATTTGTATGCAAGAAACGTCCAATGCTTTATTAATGATATATGAAATGACAAATAATAGCCCTCACAAGCAAAGCCAAGGTGCCTCGACCAAGACACCGGGCCATAAAGTTTCAAATTGTTTATTACAAATCTTAAAACAAATGAGTCAATTACTGCGGAATGAAAGAAACATGTATGAAGTCCCTAGCCATCCAGTTATTCGGTCCACCATTGGTTGTTGGGTAGATCCAGCTGTCGATGTTTGAATCCTCTTAACTGTCTTCAATTGCATTAATTCCCCGATTGTTGATGTGTAGAGGAGGTCTTCCAGCCCGAGCGCGCCTCACAACCCTTTGAGCCCCTGTAGTAAAGCCCAAACCAAATTTGTCAGTTTTGTGAGTGAAATCAGGGAGCTGACCCCAATTGGTACACCCACCTTCTTCAGCCACAACCGTGGAGTCCTTGAGAGAAGCCATCTTCAATGGAGGTTTATCGGTAGTAACTTCGGTTGATTCCAAGGTCTGAGGGACCTCTTCGAAATTCTGACAAGGAGTTTCTATGAATTCCCCGTCCATATCTATGTAGCAGAAGGAATTAAGGTGACTCACCATATATTCTTCTTCACCTCGCACTATGACAATCTTTCCCTTCACCGGATACTTCAGCATTTGATGGAGTGTTGAAGTAACTGCCCCAGCCTCATGGATCCAAGGACGACCCATCAAGCAAGAATACAACGGCCTGATATCCATTACGTAGAAGGTGGACCCAAAAGTCTGAGAACCCACTTTGACAGGGATGTCCACCTCCCCGTGCACCATTCTCTTTGATCCGTCAAAAGCCCTTACCACAATGTTACTAGGCTTTAGAGTCAAACCCTCACAATCCAACGCCTTCTTCGGCAGAACATTCAGTGAAGACCCGGTATCTACCAGCACATGGGCCATGGTGGTGCCCCTGCACTCAATCGAGACATGCAGAGCATCATTATGATTCCTTCCTTTTGGTGTCAGATTCACATCTGAGAAACCCAGCCCATTGTCAGCAGTCAGGCTGGCCACACAATCTTTGAACTGATCTGCTGAAGTTTCCTGCGGCACATGCGCAGTCTTGAGAAATGCAATCAAAGCCTTCGCATGAGCTTCAGAACACAACATCAAAGACAACATGGATATCTTTGATGGGGTCTGCCCCAGCTGCTCGACCATATTGTAGTCGCTCTTCTTAATGATTTTTAGTATCTCCTCTATTTCTTGTTTAGAGGCTTCCATAACGACTTTCCTAGGTGCCTCCGTCCGGGCAGGCTCACCTATAATTTCCTTGCCCCGAGTCCCAGATGGCTCAGCAGTAGGGGTAATAACTGGAGTAGGAACAAGAGAAATGTCAGGAGTGCTAGTTGGAGCAGCAGTTGGAATAACAGTAGGCTTGATGATCTTCGAAGAAATCTCAGGAGAGAAAACCCTTCCACTTCGGGTAACCTTACTAGTCCCGACAATATTACTGACATCAGTATCAGCTTCTTCATTCTTCAGATTTTTCTTAATGCCATGATAGTACACATCCGCACCATAATGCCATGGGATAGCCTTGTCTAAGGTGTACGGGATGGGACCAGGAACAATGATTATCAGCAGAGAAATTCTTTGGACATGTGTAATCCTAACAGGTCTTCTCGAGGAAACCTTGGAAGGATTAGCGAAAATGGTTATAATGGCAACGTCTTCGTTTGGAACAACAGGAATCATAGTCTTCTCGAACAAAATCTCTTTATTATCCATCAGGCGCTGAACACCTAACTTCAACAAACGGCAACCAGAAGGTAGAATCGAACACATGTGGCAACCTTTCCAACAACCCGGAAATAAACCGGCCAACAGAAAATTCTTCTTAACAGTCATAAGAGGAGTATAAATTTCTTCAACAGAGGTCACAAACAAATCAGTGTCGACAACATTAACTCCACGACCATGTTTGGGCATGAGAGCAGTTATAACATTCGGCTTTTCTAGAGCATCAAACTCTATCTCCTTGGCTTCGAGAAAGTCTTGTACTTTGTTTCTCAGAGCCCAGCAATCATTTGTATCGTGGCCAGGACTCTCAGAATAGTAGGTGCACCGCGCGTTGGGATTGTATCTAGGAGAGGTAGTGTTTGGATTCTTGGGTGCCTCTCTCAAGGTTGCCAAGTTGGATTTTAATAAATGAGGTAGAACCTCAGCCAAATTCATGTTGATGCGGGTAAACTGCCGTTGTGGTATTTCCACCCTTTGTTGATTGTTGCATTATGGAGAAACTGCGGGTCTTGGTATCACTATAACATTTACCGTTTGACGGTGTTCAGATCTGCTTTGGCACCTCGGGCTATAGACTGCACTGACTTCCTTCTTACCAGTGAAAGGCTTCTTTGCTGAACTTGAGGAGGCATCTTTCTGTACTTTACCACTCCGAATTCCAGCTTCTACTCTTTCTCCAGTTAAAATCAGCTCGGTGAAACCAGACGATGAGCTGCCGACAAAAATAAGGGCTTCCCGGCGAACGAAAAGGGTTCGGGAAAAAATAAGGGGTGAAAATAAAAAAAACTGTACACCCGACACGTCGAAAACCTGAAAAGGCGGCTTGGGAAAAAAAGGGTATCCCGGTGGACTGAAAACCCGAAAGGGAGGTCCAGGCAAAAATTAGGGATTAAAGCGTAACACTATGTCTCATTGGATCAACTTGCATCTAGACTTCGGTATCAACCATCAAGCTCGGACGACACTAATCAATCTGATCTACCTTCAACCAAGTGGAAAAGTGATGAGGTGCTCGAGGACATAAAGACAATAGCAGAGTTGGAACCTAGTGGGATTATTCACATAGCTGTTTTGTTTAGTTTTTCATAAATTGTGTAAATTCTATTATTCGGCGGCATTCTCTTACTAGGACGTCAACCTTTTGTACAAAAAATGCCTATTTACAGGCCAAACTTCAAAATCAATACAATTCATTTTCAAAGAAATTTCAAACTGTTTTTCCTTTATCTGTTTTGTTTTGCAAAGAACGTCCAATGTTCATTTTTGATATATGCACTTGGCATTAATTGCTGCTCATAAATATTTACATGCGAAACAAAAAGATGATTACTGGTAATATCTGAAATAGGGGCAAATTAGAATTGTCCAAACTGTACAGTTGCTCTGTCCACCAGGTACAAGGGAGATTCAACTGAAGAATATGACCAAGGTACTTTCACTCCCCGCAGAGTAAGACAATAAAGGTAGCTCTCCCCAGCTGAGACTTGCAACTGTGATTGAATTGGTAATATTCTCCCCAAGCAGAGTTTATCTACAATCAACACTGAAAGGGCTTAATATCCCCGACAGTCTTAATATTCCCCAACGAAGTATAAGAATATTCCCCGACAGAATACAAGATATCCCCAGTGGAGTTAAAATTTTCCCAGCACAGTATGAAAACTTCCCCAATGGAGTTGAAGAATCATCCCCAGTAGACTCCGGAAGTTCGTCCCCAGCGGAGTATAAAAGTAAATATCCCCAGCCGAGTTCAAAGGAAGATTGTCCCTAGAAAAGCTCAAAGGATTATCCCCATTAGAGCCTAAAAGGTTATCCCTAGTGAAGTCGCAACTGAAAGATCATCCCCAGCGGAGTTCTTTCCTTTCACAAACAAGAAGTCAATCCCAAACAGGATTCAATATCACCAGCAACAGTAATTCATCCCCAACAGAATTTATCACTGGAATCATCAGCAGAATATCTCTTCCCCACAGAGTAATCTCCTCATCAGTTTATTCCCCAAAGGAGTTATCCTCTCCCGCAAGTTTATTCTCACAATCATCTTAGTTCACCATCCCCAGCGGAAACGAAGAATCCAACTCTATTCTCCAGCAGCTATCTGGGATTTATTTTCCCCAGCTAAAAACATTACATTTCCATACATCATGATACATGCATATACGCATCATACAACACAATCTCATTTATTTTGAGAACATTATTGCTTGATATATATCATGCATTGCATACAACTGACCTTTACCTTTCAGGAAAGATGCAGTTAAGTTCTCAGCTAAGTCGAAGACCTGGACCGATTCTTAAATCTCAACTGAATTATCCTCGGTTGAATTTCAGATAAGGTTCTCAATCTCGACAATTTTCCTCCGTCATAGTGTGGACGGGTTCTACAATCTTAACGGTATACTATGTTGAAGACCAGACAGTTCCTAGATCTTGACGAAGATGTTTCCTCCATCATAGTGTGGACGAGTTCTACAATCTCAACAGTATACTACGTTGAAGACCAGACAATTCCTAGATCTTGATGTTTTCCTCCGTCATAGTGTGGACGGGTTCTACAATCTTAACGGTATACTATGTTGAAGACCAGACAGTTCCTAGATCTTGACGAAGATGTTTCCTCCATCATAGTGTGGACGAGTTCTACAATCTCAACAGTATACTACGTTGAAGACCAGACAGTTCCTAGATCTTGATGTTTTCCTCCGTCATAGTGTGGACGAGTTATGCAATCTCAACGGTATACTACGTTGAAGACCAGACAGTTCCTAGATCTTGATGAAGATGTTTCCCTCCGTCATAGTGTGGAGGAGTTCTACAGTCTCAACGGTATACTACGTTGAAGACCCGACAATTCCTAGATCTTGATGTTTTTCTCCATCATAGTGTGGACGAGTTCTGCAATCTCAACGGTATACTACGTTGAAGACCAGACAGTTCCTAGATCTTGATGAAGATATTTCCCTCCGTCATAGTGTGGACGAGTTCTACAATCTCAATGGTATACTATGTTGAAGACCAGACAGTTCCTAGATCTTGATGTTTTCCTCCGTCATAGTGTGGACGAGTTCTGCAATCTCAACGGTATACTACGTTGAATACCAGACAGTTCCTAGATCTTGATGAAGATGTTTCCCTCCGTCATATTATGGACGAGTTCTACAATCTCAACAGTATACTACATTGAAGACCAGACAGTTCCTAGATCTTGATGTTTTCCTCCGTCATAGTGTGGACGAGTTATGCAATCTCAACGGTATACTACGTTGAAGACCAGACAGTTCCTAGATCTTGATGAAGATGTTTCCCTCCGTCATAGTGTGGAGGAGTTCTACAGTCTCAACGGTATACTACGTTGAAGACCAGACAATTCCTAGATCTTGATGTTTTCCTCCCTCATAGTGTGGACGAGTTCTGCAATCTCAACGGTATACTACGTTGAAGACCAGACAGTTCCTAGATCTTGATGAAGATATTTCCCTCCGTCATAGTGTGGACGAGTTCTACAATCTCAACGATATACTACGTTGAAGACCAGACAATTCCTAAATCTTGATGTTTTCCTCCGTCATAGTGTGGACGAGTTCTACAATCTCAACGATATACTACGTTGAATACCAGACAGTTCCTAGATCTTGATGAAGATGTTTTCCTCCGTCATAATGTGGACGAGTTCTACAATCTCAACGGTATACTACGTTGAAGACCAGACAGTTCCTAGATCTTGATGAAGATGTTTTCCTCTGTCATAGTGTGGACGAGTTCTACAATCTCAACGGTATACTACGTTGAAGACCAGACAGTCCTACATCTTAATGAAGATGTTTGCCCCAGTTGAATTATGGACAGGTTCTTAAGACTCAGCCGAGGCATTCTCTCAGTTGAAGTATAGGCAAGTTCCTGAATCTCAACAAAAACCAGGCTTCCCCAGCAGAATCTTCTACAACAACAGGTATGCAAGTTCTCGCTAAGGAAGATCTTATGCGATCGACGCTCCTGCAGATGGCATCTGTAAGCCCATCCTCCTGTCAGCAATCTCCAAATGGCATCTGTAAGCCCATTCCTGATATCACAAGGCTGACACTACTTCATGCGAGTGCAAATTTCTAGGCACTCTAGTGTTCAATCATCTTCCACCTTCGGATCACGAAAGGCACTAAAGCCAATCTACATCCTCAGGTTTAAGAAGATTGAACAGGGGCAGCTGTTGTACCCCAAAATTTTCCCTCTCATATTTCTCCCAACATTGCAAGAAAAATCTCCAAGTGGCTCAAGATTGCTCAAGAGTTGGACAATCAAGCTATCTTCTAAGGCAGTCAACCCCAAATTAGGGTTTTGTGTTGCATTAAGATCCTTGAGTCCAAATGACCTCAAGTGATACCAAATGTCCTAATATGTTCTCAAGCTCATCCATGTCAAATTTAAAGCCTTGCAGAGGAAGTTTGGTCAGTGAATTGCTCAAAGGGTCCAAAAATCGACTGTGCTAGGGCAAAGGTCAACTGTGACCCAAATACAGTCAAACCTCAAGATTTTTTTTCAAATTATCATTTTGAAGGATATTTCATAATTTTATCAAGGGTTGATCATTATTCATCAAGGATTGCTCAAAGTTCATCAAGACTCAAAAGTTGCTAAATTAGGGTTTTGTAGGAAAGGTCAACTCAACTTTGACCAAGCATAACTTTCTCATACTTTGTGAGAAATGACCCATCCAAAGCTCATTTTGAAGAGGATTCAATTTCATACAATCCATATTCACACCCCAAGATTAAGAATTGCACTCACAAGAAGTTATAAATTTGGACATTATAGGTCATTTTTTGAAAGTCAACAAAAACACCTTTTTTTCCAAAGCTTATAACTTGAGCATGGAATATCAAAATGAGATGAGACCAAAAGGGTTGGTTAGAGGACATCTCAATATTTCTAGAAAGTCCAAGAACACTTCCAAAAGTTCAAAATTGAAGAAGTTATGCATTGTTGAAGTTGGACATTTTTGCAAAATTGCCAAAAGTCAACTATCCCCAAAACTTCAAATTTTGTCAAATGGGCCCATTCTTTTCCACTTGATTTGAGCTTTCCCCATTGCACACGTGTCCTAGCTTCAGCCTTGAGATCATATTTATTTTTTATTATTTTATTTGATTTTTTATTGAATTATTTCATTTTAAATCAAATTAAATCTAAATATTGATTACTTGATATCTTTTTGGCTATTTCAGGACTGAATCATCATCATTAAGAGTATCAAATTCATATCAAGCAATCCATGTGCAAAAAGATTGAGTTTTGACAATTTTGGAAGGTTTAGTAATGGTGAATCAAATCAAATTTCATGGCATTGATGTGTAAGGATTCAATCCATAATTCTTAACCTAATGCATTCCACAATACATAAGGAAGATTAAGGCACGATTACAAGGGTGAGAGGTTGCAAGAACCAACCAAAAAAAACTTGAAAAAAGTGGTAAAAAGTGTGAAATTAAAATCGTGTCTAGAGGTGATTTCAGAAGCCAAGAACGATATCAATCGATTCCTTGACGATCACTGAAGCAGAACTAACCTAAAGCAGGCCTCCTTACACGCTCAAACACGCTGTAAGTGTCACACTACCTAGCTCTGCATTTGAATTTTCAAATCTTTATTCCTGCATCTTTTGTACAAACTATTTGCATATTCATAATCCTCATCAAGTTTCCAAGCATTTTGCAGTATCCAATTTTATTTATCTGACCTGTAAAGCCAAGTACCATATCTAGGGTTTCGTGGTTTGTTTTTGGGCATTTCTTTTTCAGAGAAAATTGGTTGACGAGAAGGGCATGGTTGTGACCGGGACGATGAGACGAGCACAACCATGCCCTTAGATTTCATTTCCATGGCTCACAGTGGATTATAGGGATACGTGACTTTTAGTGACAGGCGATGTCCGTGGCTATAGGTTTTACAGGGTTTTAGCCACGGACGTGAGGAAGAAGATGGAGACGTGTCGCTTCTCCAGTGGCCAGTTCAAACCATGGCGCACTCATTTTTGTTGTGCTGGCATATTAATGCGTTTTCCCTTATTATTACTATTTTGTATATAATTAACAAATAGAACATAATGGCCTAGTGGAAGCAAACGTTGGCAACATCCAACAGGACCTGGGTTCGAATCCCAGGTCCTCCATATTCTTTGTTATATTTTTTTCCAGGTAATTCAGTGCAAATCAAGCATTGTAGCATACCATGTGCTTCCACATCTCCAGCAGCCAGATGGCCAAAGGCCAGATCTGGTGATCCAGATTGAGAGTCCACCATGAAGCCAAGTCAACATGCACGTATGGAATCCAAAAAGTCAACCAGGGCCAGCTCGTTTGGGCCTCAGAATTGCTTCTCCAACACTCATATTCAGGCCCAAACCCCGTATCTCTCTCTATTTTATATATTTTTTTGTTTTAATTATTTATTGTTATTATTTTTATTATTAACTAACCAACAATTTTTTTATAAAATTAAAACCATAAAAATGTTTTCTTCATAAAATCAAATTTTAATTTTTATTAATAAACATTAATTTAATTAATTTAGGCTTTGATTAGAAATAACTTTAATATATTTTTGTAAATAATTAAAACTAATTAGACTTAATTAAGTTTTACTAACATTAATTAATTTTTATTTCTTTCTTTAAATAACAAGAAAACCTAAAAATATTTATTTTTATTAATTAGTTTAATTAATTTAATTTAATAATTAATTTAGGATAGTTTATTTCTTAAAATTAAAAACAACAAAAAAAAATATTTTCTTTAATAACAAAGGGTCAAAACCCTGGAGCTTGCGCCCGATTTAATTTTCTGCACGCGATCTATTTATTCAATATTGTACTTGTTCCCGGTTTGTAATAGATAATTAGGACCATTTAATTATTTTTATCGCTTTATTTATTTTTCTGCATTTAAATTTCAAAGGGTTGCTTTTGGCGATGTAAGTACCCGACGCCTTGTAATTTAATTTCCGCAATTTATTTTTCGCAAAATATAACTGTTAGATGTTTGATAATAGGGATGCATGACAAGAATGAATGTTTAACCTAAAATCAACTTAGATCACCATTAACATGTACAAAGATAAAATTAACTGAAAAACAACACACTCGCACATGCGCACTCTTAGGGTACACCCCACTTGGTTGCCTTCGTACACGGTCATTGAGTATAGGTTGTTTTAGAGGTCGCCCTCTTGTCCAAAGATCATAAGTTGCCTCGAAACGGTTGCCTTGGATATTGTTTCCTCAAAACAAATGATCTAAGACATTAGGGTTACCGCTAAGGCGTCCTAACATTGCTTTGGTGACCGTAAGTCCCTAAATTCGAATTAACCCTAATTCTCCAACGACGGTGCTACCTACTCATCAATAGTGGGATAGCATTGTCTAAAGGAAGATAGCATAGAAATATTCCTTTTTTGAGTAGGTAGATGGTTCTTAAGTACTTGCTCTTTCAAAAAACAAAAACTTTTCACACTTACACTTTTCGAACAAAGTTTTCAAAAACACTTCATATACTCTTGAGGACAGAAGCAAGAGTTAAATCGAAGTTTCAAATAAAAACTTTTTCAAACCCACAAGCACAAAGAAAGCAATTTTTGAAAACAATATGAGCAAGTACCTAAGATCCCGTGGATAACCACGGATAGAAAGGGTGCTAACACCTTCCCTTTCTATAATCTACCCCCCGAACCCGAGAAATATCTCGAAAAAGGAATTTTTCTGTGCTTTATTCCTTTCCTGTTGGATAAAATAAAAGTCGGTGGCGACTCTTGCTTACCGCGACATTTTGCAAACAAAAAACGCAAAACTCAAACCAGCATTCCAAAAAACAGTCAGTTCTTTCCCACCGTATCACAGAACTGGCGACTCTGCTGGGGAAATCTTATAAGTGGGGTGTACCTTAGGAATAGTTCATAATGTTTTCAATTGCTTGACTTGTATGCTTTATATTTGTGGGCTTGTATCGGAGTTACTATAGATCCTAACCCGGATCTGGGGGATACCCTTTAGGTAAGTAGCAATAAACTGTGAGGGAACTGTACGGCGTAGACCGATACGGTTGGAGCAGCACCTATGTTGGTGTGGCACTTTAGTATGTACCGATATCCCTTGTGGCGCAACGAGGAGAATATGGGTCTGCTAAGGGGTCGTTAAGCACCAACTGACCTTAGAACCTTTAAATTGACCAACTTGGCCATAGAACAGTAGCAGTATGCTACACTCAATGAGACTAAACTCTCGCGATGATTCCGGCCGCAAGAAAAGGTTGCTAAACTAGAATTATGACCGATCGAGGGTAGTCAGTGATATTGAGATCCTCTAGAACCCGGTTACTATTTTTAGGACATGTTTGAACCAACTAAACTGAAAGAGGGTAGTACCTAAGCTCCTTGCCATCCTGAAATCTAAGGGCTCTCTGTGTGACTTGTGTGCCTTTACCATGTTTGCTATTTGTGGATACTTGTGGTGTGATTTCTATCATGGCATCATGACATCATAACATTGCATACATCTTGCATTGGACTAACCTATTTCAAAGACAGAAGGGATTCATCTTTGTTCTATTTTGTAGGTCATGACACCTATGCGTAGGAACACCATCCGGATCAACTTTGTCCAGGTTCCCACTATGCTTAAAGAGTTGGTTGCAAAGATTTCAGATACTACTTCCTTTATCAGAAGACATGGGCATCTTCTTGGTTTGGTCACCTCCAAATTGGACGAGCAGATGATGAGTGTCCTAGTCCAGTTCTTTGATCCACTGTACCATTGCTTTACTTTTCAGGACTACCAGTTGGTCCCTACCTTGGAAGAGTTCTCTGATCTGCTCGGTATCTCTATTCTGGAGCAGACCCCATTTACAGGTTGGGAGAATATCCTTAGGCCAGAAGAGATTGCCTCAGCCCTCCATATGACAAAGGATGAGGTAATGACTAATTGGGAAACTCGTAGTGGAGCAAAGGGCTTTCTGACTAAGTTCTTGGTTGGTAAGGCTAATTATTTCTGGGATAGTCTAGACTTCCAGGCACTCGAAGATATTCTGGCTCTTCTGATATATGGCTTGGTATTGTTTCCTAACTCTGACTCCTTTGTTGATGTGAATGCAGTAAAAATCTTCATCTCTGGTAATCCTATACCCACTCTCTTGGGTGACATTCTTCATCAGCTTTATGCCCGTACTGCTCGGAAGCGGGGAACCTTGATGTGCTGTGCTCCGTTATTGGCTAGGTGGTTTATTTCTCACCTCCCCAAATCAGTTTTAAAGAACAAGGAAGGCATGAGCTGGGCTTATAGGGTTATGTCTCTCTCTCACAATGACATCATTTGGACTATTAAGGGTATGGACGAGGTGGCCATTATTGATCGCTGTGGGGAATACCCCAATGTTCCACTGATAGGAACCAATAGAGGAATTACTTACAATCCATGCTTGGCCTTACGTCAATTTGGGCGAGCCAGAAGGGAAGGACCTCATGAGCTGCTAATGCCTAGTATAATCTTTGACTTCCAAGGGGATAGTGACGAGCAACGCCGCAGATTCATAAGGGCTTGGGATAGAGTACATAAATCTGATCCACATGAGTTGGGTGCGAAGACTTCTCTACCAATGGAACCATATCTCTGATGGGTTCGCATACGTTCCAAAAAGCTGGGAATGCCCTACGAAGCCGTCTTGCCTATCATTGTTGAAGTGGCTGATGATGAAGGGGTTCCTCCTACTATCTTACACCCTTACATGCCTACTGACATTGGGGCATTGAAGAGGTCCTGGATGCAGCTAAGGGAAGAGCGGGATACTTACCGAGAAAAGTATCACGAGCAAGAGTAGAAGATACAGAAGTTGACAAGACAGTTGGAGAACGAGCGGATCCTCAATGACTACGTCAGCACCAAAGGCAAACGACCATGGGAGCGCTAATGTCCTTTGTTTACTTTCAGTTTTTATTTACTTTTCAGTATTTCCTTTCTTGTAACGCCTTAAAGGCATTTGTTGAACAATTAATTTCAAAGTTTATCTAATAAAAGTGTGTTTCATTTCTTGTTTACGAATTTGAATCTCTCGATGTCTTTGAAATCATATCATACACATTTCATTCCATGCACCTCATAACAGGTACCCTTACAGGTTTTCTCATCTTCTTCACTGTTTATTTCAGCATCATGTCTTCTACACCATCAACTGAACAAGCAATCAAGGCTCTACAGGCTCAAAATGCCCAGTTCCAAGAATTGTTCATGAATCTAGCTAAGGGTCAGCAAGATCTGAAGGCCCTTATCTTGAAAGAGAAGAAGAAGAAGAAGAAGACGGTCCTGTTTAACATGGGCCACAAGTTTGGGAACAGGCTACGAGATGAAGTTTATTTGACCATCTCATCTGGAGGGAAAGATAGCCAGGTAGAAAGGAGGGCTCCTAGCCCTGTGGTTTCAGACAACGAGACAGACTTCGACGAAGACCAGTATCCTCCGGCTGAGGATAGATACAAACAACTGGAAGACCGGTTGAGTGCGATGGAAGTACAGAAAGTGCCTGGTCTGGAGTTTGGTGATTTAGGTCTGTCATCTGGGGTGGTGATTCCCCACAAGTTCAAAGCACCAGCCTTTGCTAAGTACGACAGGGTTTCTTGTCCAAAACTGCACCTCCGTTCGTATGTTAGGAAAATTCAGCCGTACACCACTGACAAGAAACTATGGATCCACTTATTTCAAGACAGTCTCTCAGGGACTCAGCTTGAATGGTTTTACCAGCTAGAAGGAGCCAATATCCATAGTTGGGAAGATTTGGCTGCTGCTTTCTACAAGCAGTACCAATACAATTCCGACCTTGCTCCCACGCGTACCCAACTCCAGGGTATGTCAATGGGTGCGAGAGAAGGTTTCAAAGATTATGCTCAGAAGTGTAGGGACCTCGCTGGAAGAGTGAAACCACCCTTGGCTGATAGGGAGTTAGTTGATATATTTCTGGGGACCTTGTCTGGTCCGTATTTCAACCATCTGATTGGAAGTTCTTCGTCCGGGTTTACGGAGCTGATTATGACCGGGGAAAGGATTGAGGCTGGTATTAAGTCTGGTAAAATACAGAAGGGTGCTTCATCAGGCACCGAGAAGAAGCCTTTTAAGAAGGAGTCCAGTGCTGTTTACAGCTCGAAAAGCCAGAATAGACCTGAACGCCGCCAAGCTGTTAATGTGGTTGTTCTTTCAAGACCTGCTGGTGCTCCTTAGCACAACAATCAGCCAAAAGCCGAGAGACTGCGAAGGCAATTCACTCAGCTCAACATGACTTTATCTCAGATTCTGCCACAGCTATTGAAAACCAATCTAGTGATTCCAAGGGAGGCCCCAAAGAATCCCAACACTACATCACCAAAGTACAATCCTAATGCCCGCTGTGCTTTTCACTCTGATAGCCTAGGGCATGATACGGATGATTGTTGGGTTTTGAAGAACAAGGTACAAGACTTGATCGATGCGAAGGAGATTGAGTTCGGAGCACCGGAAAAGCCTAAACATCACGCAGGGGTAAATGCTATCGGAGATAACAATGATGAAGAGTTTGATATTGACAGTTGGATATACCCAACTGCCGATGGTGGATTAAGCAACTGGATAGCAAAGGATTCTATGCATGTTTCATTTATCACCCAGTAATGAGACTTTTTGTTTTGAATTTGTAACAAACAATGTTTTAAACTCTATGGCCCGGTGTCTTACCCGGGACACCGTGGATTAATTTGTGAGGGCTTTATGTGTGTCATTTTCATATATCATTAATAAAAGCATTGGTCATTTTCTTGCATTTCAAATTTTGCGCTCCTTGTTTTTCTTTTATTACATATTGCAAAACAGCTATTTTACACACACTCACATATACAGGTCTACATCCACTCTGGATCTCACTGGTAACGACTCTGCCACTGCCAATTATGACTTCGAAAGTCCAATCAACTTAGCCTAAGACGAAGGTGAAGATCATTGCGAAGTTCCTGGTGAACTTGCTAAAGTGTTACTTCAAGAAGAGAGGGCTATTCAGCCGCACGAAGAGCCGGTGAAAATAGTAAATTTGGGTACAGAAGAGGAAAAGAAAGAGGTCAAGATCGGGGCAAATCTGGAGCTTAGTGTGAAGCAACAGTGTATTCAGATGCTGCGTGACTATGTTGAGATCTTTGCCCGGTCTTATGAAGATATGCCTGGGTTAGATATCGATATTGTGGTTCACCGTTTGCCTACCAAGAAAGACTGTCCTCCAGTGAAACAGAAGGTCCGCCGAATGCGTCCAGATATGTCTGAGAAAATCAAGGCTGAGGTTATGAAATAGTTTGACACCGGTTTTCTAGCAGTTACTTCTTACCCTCAGTGGGTTGCCAACGTGGTTCCTGTGCCGAAGAAAGATGGTAAGGTTCGAATGTGTGTTGACTATAGGGATCTGAACAGGGCAAGCCCCAAAGATGATTTCCCTCTGCCTCATATCGACATTCTGGTTGACAATACCGCTCAACATAAGGTCTTCTCCTTTATGGATGGTTTCTCCGGTTATAATCAGATTAAAATGGCTCCCGAAGACATGGAGAAGACAACTTTTGTTACTCAATGGGGTACCTTTTGCTACAAGGTCATGCCTTTCGGATTGAAGAATGCTGGGGCAACGTATCAGCATGCCATGGTTGCTTTATTCCGTGATATGATCCATCATGAGATTGAGGTATACGTCAATGATATGATCGCAAGATCCCAGAACGAGGAAGAACATCTGGACCATCTTCAGAAGCTGTGTGACAGGTTGAAGTTGTACAAGCTGAGGTTAAACCCGAACAAGTGCACCTTCGGGGTGAGATCTGGTAAGCTGCTGGGTTTCGTCGTAAGTGACAAAGGTATTCAAGTGGATCCTACAAAGGTGAAGGCCATACATGAGATGCCAGCTCCCAGAACAGAAAAAGAAGTCATAGGCTTACTGAAGAAAGATCAAGTGGTATGATGGAATGATGAATGCCAGGCCACTTTCGAAAGAATCAAAGAGTATCTCCAAGAGCCACCTATTCTGATGCCTCCAGTTGAAGGGAGACCTTTGATCTTATACTTGACAGTACTCGATAACTCAATGGGGTGTGTACTGGGTCAACATGACGAGTCTGGCCGAAAAGAGCATGCTATTTATTAACTTAGCAAAAAGTTTACCGACTGCAAGACCCGATACTCGTTGCTTGAGAAAACTTGCCGCGCTTTGGCATGGGCTGTTCGCCGGCTGAGACAATATATGCTAACTCACACTACTCTATTGATATCAAAGATGGACCCAATCAAGTATATCTTCGAGAAGACTCCCTTGTCCGGAATAATAGCAAGATGGAAGATGATCTTGACTGAGTACGACATCCAGTATACGACCCAAAACGCAAAGAAAATCCTTCGGGTAGGATATTACTGGTCAACTATGGAAGCCAACTGTTATCAGCATTCTCGGACATGTCACAAGTGCCAGGTCTATGCTGATAAGGTGCACATACCTCCAGTTCCTCTGAACATCTTGACGGCACCTTGGCCTTTTGCAATGTGGGGCATTGATATGATCGGCGAGATCAGACCTACGGCATCCAACGGGCATCATTTCATCCTGGTAGCAATTGATTACTTTACAAAGTGGGTTGAAGCAGCTTCCTTTGCTACAGTAACCAAGAATGTCGTGGCACGGTTCATTCGGCACAATCTGATCTGTCGATATGGTGTACCAGAGAGGATCATTACGGGCAATGGTACCAATCTCAACAACAAGATGATCACTGAGCTCTGCAAGCAGTTCAAGATATAACATCACAACTCTTCTCCCTACCGTCCAAAGATGAATGGGGCTGTTGAAGCGGCTAATAAGAACATTAAGAAGATTGTGCAGAAGATGACGGTGACATACAAAGACTGGAACGAGATGCTACCGTTTGCTCTTCCTGGGTACCGTACCTCAGCATGGACGTCAACATGGGCAACACCCTATTCTTGGTATATGGAATGGAGGCAGTCTTGCCCATTGAAGTTCAAATAGCCTCTCTTTGGATTATGAAGGATGCAGGTTTGAGCGAAGATGACTGGATTCAGACCCGGCTTGATCAGCTGAACTTAATCGATGAAAAGAGACTTACTGCTATTTGTCATGGTCAGACGTATCAAAAAGCGGATGATTAAGGCATTTAACAAGAAAGTTAGACGACAAGAGTATCAAGCTGGGGACCTGGTTATCAAGCGCATCATACTACCTCAAGGTGATCCCAGGGGAAAATGGACCCTGTTGTACCCCAAAATTTGCCCTCTCATTTCATCAACATTTTCTCAATCACAAGACTCTTGGAACTCAAGATCAAGCTATGGTTTGCTCTACTCAAGACACCTCCTTGCACTGTTGACCTAAATTAGGGTTTGAGTTTGCACAGGGATGTTTTGACCTACAATGCCCAAAGTGACTTTCATACTTCTTGTGGGACTCACAAGTTTGTCCATACCAAGTTTCAAGCCTTGATTCAAATTTTTGCCCAGTCAATTGGACAGTTGACCTAGAAATCAGTTGTATTGGTGAAAAAGTCAACTGTGGCCAATTGACAGTCAAACCTCATGAAATTTGACCCACATCAACATTATGAACTCATATTAACCATTTGATAAAGTTTGGATCACAATTCCACAAGAAATTTGATCAGATCACCAAAAGGGCAAAATGGTCATTTTTAGGGTTTTGACTGCATAAAGGCAATTTTTGACTATTTGACCTAGCCAATGGCAAATCAAGCTCTCATATGGACTCAAGGACTCAATGAAATTGTCTTGACCCATTCAACAAGTTCAAAAGATCTCAAATGCATAGGATTGACAGATGAATTTTTCAGTCAACTGATCAAAATTTGACTGTACACTGAAAAGTCAAACTTTGACTTTTTGGTCAAAATCAATTGCCAAGAGTCATTTTTCACCAAGACATGTCAAATTATGAAACTTTTTCATCAAGAAACCCAAAAATGCAAATTAGGGTTTAAAATGGAAAAAATTCATAACTTAGAAATTTTCTAAGTTATGAAATTTTCTTAATTTTTCCTAACTTTGTCCCATTTTTTCACCAAGATGCAAATGGATTCAAACAAAACTTGAAACATGAAAGTTGTAGTACATCACAAAGTCTATAACTTTTATTCACAAAGTTTTCTCAAAAGAGGCTTGTATCTCAAGTTTTGATTTTTGGCACAAGGGTACCTAAAACTTTTAACTTAGAGAAATTTTGCCCTAATTTAGGCAGGATTTTGACCCATCTTCTTGGCCATTTTTCACATAGTTCCACTTGGAGTTTCAAGTTTCATTTCAAATATGGATTATAGTACATGTTCCAAGCTTTCCAAATTGTCCAAGAACTCCTCAAACACCCTTGTGGTTAGAGAGAATCGAATGCTTGAAGTTGGCAAAAACTCACTTTGATCCATGGCCAATACATGTTCATACCAATTTGCAAATCTGATCTAGCTAGCTTGGTTCACAATTACAGGCCTCAAAACCAGTTTGTACTCCATAATTTAATGAATATCCATTGAGCTAAGGTATTGTCTTGGTCATTAGGGCATTGTACACTAGATTAAGACTTAAATGGAAAAAGTAACAATGCCATTTTTTGCTTAAACTTCACTTTATGTCAAAACAAGATCCTTGAGGCATGGGGCCATATCTCTGAGGCAAGATCAAATCTACCAATTCCAGTAACCAAGGGCAAAAGATGCAGCATGATATAGGACTTGTAAAAGCCTGCATTGAACATATAGACACTCTTGCTTCAAGGAGAAGAAAAGTTGCAAACCACAAGCCATCTCTCACATCTGTAAAAACCAACTTACACAAACATTGCAAACAAGTTTGATACCTCCTAACAAGCCAGAAACACGACCCCTTTGCCTCTCAAAACTCCTAGTGCACAAATTCCCCATTTTCTTGCAAAACAGGGCCATTTTTGCATTTTGCAAGCCATCATCAAATTCCATCGTGCGTTTTGTCCAAAGATACTTCAAACACCTTCCAACCAACTCACTTGAACTATTCCAGGCCTCCATTGCTAGCTGTAACACCATTAACACACATTGCCATTTTTGTTTCAAAGATTTGCAGGTTGAGTTCTGTAGCACGATTCAGGCTATTTCAAAACAAGCCAAGCATTGGGAAAACTTCATTGGACATCAGGCAAGCTCAAAAGAAGCTCAAGCACCCTTTGAAGTTGCTGCATTGTCCAGCTCGAAGTCAACTGAAACAGGTATTTCATGAACTTCTATCTCTCTATTTAGGAATAATTAGACTTAGGTTTGTGAATGAAAGATGTTGTATTCATAGCCCTGAAGCCATACATATGCTTAGTTTTCATTTATATTAATCGTGCTAGGAGGATTTCATCCATGAACTTTATGAAAAAACTAGGTTAGAAATTAGGGCCATAGAAATTCTCTCTGGTCTTTGAGAGTTAGCTTAAGTTTTTTATATGGTTAGATTCGTTGTTTGATGCTCTACAAGTTTCATGTTATGAGTTTTGTCAAAAAATCAAAGAATCAGGAAATAACAGTTGAGGTACAGAACGCGCGTTTTTGTGAACCAAGGAAGAAGATGAATTCTGATTGGGCTGGGCCTGGTCATTTTTGCTTCTAACACCCCATTTTTCAGTTTACACCCCCTGACCCATTTATTTGTATATTTGTCATTTTGATATTTTTATTTTTTATTCTGACTTTATTATTTTTTCTCCAAATATAAAAAATGCCAAAAAATTATTTTTATATTTTTTCATATATATTTGATAATTATTTTTATTTTACTAGTATAAATATGTAAATAATTTATTTTCTTCTATTAAAACTTAAATAATAATGTAAAAAAATATGTTCATTTTCATTTATTATTTTATTTATATTTAAAAACATTTTCTTGAATATACACATTTTTTTGTAAATAATTAATTTTTATTTTTATATATATTATATATATATATATATATATATATATATATATATATATATATATATATATATATATATATATATATATATATATATATATATATATATATATATATATATATATATATATATATATACTTTATTTTATTAAATAATTAGGACAAAAATACAAAAATATTACATTTTCATTTTTATTAATATTTTACACTAAAAATATCATTTTTACAATATACTTTTATTTTTTGTACAAATCAATACATTATTTCCTATAAATAATAAATAATACTATCTATTTAAAAATTAGGGTTTTTGCCCTAAATAATAAAATAATTAAAATTGACCCTTTTTATTATTATTTACATTAAAAAAATACTTTTTACACACATAAAAACTTTTTGCATAATACATTTTATTTAATATTTATTTGTTGTATTTTATTTAATTATTGCACATTTAAATATTGTCTTATACATTCGATTTGGTTGTAATAATTTAGAATTTAATTTCTTGTCAAATACTCCCAATTCAAATTTGTACCCCCTCCCTATATCATGTTGTAATAGTGTAGAATTTAAATTCTCGCATCTTTAAATGCTTTCAATTATGCCATGATTAGACCTAGGGTTTGTATGCAAAATAAAATCAACAAATAGCTTGACCTAATCCAAGATAACAATGCATGAAAAACAAACACAATGCACAGTTGCACCCCTAGGGTTTCAATCCACTTGTTGCCTTTAAAAATGGGCCATGGTTGCATGTCAAGTACTTTGGCAAAACAAAAACAAAACAAAAGATCATAGTCCCTCAATGACGCTATCTGAGTTGCCTAAACAAAATGATCAAGTCCCTTAAGAAAATTGCCAAAAATACTTGACACAATTGCTATCATGGTCTATACGATGACCCGCACCTGTCCCGTTTAACATCCTAACACAAGGTTGTTCACCAAATACAATGGTGAAACAACACTGTTAAAAGGGTTAAAAATATAGGAAATATCTTTGAGTAAATTAGGGTAGACAAACTCTTAGTTACTTGATCAAGCTTGCAAAAAAAACATCCTTGCTATTTTTCAAAACACACTTCACAACACAATTTCAAAACCCCACTTTCAAACTTTGAAAACTTTTCAAAAGACAAAAAACACCTTTGTATACATTCAAACAAGAATCATTACAAAGGTTGCCACAACGATGACCTCTTTTCAAAACATCTTTCAAAATCACACAACAAAGCACCATTTCAAACAATTGAAAAGCAAAGCAAGTAACTAAGAGCCCATGGATAACCATGGATAGAAAGGGTGCTAATACCTTCCCTTTCTATAATCTACTCCCCAAACCCAAGAAAACATCTCAAAGGTCTTTCCTGTGCTTTTTGACCTTTCCTTAGGATAAAATAAAAAGTCGGTGGCGACTCTTGCTAAACTGAAACATTTGCAAACACAAACGCAAAATCCCAAGTCAGTTATCCCACCGTATCACAGAACTGGCGACTCTGCTGGAGAATTCTTTAAAAGTGGAGTAACCTTAGGGCCTAGATCACCCTTTGCATGATTATATTGTTTGCTTTGTTTGCTTTACATTTGGTTCTCTTGTTTGGGCTTGAAATCCTCCACCCGGATTTGGGAAACATTCATAGGTAAATAGAAATACGTTGTGGAAACTGTGCGGGGTATACCGACATGGTTGAAGCAATAGCTATATTAGTGCGACATATTTATGAGTACCGGTAGCCTTTGAGTCAATCAAAGAGAATACGGGGCCGCTGAGTGATGTCATGAAGCACTAATGAACTCTTAGAACCTTACTTGACCATCTTGGCCTTTTATTAGGGGTAGTGAGATGACCGGCTTTGGTGCAGTCCGAAGTTGGTAGATACTCGATACTACACTCATTGAGGGTTGTTTTCTTGGAATATTTTGGTCGCTAGTTAAGTGGCTAAACCAAAACAATGAACATAGAAAACAATCCAATGATATTGAGCTCCTTAGAACCCGGTTACTATTTATAGGACAGGTTTGAGCCAACTAAACTCAAGAGGGTACTTACCTATGAAACCTCATGCAAGCCTGAAACTAGGGTTTTATGTGACTTGCTTGTACATGTGTTTGTGCATACATCATGAACATCATAAAGCATCATATGCATCCACTAACCATTTCAAGGGTTTGGATCTTCATCTTTGTTCTTGTTTTGTAGGTCATGGAATCTCTTCGCAGGAAAACAATTCAAGTCAACCTTGTGAGAATCCCTCCTCAACTCAAGGAGCTTACTTCCAGGATTCCAGAGAATTATCTCTTCAGTGAAAGACATGGTAGACTCCTCAACTTAGTCAACACCAACATTGAAGAAGACATGGTGAAAGTCCTCTTCCAGTTCTTTGACCCCCTACACCACTGTTTCACATTCCCTAATTACCAGTTGGTGCCTACTTTGGAAGAATTTTCTCAACTCTTGAGAATTCCTATTCTTAATCAACTACCCTACAACGGTACGGAAAAAGAACCGAAGCCTGAAGATGTTGTTCAAGCATTACATTTGCAGCCATCTGACATCAAGGGACATTGGGAAACCAGAAGTGGTGTCAAGGGATTCTTGGAAAAATTTCTGTTTGAGAAGGCACAAGACTGCTGGAATTCTCTTGATTTACAAGCCTTTGAAGAAATTATGGCACTCCTCATATTTGGGTTGGTCTTGTTCCCAACCCCTGATCAGCTTATAGATGTGAATGTTGTCAAGATTTTCATATCCAGGAATCCTATACCCACATTTCTTGGGGACATCCTACACTCATTTAACACACGAACAATGAGGAAAAGAGGTGTTCTCATGTGCTGTACTCCTCTCCTAGCAAGGTGGTTTATTTCTCACCTTCCGCAATCAGTTCCGAAGAATGAGCAGGGTTTAAGGTGGTTACAACGATTAATGACCCTCACACATTCTGATGTACATTGGTGTTATCGGTCTAGAGAAAATGTCATCATCATTGATCGTTGTGGGGAATTCCCTAATGTCCCACTACTTGGCATTAGGGGGGGCATTACCTACAACCCCTGTCTAGCTTTGAGATAATTTGGATATGCTCGGAGGGATGGCCCTCATGACATGCTGATTCCTGACCTAGTTTTTGACTTCGACAACGATGCACAAGGACTTCGATAAAGGTTCATCAAAGCTTGGAGGGCGCCCAACAAAGTGGATAGTAAGACACTGGGGCACAAGAATTCCACCCCCCTTGAGCCTTATCTCAAGTGGGTACGAACCCGCTCCCAGAATCTTATGATGCCATAACCTCACATTCTCCCCTTGATCAAAGAGCCTGTTACGGAAGGAGAGGTTCCATACACCATCCTACATCCTGACATACCAACATCATGGGAAGAAATGCAAAAGAGTTGGATCCAACTCAAGGAAGAACGGGATAATTTTGAAGCCAGCTTCTATGCCTGTGAGAAGAAGGTTTTGGAGCTCACCCGCCGACTTCACGAGGAGGAAACTCTCAACACTTACATCGCGCCAAAGAGGATGCGCAATGTGTTTTTACATTAAGAATTTTTCCCATGGGGCACTTATGTACTAACAAATTTCTTCTTAATATGATGTGCGTTCTTTTTGTTTGCAACAAATTTGAATTTCTGAACCCTTGAATGCATTACATGAATAACACACCATTCATCATATGCATAAACATGTCTTCACGCCAGGTTTCCTTATCTTTCTGCTGTTTATTTCAGCAAGATGGATTTGGAGCAGACAGTAAAGGATCTGCAGGCACAAAATTCACAGTTCCAGCAACTCCTCATGACCTTGGCAAAGGGTCAAGAGGACCTCAAAGTTTTATTGGAGAAGAATAAAGAGAAAAAGAAAAAGAGACCTGGGGTGGCCACTTTTGGAAGAAGGTTTGAGAGCAATGCTAGGAAGGTTCTTGAGTTCCCATCAACGTCTGACGAAGAGGCCGGTAAAGGGACTGTTGTGCCTTCTAAATCCGAGGTTGAAGAGGAGGAAGAGGAAGAAGACGAAGACTACTCCGAACAACAGTATCCACCAGCGGATGATAAATATAAGAACCTTGAAGATAAACTAGGAGCTATGGAGTTGCAGAGGGTGCCCGGATTGGATTTTGAAGAACTAGGGTTGGTAGCTGGGATTGTTATCCCTCCCAAGTTCAAAGTGCCAACATTTGCCAAGTATGACGGTCTGTCATGCCCAAAGATGCACCTGAGGTCGTATGTCAGAAAAATCCAACCCCACTCATCTGATAAAGACCTCTGGGTACACTTTTTCCAAGACAGCTTGTCTGACACGCAGTTAGACTGGTTTTATCAACTCAAGAGATAAGAGGTTCATAATTGGGAAGACTTGGCAACTGCTTCTTATCGTCAGTATCAATACAATGCTGATTTGGCGCCCACTCGTACTCAGTTACAAAGTATAGGGATGACTTCCAATGAAGGGTTTAAAGAGTACGCCCAGAAGTGGCGTGATCTGGCTGGAAGTGTGCAGCCACCGCTATCAGATAAGGAGTTAGTTGACATGTTTCTGGGGACCCTGTCTGGCCCTTTCTTCAACCATCTAATCGGGAGTTCTTCCGCGGGATTTACTGAACTGATTTTGACTGGCGAAAGGGTTGAGGACGGTATTAAGAGTGGAAAGATTCAAAAGGATGCTTCCGCATCCACGGCTATTAAGAAACCCTTCCCAGTCAAGAAGGAAGCATCTGCTGTGTATTCTCAGAAGGGACAGGGAAGAACTGAGCGCCGACTGACTGTAGGGGCTGTGATGATTCAAAACTCGTCAAATGATCAACCTCGTAACAATCAGTCAAGACCAAATCAACAATGGGTGGAAAGGCCACAACGGCCGTTAACCCGCATCAACATGACGCCCGCTCAGGTACTTCCTCATTTGTTGAAGCTGAATCTGACCAGTTTGAAGGAAGCGCCAAAGAACCCTAACACCTCCTCTCCATACTACCACTCCAATGCCAAGTGTACTTACCATTCCGACAGTGCTGGGCACGATACCAATAATTGCTGGGCGCTTAAGAACAAAATCCAGGATCTGATTGATGCTAAGGAAGTAGAATTTGATGCTCCTGAGAAGCCCAATGTTACATCTGCTCCGATGCCCAAGCACGGCCACAATATTCATGCTGTTATGGAGGACACTAATGTTACTGATGTTGTTGACCTGCTGACGCTGTTACTTGTGATGAAAGAAAATTTGTTGAGAGCCGGGATCTTTCCTGGTTGTGGTAAAGACTGTTATTTTTGTTTGAACATACGAGGTGATTGCCCAATGTTGAAGTCAGGTGTCCAACGCCTGATGGATACCCAAGAGATACTTTTCCAGAAAACCCCTGTCGATACCTTCAATCCTTTTACTCCTGATACTTTTGCTACTTCAACCAACGATATTGCAATTATAACCATTTCCGACAATCCTCCCAAGGCTTACAAAAGGCCTGTCAGGATTACACCCAACTCTGAATGTGTACCATTAAAGATCACCATGCCGGGACCTGTCCCGTACCAATCCAGCAAAACGATACCATGGAACTATGGGGGAGAAATCTTCTACCATGGTATCAAACAAATCGAAATAGTCCAAGAGATTTCTGAAGAAGAAAGCCCTGATATAGGAAACATTACGGGTACAAGCAAGATAACCCGCAGCGGCCGGATCTTTTCTCCAGATATTTCTCCCCCTCGAGCAGTTTTCGGACCCTTGAAAGCTTCTGTACCTGTTGGACCATCTGTGCAAGGCCCAGTGATTGAAGAATTGGATACTCCTGAAGTAAGACCATCTGCTGATACTACCGACAAGGATAAAGGGATACTGGAAGTGCCTGTCAGGATGAAGGCTCATGCTGTGGTTATCCCCGAAACCACTCAAAAAGAAATGGATGAAATCTTGAAAATAATCAGAAAAAGTGACTACGACGTTGTAGAACAGTTAGGGCAGACCCCTTCTAAAATTTCAATGTTGGATCTTCTACTCTGTTCTGAGGCCCATGCTAAGGCCCTAATCAAATTCTTGAAAGCGGCACATGTACCCCAAGAGACTTCGGCTGACCATTTCCAAGAATGTGTGGCAAGTCTTACTGCTGATAATGGCCTTGGCTTTTCCGATGCTGACTTAACTCCCAAAGGAAGAAAACACAATGACGCGCTACATGTCTCAGTTGAATGCAGGGGAACCACCCTCGCCCATGTCTTAGTTGATATTGGTTCTTCCTTGAAAGTCTTTCCTTTTTCATTTTTGTTTGTTTAAGGATGGATATCCCTTACACACACCCACACTCACAAATGCAGGTACCCATCCACTCCGGATTCCATGGGTGACTATTTTGCTTTAACCTTCGATAATCCTTAAGATTTGGTCAATCATGCTGAGTACGAAGTTGACGAAGGTTGTGAAGTGCCGGGAGAGTTAGCCAGACTTCTACAACAAGAAGAGAGGGCCATTCTGCCTCATGAAGAGTTGCTAGAAACCATCAACTTGGGGACAGAGGAAGACAGGAAGGAAGTAAAAGTGGGTGCCAACCTGGAACCAAATGTCAAGGAGCGCTTAGTGCAATTGTTGAATGAATATGTTGAAATCTTCGTCTGGTCTTATGACGACATGCCAGGGTTAGACACAGATATTGTGGTTCACCGTCTCCCTATAAGAGAAGACTGTCCACCGATCAAGCAAAAGGTTCGCCGAATGAGGCCTGACATGTCTGAGAAGATTAAGGCTGAGGTAATAAAGCAATTCAACGCTGGCTTTCTGGCTGTTACTTCCTATCCACAATGGGTTGCTAACATTGTGCCCGTTCCTAAGAAGGACGGCAAAGTCAGAATGTGCGTGGACTATCGGGATTTGAACAGGGCTAGCCCCAAGGATGATTTTCCGCTACCACATATCGACATCTTGGTTGACAACATAGCTCAACACAAGGTGTTTTCCTTCATGGATGGATTATCGGGATATAACCAGATCAAAATGGCCCCCGAGGACATGGAGAAAACTACTTTTGTCACGCAATGGGGTACCTTCTGCTACAAAGTGATGCCATTCGGACTGAAGAATGCAGGGGCAACCTATCAACGCGCCATGGTGGCTTTTTTTCATGATATGATACATCATGAGATTGAAGTTTACGTAGACGACATGATAGCTCGACCACAGACAGAGAAAGAACTCCTTGATCATCTGCAAAAGCTGTTTGTCAGGTTGAAGGAGTTTAAGCTCAGACTGAACCCAAGCAATTGCACTTTTGGAGTTAGGTCTGGCAAACTTTTGGGATTTATCGTCAGCAACAAAGGCATTGAGGTTGATCCTGCTAAAGTCAAATCTATACAAGAAATTCCTGCCCCCGCACTGAAAAGGAGGTTAGAGGATTCTTGGGACGCTTAAACTATATTGCAAGGTTCATCTCTCATCTGACATCTACCTGTGAGCCAATCTTCAAACTGTTGAAGAAAGATCAGGTAGTTGAATGGAACAATGACTGTCAAGTTGCTTTTGATAAGATCAAGGAGTATTTGCTGGAACCTCCTATCTTGATGCCACCCGTCGAAGGAAGGCCGTTAATCATGTATCTGACTGTTTTGGATGACTCAATGGGGTGCGTACTGGGCCAACATGACGAGTCTGGCCGAAAAGAGCATGCCATTTATTACCTTAGCAAAAATTTTACCGACTGTGAGACTCGCTACTCACTGCTCGAGAAAACTTGCTGCGCTTTGGTATGGGATGCTCGCCGGTTAAGGCAATATATGTTGACACATACCACTCTGCTGATTTCTAAAATAGATCCGATCAAGTACATCTTCGAGAAGCCTGCTTTATCCAGAAGAATCGCTAGATGGTAAATGATCCTGACTGAGTATGATATCCAGTACACAACCCAAAAATCTATAAAGGGTAGTGTACTAGCTGTCCATCTAGCTCATCAAGTCGTCGAAGATTACCAATCTATGAAGTTCGACTTCCCTGACAAAGACATTATGACATTGGACGATATTAAAGGTAACGGGCCGTATGACGGACCTGAACAAGGATCCCGATGGACCCTATACTTTGATGGTGCTTCAAATGCACTTGGCAACAGTATCGGTGGGGTACTCATTTCTCCGGAAGGTTGCCATACACCCTTCACTGCCCGACTTTGCTTCAGCTGTACCAACAACATGGCCGAATATGAAGCTTGCATCTTTGGTCTCAAGGCTGCTATAGACTTGGGAATCAAATCTTTGGTCGTATTTGGGGACTAGGCTTTGGTTATCAGTCAAGTCAAAGGAGAGAGGGACACTAAACATCCTAATATTATCCCATACAAAGAACATGTCCTGACGTTGTTGCCTCATTTCAAGCAGATTACTTTCGAGCACTTCCCGCGAGAAGAAAATCAGCTAGCAGATGCTCTGGCTACAATGTCTTCCATGTTTAAACTCAACTTGGATAACGAGGCTCCCCAAATTACCATCGAGCGAATGGACGAATCCGCACACTGTCATATGATTAATACCGAAGAAGTAGTGGAACAACCCTGGTTTTATGAAATCAAAAGGTATCTCCAGACTAGAGAATATCCTGAAGGAGCTTCCGCCAATGACAAAAAGTTCTTAAGGAGATTTGCTGCCAAGTTCTTCCTAAGCAATGGCATCCTTTATAAGCGCAACCAGGATTGTGTTCTACTTTGTTGTGTGGACAAAGCTGAAGCAGAGTTGATCATGACTGAGATACACAGTGGCACATTTGGCACCCACTTGAGCGGACATACGATGGCTAAAAAGATTCAAAGGGCAGGCTACTACTGGTCTACCATGGAAGCTGATTGTCACCAACATTCCCGTACTTGCCACAAGTGCCAAGTCTATACCGACAAGGTACATATCCCTCCTGTTCCTCTCAACGTTCTGACAGCTCCTTGGCCATTCGTAATATGGGGCATTGACATGATTGGAGAGATCAAGCCCACGACATCCAATGGACATCGCTTCATCTTGGTCGCTATTGACTATTTTACCAAGTGGGTCGAAGCAGCTTCCTTTGCCTCAGTTACAAAGAATGTGGTTGCCCGCTTTATCAAGCAGAACCTCATATGCCGGTATGGTGTCCCTGACAGGATCATCACAGACAACTGTACAAATTTGAACAACACTATAATCACCGCTCTATGCGAACAGTTCAAGATTTATCATCACAACTCATCTCCCTATCAGCCAAAGATGAACGGTGTTGTTGAAGCCACGAACAAAAATATCAAGAAGATCATTCAAAAGATGACAGTCACCTACAAGGACTGGCATGAGATGTTACCGTTTGCTCTGCATGGATACCGTACCACGGCACGTACTTCAACAGGGGCAACCCCATTCTCTTTAGTATATGGCATGGAAGTTGTGCTACCCATGGAAGTTCAGTTTCCTTCTTTAAGGATTATGAAGGACGCTGGTTTGAGCGAAGACGATTGGATTCAGGCACCCTGCGAACGCAGACATAGTCAAAATATACTACACATAAAACGACCCGACAAGTTGAAAACCCGAAAGGGCGACTTGGGCAAAAATGGGCATCCCGGTGAACCGAGAACCCGAAAAGGCGGTTCAGACAAAAATTAGGGATAAAACAAAAAAAATCTGTACACCCGGCAAGTTGAAAACCCGAAAGGGCAACTTGGGCAAAAAAGGGTTTCCCGGTGGATCGAAAACCCGAAAAAGCGGTCCAGGCAAAAGTTAGGGAATTAAAGCGTATGACTATGTCTCGTCGGATCACTTTAAGAACAATCTCTTCACCAACAAAGCTCCAAGCTACTGATCAATCCAGTCATCGACGGACGAAGCAGCGAATGGACAAGATACTCTGAGTTGTGAAGGCCATAGCAGAATGGGAACCCCATAGAATTGTTACACATAGCCATCTTACTTTTGTATAATTTTTTTTCAATTTTTACGACAACATTCTCTTACTAGGATGTCTGTCTCATTTGTACAAAGATACTCACAAAAGTTAAATACAAATATACTTTAAAGTGCATAAATTTGCTTGCCTTTCTTTTCTTTTTACACTTATGTTTTATTTGAAAACGTCCAATGTTTTGTTAAACAAGCATATGCATTTGAATATAATCACTGCTTACAAATAAAACGAAATTGAAAAAGGATAATTACTAATAGGTTGAAGGTGTAGGAAGATATCTTTGTGCCATTTCAGAAGAAGTCCCATACGATACATCATTCAGATCCTCAACAAAGCTAAAATTTGGAGTATATTTCCCCAGTTGAGTTAAGTTTCAAAATTCCCATCAGAGTTAAGCTTCAAGATCCCCAGTGGAGCCCAAAAACTCTGAAAATCCTATCCCCAGCAGAGCCAAAATAGTGAACATTCCCCCCACAGAGTTACCTTGCAAAAGATTGAAGATTCCCGGTCTCATTTCTCCAAGCAGAAGCCTCCAAGGTTTCAATTCCCCAGTAGAGATCATCAGAGTTTTCCTCATTCCCCAGGAAAGTCATGAAGGATTCTCACATCCCTGCAGGAGTTGTCAAAGGCCTTGTTAATCCCCACAAATTGCCAAGAATTTTCAATCTCCATCAGTGGTCCCAGGATTTCCCCTTCTCAACAATCAGAGATCTTTACTCCCCAAGCAGTCAGCAGTCAGCAAGGATTTCTCATCTTCAGTAATCAAAGATTTTTTGGAACCCCCAGCATTGGTCAAGGATTTACTTTCCCCAACAACAATCAAATATTTCATTATCTCCAGTTATCCAGGATTTATTTTCCTCAGCAAGACAGACACTCAGCTTACATGCACATCCATTACATTCATATATCATAAACATTGATGAAACACAATTCACTGCATCATACATATCATGCAACATAAATTTGTGTTTTAGATAACATTTTACCCTTTTCAGGATAAGATTAAAAGGCTATTGTTAACAATTATTCAGATACAGTACAGATACACCCCAGACACGACAGTCATTCTACTACTCATTCAAACTTCAGCAATCCGATACAGACTAGATACGCTCCAGACACGGCGACCATTCTATCTCTCATTCAGATTCAACTATCAACTTCAAGTTCAGATATGCTCCAGGCACGGATGCCATTCTGACCCTTACACCAGCAGCTTGATTCTCCCTAGCGCAATCGCCACGAAAGTCATTCTGTCACTTATTCAGATCCCAGTTACAGTCTCAGATATACTTCAGACACGAAAGTCATTCTACTACTCATACAGATCTCAAATTCAGATACAATACAAATACACTCCAGACACGACATTCATTCTGATATTCATTCGAAGTTCAGATACAGTTATAGCTCAGATACGCTCCAAACACGGACGCCATTCCTTTGCTCATACAGACTCAGTCTCCAGATACAGTTAAAATGCATTCCAGACACGGATACCATTTTGATGCTCATTCTTCTGACCTACCACATTGCAGTTCAATAAACACTCTTGGATGGCATATTTAAGCCCATCTCTAGCAAAGTTCTACCATCTCCAAATGGCATCTTTAAGACGAGTGCAAATTTACGGGCACTCTAGTGTCCAATCCTCTTTTACCTTCGAGTCGCGAAAGGCAAACTTGACCTCTCATTTCATCAACATTTTCTCAATCACAAGACTCTTGGAACTCAAGATCAAGCTAGGGTTTGCTCTGCTCAAGACACCTCCTTGCACTGTTGACCTAAATTAGGGTTTGAGTTTGCACAGGGATGTTTTGACCTACAATGCCAAAAGTGACTTTCATACTTCATGTGGGACTCACAAGTTTATCCATACCAAGTTTCAAGCCTTGATTCAAATTTTTGCACAGTCAATTGGACAGTTGACCTAGAAATCAGTTGTATTGGGGAAAAAGTCAACTGTGGCCAATTGACAGTCAAACCTCATGAAATTTGACCCACATCAACATTATGAACTCATATGAACCATTTGATCAAGTTTGGATCACAATTCCACAAGAAATTTGATCAGATCACCAAAAGGGCAAAATGGTCATTTTTAGGGTTTTGACTGCACAAAGGCAATTTTTGACTGTTTGACCTAGCCAATGGCAAATCAAGCTCTCACATGGACTCAAGGACTCAATGACATTGTCTTGACCCATTCAACAAGTTCACAAGATCTCAAATGCATAGGATTGACAGATAAATTTTTCAGTCAACTGGTCAAAATTTGACTGTACACTGAAAAGTCAAACTTTGACTTTTTGGTCAAAATCAATTGCCAAGAGTCATTTTTCACCAAGATATGTCAAATTATGAAACTTGTTCATCAAGAAACCCAAAAATGCAAATTAGGGTTTAAAATGGAAAAATTTCATAACTTAGAAATTTTCTAAGTTATGAAATTTTCTTATTTTTTCCTAACTTTGTCCCATTTTTTCACCAAGATGCAAATGGATTCAAACAGAACTTGTAACATGAAAGTTGTAGTCCATCACAAAGTCTACAACTTTTATTCACAATGTTTTCTTAAAAGAGGCTTTTATCTCAAGTTATGATTTTTGGAACAAGGGTACCTAAAACTTTTAATTAGAGAAATTTTGCCCTAATTTAGGCAGGATTTTGACCCATCTTCTTGGCCATTTTTCACATAGTTCCACTTGGAGTTTCAAGTTGAATTTCAAATATGGATTATATTACATGTTCCAAGCTTTCCAAATTGTCCAAGAACTCCTCAAACACCCTTGTGGTTAGAGAGAATCGAATGCTTGAAGTTGGCAAAAACTCACTTTGATCCATGGCCAATACATGTTCATACCAATTTGCAAATCTGATCTAGCTAGCTTGGTTCACAATTACAGGCCTCAAAACCAGTTTGTAATCCATAATTTAATGCATATCCATTGAGCTAAGGTATTGTCTTGGTCATTAGGGCATTGTACACTAGATTAAGACTTAAATAGAAAAAGTAACAATGCCATTTTTGCTTAAACTTCACTTTATGTCAAAACAAGATCCTTGAGGCATGTGGCCATATCTCTGAGGCAAGATCAAATCTACCAATTCCAGTAACCAAGGGCAAAAGATGCAGCATGATATAGGACTTGTACAAGCCTGCATTGAACAAATAGACACTCTTGCTTCAAGGAGAAGAAAAGTTGCAAACCACAAGCCATCTCTCACATCTGTAAAAACCAACTTACACAAACATTGCAAACAAGTTTGATACCTCCTAACAAGCCAGAAACACGACCCCTTTGCCTCTCAAAACTCCTAGTGCACAAATTCCCCATTTTCTTGCAAAACAGGGCCAGTTTTGCATTTTGCAAGCCATCATCAAATTCCATCGTGCGTTTTGTCCAAAGATACTTCAAACACCTTCCAACCAACTCACTTGAACTATTCCAGGCCTCCATTGCTAGCTGTAACACCATTAACACACATTGCCATTTTTGTTTTAAAGCTTTGCAGGTTGAGTTCTGTAGCACGGTTCAGGCTATTTCAAAACAAGCCAAGCATTGGGAAAGCTTCATTGGATATCAGGCAAGCTCAAAAGAAGCTCAAGCACCCTTGGAAGTTGCTGCATTGTCCAGCTCGAAGTCAACTGAAACAGGTATTTCATGAACTTCTATCTCTCTATTTAGGAATAGTTAGACTTAGGTTTGTGAATGAAAGATGTTGTATTCATAGCCCTGAAGCCATACATATGCTTAGTTTTCATATATATTAATCGTGCTAGGAGAATTTCATCCATGAACTTTCTGAAAAAACTAGGTTAGAAATTAGGGCCAGAGAAATTCTCTCTGGTCTTTGAGAGTTAGCTTAAGTTTTTTATATGGTTAGATTCGTTGTTTGATGCTGTACAAGTTTCATGTTATGAGTTTTGTCAAAAAAATCAAAGAATCAGGAGATAGCAGTTGATGTACAGAACGCGCGTTTTTGTGAACCAAGGAAGAAGATGAATTCTGATTGGGCTGGGCCTAGTCATTTTTGCTTCTAACACCCCATTTTTCAGTTTACACCCCCCTGGCCCATTTATTTGTATATTTGTCATTTTGATATTTTTATTTTTTATTCTGACTTTATTATTTTTTGTCCAAATATAAAAAATGCCAAAAAAATTATTTTTATATTTTTTCATATATATTTGATATTTATTTTTATTTTACTAGTATAAATATGTAAGTAATTTATTTTCTTCTATTAAAACTTAAATAATAATGTAAAAAAATATGTTCATTTTCATTTATTATTTTATTTATATTTAAAAACATTTTCTTGAATATACACATTTTTTGTAAATAATTAATTTTTATTTTTATATATTTAATATGTTTAATATATATATATATATATATATATATATATATATATATATATATATATATATATATATATATATATATATATATATATATATATATATATATATATATATATATATATATATATATATATATACTTATATACTTTATTTTATTAAATAATTAGGAGAAAAATACAAAAATATTACATTTTCATTTTTATTAATATTTTACACTAAAAATATCATTTTTACAATATACTTTTATTTTTTGTACAAATCAATACATTATTGCCTATAAATAATAAATAATACTATCTATTTAAAAATTAGGGTTTTTGCCCTAAATAATAAAATAATTAAAATTGACCCTTTTTATTATTATTTACATTAAAAAATACTTTTTACATACATAAAAACTTTTTGCATAATACATTTTATTTAACATTTATTTGTTGTATTTTATTTAATTATTGCACATTTAAATATTGTCTTATACATTCGATTTGGTTGTAATAATTTAGAATTTAATTTCTTGTCAAATACCCCCAATTCAAATTTGTACCCCCTCCCTATATCATGTTGTAATAGTGTAGAATTTAAATTCTCGCATCTTTAAATACTTTCAATTATGCCATGATTAGACCTAGGGTTTGTATGCAAAATAAAATTAACAAATAGCTTGACCTAATCCAAGATAACAATGCATGAAAAACAAACACAATGCACACTTGCACCCCTAGGGTTTCAATCCACTTGTTGCCTTCAAAAATGGGCCATGGTTGCATGTCAAGTACTTTGGCAAAACAAAAACAAAACAAAAGATCATAGTCCCTCAATGACTCTATCTGAGTTGCCTAAACAAAATGATCAAGTCCCTTAAGAAAATTGCCAAAAATAGATGACACAATTGCTATCATGGTCTATACGATGACCCGCGCCTGTCCCGTTTAACATCCTAACACAAGGTTGTTCTCCAAATACAATGGTGAAACAACACTGTTAAAAGGGTTAAAAACATAGGAAAGATCTTTGAGTAAATTAGGGTAGACAAACTCTTAGTTACTTGATCAAGCTTGCAAAAAAAACATCCTTGCTATTTTTCAAAACACACTTCACAACACAATATCAAAACCCCACTTTCAAACTTTGAAAACTTTTCAAAAGACAAAAAACACCTTTGTATACATTCAAACAAGAATCATTACAAAGGTTGCCACAACGATGACCTCTTTTCAAAACATCTTTCAAAATCACACAACAAAGCACCATTTCAAACAATTGAAAAGCAAAACAAGTGATCTAAGCAAGTAACTAAGAGCCCATGGATAACCATGGATAGAAAGGGTGCTAATACCTTCCCTTTCTATAATCTACTCCCCGAACCCAAGAAAACATCTCAAAGATCTTTCCTGTGCTTTTTGACCTTTCCTTAGGACAAAATAAAAAGTCGGTGTCGACTCTTGCTAAACCGAAACATTTGCGAACACAAACTCAAAATCCCAAGTCAGTTCTCCCACCGTATCACAGACCCCTACTTACGAAGGGCCATTTGTGGGTAAGAACATTTTCTCAAGAGGAGCTATGATTCTAACAACCATGGATGGTGACGACCTTCCTCACCCCGTCAATGCAGACATAGTGAAAAAATACTACGCATAATCAAAGACCCGCTAGGTTGACAGGACTAGGCAAAAATAAGGGCTTCCCAGCGAACCAAAAGGGTTCGGGCAAAAATAAGGGGTGAAAATAAATAAAAAACTGTACACCCGGTAAGTCGAAAACCCGAAAGGGCGGTCCAGGCAAAAATTAGGGATTAAAGCGTAACACTATGTCTCATTGGATCACCTTGCATCTAGACTTCAGTATCAACCATCAAGCTCGGATAACACTAATCAATTTGATCTACCTTCAACCAAGTGGCAAAGTGATGAGGTGCTCGAGGACATAAAGACAATAGCAGAGTTGGAACCCAATGGGATTATTCACATAGATGTTTTGTTTAGTTTTTCACAAATTGTGTAAATTCTATTATTCGACGGGGTTCTCTTACTAGGACGTCAGCCTCTTGTACAAAAAACGCCTATTTACAGGCCAAACTTCAAAATCAATACAATTCATTTTCAAAGAAATTTCAAACTGTTTTTCCTTTATCTGTTTTGTTTTGCAAAGAACGTCCAATGTTCATTTTTGATATATGCACTTGGCATTAATTGCTGCTCATAAATATTTACATGCGAAACAAAAAGATGATTACTGGTAATATCAGAAATAGGGGCAAATGAGAATTGTCCAAACTGTACAGTTGCTCTGTCAACCAGGTACAAGGTAGATTCAGCTGAAGAATATGACCAAGGTACTTTCACTCCCCGCAGAGTAAGACAATAAAGGTAGCTCTCCCCAACTGAGCCTTGCAACTGTGATTGAATTGGTAATATTCTCCCCAGGCAGAGTTTATCTACCATCAACACTGAAAGGGCTTAATATCCCCGGCAGTCTTAATATTCCCCAACGGAGTATAAGAATATTCCCCGGCAGAATACAAGATATCCCCAGTGGAGTTAAAATTTTCCCAGCGCTGTCTGAAAAGCTTCCCCAATGGAGTTGAAGAATCATCCCCAGTAGACTCTGGAAGTTCGTCCCCGGCGGAGTATAAAAGTAAATATCCCCAACCGAGTTCAAAGGAAGATTGTCCCCAGCAAAGCTCAAAGGATTATCCCCATTAGAGCCTAAAAGGTTATCCCCAGTGAAGTCGCAACTGAAAGATCATCCCCAGCGGAGTTCTTTCCTTTCACAAACAAGAAGTCCATCCCAAATAGGATTCAATATCACCAGCAACGGTAATTCATCCCCAACGGAATTTATCGCTGGAATCCTCAGCAGAATATCTCTTCCCCACAGAGTAATCTCCTCATCAGTTTATTCCCTAACGGAGTTATCCTCTCCCGCAAGTTTATTCTCACAATCATCTTCGTTCACCATCCCCAGCGGAAACGAAGAATCCAACTCTATTCTCAAGCAGCTATCCAAGATTTATTTTCCCCAGCTAAAAACATTACATTTCCATACATCATGATACATGCATATACGCATCATACAACACAATCTCATTTATTTTGAGAACATTATTGCTTGATATATATCATGCATTGCATACGACTAACCTTTACCTTTCAGGAAAGATGCAGTTAAGTTCTCAGCTATGTCGAAGACCTAGACCGGTTCTTAAATCTCAACTGAATTATCCTCGGTTGAATTTCAGATAAGGTTCTCAATCTCAACAATTTTCATCCGTCATAGTGTGGACGAGTTCTACAATCTCAATGGTATACTACGTTGAAGACCAGAAAGTTCCTAGATCTTGATGAAGATGTTTCCCCCGTCATAGTGTGGATGAGTTCTACAATCTCAATGGTATACTACGTTGAAGACCAGACAGTTCCTAGATCTTGATGTTTTCCTCCGTCATAGTGTGGACGAGTTCTGCAATCTCAACGGTATACTACGTTGAAGACCAGACAGTTCCTAGATCTTGATGAAGATGTTTCCCTACATCATAGGGTGGACGAGTTCTATAATCTCAATGGTATACTACGTTTTAGACCAAACAGTTCCTAGATCTTGATGTTTTCCTTCGTCATAGTGTGGACGAGTTCTGCAATCTCAACGGTATACTACGTTGAAGACTAGACAGTTCCTAGATCTTGATGAAGATGTTTCCCTCCGTCATAGTGTGGACGAGTTATACAATCTCAACGGTATACTACGTTGAAGACCAGACAGTTCCTAGATCTTGATGTTTTCCTCTGTCATAGTGTGGACGAGTTCTGCAATCTCAACGGTATACTAAGTTGAAGACCAGACAGTTCCTAGATCTTGATGAAGATGTTTCCCTCCGTCATAGTGTGGATGAGTTCTACAATCTCAACAGTATACTACGTTGAAGACCAGACAGTTCCTAGATCTTGATGTTTTCCTTCGTCATAGTATGGATGATTTCTGCAATCTCAACGGTATACTACGTTGAAGACCAGACAGTTACTAGATCTTGATGAAGATGTTTCCCTCCGTCATAGTGTGGACGAGTTCTACAATCTCAATGGTATACTACGTTGAAGACCAGACAGTTCCTAGATCTTGATGTTTTCCTCCGTCATAGTGTGGGCGAGTTCTGCAATCTCAACGGTATACTACGTTGAAGACCAGACAGTTCCTAGATCTTGGTGAAGATGTTTCCCTCCGTCATAGTGTGGACGAGTTCTACAATCTCAACGGTATACTACGTTGAAGACTAGACAATTCCTAAATCTTGATGTTTTCCTCCGTCATAGTATGGACGAGTTCTACAATCTCAACGGTATACTACGTTGAAGACCAGACAGTTCCTAGATCTTGAGGAAGATGTTTTCCTCCGTCATAGTGTGGACGAGTTCTACAATCTCAATGGTATACTACGTTGAAGACCAGACAGTTCCTAGATCTTGATGAAGATGTTTTCCTCCGTCATAGTGTGGACGAGTTCTACAATCTCAACGATATACTACGTTGAAGACCAGACAGTCCTACATCTTGATGAAGATGTTTCCCCCAGTTGAATTAGGGACAGGTTCTTAAGACTCAGCCGAGGCATTCTCTCAGTTGAAGTACAGGCAAGTTCCTGAATCTCAACAAAAACCAGGCTTCCCCGGCAGAATCTTCTACAACAACAGCTATGCAAGTTCTCACTAAGGAAGCTCTTATGCGATCGACGTTCCTGCAGATGGAATCTGTAAGCCCATCCTCCCATCAGCAATCTCCAAATGGCATCTGTAAGCCCATTCCTGACATCACAAGGCTGACACCACTTCATGCGAGTGCATATTTCTGGGCACTCTAGTGTTCAATCATCTTCCACCTTCGGATCACGAAAGGCACGAAAGCCAATCTACATCCTCAGGTTTAAGAAGATTGAACAGGGGCAGCTGTTGTACCCCAAAATTTGCCCTCTCATATTTCTCCCAACATTGCAAGAAAAATCTCCAAGTGGCTCAAGATTGCTCAAGAGTTGGACAGTCAAGCTATCTTCTAAGGCAGTCAACCCCAAATTAGGGTTTTGTGTTGCATTAAGATCCTTGAGTAAAAATGACCTCAAGTGCTCCCCAATGTCCTAATATGTTCTCAAGCTCATCCATGTCAAATTTCAAGCCTTGCAGAGGAAGTTTGGTCAGTCAATTGCTGAAAGGGTCCAAAAATCGACTGTGCTAGGGCAAAGGTCAACTGTGACCCAAATACAGTCAAACCTCAAGATTTTTTGTCAACATTCTCATTTTGAAGGATATTTCATCATTTTATCAAGGGTTGATCATGATTCATCAAGGATTGCTCAAAGTTCATCAAGACTCAAAAGTTGCTAAATTAGGGTTTTGTAGGAAAAATCAACTCAACTTTGACCAAGCATAACTTTCTCATACTTTGTGAGAAATGACCCATCCAAATCTCATTTTTAAGAGGATGCAATTTCCTACAATCCATCTTCACACTCCAAGATCAAGAAATGCACTCACAAGAAGTTATAAATTTGGATATTATAGGTCATTTTTTGAAAGTCAACAAAAGCACCTTTTTTGCCAAAGCTTATAACTTGATCATGGAATATCAAAATGAGATCAGACCAAAAGGGTTGGTTAGTATATATCTCAAGCTTTCTAGAAAGTCCCAGAACACTTCCAAAAGTTCAAAATTGAAGAAGTTATGCATTGTTGAAGTTTGGCATTTTTGCAAAATTGCCAAAAGTCAACTATCCCCAAAACTTCAAATTTTGTCAAATGGGCCCATTCTTTTCCACTTGATTTGAGCTTTCCCCATTGAACACGTGTCCTAGCTTCATCCTTGAGATCATATTTCTTTTTTATTATTTTATTTGATTTTTTATTGAATTATTTCATTTTAAATCAAATTAAATCAAATAAAATCCAAATATTGATTACTTGATATCTTTTTGGCTATTTCAGGACTGAATCATCATCATTAAGAGTATCAAATTCGTATCAAGCAATCCATGTGCAAAAAGATTGAGTTTTGACAATTTTGGAAGGTTTAGTAATGGTGAATCAAATCTAATTTCATGGCATTGATGTGGAAGGATTCAACCATAATTCTTAACCTAATGCATTCCACAATACATAAGGAAGCTTAAGGCACGATTATAAGGGTGAGAGGCTGCAAGAACCAACCAAACAAAACTTGAAAAAAGTGGTAAAAAGTGTGAAATCAAAATCGTGTCTAGAGGTGATTTCAGAAGCCAAGAACGATCTCAATAGATTCCTTGACGATCACTGAAGCAGAACTAACCCAAAGCAGGCCTCCATACACGCTCAAACACACTGTAAGTGTCACACTACCTAGCTCTGCATTTGAATTCGCAAATCTTTATTCCTGCATCTTTTGTACAAACTATTTGCATATTCATAATCCTTATCAAGTTTCCAAGCATTCTGCATTATCCAATTTTATTTATCTGACCTGTAAAGCCAAGTACCATATCTAGGGTTTCGTGGTTTGTTTTTGGGCATTTCTTTTTCAGGGAAAATTGGCTGACGAGAAGGGCATGGTTATGACCGGGACGATGAGACGAGCACAACCATGCCCTTAGATCTCATTTCCATGGCTCACAGTGGATTATAGGGATACGTGAATTTTAGTAACAGGCGATGTCCGTGGATATAGGTTTTACAGGGTTTTAGCCACAGACGTGAGGAAAAAGATGGAGACGTGTCGCTTCTCCAGTGGCCAGTTCAAACCATGGCGCGCTCGTTTTTGTTGTGCTGGCATAGTAATGGGTTTTCCCTTATTATTACTATTTGTATATAATTAACAAATAAAACATAATGGCCTAGTGGAAGCAAGCGTTGGCAACATCCAACAGGACCTGGGTTCGAATTCCAGGTCCCCCATATTCTTTGTTATATTTTGCTTCAGGTAATCCGGTGCAAATCAAGCATTGTAGCATACCATGCGCTTCCACATCTCCAGCAGCCATATGGCCAAAGGTCAGATCTGGTGATCCAGATTGAGAGTCCACCATGGAGCCAAGTCAACATGCACGTATGGAACCCAAAAAGTCAACCAGGGCCAGCTCGTTTGGGCCTCAGAATTGCTTCTCCAACACTTATATTCAGGCCCAAACCCCCATATCTCTCTCTATTATATATTTTTTTGTTTTAATTATTTTTTGTTATTATTTTTATTATTAACTAACCAATCAATTTCTTTATAAAATTAAAACCATAAAAAATGTTTTCTTCATAAAATCAAATTTTTATTTTTATTAATAAACATTAATTTAATTAATTTAGGCTTTGATTAGAAATAACTTTAATATATTTTTTTAAATAATTAAAACTAATTAGACTTAATTAAGTTTTACTAACATTAATTAATTTTTATTTCTTTCTTTAAATAACAAAAAAACCCAAAAATATTTATTTTTATTAATTAGTTTAATTAATTTAATTTAATAATTAATTTAGGATAGTTTATTTCTTAAAATTAAAAACAACAAAAAAAAGTCTTTTCTTTAATAACAAAGGGTCAAAACCCTGGAGCTTGCGTCCGATTTAATTTTCCGCACGCGATCTATTTATTCAATATTGTACTTGTTCCCAGTTTGTAATAGATAATTAGGACCATTTAATTATTTTTATCGCTTTATTTATTTTTCCGCATTTAAATTTCAAAGGGTTTCTTTTGGCGATGTAAGTACCCGACGCCTTGTAATTTAATTTCCGCAATTTATTTTTCTCAAAATATAACTGTTAGATGTTTGATAATAGGGATGCATGACAAGAATGAATGTTTAACCTAAAATCAACTTAGATCACCATTAACATGTACAAAGATAAAATTAACTGAAAAACAACACACTCGCACATGCGCACTCGTAGGGTACACCCCACTTGGTTGCCTTCGTACACAGTCATTGAGTATAGGTTGTTTTAGAGGTCGCCCTCTTGTCCAAAGATCATAAGTTGCCTCGAAACGGTTACCTCGGATATTGTTGCTTCAAAACAAATGATATAAGACATTAGGGTTACCGCTAAGGCGTCCTAACATTGCTTTGGTGACCGTAAGTCCCTAAATTCGAATTGACCCTAAAACTCCAACGACGGTGCTACCTACTCATCAATAGTGGGATAGCATTGTCTAAAGGAAAATAGCATAGAATGATTCCTTTTTCGAGTAGGTAGATGGTTCTTAAGTACTTTCTCTTTCAAAAAACAAAAACTTTTCACACTTACACTTTTCGAACAAAGTTTTCAAAAACACTTCATATACTTTTGAGGACAGAAGCAAGAGTTAAATCGAAGTTTCAAATAAAAACTTTTTCAAACCCACAAGCACAAAGAAAGCAATTTTTGAAAACAATATGAGCAAGTACCTAAGAGCCCGTGGATAACCACGGATAGAAAGGGTGCTAACACCTTCCCTTTCTATAATCTACCCCCCGAACCCGAGAAATATCTCGAAAAAGGAATTTTTCTGTGCTTTTTTCCTTTCCTGTTGGATAAAATAAAAGTCAGTGGCGACTCTTGCTTACCGCGACATTTTGCGAACAAAAAACGCAAAATGCAAACCAGCATTCTAAAAAACAGTCAGTTCTTTCCCACCGTATCACACAAACACAGTCAAATCATACAAAGCCATTAGGTTTAAGGCTTGTATAAGGTCAAAGGTAATACCCTCTTGAAGTTAAGTTGGTTCAACCTGTCCTAGAAAAGTAACCGGGTTCTATATGATCTCAATATCACTGACATCCTTTATCGGTCATGGTTTCAGCTCACGCAATCTTTTCTTGCAGTCGAAATATTCCGAAAGTATGATCTCAATGAGTGTAGCATCGAGTATCAACCAGTTCTCAGCTCTACACCGAGGCCAACTATCTCGCTACTTTCTAATGGCCAAGTTGGGCAATTAAAGGTTCTAAGGTCAGTTGATGCTTCACGACACCACGCAGCGGCCCCGTATTCTCCTTGTTTCACCACAAGGGATATTGGTACCAACCAAAGTGCCACACCAACGTAGCTACTGCTTCAACCGTATCAGTCTACACCATACAGCTCCCTCACAGTCTATTGCTACTTACCTAAAAGGTATTCCCCAGATCAGGGTGTAGGATCTATAGTAACCCAAAACAAAACCCTCAAAAATAAAGCAAACAAAACAAATTAAGATAAGCAGTTTTTAATGACCTAGATCCTAAGGTATACCCCACTTATAATTCCCCAACAGAGTCGCCAGTTCTATGATATGGTGGCAGAACCGACTATTTGATACTGTTTTGCATTTTGCATTTTTTGTCGCAAAATTTCGCGGCAAGCAAGAGTCGCCATCAACTTTTATTTCATCCAATCGGAAAGGAAAAAAGTACAGAAAAAAATCCTTTTTCGAGATATTCTGAGTACGGGGGGTAGATTATAGAAAGGGAAGGTGCTAGCACCCTTTCTATCCATGGTTTTCCATGGGATCTTAGGCACTTGCTCATCTTGAAAACTGCTTGTGTGTGCTTTATTTTGAAAAAGTTTTGTTTTACTTCGTTTTAACCCTTGTTTCTGTCCTCAAGAGTGTTACGAAGTTGTTTTTAAAGACTTTGTTTGGAAAGTGTTTGTGTGAAAAGTTTTAATTTGAGCAAGTTCCTACTAGCATCTACCTACTCGAAAAAAGATTGTTTCTATTCTTGTTTCTTTTAGACAGTGCTATCCTACTATTGAGAAATAGGTAGCACTGTTGTTGAAATTTGTAAGGGTCAATTCGAAAGGGACGTACGGTCACTAAAGCAATATTAGGATATATTAGTAATAACCCTAGAGTCTTAAGATCTTATTCGAGGCAACATTTCCGAGGCAACATTCGAATGGGACATTTGATCCTTTTAGACAAGAGGGCAACCACTAAGGCACCCTATGCTTAATGATCGTTTACCGAAGGCAACCGAAGTGAGAGTATACCCTAAGAGTGATTATGTGCGAGTGATTTTTTTCAGTTATTTATTCTTTGCACATTAGGGTTTTCTATCTTTATTAATTTGTCATGCATTCTTGCCATACAATCCTATTAGCATACATCTAAACAGTTAAATATTTGCGGGAATTAAAAATGGGAGAAAATAAACTAGCTATTACAAGGCTTCGGGGAGGGGGATTAATTACATTGCCAAAAAAAATTGGGGATTTAAACAGTAAATAAAAAGACCGTAAATTAACTATTACAAACCATGAACAGTTACAAAAATATTGGCAAAATAATTAACAAGCGCGCGGTGAATTAAATACGAGACGATTAGGGTTTTGACCCTTTGACTAATCCTACTTGTGATTGATTAAAGAAAAATGTTTTTGTCATGTTTTGTTATTTGAGAAAATAATGAATAATTAAATTCAAAGAAAATTCTAAGTTCTAATTAATGTTAATTTTGGAAAATAAAATAAATAAATAAATTCTAAACAACCTATTTTTGTATTTTTTGTTTGAAAAAAGAAAAGAATTAAATCAAGAACTTAAACCTAATTTTCTAATTAGTTTTAATTAAAAAAACAAGTTAAAATTTCCCTAAATTAAATTAAACTAAATTAAATTAAATTTGATAAAAAAAACCTAATTCTAATTTTTGTGAATTTCTTGATTTTGTGATTTTTTGTAAAAAAGTGATTAATTTTGTTAATTAAAATAATTAAAAGAAAATAGTAAAAGAATTAAAAAAATAAGAAATAAAAAAGTGAAGAGATGGGCCTGATAGTGTTAGCAAATGCAGGGGGTGCACATCTGAATTCTGGGCCCAAGATGCTCCAAGCCTGTTTAACTACGCTTGCTCTGGTGTGGGTGTTGACTTGAGTGCATATCATGGTTCTTCATTGTTGGCACGTTGGATCTGGCTTGCTGGTGAATCTGATGGTTGGATGTTGATGGAGCATGGTGAGCCTCATGATAAAAGACGCGCTGGATCACTTATCTGAAAATAAAATAAATGAACGCTGGGACCTAGGGATCGAACCCAGGTCCTTATGCTTACTTCCAATACCATGATGCCAGCTGAGCTGTGATGTTTAGTTTTTATTATAATAACAATACAATATAATATAAGAAAAGCAAAAGAACTGATCCCAAAACGCACGAAATTTAAACGGACGAGTCACACGCTGCCACCTCCTCGTCTCCTTCCTTGGACTGTCGTTTTAGCAAACAAGACTTTTACCTACAGACACTTTACTATAGGTATAACCCTGTTCATCTCCAAAATTGCATATAAGCAAGATAAATGACAAGTACTGGTACCAATCAACTCGTCTCATCCTCACGAGCATCATGGTACCAGAATCAAGGCCTAATTTTGCCAGTACAAAAACCCCTAAACATGAACACAAAACCCTAACCATGGCAATATCACATACAAGTATCAAAAATGCAATTAAATGGAATGGTTAGCTTGGAAACATGATGATGAACAAGAATATATAATTAAAACATGCTTGTGATGAGTAAATCAGTGAAATCATAATCAAGTTTTTAGGCAAACCGTGGTGCCTGTAGGGTGTGATTTTGGGCGTTTCAAGACCTGGGAGTGATTGGAATAGCTTCCTGGGATGTCTAGCAAGCGATTGGAACCTCCAACACACCTTGAATTGGCCTGTGGAAGAAGATTCGTCTCACACTTTTCTTGAAAATTTTAACATTTTGTTCTGCACTTCTCACGACTTCTAACCTTTGTTTTTTGATCTGGAAAGCTTCATTATATAACCTAGAATGAATTAGGTTAACAAACTTGGATCCAATCTTGAGAATTCATGAATGGAATATTTGATTTTTAAGCCATATGATATCTTTCTATTTTCATGCCAATCATGCTCTTTTTGTACCAATTGCCCTTCATTCGATTTGATCATGCAAGCTCAGCATATCTTGATTACCAATCTGTAAAAAAAAACAAATCAAATCATATCTTTGATAATTTTCATCATTTATTTGATTTAATTCACTTTTTAATTAATAAAAAATCAAAACAAATTGAAAAATGAAGCACAATATGGGTGAGTGAATTTTTGAGTCATGGACCACATTATAATTGAGGTGAAAGCATAAAAAGTTGGGCCCATTTAGCAAAAAATGCAAATTTGAGCACATTTGACTTTTGGCAATTTTGCAAAAATGGTCAACTTGGCCAATGCATAACTCCCTCAATTTTGACCCTAGAGAGGTGTTCTTGGACTTTTTAGAAATCTTAGGATGTACTATAAACAACCCTTTTTGTCTCATCTCAATTGAGTCTTCCATGTTCATGTATGAATCTTTGAACCAAAAGGTGTTTTTGTTGACTTTTCAAAAGGACCTATAATGTCAAAATTCATATCTTTTTGTGAGTGTATATTATGAACTTGGGAGATGAAGATGAATTGTAGGGAATTCCATCCTATTTAAAATGAGCTTTGGATGGGTCATTTATGATAAAGTATGAGAAAGTTATGCTTTGTCAAAGTTGAGTTGACTTTTCCTACAAAACCCTAATTTAACAACTTTTGGGTTTTGATCAATTGTGAACAATCCTTGAGGAATAATGATCAACCCTTGATCAAATGATGAATAATACTTCAAAATGAGGATGTTGACCAAAAATCTTGAAGTTTGACTGTATGTGGACCACAATTGACTTTTGACCTAGTACAGTTGATTTTCAGACATTTGAGCAATTGACTGAGCAAATTTCTTCTGCAAGGCTTGAAACTTGACATGGATGATCTTGAGAACATATTAGGACAATGGTGAGAATTTGAGTCCTTTGTGGTTCACATATCTTGATGAAGATGGAAACCCTAATTTGGGGTATACTGCCTTAGGAGAGAGTTTGTCTGGTCAACTCTTGAACTTCCCTGAGCGATTTGGGGACCTCACTTGCCATGTGTTGCGAAATATGGGAGGGCAAATTTTGGGGTACAACAGATGCCTTACCCCTCCGTTATCCCGGTTATCAAAGAGCCTATTGTGGAAGGAGATGTTCCATACACTATCCTACATCCTGACATGCCCACCTCTCTCGAAGACTTACAAAGGGATTGGATACAGCTTAAGGGGGAGCGGGACACTTTCGTGGCCCAATTCTACGCCAGCGAGAAGAAGGTTTTGGAACTCACTAAGAAACTTCATGAGGAGCGGAGCCTGAACGCCTACATCGCACCAAAGAGGATGCGTACAACTTTTGTATCTTAGAGTTTTTGTATTTCTTTGTAAGCCCAAAAGAGGCATGATGTACTCAAACTTTGATTTATTAATATAAAGTGTGTTCCTTTTTGGTCTAAAGCAAATTTAAATCTCCAATTTCCTTGAAATCATTGCATATGCATCTCCATTCATCATAACATAAGCAGGTTTTCTTACGACAAGTCTCCTCATCTTTCTACTGTTTATTTCAGTAAGATGGATCTCGAGCAGACAGTAAAAGACCTCTAGGCGCAAAATGCTCAGTTTCAACAGATGTTCTTGACTCTAGCCAAGGGACAAGAGGATTTGAAAACTTTGTTGATTGAAGAAAAGAAAAAGAAAGCAACAAAAGCAACCGGTGTTCTGAATCTAGGAAGAAGGTTCCCAGGGGCAGCCAGAAAGATCTTAGACTTTACAACATCATCAAGTGAAAAAGACAATCAAGAAGGGAAAGGCAAGGAAGCGACTACCCAACCAAAATCTGAAGAGGACGAAGAAGAGGATTACTCTGAAGAGCAATATCCCCCGGTCGACGACAAATACAAACATAAGGAAGAACGTCTAAGTGCAATAGTGATTCAGAAAGTTCCCGGGCTGGACTTTGAAGAGCTGGGTTTGGTGTATGGGATTTTTATTCCATCAAAGTTCAAGGCACCAGTATTTGCTAAGTACGACGGAGTTTCGTGTCCCAAGATGCATCTCCGATCTTATGTGAGGAAGATACAGCCTCACACTGCTGACAGAGATTTGTGGGTACACTTCTTTAAAGACAATCTATCCGGGACTCAACTTGATTGGTTCTATCAACTAGGAAGAGCCAATATTCATAATTGGGAAGACCTTGCCGCTGCTTTCTATAAACAATATCAGTACAACGCAGATCTTGCTCCCACCCGTACTCAACTCCAGAGTATGGTTATGGTTTTAAGTGAAGGTTTCAAAGACTACGCTCAGAAATGGAGGGACTTAGCAGGAAGAGTCCAGCCTCCCCTGTCTGAAAGAGAGTTAGTAGACATGTTTCTGGGTACCCTGTCCGGTCCTTTCTTTAATCATCTAATTGGAAGCTCCCCAATAGGCTTCACTGAATTAATCTTGACCGGGGAAAGAGTGGAAGTTGGGATTATGAGTGGGAAGATTCAAAAGGACGCATCCTCCAATACCGTGATAAAACCATTTATCAGGAAGAAAGAAGTTGGTGTTGTGTATCCTCAAAGGAATCAAGATAGAACTGAACGCCGTCCAATGGTGGGGGCTGTCATGATCCCTAAGCCTACACCTACTCAACAAAGGAGCAATCAACCTAGAACAGAAAGACTAGTAAGACAATTTACCCGGATTAATATGACACTATCTCAAGTCCTGCCACATTTGTTGAGATTTAATCTGGTAACTTTGAAGGAAGCTCCGAAGAATCCTAACACAACCTCTCCTCATTACCATCCTAATGCTCGCTGTGCTTACCATTTAGAAATCCCAAGCCATGATACCAATAATTGTTGGGTTTTGAAAAACAAGGTGCAAGACCTTTTTGAAGCAAAAGAAATTGAATTTGATGCTCATGAGATCCCAAATGTTATCACTGCTCGTATGCCCAAGCATGGCCGTGATGTTAACGCTATTGAAGATGATATGTTTGTTACTCTGTTGATGAACTTGTTACTCCTCTCCTAACTATCAAGAGGAACTTGTTGAATGCTAGTTTATTTCCAGGCTGTGACGAAAGCTGTCACCTCTGTTTATCCATACCAACTGGTTGTCATTTACTGAAAACAGGTGTTCAGCGCCTGATGGATGATAAAGATATTTTATTCGAAAAGACTCCTGTTGCAACCATTTCTTACAATGACGTTTCAATAGTAACCATTTCCAACAATCCTTCCAGGGTCTCCACCAAAAGACCCGTTAGGATTACATCAGTTCCTAAAGTAGCTCCACTGATAATTACTATACCTGGACCAGTCCCGTACTCATCAGATAAAATTGTCCCATGGAACTATGGGGGCGACGTCTACTATCACGGCGTCAAGAAAGATTGGCTGGCTAATGAGGACTCGATTTTTGAGAAGACTGACCCCGACATCAACAACATTGCGGGAACCAACAAGATAACCCGAAGTGGCAGAGTTTTCTCTCCCAAGATTTCTCCTCTGAAGGCTGTTACCTATCTTATAATCATCCCTGCTTCTGTTCCTAGACACTACTATTACAATTCCTATGGTTACCCCTACTAACACTCCTACCACTGAGTCGATCGAGACTCGAGGTAAAGGCATCCTGGTTGAGCTTGTCCGGATGAAGGAGAAATCAATATCTATCCCAGAAGCCTCCCAAAAGGAGATGGAAGAAATTCTGAAAATTATAAAGAGAAGCGACTACAACATAGTCGAACAGCTAGGGCAGACTCCGTCAAAGATTTCCATGTTGGCTTTATTGTTATGCTCCGAGGATCATGCGAAGGCCTTGGTGAAATTCCTTAAAACTGCCCATGTGCCACAAGAAACCTCTGCTGATCAGTTCCAAGACTGCGTGGCCAGTTTAACCGCTGACAACGGTTTAGGCTTTTCTGATGCTGACTTGCATCTAGAGGGAGGAACCACAACGAGGCATTGCATGTCTCTGTCGAATGCAGGGGCACAACTTTGGCCCATGTTTTGGTTTGTACCGGTTCGTCTTTGAATGTGCTACCTAAGAAAGCTCTTGATAGACTCGATTGTGTAGGTTTGACCTTAAAACCTAGCAACATAGTGGTAAGGGCCTTCGACGGTTCAAAGAGAATGGTGCATGGGGAGGTGGACATCCCCATAAAAGTTGGAACTCAAACCTTTGATTCAACTTTCTACGTGATGGGCACTCGCCCTTCCTATTTCTGCTTGTTGGGCTGACCATGGATTCACAACACTGGTGCCTTCACTTCTACATTACATCAAATGCTAAAATACCCAACCAAGGGGAAAATCATTACTGTCCATGGAGAAGAGGAATATATGGTCAATCACTTGAACTCCTTCAGATACGTAGAATTGGATGGTGAATTCATTGAAACTCCGTTTCAGCATTTCGAGGAAGTCCCACAAATCGTCGCAGTAACCAAGACTATTTCCCAAGTCCCGAAGATTACAAGACCTCCGCTAAAGATGTCTTCACTAGAAGATGCCAAGGCCGTAATCGAAGAAGGTGGGTGTACTATTTCGGTCCAGCCTCCGGATATCCCATACAAATATGACAAATTTGGTCTGGGTTTCACTTCAGGAGCCCAAAAAGCTGTACGCTGTGCTCGTGCCAGGGGACCACCCTTGAAGATTAGCAACCACAGAGTCAACACAGTGGAGGATGATGATGATCGTTGGGACCTAGAAGATTGGATTTTCCCAACCATCAAAGGAGGACTCAGCAACTGGGAAGCTAAAGATTTTTGTCCCAATTACTTTTATCCAACAGTAATTGTCTTTAAATTTTGTCGGACTTGTAATAATTAAACAATTCAGTCTTTTAAAACCTTGTGTCTTACCCGAGGCATAACGGTCCATTTGTAAGGGTTGTTACCTCATTTTCATATGTCATCAATGAATCATGGACGTTTTTGCATACAAACTTTGTGCTCTTTGTCTTTCTTTTTTGCATTTTTATTTATTTCAAAGATAGCTATAATCTTACACACACTCACATTCAAAATGCAGATCTACATCCATTCGGGATCCCATGGGTAACAATTCTGCTATGGCCTTTGTGACTCTGAAAATCTAATCTATCAAGCCGAAGACGAAGGTGAGGAAGATTGTGAAGTTCCAGGGGAACTATCCAGGTTACTATAACAAGAAGAAATGACTATACAACCCCATGAAGAACCAGTGGGCACAGTTAACCTAGGTACCGAAGAGGACAAGAAATAAGTCAAGGTGGGTTCCAATTTGGAACCCAATGTCAAGACGCGTCTAACTCAGTTGCTACATGATTATGTTGAGGTCTTTGTTTGGTCATACGAAGAAATTCCAGGACTTGATGCTGATATCGTGGTCCATCGTCTACCGACAAAAGAAGACTGCCCTCCGGTAAAACAGAAAGCCCGTCACATGTGGCCAGACATGTCAGAGAAGATCAAGGTCGAAGTCATGAAACAATTCGACGCTGAATTCTTATCCGTTACCTCCTATCCATAATGGGTCGCCAATGTTGTTCCAATGCTTAAAAAGGACGACAAAGTACTAATGTGTATGGACTACAGAGATTTGAATGGGGAAAACCCTAAGGATGATTTCCCACTTCCCCATATCGATATTTTGGTTGACAATACCGTGCAGCATAAAGTGTTCTCATTTATGGATGGTTTCTCAGGCTACAATAAAATCAAAATAGCACATGAGGACATGGAAGAAACAACCTTTGTCACACAATGGGGCACATTCTGTTACAAGGTTATGCCATTCAGGTTGAAGAACGCTGGGGGAACCTATCAGTGTGCAATGGTATCTCTATTTCACGACATGATCTATCACGAAATAGAGGTCTATGTGGACGACATGATAGCCAGATCTCAAACTGAAGAGGAACACCTTGACCATTTGCAAAAATTGTTTGAGAGACTAAAGAAATAAAAGCTGAGGTTGAAACCGAATAAATGCATATTTGGGGTGAGGTCTGGTAAACTCCTAGGCTTCGTCGTCAGCGATAAGGGTATCGAAGTGGACCCTGCCAAGGTGAAAGCGATACAAGAAATGCCCACTCCTCGCACCAAGAAGGAATTCAGAGGATTCTTGGGACGATTAAACTACATTCCCAGATTCATTTCTCACCTGACAGCTACTTGTGAACCAATCTTCAAATTACTGAAGAAATATCAAGTAGTCAAATGGAATGATGAGTGCCAAGCTGCCTTCGACAAGATCAAAGAGTACCTACAAGAGCCTCCTGTTTTGATGCCGCCAGTCGAGGGAAGACCCTTGATTATGTATCTAACTGTCTTGGAAATTTCAATGGGGTGTGTGCTGGGGCAGCATGACGAGTCTGGCCAAAAAGAGCATGTTATTTATTACCTGAGCAAAAAGTTTACCGATTGTGAAACCAGATATTCACTGCTCGAGAAAACTTGCTGCACTCTGGCATGGGCTGCTCGCCAGCTAAGACAATATATACTGACCCATACTACCTTATTGATATCCAAGATGGATCCAATAAAATACATATTTAAGAAGCCTGCCCTCTTTGGGAGAATAGCAAGATGGCAGATGATCTTGACAGAATACAACATTCAGTACACTACCCAAAAAGCAATAAAGGGGAGTGTGTTAGTCGACCACCTTTCTCATCAAGCTGTGGATGACTATCAGTCCATGAAATTCAAATTCCCAGATGAAGACATCATGATGGTAAACAACTGTGAAGAACTCAGACCATTTGACGGACCTGAACAAGGATTCCGATGGACCCTGGTTTTTAATAGGGCGTCCAACACACTCGGCAATGGCATAGGTGTTGTAATTATTTCCTCTGAAGGATGTCATACCCCCTTCACTGCAAGACTTTGCTTCAATTGTACAAATAACATGGCAGAGTACGAAGCGTGTATTTTTGGCCTCAAAGCTGCCATAGATTTGGGAATCAAGTCCTTAAGTGTATTTGGAGATTCAACCTTGGTCATCAGTCAGATCAAAGGAGAATGGGATACGAAACACCCTAACCTCATCCCCTACAAAGAACATGTGTTAACATTAATCCCACATTTCGAGGAAATGACCTTTGAGCATTTTCCACGAGAGGAAAATCAACTAGCCGACGCGCTAGCCACAATGTCATCCATGTTTAAAATCAAATGGGATAACGAGGCTCTCCAGGTCACCATTGAACGGATGGATGAACCAGCTTACTGTCACGAGATCAATATAGAAGAAGTAGTGGACCAACCTTGGTTCCATGAAGTCAAGAGGTATCTCGAGGCTCAAGAGTATCCGGAAGGAGCTTCAGTCAACGATAAGAACTTCTTAAGGAGATTCTCTGCTAAGTTCTTCATCAGTAATGGAATCCTCTACAAACGCAACCATGACTCTGTTTTGCTCCGTTACGTAGACAAGGTTGAGGCAGAAAAGATCATGGCTGATCTACATGAAGGCACTTTTGGAACTCATTCTAGTGGACATACGATGGCTAAATAAATCCTACGGGCGGGGTATTACTGGTCTACCATGGAAGCAGATTGCTATCAACATTCATGAACCTGTCATAAGTGTCAGATCTATGCTGACAAAGTGCATGTACCTCTAGTTCCTCTGAATGTCCTGACTTCTCCCTGGCCATTCACGATGTGGGGCATCGATATGATTGTAGAAATTAAATCTACAACTTCTAATGGACACCGCTTCATCTTGGTGGCCATTGACTATTTCACGAAGTGGGTTGAGGCAGCTTCTTTCGCTTCCGTTACCAAGAATGTTGTGGCCCATTTCATCAAACAGAATCTCATTGGTCGGTATGACATCCCAGAGAGAATCATCACAGACAATGGTACAAATCTCAACAATACTATGATCACCGCACTGGGCATGCAATTCAAGATACAACACCATAATTCTTCCCCTTACCGGCCGAAGATGAATGGCGATGTCGAAGCCGCAAATAAGAACATCAAAAAGATCATACAAAAAATGACAGTAACCTAAAAGGACTGGCATGAGATACTACCATTCGCTCTCCACGGTTACCGTACCATGGCACGCACATCGACTGGGGAAACACCTTACTCTCTAGTATACGGTATGGAAGTTGTCTTGCCTATTGAGGTCCAGATCCCTTCTCTGAGAATCATGAAGGATGCAGGGTTGAATGAAGATGATTGGATCCAAACTCGACTTGATCAACTGAACTTGATTGATGAGAAAAGGCTTACTACTGTCTGTCATGGTCAAATGTATCAAAAATGGATGATCAAGGCTTTCAACAAAAAGGTCAGACGCCAAGTGTATCAAGTCGAAGATCTTGGGATCAAGCGCATCATACTTCCGTAGGGTGATCCCAGGGGAAAATGGACTCCTACATATGAAGGACCGTTTGTGATCAAAAGCATATTCTCTGGTGGGGCAATGATCTTAACCACTATGGACGGTGACGACCTGTCGCACCCTATGAACGCGGACATAGTCAAAAGATACTACACATAAGAGACACGCTAGGTTGACACACCTAGGAAAAACAAGGGCATCCCGGCGAACCAAAAAGGTTCGGGAAAAAATTAGGGATAAAACAAAAAAATCTGTACACCCGGCAAGTTGAAAACCTGAAAGGGCGACTTGGGTAAAAAGGGGTATCCCGGTGGACTGAAAACCCGAAAGGGCGGTCCAGGAAAAATTCAGGGAATTAAAGCGTATGACTATGTCCCATTGGATCACCTTACAGACAACCTTCAACTTCGACTGACAAACTCCACGGTTATAATCAATCCAATCAACTTCGGACAAGGCAGCAAGTGGACAAGACGCTCAGAGACACGAAGGGTATAGTAGAATGGGAACCCCATGGGATTATTAAACATAGCTATCTTTTCTTTGTATCGAAATTTTCATTTTTTTATGATGACATTATCTGTTCATCTCATTATACAAAAAATACTTATTCAAGTTAATACAAAGATACCCCTTTGAAAGTGCAAAGCTATCTGTCTTTTTTCTTTATTTCTGTGTTTTGTTTACAAAAACGTCCAATGATTTATGTTTGAACATATGCATTTGAACGTACCTATTATCTACAAATGAACAAAAAGAAACAGAAAACAGGAAGACAATCACTAATGGCTTTAAGAAATAGGATAATATCTTTAGACTATTCCATAAAATCCCCCACAGTGTGCAGCTTAATGATATCAAGCTCTCTCACATCCCCGACAGAACAAAACTTCTAGTTATCACTCCCCAGTAGAAGTCGCCCGATTTCTCAGGATTCCCCATCAGGATTTCACAAGCAATACACGGTGTTTCCCTTAAAACAAAGTTTATTTCTCTAACAAATAGAAGCTCATCAACTTATCGGTACTTCAAAACATGAAGACTTACACTCGACGTCCCCAGCAGCAGTCAGGGATTTATTTTCCCTAATCCAACAGTATTACAGCAACATAACTTACATACCCATACATCACATCCATACGTCATAAACATCTATGACACGAATGCATACAACATAATTTCATTCATTTGTTAGAACATCATTTTACAATGCATTTCATACATCATGACATTGCATACAACTAATCTTTCATCTCTTCAGGAAAGATCAGTCAGCAGATGGCTATCATCAACAATTTGCAAAAGGTCAGAGATTGATACCTGAAACAAGCCAGGACAATTATCTACACGACCAACTGAAGTAATCCTACACGGGCTTCTTCTTATACACTCTTTCAGATACAGTTCAGATACACTCCAGATACAGATGCCATTCTGATACTCATTCAGATTCAACTTTCAGATACAATACAGATACGCTCCAGATACAGACGCCATTCTGATACTCATTCAGATTCAGCTTTCAGATACACTCCAGATACTAATGCCATTCTGATACTCATTCAGATTCATCTTTCAGATACAGTTCAGATACGATCCAGATACGGACGCCATTCTAATACTCATTCAAATTCAGCTTTCAGATACGCTCTAGATACGGATGCCATTCTGATACTCATTCAAGTTTCAACTTTCATACACGATTCAAATACAATACATTTATGGATATTATTCTGGTACTCAACCTAACGCATCCACTATCTCAATATAAATCAACCAGAGATTTATTCTGACACTTCTTCCATTCCTGCCAACAATCATTTTTGGATGGCATCTATAAGCCCATATCCAACAACTTTCCATCATATCTCCAAATGGCATCTTTAAGCCCATTCCCTACACTATCAACCACTACATCATTGAGTGCAAATTTTTGGGTACTCTAGTGTCCAATCATCTTTCACCTTCAAGTCATGAATGACGGAACCGCCAATCTAACTCTTCAGGTTTAAGAAGATTGAACAGGGGCAGATGTTGTACCCCAAAATTGGCCCTCTCATTTATCAATTATTTTCCCACAAGATCTCCTTTGGTTCAAGACTACACAAGGTTTGATCAGCTCAAGACACCTCCTTAAGCACTGATGACTAAAATTAGGGTTTGAGATTTCACAAGGATAATTGAACTTTAAATGCCTCATATGACTTTCATGGATCATTATGGACCCCCAAGATTACTCATGTCAAGTTTCAAGCCTTGAATCACATTTTTGCTCAGTCAATTGAGCAGCTGACCTAAAAATCAATTGTATTGGGGAAAAAGTAAACTTTGGCCAATTTACAGTCAAACTTCATAATTGTTTATCCACATCAACATTATAAACTCATATGTATCATTTTATCAAGTTTTGACCATAATTCCTGAAGAAATTTGATCAAATCATCAAAAGGGCAAAATGGTCAAAATTAGGGTTTTGATTGAGAAAGGGCAATATATGATTTTTTTGACCTAAAAAATGGTTAATTGGTTTGAAGCATGATCTCAAGAGTTAAATTTCACCATTTTGACCTAATGGTATGACTCAAAACATTGCTCAAGATCAATTGGATTGATAGTTGATTTTCAGTCAACTGATCAAAAGTCAACTGTATACTGAAAAGTCAAACTTTGACTTTTTGGTCAAAATCAAGTGTCAAAGATCACAATTCATCAAAAAATGTCAAAATATGAAACTTGTTCATCAAGAATAAAAATTCAAGATTTCATTTTGAAAAGTCAAAGTTTTCAAACTTAGAAAATTTTCTAAGTATGGAAAACTTCATGTTTTTCACAACTTTGAGCCAATTTTTCACCATGATGCAAGATGATTCAAAAGAAACTTTCAACATGAAAGTTGTAGATCTCCATGATATATACAACATTTCTTTACACAACTTCTCCTAAAATTTTTTGGATTACAAGTTATTAATTCATGAAGTCATGGTCTTGAAATTAAACACTTAGTGAAATTTTGCCCTAGTTTAGGCAGGATTTTGACCTAACTCCATAGCATTTTTTCATATAGTTCCAATGGGAATTTTCAAAAGTGATTCAAAGAGGGGTTGTAGAGAACATTACAAGCTTTATAAAATGTCCAAGAACTCCTTGAGATCATTCTTTAGCAAGGATAATCAAAGAGAGGAAGTTAGGGTTTCAAACTAAAATTATAGGTCATTTTGTGATGAACAAAGATTCAAATCTCAAACCTATGCTGCATAATCTCTACTTTACAGGCCTTAAACTTGTTAGGCACTCCATAATTAAATGCTTGCATATCTGTTAGAGACTTCAACTCAAGCATTCAATGCAATGCCCATGCTTTATGTCCATTTTGAGAAGAAAGTGCACAATGCCATTTTGAAAAAGTAGCTTTATACACAAAACTTGTTCTTAAGCCTTGCATTGGTTTTATTCTGATCATACACGACCTATAACTCAAAATAAGTTTGTATCAAGCCTCACAATCACTCATCCCATGCTTGTACTTCATCTTGGAACCATACTTTCACTTGTCTTCAAAATCAAGTAACATAGCAATCAGTCTAGAGCTTGTACTTCTGACCCTCTCAAGCACTCAAACCTTCTCATTACTTATGTACAAGTCCTTGGAAACAAAACACACGCATGCTTAAGCCCTAAAACTCCCAAGAACTCAGAACTGTATCACATATCTCTATTCTTGCATAACCTTACCAAAAGTTTGAAACTCACATCTCCTTCATGCGTTTTCAAGCCTTTTGTTCCTAAAGATTCTAAACATCATTTAGAACTCATCTCACACCCTATTACAAGACTGTAACACCATTAACACATCCTCCATTTTCAAAAACATAGCTTTACACTTGGACTTCTCTAGCATGATTCAACAATCTCCAGTACAAACTAAACATTGCATTAGCTTCCTGGGACCTCAGTGGAGCTATTCTGATCATCACAACACCTTGAGGAGTGCTCAAACTCAGAATACGATTTCAAGTTTTAAGATAAGTTTCCTTAACTTGGAACTCTTCATACAAGCATCATTAATGTTTAATTTTTGAATGAAAATGTAGACATCATTGTCCTGAAGCTAACCATGTCTTTAGATTTCATTTATATTGCTTAAGTAGTTAGAATTTTGAATCTGAACATCCTGGAAAAGTTAGGTCAAAATTTGGTACCATTCAAAATTCATGCTCATTTTTGAGAATTAGTTTAAGTTATTTACATTTCTGGAATCGTGGTGAAATTTGCCACAAGTTTCATGTTTACATTTTTGCAAATGGAGGAGGAATGAACAAGATACATGTGGTCTGGCTAGAGGTTGAAGATGAAGTTGTTTTCAGGAAGCAGTTTCTAATATATATTTATGGTTTGACATAAGTTAACGGATGTATCACCACCCCAGTGGTTAAAGCGCGCGCCTGTCACCCTTAGATCCTGAGTTCAAGTCCCAGCGTGACCTTTTTGCATTTTTTCACTTTTTTTTGACATCTTCTTGTTTTTTTTTGCAGCGCCTAGGCCAACAACTTTAGGCCTTTGCTTTTTTTACCTTCTAACCCCTTTAATCATTTCCAACCCCCCCCCCCCCCTGACTTTTCTTTATATTTTATTTTTATTCTATTTTCTTTATTATTTTCATTACCATCATTATTATTATTATATATTGTATTTTTTTTATTTATTAATAAAAGCAAACCAAAAATATTTATATTTTTATGACTCATATTTATTTAGTTTATTTTCTTCATAAAAAAAACAAAAGAACAAAAATATTTTCTTTAATAAATTAACTTCCTTTTTTTATAATACTTAGATAATAAATTTTCAATATTATTATATTATTTTCTTGTAAATTAAAATCATTTTAGAACTTAAGATTTTTTATTTAATTATTTTTCCTTACTAGTTTAATTAAATTCACAAAAAACCCCAAAAAATTCGTTTCCTTTAATTTCTTTTATTAACTTAAATATTAATTTTCTTATTCTTAGTTAATTATTTTATTTAATTAGGTTAAAAACCCCTTTTCATAAAAAACCAAACAAATATCATATTTCTTTTTACATTTACATTCTTGTATTTTATTTGTTCATTTTGTACATTTATTCAAATTCAATATGGTTGTAACAATTATTTAGATTTAATTTCTTGCAATATTCCCCATTTGTAATTTGTATACCCCCTCCCCTAAATGATGTAATAGCTTAGTATTTTTATTTTCCGCAATTTAAATGCTTTATATACAAATGCTAGTAATTAGAGTTTGTATGGAAAGATTAAAATCAATTCTTAGCAAACCCTAATCAAAGACAAATCAAGTATGAAAATCAACACACTTGCACACAAACGCCCCTAGGATAAATCCACTTGGTTTCCTTACAAAAATGACCATATTATGCATGTGAGATATCTTAGCAAAAACAAGCAAAAATACAAGATCATAGTCCCTCGATGGCGTTATCTATGTTGCCTTTCAAAAATGATCTTAGTCTCTTAAAGAGAATGCTAAGATATATTACAACATTGCTAATCATGGTTATACGATGACCCACGCCCGTCCCTTTTTACATCCAAAGATAGAGTTACTTACCAAATCAATGGTAAGATAACAATATCAAAGGAAAGAGGAAATAAACATGAAAGACTTTTGAGTAGGTAGATCGTTCCTAGTTGCTTGCTCAATTTCAAAACCAAAACATCCTTGATATTTTCAAAACAAACACCAACACTTTCAAAGACATCTTTCAAACTTGAAAGTATTTTCAAAAGATCAACACTTTGTATACATTCTTACGAATGATAATTGTTACAAAGTTTGCCTAAACAATGGCACCTTTTCAAAATACCTTCCAAAACCATACAAAGCACATTTTCAAACAAAAGCAAGTGATCTAGAAAGTAACTAAGAGCCCATGGAAAACCATGGATGGAAAGGGTGCTAATACCTTCCCTTTTCATAATCTACCCCTCGAACTCAAGAAAACATCTCAAAGGTCTTTCCTGTTCTTTTCAGCCTTTCCTTTTGGATAAAAGAAAAGTCGGTGGCGACTCTTGCTAACCGCAACATTTGCGATCAAACGCAAAACAACCAAGTCAGTTCTCCCACCGTGTTACAGTGTGCCTTTGAGGGACGACAGAAGAATTCAGTTTGACCATCTTGTGTGAACTCTAGCACCCCTTTGTCGATTAAGTCCTGAATCTTATTCTTCAATGCCCAACAACTATTCGTATCATGTCCAGGACTATTGGAATGGTATGCACACATTGCATTAGGATGATATCTAGGAGCAGAGGTATTGGGATTCCGAGGAGGATCCCTTAACATAATCAACTCTATCTTCAACTTGTTTTGCAATACTTGAGTCAAGGACATTTTGATTTTGGTAAATTTCCTTATGGGCGTGTCCTGCTTATGCTGATTTCCTTGTTGTTGTTGCTGCATCGGTGCTGGATTTGAGATATGCACTACCCCCACAGATTGGTTGAGATTACTCTTATTGCGGCCCTTCTGGTCGTACACAGTGTTGTACCCCAAAATTTTCTCTCTCATTTCTCAAGATTTTTCTCACAAAATTTCTACTGGGTCAAGACTGCACAAGGTTTGATCAGCTCAAGATAATTCCTCAACATTGATGACTCAAATTAAGGTTTGAATTTGCACAAGTATAATTGGACTTTTAATGCCCCATGCAGTTTCTATGGATCATATTGGGCTCTCAAGCATCAAATCCAAAAAGAGCAAGTTTTCTTTGATTCATAAGCTTTGATTGGGTATTTGGTCCCCTTCGATCAAGCTTTGGTCCACAAGCTTCGATTGGGTATTTGGTCCCCTTTGAGAAAGCTTTGGTCCACAAGCTTCATTTGGGCATATGGCCTCCTACATGCTTGCTTCGATTCAGAAGGTAGTCGCCTCCTATACTCTTGCTTCGATTCACAAAGCAGTAATCTCCTGCATGCTTGCTTTGATTCACAAAGCAGTGGCCTCCTGCATGCTTTCTCCGATTCACAAAGCAGTGGCCTCCTGCATGCTTGCTTCAATTCACAAAGTAGTAGCCTCTTGCATACTTGCTTTGATTCACAAAGTAGTGGCCTCCTGCATGCTTGCTTCGATTCACAAAGCAGTAGCCTCATGCATGCTTGCCTTGATTCCCAAAGCAGTGGCCTCCTGCATGCTTGCTTCGATTCACAAAGCAATGGCTATCTTCATACAAGCATCTTTTGGACAATGGCTATCTTCATACAAGCTTCGATTAGGCAATGTTTTCTTTCGAAGCAACCTGTTTAGATTTACAAGGCAGGGGCTTCCATCATGCTAACATGCACAAGGCAAGGGTTTCCCTCATGCTAGCATGCACAAGGCAATGACTTCCTTCATGCTATAACCCACAAGGCAATGACTCCCCTCATGCTTTGATTCCACCTTTAAACCCTTCAACACGCATAGTTTCTAAGAACATGAAGTTGGTGGATTCGAAAGACACATATTTGGTGGTCCATCCAAAGAACATGAATTTGTTGGATTTGAAGAACACGTGGTCAATCCAAAGAACATGAATTTGTTGAATTTGAAGGATACATATTTGGTCCATTCGAAGAACACAATTGATGTTTTGTCTCTTGATGAGTCTGGTCGAAGGCTGCTGGACAAAGTCCTATGTGCTGCCAAGTCTAAGTCTGTTGCACTGCTATGAAACAGTCCTGCACCAAGATGGCACAACACTCCAAAACTGCTGCAAAGTAGTCCTGCTATGCTGCTCCCATGTTTGCACCAAATTGGCATACAAAGAGCTGCACCTCAAAGGCTATGAAGACAACATACCCAATTTGTTCAAATCTCATTTGTTTTCCCCCTCAAATCTCATCCAAACTTTTCTATAAATAAGATGCTCCACAACACATCTAAGGGGGGTTTTTTAGTAGCTAGAGAGACTTTTGTTGTGTGAAAAAAATCACCAAACACTCTCAAACACTCTTAAACTCTCAAACTCTAACAAAAATCTCGAACCTCTTCATGCATTAATCGCCCTTTCAATTCACCCCCTAGCTCCCACATATCAGCCTTTCGATTCACCCCTAGCTTCCATATACCAGTGTTTGGGACACTCCCAAAGCCTTCAAAAACCCACTCAAGGAAGTTAGTGAGCCCTTCGATTCATTCCTAACTTCCACATACCAACCTTTGATTCAAGTGACTTTCAAAGAAAAGTAGCAACTGAAATAGCTTCAGGGAGGTCGAAGCAGGCTTATTTCCTCATCAAAATGTTCCTAGAGGCTCTGTCGAAGTACCTCAAGTTTTGCTCCAAGAGGTAAGTTTTCTTAAACTTGGAACTTTTCATTCAAACATCATTTATATATACAAATAAAAGAAAAGATGTAGATATCACATCAAGGAAGTTGACCTTGCTCTTAGTTTAGATTATCACTGCTTATACGTTGAGAACTTCAACTCTGACCAGTTAGGCCTTGGTTTTGATAATTCATGATGACCTTTGACCCATAGCTTTTGAAAGTTCCATGGTTAGATTTGCATTCAGATTTTAGGCAGGTTTTTTTACATCTTTCGATTGGCTGAGGAACAGAGCCTTTCGAAGCTCAAGCAGTGGAGTCGTGCATTCCTGTGCTCGAAGGGATAAGATGAAGCCATGTTCAAACATTAAGAGCTGAATTCATTTTATATTTAGTGCAAGCTGTATAACCAACAGGTGAAACAAACCACCCCAGTGATACAAACAGCACACGCTAAAGCTTTGCCATATAGAAGGTCCTGGGTTCAAGCCCCAGCGAGACCTTTTGTATATATTCTGTTATTTTTTCCTAACAAACAAACAGGCCCTGAGCCCAAACAACACAAAACTATTTTTCTACATAAAAAACTATTTTAAATACAAAAACTATTTTCTACACAAAAACTGTTTTAAACACCAAAAACTGTTTTCTACACAAAAACACCAAAAATATATTTAAGTTATTTAGTTTATTTTATTTAACTTCTTACAATGAAAAGGATAAAAAAAATTTCTATTTATTTTCTTTTCTTTAACTTAATTAAATTTCCTTAACAAAAACAAAACAAATCTATTCCTTTTTCCATTTTGTCTTGTACATTATATTCCTTATACATTATTCAAGTTTCAATATGATTGTAATAGAAAATTAGGGTTTAATTTCTTCCAATCTCCATTTGTACATTTGTATCCCCCATCCCCTAACGATGTAATAGCGTAGTAAATTTACTTTCTGCAATTTACCGCTTTGATATAAATTATTAGTAATTAGGGTGTGTATGGTAAGATAAAATTAACAAGTAGACAACCCTAAATTCAAGACAAAAATGCATGCAATCAAATAAAATATTCACACACATGCACCTCTAGGATAATCCCACTTGTTGCCTCGGGAAATAGTCATGTCCCTCAAATATGGGTGTTTTAGCAAAGACCCTCGATATAAAGATCGTAGTCCCTCGATGTTGCCTTCGGTAAACAATCTAGTCCCTTATGAAATTGCTAAAACGTCTCATAGGTTGCCTTCTATGACTATACGATGACCCACGCCCATCCCTTCACATCTAACGATGGGGCTTCTTATCAATCAATGGTAAGATAGCAACATCTAAAGGAGGAGGAAAAGAACATGGACCTTTTTGAGTAGGTAGGACGCTCGTAGTTTCTTGCTCTTAAACTAAAACCATCTCCACACTTACAAAAACATATTTCAAAAACAAACATCTCTTTGAACTATTTTCAAAAAGTCCAACACTTTGTATGCATTCTTATAGAGACGAGAATCATTACAAAGTTTGCCTTAATGAAGGCGCTTTTCAAAAATACTTTCAAAACCCACCACAAAGCACATTTTCAAACAAAGTGATATAGCAAGCAACTAAGAGCCCATAGATAACAATGGATGAAAAGGGTGCTAACACCTTCTCTTTTCATAATCTACCCCCCGAACTCAAGAAAAATTCTCAAAAGGTCTTTCCTGTTCTTTTCACCCTTTCCTATTTGGATAAAAGAAAAGTCGGTGGTGACTCTTGCTATCCGCAAAAATTGCAATCAAACACAAAACAACCAAGTCAGTTCTCCCACCGTATTACAGAACTGGCGACTCTGCTGGGGAATTTAACTTAAAAGTGGGGTTACCTTAGAGCTAGATCACATTTATTTGCTTTCATTGTTTGACATGCTTGCCTTACATTTTTTGGGTCCTTGTTTGGGTTACTGTTAAAGATCCTACACCTGGATTCGGGGCACCTTTTTAGGTAAGTAGCAATAAATCATGGAGGTTGTACAGTGTAGACCGATATGGAAAAAGTGATAGCCACGTTAGCGTGATACTCTGGCTTGTACTAATGTTCCTTGAGTCAGTCAAGGATAACATTAGGCTTCCTTATAGTATCATTAAGCACTAAGTGACCTTTTGAACCTTTAATTAACGCATCCTAAGCCATTAGAAAGTAGTGAGATGACCGACTTTGGTTCCGACCGAAGATTGGTTGATACTCGATGCTACACTCATTGAGATTGGACTTTTGGGATATTCTGGCCGCAATACTTTGATGCTTGAGCTAGAATAATGCCTAAAAGAAAGGTCAGTAATATGAGCCCCCTAGAACCCGTTTTACTTTCTAGGAAAGGTTGAGCCAACTAAACTTCAAGAGGGTACTTACCTATAAAACTCCATGCAAGCCTAAACCTAAGGACTTGTCTGCTTTGTGTGTATATGATTATTTGTACATAAAGACTTGTTTGCTTTGTTCACTTATACATAACATCATGACATCATACCATAACATTTTCAATAACCATTTCATTGATCTCAAGGTCCTATGATGCATGGTCATGATGAACTAGACGACTATCAAGGGGCAAGAGGATTTATTCTCCTCTAACCAAATGTTGTCAAAAATCAAAGCATGATAACTTGAGTCAAGGGCTATGACCCACTTGACATGGTGAGCTTGATTCTCGTGGAAGGAAATTCAACAATACGAAGTTCTTCACTCAAAGTTATGACCAAAGTTTAACTTCGAACATCTTCTTGTGTTTACCCCGCGAGATCCTTGAAAAAATTGCATCCACATATCATGCATGTCATCATAACAAGTTCTCCCCATACAGGTTTTCTCATATGCTTACTGTTTATTTCATTAGAGATGGCTCTAGAGAAAACAGTTAAAGATCTTCAAGCACAAAATGCTCAATTCCAACAATTGTTCCTGGATATGGCTAAGGGGCAAGAGGACCTGAAGACTCTCATTCTCAAAGACAAGAAGAAAAAAACAAAGAAACCAGTGGGTGTCCTGAACATGGGAAGGAGACTCAGAGGACGAGGAAAGCGAGATCTAGAATTTGAAACTCTGTTAACTGAGGGGGAAAATCAGGAAGAGAAAACAAAGGACCATAGTCTAGAGTTTGATGAAGAAGAGGCTGATTATGCTGAAGAACAATATCCTCATACCGATGAAAAATATAAACAGTTAGAGGATCGTCTCAATGCCATGAAAATTCAGAGAGTACCTGGTCTGGATTTTGAGGAATTGGGTTTGGTTTCTGGAGTGGTCATCCCACCGAAATTCAAGATCACTGCTTTTGCCAAGTATGATGGGGTCTCTTGTCCTAAGATGCATCTTAGATCTTATGTCCGTAAGATTCAGCCACACACCACTGATCAGAAGCTTTGGGTCCATTTCTTCCAAGAGAGTTTAGTTGGGACTCAACTTGAATGGTTCTATCAATTGGAAGGTTATCGCATCCACACCTGGGAGGATCTAGCTGCTGCTTTCTACAAAAAGTACCAATACAACACTGATCTTGCATCAACTCGTGTGCAGTTGCAGAATATGACCATGGGTTCCAACGAGGGCTTCAAAGAATACGCCTAAAAGTGGAGAGACCTGGTTGGCAGGGTGCAACCACCCTTAACTGACAGGGAGCTTAATTATATCTTTATGGGAACTTTGACAGGACCTTTCTTCAATCACCTAATCGAAAGCTCCCCAGCTGGGTTCACCGAGCTGATTCTAATTGGGGAACGAGTCAAAAACGGAATTAAAAGCGGGAAAAATCCAAATACCTACATCTTCAAGTACTAAAAAAAAGCCATACAATGGGAAGAAAGAGTCCAATGTTGTGTAGGGCCAAAATGGTCGTAACAAGAGCAACCACGATCAACATGTGGGGGCAGTCCTGATCTCTAATCCCACATCAGTGTGACAACAACAATGGGGAAATCAGCGAAGGCAAAACGAGCCCAAGAGACAGTTTACCAATATTAACATGCCACTGTCACAAGCATTGCAATACATGTCGAGGATGAATCTGATTACATTTATAGGACCTCATCCAAACCCCAAAACTTCTTCTCGTAACTACAATCCTGATGCAATGTGCGCCTATCATTCTGGCAGTCCTGGGCATGATACTAACGATTGTTGGGCGTTAAAATACAAGATTCAAAATATGATTGACGCCAAGGAGATTGAATTCATCCCTCTCGAGACTCCCAACGTGATCACTGCTCCCATGCCAAATCATTGAGAGTGTCCATTTCATTTTGAATTTTCAATTGTAATTTTTATTGTTTGCTCGAACACTTACCTATTATATCAAACTTTGTTTCATTAATGCATTGCATATGTTTGTCTTGAATTAACTCATTCGTTTTCACTATATTTAAACTGTTCTTTTTACTCCCTTTTGTGATATTCAACTCTTGTTTAAAAGTTGTAAGCCTTTAGAGGGAGGATGATGAAAACAATGCCATAATCTCATACAATATGCTTTTGGACATACCTTGCTGACGATGTACAAGCGTTCTTTAATTTCCTAAACACTGGAGTTATAAGGAAGGTAATCCCTAGTCAACGCCTTTGAGCCTAAGAAGTATGGGTTTTATTTTCCACACAAATTGAAACCTTTAATCAAAACCTGGGGCAGGGTAACTTCTCAGTTAATTCAAAGGTGCGTTTAGTCACAAGCTGTCACTTCATAACGAAAATAACCTTCTGAATCAAAAGACGGCGATGGTTCTACAAAATAGGTAGTCATTATCTCAAAAGAAAAGCCCACTAAGTCAAAACCTACGAAGGAGACTTAAAAATTGGGGCATCCCGCTGACTATAATCTCAAAACAGTCAGGAAAAAATTAGGGATAATAAATAAAAAGAGGTCACTACAAATCCTCGACAACAGAAAAATGTTGCAAAAATGACTACCTTCACGAATAAACTTTCAGTGTCCGAACCATCACCAAAATAACATTCCAGACTCAATTGGAATTCAACAACGTGCAAATAGCTGAGTATAGGGCTGAAGAACATCATGAAGAATGGGCAGGTACAAATACACTTTGAGCCTTATTCTTTGTTTCTTAAACTGTGAACCAAGCCACATTACAACCCTTTAAAAGTCCTAATTGAAGCATGGATTAGTTCGAAAGCATATTGTTACCAAAGGTATCCTAACTCCTGTAAGGCTTACTGTAAATCCTGAGTTGAATTCATATTTTTACAAAATTCTTTTACTTGCTAAAATGCATTTTCAAAACTTCAAGACAAACATAAACTTTGCATTGTTTTAATACTGTTGTTTGCATATGGATATTTGTTTGACAACGGAGAAATACACACAATGAATATCCAGTGAACAAAAACTCTCTCAAAAAAAAAATAGATTCACTTCAAATGGAAAAAACACTTCCAATGACAAACTCTCCCATAATCAAGGGGGCATGACAGGTTACTGTACAAATCATCTAGGGGCAGTCAAGTCGAGATTCCAAGAAATCTCTCAAGAAATGCTGAATAGCCAGGGGCAGGTATGTATCTGAATCACTTGGGGCATTGAACATGAATTCCATCAAAGGGTTACATACGACCAAGAAAACATTTTCTGGTAGTACTACAACACTAACTACTAGGGGCAGTGACAAATTCCCACAAAGTCCTTTTTCATAGAGTGATCCCCAGTCAAGTCCCTACATAGTAATCTCTATAAGGTTATCCCCACAGAATAATCTTCACGGATAAGGGTACAAACCCCTCAAGGCCAAATTCATGGATATCCCCATAACATTGGATCCGTGCAATCCCCAGCCAGAGTTTCAGTCTCCGGAAAACCTCTCCTCAGCTGAGTTGGTCTCAAGAAGAATCCTCAAGGAGTTCTTCCAAAAGAAAACACCTCCCCAGCAGTTCGTCAAATATCCTCTTCAACAGGGTTTATTACCCTAAACTACAGTGTGATACGGTGGCAGAACCGACTGTTTAGTACTGGTTTTGCATTTGTGTTTGCAAATGTTGTAGTAAGCAAGAGTCTCCACTGACTTTTCTTTTATCCAATATTAAGGAAAGGGTGAAAAGAATAGAAAAATACCTTTTCGAGATTATTCTGAGTAAGGGGAGTAGATTCTGGAAAAGGAAGGTGTTAGCACCCTTTCCATCCTTAGTTATCTAAGGGCTCTTAGAGGTTTGCTCATTTTGAAATACCTTTGTGCTTTATGTATTTGAAAGTTTGCTTTTGAAAAAGCCTTGGTATATGTGATACGGTGGCAGAATCGAATGTTTTTACTGGTTTGCGTTTTGCATTTTTCATTCGCAAAATGTCACGGTAAGCAAGAGTCGCCACCGACTTTTATTTCATCCAACCGGAAAGGAAAAAAGTACAGAAAAAATCCTTTTTCGAGATATTCTGAGTACAGGGGGAAGATTATAGAAAGGGAAGGTGTTATCACCCTTTCTATCCATGGTTTTCCATGGGCTCTTAGGTACTAGCTCATTTTAAAAATTGCTTGTGTTTGTGTGCTTGTTTTGAAAAGTTTTACTTCGTGATAACCCTTGTATCAGTCCTCAAGGATGTGACGAAGTTGTTTTGAAAATTTGTTTTGAAAAGTGTAAGTGTGAAAAGTTTTGATTTGAGCAAGTACCTACTAGCATCTACCTACTCGAAAAAAGATCGTTTCTATTCTTGTTTCCTTTAGACAACACTAGCCTACTATTGAGAAATAGGTAGCACCGTCGTTGGAATTTGTAAGGGTCAACTCGAAAGGGACGTACGGTTACTAAAGCAATATTAGGACACCTTAGTAGTAACTCTAGAGCCTTAAGATCTTTTCAAGGCAACATTTCCGAGGCAACATTTCTGAGACAACATTTCCGAGGCAACATTCGAATGGGACATTTTGATCTCTTTAGACTAGAGGGAAACCACTAAGACACCCTATGCTTAATGATCGTTTACCGAAGGCAACCGAAGTGAGAGTATACCCTAAGAGTGAATATGTGCGAGTGATTTATTTCAGTTATTTATCTTTGCACATTAGGGTTTTCTAACCATTTTAATTTTGTCATGCATTCTTTCCATACAATCCTGTTAGCATACATCTAAACAGTTAAATATTTGCGGAAATTAAAAATGCGAGAAAATAAACCTACGCTATTACAAGGCTTCGGGGAGGGGGATTAATTACATAACCAAAAATCGGGGATTTAAACAGTAAATAAAAACCCTAAGTTAACTATTAAAAACCCTGAACAGTTACAAAATAATGGCAAAATAATTAACAAGCGCGCGACGAATTAAATACGAGATGATTAGGGTTTTGACCCTTTGACTAATCCTATTTGCGACTGATTAAAGAAAAATGTTTTTTCGTCATGTTTCGTTATTTAAGAAAATAATGGAGTAATTAAAAAAGGACCCTAATTGCTAATTATTTTTAATTAAGAAAAATAATTAAGTTAACCTATTTTTTGTGTTTTTTCATTTATTTGAGAAAAAAGGAGAAAAATTAAATCAAGAATTAATCCTAATTTTCTAATTGAATTTTAATTGTAAAAAAAAACAAATTAAAGTTACCCTAATTTAAATTAAATTAATTAAATTAAATTTGATAAAAAAAAACCTAATTCTAATTTTTGTGAATTCTTGATTTTGTGATTTTTATAAAAAAAGGTGATTAATTTTGTTAATTAAAATAATTAAGGAAAATATTAAAAGAATTAAAAATAAGAAGAAACAAAAAGAGGAAGAAATGGGCCTGATAGTGTTAGCAAATCTGGGGGTGCAGATCTGAATTCTTTGGCCCAATACTCCCAAGCCTGGTTGACCACGCTTGATCTGGTATGGGCGTTAACTTGAGAAGTATGGTAGACCTTCATTAGAGAGGCGTGGGATTTGATGATATGTTGGATCACTTGGACAGATGTTGATGGAGTATGGTGGTCGCTGGATAGTGTAATGCATTGGATTCACCTGAAATAGACAAGAAAATAATAAAATGCACACGCATGGGATCGAACCCAGGACGTGTGCATCAAAGGAATTCCCTTCAACCATCTGTGCTAGCGTGTTAACTTGTAAGCCTAATAAACAAACAAAACCAAAATCCAAGTCAAATACTCTGCCAGACCAAATGCGCGAAATTTGAATGGGCTAATCACGCTTTGACATGCCAGCGTCTTCTTCCTGGAAACCGTCGTTTTAGAAAACAAGACTTTTACCTACAGACGTTCACTGTAGGTATAACCCTGTTCATCTCAAAAATTGCATACGAGCAAGATAAATGAAAAAGTAATGGTACCAATCAACTCATCTCATCCTCATGAGCATCACGGTACCTGATTCAAGTCCTAATTTTGCCTGTACTGAAAACCCATAAAACGAACACAGAAACCCTAGCAATGGCAACATCATGTACATGCATAAAAAATACAATTAAATGGCATGGTTAGCTTGCAAACATGATGACAAACACGAATATAACAATCTAAAGTGATAATGATGCAAGAATCGTGATAATCGAATTGGAAAAAAAATGCCAAACCGTGTAAGCTACAGTTGGTGATTCTGAGTGCTTCAAGCCTTGCAATTGATCCAATTGGCTTCTGGGAAGGTCCGGCAATGGATTAGCAACGTTGGAATGGTCTGAATTAATCTCTAGATGCAAAAACCAACCAACACTTTTTGTCACTTTTTTGAGTTTTGTTCTATGCCTCTTACGACCTCTAACCCTTGTTTTTTGATATGGAATTCTTCATTATATAACCTAAAGTGAATTAGGTTAACAAACTTGGAATGAATCTTTGCATTTATCCAAGATTTGATTTGATTTTCAAGCTATATGATATGTTCCTATTTTGAGCCAAATCATGCCTTTCTTGTACCAATTGGCCTTAACTCGAATTGATCTTGTAAACTCAGCATATCTTGATTGCCAATCTGTCCAAAAAAACCAACCAAATCATATCTTTGTTAATTTTCATCATTTATTTGATTTAATTCACTTTTTAATTAATGAAAAATCAAAATAAATTGAAAAATGAAGCTCATAATGGGTGAGTCAACATTTGAGTCGTGGACCACATTATAGTTGAGGTACAAGCATAAAAAGTTGGGCCCATTTAGCAAAAAAATGCAAATTTGAGCATATTTGACTTTTGGCAATTTTGCAAAAATGGTCAACTTGGAAAATGCATAACTCTCTCAATTTTGACCCTAGAGAGGTGTTCTTGGACTTTTTAGAAATCTTAGGATGTCCTATAAACAACCCTTTTTGTCTCATCTCAATTGAGTCTTCCATGTTCATGTATGAAGCTTTGACCCAAAAGGTGTTTTTGTTGACTTTTCAAAAGGACCTATAATGTCAAAATTCATATCTTTTTGTGAGTGCATATTCTGGAATTGGGAGCTGAAGATGAATTGTAGGGAATTGCATCCTATTCAAAATTAGCTTTGTATGGGTCATTTCTAATAAAGTATGAGAAAGTTATGCTTGGTCAAATTTGAGTTGACTTTTCCTGTAAAACCCTAATTTAGCAACTTTTGGGTTTTGATGAATTGTGAGAAATCCTTGAGGAATCATGATCAAAACTTTATCAAATGATGGATAATACTTCAAAATGAGTATGTTTACCAAAAATCTTGAAGTTTGACTGTATGTGGGCCACAGTTGACTTTTGACCTAGTACAGTTGATTTTGAGGCCTTTGAGCAATTGACTGAGCAAACTTCTTCTGCAAGGCTTGAAACTTGACATGGATGATCTTGAGAACATATTAGGACAATGGTGAGCATTCGAGTCCTTTGTGGTTCACACATCTTGATAAAGTTGGAAACCCTAATTTTGAGGTGCACTGTCTTAGGAGAGAGTTTGTCTGGTCAACTCTTGGGAAACCTTGAACAAATTGGGGACCTCACTTGACATGTATTAAGAAATATGGGAGGCCAAATTTTGGGGTACAACATCTTCCCCTGTTCAATCTTCTTAAACCTGAGGATATATATTGGCTCGTCTGCCTTTCGTGATCTGAAGGTCGAAGATGATTGAACACTAGAGTGCCCAGAAATTTGCACTCGCATGAAGTGGCACTTGATTTCTGATATCGGGAATAGGCTTATAGATGCCATTTGGAAGTTGAGGATTGATGATTGTCGGGGATGGGCTTAAAGATTCCATCCGAAGAGGTATTGATCGCATAAGAGATTCCTTTGTGAGAACCCGTATACCTGTTATTGAGGAGGACTTCACTGGGGAATGCTGGTCTCTGTCTTGGGAGAAATAGAGTTTTAAGAGCTTCAGTTGTCCGTTATTCTACTGGTGAATTAACTCCGACTTGGGGAAGCGGAAGTGAATTGCATATCTGGTCGTGGTATATGCTGCACCGCGACTTACTAGAGATATGCGAAACCAAATCGTGTTTGATCAGGTCCCGGTCTTACAATGTTGTGGACTGCTATCTGGGAATAAGAGGGGAAGAACCCGAATAATAAGGTTATGAGAAGGAACCTGGGTAGTAGGGTTACTTCGACATGAAATCCTGGATAATATGGATGCGAGAAGGAACCTGAATAGTAGGGTTACTTTGATATGAAAGCCTGGATAGTAGGGTTGTGAGAAGGAACCTGGATAGTAGGGTTACTTCGATGTGAAAGCCGGGATAGCAGGGCTTGGAGAAGGAACCTGGGTAGTAGGGTTACTTCGAGATGAAATCCTGAATAGTAGGGCTTGAGAAGGAACCTGGATAGTAGGGTTACTCCGATATAAAAGCCTGGATAGTAGGGCTTGAGAAGGAACCTGGGTAGTAGGGTTACTTCGAGATGAAAGCCTGGATAGTAGGGCTTGAGAAGGAACCTAGATAGTAGGGTTACTTCGATATAAAAGCCTGAATAGTAGGGCTTGAGAAGGAACCTGGGTAGTAGGGTTACTTCGATATAAAAGCCTGGATAGTAGAGCTTGAGAAGGAACCTGGATAGTAGGGTTACTTCGTGATAAGTTTATGTAAAACTGCAGAGGGAACCTGGGTGAGGTTTCCTTGTGATGAGTTCGTGTAAAACCTTAGAATGAACCGGGGTAAGGTTATTTTTGTCGCACCGATGATTACTCTTGTTTAGCTTCGAGTGTTGATCATGGACCTGCTGGAAATTGTTGATAATAATTGTCTTTCCTGAAAGAAATACAGGGTTAGTTATGTGCGATGCATGAGATGCATTATGATGAGGTTCTCAAAATAACTGAGATTATGTCACATATAATGTATGCACATGTCATGATGTATGAACATGAAATGTTGGCGTAGTAATCTGAGTCCGGGAAAATAAATCCCTGACTGCTGTTTGGAGAGTATGAGAAATGGTATTCTTGACTATTGTAAAAAATGTAGTTCCTCTACTTCTGTTGGGGATGGTGAATAAAGATGACTAGCCGGGGATTCACATCCATTCGGCTGGTGAATACTCTGCCGGAAGAGACCCTGTCCGAGGATAACTCTGCAGGGATAACTCTGTTGGAGAGGAGATACTCTGTTGATAGATCTGCTGATTTGGAGAAATAAACTCACCTGGGGATGAATTTCCGTTGCTGGTGATAATGAATTCTGTTGGAGATCGAATTTCCGCTTGTGAGAGAAATAAACTCTGCTCGGGGAAAATTTACTGACTCACTCGCGATTGTGAACCTCGGCTGGGGAGAGTTAAGTCCTATTCGGGAAAGCTAACTTCCCTGTATTTGGATACTTTTTACTCTGTGGGGAGTGTATATACCACTACTCATGTTCTCAAGCTGGCTCTATCCCGATACCTGATGGAAAGAGTAACTGTAAGGTTTGGGCACTTCTTGTTTTCCCTGTTTTTGGCATTACGAGTAATTGTCTTTTGTTTCTTATGTAAATATTTATGAGCAACCATTATTTTCAAATGCATATATCAAAAATGAATCATTGGACATTCTTGCAAAACAAAACAGAAAAAAAAAACAAATTGATATTTCTTGTGAAAATGAATTGTATTGATTTTTGAAGTTGGCCTGTAATAGGCGTTTTGTACAAGTGGCTGACGTCCTAGTAAGAGAACACCGCCGAAAGATAGAAACTACAATTTATGTTAAAGAAAGAAAAACAGCTATGTGAAACAATCCTATTGGGTTCCAACTCTGCTATTGCCTTTATATCTTCAAGCATCTCATCACCTTGCTACTTGGTTGAAGGTGGATCAGATTGATTGGCGCCGTCTGAGCTTGATAGTCGATACTGAAGTCTGGTTGCGAGATGATCCAATGAGACATAGTGTTACGCTTTGATCCCTAACTTTTGCCTGGACTGCCCTTTCGGGTTTTCAGTCCACCAGGATACCCTTTTTTGCCCAAGCCACCTTTTCAGGTTTTCGACTTGCCGGGTGTACCTTTTTTTCACTTTCATCCCTTGCTTTTTGCCCGAACCCTTTTGGTTCTCCGGGAAGCCCTTATTTTTGCCTAGGCCAGTCAACCTAGCGGGTCTTTGATTAAGCGTAGTATCTTTTCATTATGTCTGCATTGACGTGGTGAGGAAGGTCGTCACCATCCATGATGGTTAGAATCATAGCTCCCCCCCCCCCCCCCCCCCCCCCCCCCCGAGAAAATGTTCTTAACCACAAATGGCCCTTCGTATGTGAGGGTCCATTTTCCCCTGGGATCACCTTGTGATAGTATGATACGTTTGATCACTAGATCCTCGGCTTGATACTCTTGACGTCTGACTTTCTTGTTAAAAGCCTTGATCATTCGCTTTTGATACGTCTGACCATGACAGATAGCAGTAAGTCTCTTTTCATCGATTAGATTCAGCTGATCAAGTCGGGTTTGGATCCAGTTGTCTTTGTTCAAACCCACATCCTTCATAATCCTGAGAGAGGGTATCTGGACTTCGACGGGTAGGACCTCCTCCATCCCATACACCAAGGAGTAGGGTGTTGCCCCTATCGACGTCCATGTTGAGGTACGGTACCCATGAATAGCAAACGGCAACATCTCGTGCCAGTCTTTGTATGTCACCGTCATCTTCTGCACAATCTTTTTGATGTTCTTGTTAGCCGCTTCAATAGCCCCATTCATCTTCAGCCGGTAGGGAGAAGAGTTATGATGTTGTATCTTGAACTATTTACAGAGCTCGGTTATCATTGTGTTATTGATATTTGTACCATTGTCAATATAATCCTCTCTGGTATGCCATATCGATAGATTAAATTGTGTCGGATAAACCGCGCTACGACGTTCTTGGTTACTGTAGCAAAGGAAGCAGCCTCAACCCACTTTGTAAAGTAATCAATGGCTACCAGAATGAAGTGATGTCTGTTAGACGCAGTAGGTCTGATCTCGCCGATCATGTCGATGCCCCACATTGCAAAGGGCCAAGGAGCTGTCAAAATATTCAGGGGAACTGGAGGCACATGCACCTTATCAACATAAATTTGGCATTTATGACAGGTCCGAGAATGCTGATAACAATCGGCTTCCATAGTGGACCAGTAGTATCCTACCCGTAGGATCTTCTTAGCCATTGTGTGTCCACTAGAATGAGTTTCGAAAGTGCCTCATGTAACTCTGCCATGATCCTTTCTGCCTCGCTCTTGTCTACACACCGCAGTAAGGTTGAATCATGGTTACGCTTATAGAGGATTCCATTACTGATGAAGAACTTTGCAGCAAACCTTCTCAAAAAATTCTTATCATTAACAGATGCCCCCTCGGGGTATTCCTGAACCTCGAGATACCTTTTGACTTCGTGAAACCAGGGTTTGTCTGCCACTTCTTCGGTCTCAATGTCACAGCAATGCGCGGGTTCGTCTAACCTCTCAATGGTAATTTGGGGCGCCTCATTGTCCCACCTAACTTTGAACATAGAAGACATGGTAGCTAGCACGTCCGCCAACTTGTTCTCTTCTCGTGGGAAATGTTCAAAGGTTACCTCCTCAAAGTGTGGGAGCAATGTCACTACATATTCTCGGTAAGGAATGAGATTCGGGTGCTTCGTATCCCACTCATCTTTGATCTGACTTAATACCAGAGCGGAATCTCCGAATAAACTCAAGAACTTAATCCTCAGGTCAATAGCATCTCGAAGACCCATGATACACACTTCATACTCCGCCATGTTGTTGGTGCAGTTGAAACATAATCGGGTGGTGAACGGAGTATGACAGCCCTCAGGAGATATAATTACAGCACCAATGTCGTTACCCAATGCGTTCGAAGCTCCATCAAAATACATAGACCATCGGGATGTCTCCTCAGGTCCTTCATCCGGTCCAGGTTCTTCACAGTCGGTTACCAACATGATATTCTCATCTGGGAACTCGAAATTCATGGATTGGTAGTCATCCACGACCTGATGCGCCAAATGATCTGCCAATACACTCCCCTTGATTGCTATTTGGGTTGTGTATTGGATGTCGTACTCGGTTAATATCATTTTCCACCTTGCTATCCTTCCAGAGAGAGCGGGATTCTCGAAAATATACTTGATCAGATCCATCTTTGATATCAACAAGGTGGTGTGAGTCAGCATATATTGTCTCAGTCGGCGAGAAGCCCATGCCAAAGCACATCAAGTTTTCTCGAGCAATGAGTATCGAGTCTCACAGTCGGTAAACTTTTTACTAAGGTAATAAATGGCGTGCTCTTTTCGACCAGACTCGTCATGTTGTCCCAACACACACCCCATTGAATTGTCTAGTGTGATACGGTGACAGAACCGACTGTTATACTGGTTTGCATTTTTTATTCGTAAAATGTCGCGGTAAGCAAGAGCCGCCACCGACTTTTATTTTATCCAACAAAAGAAAAGGAAATAGAACAGATAAAACCTTTTTCGAGATGTTTCTGAGTACGGGGGGGTAGATCATAGAAAGGGAAGGTGTTAGCACCCTTTCTATCCATGGTTTCCCATGGGCTCTTAGGTACTTGCTTATCTTTTAAAAATTGCTTGTGTATGTGCTTTGTTTTGAAACAGTTTGACTTCGTGATAACCCTTGTATCAGTCCTCAAAGGTGTGACAAAGTTGTTTTGAAAATTTGTTTGAAAAGTGTAAGTGTGAAAAGTTTTGATTTAAGTAAATACCTACTAGCATCTACCTACTCGAAAAAAGATTGTTTCTATTCTCGTTTCCTTTAGACAGCGCTATCCTACTATTTGAGAAATAGGTAGCACCGTCGTTGGAGTTTGTAAGGATCAATTCGAAAGAGACATACGATCACTAAAGCAATATTAGGACACCTTAGTAATAATCCTAGAGTCTTAAGATCATATTCGAGGCCACATTTCTGAGGCAACATTTCTGAGGCAACATTTCTGAGGCAACATTCGAATGGGACGTTTGATCTTTTTTAGACAGGAGGGAAACCACTAAGACACCCTATGCTTAATGATCATTTACCGAAGGCAACCGAAGTGAGGGTATACCCTAAGAGTGATATGTGCGAGTGATTTGTTTTCAGTTATTTAATCTTTGCACATTAGGGTTTTCTAACCGTATTAATTTGTCATGCATTCTTGTCATACAACCCTATTAACAGACATCTAGACAGTTAAATATTTGCGGGAATTAAAAATGTGAGAAAATAAATCTACGCTATTACAACGCTTCGGGGAGGGGGGTTAATTACATAGCCAAAAACCCGGGGAAAAGCGATAAGTAAAAGCCCTAAATTAAACTATTACAAACCATGAACAGTTATAATAATAATGAAGAGTGCAGAAAAGAAATCCTAAAACTATTACATCCCGGAAGCAATTACATAATTAGGAAAAAAAATGCTAGAAAATATAAATCTACGCTATTGTATTGATAATGCGACCTATACAATTTTCCTAGAAATTAAAATGTAAAAGAATAAATAAAAAGAAATTAAAGAAAAATTAAAACCTAAAATTCTAAGTTAATGTTTTTGGCGTTTTTTTGTAGAAAATAATTTTAAGTTAATTAAAAAAAAAAACCTAATTCTAACTAATTTTAATAAAAAAAGGTTAATTAACTTAATTTATTAATAAATGAAAAAAAAGCCAAAAATTCAGTTACTAACTAAAACAAAAAACCTAATCCTAATTTGTTAAAAAATGGTTAATTAATCAAATTAAAGAGTTAATTAATAAAAAAAGAAGAGTTAATAATAATATAAAAAAATTTAAAACCTAAATTAATTTTAATTAAAATAAGTTAATTTTGAAAAAAAGTTTATGTGTAATGATTAATAAGAAAGAATTAAGTTTGCCAAAAAATAGATAGGGGAAGAAACATCAATGAAAAATAGAGTTAGAAAATAAAGATAATGCAAATGTCAGGGATGGGTGATGAACCACAAATTAATTTAAAACCTAAAATAAAATTAAAAAAACCTAAAATTAATTATTCGAGTTTAGAAGGAAAAATCAAAGGTTTGTGAAAAATGTTACGTTTTATGAAAAAAAAGTTTTAAACAGAAAGAATGAAAATAGGTAAAAGGATAAATAGAAAGGAAGAAAACCAAAATCAATAGGGGTGGTTGTTGCACCCACGCCCTTAACCTTCTCAGGATGTCTGCCTCGCCATGCATTGGTGGTTGTTCTATTTTGGCCATTAGTGTTTTGACCTCAACGTTCTATAATGAACCTGCATGGGACCCTGTCTAAATCTGCAGTGTTGAATATCATGAACACATTAAATAAATTACTATATATATCATGAAATACAAATAAAGCAAATATGAAAAAAAATTAATTTTAAAACCGATATGGCATGTATGAATGATTATACCCTTTTGATCATGGAGATCAAACCAGCCTTACCCTTACTGGAGAAGTAGTGAGATGTGGATTTGTAACAAGGATGGCGTGTTTGTAGTGAGATGGGGGTTTGTAATAAGGATTTCAAGGTTTTAGGGTTCTTGAAAGAATTTGATATTTTGACAGGATTGTGGCAAAGGTTTTTTTTCTCCCTTATTTGTGTGAAAAGAATGAGATTATATAATGGAAAATAGAGCTAAGATAAGGGCATTGAATGTGCAATTGGGCCTCCAATGTTCACTTGAGTCCGTCACGTTCCAGGCTAAACCACAGGGGCTTAAGTGTAATTTTTGAATTTGAAATGTGAAAACAAAATGTAACTGACATTGTGAACTAACTCCTGTCCAAAAATGGGCTCAATCGGATAAACGGTGAATTAGTTATGAATTTTTGAAGTTTCAGCTCAGACAAACTTATTTTGGGCTCCAGTGTCGACTCTGACACGTTCTTCAATAAAAAACTGGTATTGATAGGAGCATAATCTGGTCTCGACTTTGGAAGAAAAGTTGTAGATCTATGAGTCAGTGACCTTGTGTAAAAAGATGGGTCCGATCCGATAAAAATTGACCGAGTTATGAATTTTCGAAGTTTCGACCCAGATGAAATGATATTCAGCATTCAGGATTTTCGACGCGTCACATGCACTCTGGGTAAAAAATGAAGGCCTTTTGGATATATATCGAACTTGATACCTCTTGTGAAATTTTGGCGCCGAAACCAGCTCGATACGATGAAAATCGACCAAGTTATGATTTTCTGAACATGACGCAAATAAACTTCTGTCACAAATTTTCTGTACGAAAATACTTGATAAATCCGCAATTTTGAAGACCTTCTGATCGAAATTGGTTTCCATCCGTGAGAGATGAAAACATAGATGACGTCAAGACGGAATTTTAGCCACAAGAACGGGTTCAAAACGAGCCACGATCTTCAAGTTATGAATTTTTTAGTGCGTAAAAACTGCACTTTTAGCACACTTTTTCACCATATTTCTTCGAGAAAACTCACACATTCAGAGACCTTCTTTAAAGAATTGACTCTTGAGCCGAATCTGAATTTGAGAATACATTATTAGAGATATATTGGCGAAAGAACACCTGAATATGACGCGTCGGGTTGGACTTGTGAATCTTTGAACCCCGTATCATTGCAAAACGGTGAATCAATCTTCAGCACAGAAAATACTCTGAGGACATCCATTGGCGAAATAAACGTCACTGGTAACCTGACGAAGCTTGCTAAATATACCTTTATTCCATAACCATAAAACCAATAATATGCGTATATGAAAAGAGGGCAAATTTTGGGATACAACAACTGTCCCTGTTCAATCTTCTTAAACCTGAAGATTTAGATTGGCTTGTCTGCCTTTCGTGATCTGAAGGTGGAAGATGATTGAACACTAGAGTGCCCAAAAGTTTGCACTCGTATGTAATGATGCTTGACTATGTAGGTAGTATCGGGAATGGGCTTACAGATGCCATTTGGATGTTTCTAGAGAATTATCGGAGATGGGCTTAAAGATGCCATCCAAGACGTGATGGAGTACCGTCGGAGATGGGCTTAAAGATTCCATCTAGAGGATGTAGATTTCCTGAGATATTCCTTTGATGAGAATTCCTGCTCCTGTCGTTAAGGAGGAATCTGTTGAGGAATGTTGGCATCTTTCTTGGGAGAAATAGAACTTTAGGAGCTTCAGTTGTCCGTTACTCTACTGGGGAATAACTCCGGTTTGGGGAAGCGGAAGTGAACTGCGTATCTGGTCAGGGTATATGTTGCACCGTGACCTACTGGAGAGATGTGAAACCAATCATGTTTGATCGGATCCCGGTCTTACAGTGTTGTGGACTGCTGTCTGGGGATAAGAGAGGAAGAACCCGGATAGTAGGGTTATGAGAAGGAACCTGAATAGTAGGGTTACTTGGATATGAAAACCTGGATAGTAGGGTTGTGAGAAGGAACTTGGGTCGTAGGGTTACTTCGATATGAAAGCCTAGATAGTAGGGCTGTGAGATGGAACCTGGGTCGTAGGGTTACTTCGATATGAAAGCCTGGATAGTAGGGCTGTGAGAAGGAACCTGGGTAGTAGGGTTACTTCGATATGAAAGCCTGGATGGTAGGGCTTGAGAAGGAACCTGGATAGTAGGGTTACTTCGATATGAAAGCCTGGATGGTAGGGCTGTGAGAAGGAACCTGGATAGTAGGGTTACTTTGATATGAAAGCCTGGATGGTAGGGCTGTGAGAAGGAACCTGGATAGTAGTGTTACTTCGATATGAAAGCCTGGATGGTTGGGCTGCTTCAAAATGAGTTTGGGTAAAACTGCAGCTGAACTGAGAAGGAACCTGGGTATGGTTGCTTTGAGATAATTTTGTGTAAAACTTCATGAGGAACCTGGGTAAGGTTACTTTGTGATAAGTTCGTGTGAAACTTTATTTGGAAATGTATGAGAAGGGACCCGGGTAAGATTTTTCAAGATAAACCTGTGTGAAACTGTATATAAGAGAAATCCATGTAAGATTACTTCGTGACAAACCCGTGTAAAGCTGCATTTGGTCGCGAAGATGATTACTCTGTTTAGTTTCAGGAGCTAATCTTGGACCTGCTGAAAATTGTTGATGATAACCATCTTTCTTGAAAAGGTACATGATTAATTATATGTGATGCATGAAATGCATTGTGTGATGATGTTCTCAAAATAAATGAGATTATATTGTATGCGATATGTGCGCGCACGTCATGATGTATGAATATGAAATGCTATTGTGACACGTCCGAGTTTGGGAAAATAAATCCCTGACGGCTGCTGGAGAGTATTGGAAATAACATTCCTGACTATTGTAGAAAACCATGGTTCTACTACTTCCGCTGGGGATGGTGAACGGGGATGACTATGCCGGAGATTCGCTCCTTGTTTACGGATATTCTGTCGGGGGAGAGACTCTGCTTAAGAATAACTCTGCGGGGGGAATAATTCGGTTGGAGAGAGAAGCTTCCATAGCTGAAGGGATAAACTATGTCGGGGATTGAGTTTCTGTATTCAGAGAAATAAGCTCTGTTCAGGAGAAAACTTTATGAACCGCTTACGACTATAAAATTCGGGTGGGGAATATAGACGTCGGCTCTCCGAAAGAGCTTGGCTGGGGAAAGTAACTCCTGTTTGGGGAGGCAGAGATCAAAACTTTGGTTGCCTCTACTCTGGGGAGTGTAGATGTTACTGGGACGCCTGCTAAGGATACGACAATGACTTCGTATCAAGACTTTTCTGCCCCTGTACCTGCTGGAGAAAGTGCCTACGGAGGCCTTGTGGACTGAGTGTCATCCCAACTTATGAGGTGCTTGGTAACTGTCGATCGGAATGATAAGTCTTCTACTGATAGGCAAGTGACAAGATAATGGGACATAGTCGTACGCTTTAATCCCTAACTTTTTCCTGGACTGTCTTTTTAGATTTTCAGTCCACCGGGATACCCTTTCTTGCCCAAGCCTCCTTTTCAGGTTTTCGACTTGTCGGGTGCACATATCTTTTTTGTTTTTATCCCTAATTTTTGCCTGTACCCTTTTGGTTCACCGGGATGCCTTTATTTTTTCCTAGGCCAGTCAACCTAGCGGGTCTTTTTTCATGCACAATATTTTCTTACTATGTCCACGCTCTCAGGGTGTAGGGAGTTGACACTGTCCATAGTAGTAAGTGTTTCCACACTGCCAAAAGATGTTTGTTTTATCATACAGGATTCATTGTCGGAATTCATGTCGAATGCCCCAAGTGATTCAGATGGAGATCTTCCCCTGGCTATTTGGCATCCTTGAGAGATTCCTTGAATATTGACTTGACTGCCCTAGATGATGGATGATGATCATGATCATACCGTGCCCCTGGGTTGGAAGCGTTTTTCCACTTGAGGTGATCACTTTCGTTGGAGAAGGTTTTTGTTCACTAGATATTCGTCATGCAAATTTCTCTGCTGTTGAACAAATAGTCATATTCAAACAATGTTATTTTAAGAATGCAAAGCTTACATTTGTCTTGAAGTTTTGAAAATGCAGTTTTTTTAGCAAAAATAGAATTTTGCAAAGATGTGATATCAACTCGGGATTCGTAACGGACCTTCAGGAGTCAGGATACCTTTTGTAACATTATGCTTATGAAATAACCCATGCTTCAACTAGGACTTTTAAGGGTTATAATATGGTCTGGTTCACAGTTTAAGAAACAAAGGATAAAGGCTCAAATTTTATTTTTACCCACCCGTTCTTCGTGATGTTCTTCGATCCTATGCTCAGTTAATTGTGCATTTAGATCTCGTTTGAGTCTTTGCTCTGATATTCCAGTGATGGTTCAGATATTGACAATTTATTTTGAATAGGCAGTCATTTTTGTTGAGGGTTTTTAGGAGCTCTTTCTTTTTTATTTTATTATCCCTGTCTTTTGCCTAAACTATTTCTTTTGTGATTACAGTCAGCGGGATGCCCTAGTTTTTTCTTAAGTCTCCTTCATAGGTTTTGACTTAATGGGCTTTTATTTTGAGAGATAATGACTGCATGTCTTGATGATTATAGGGAACCATCACCGTCTTTTGATTTGGAAGGATGTCTTCGATGCCATTCATTGTGTACGAAGCGGAAGATTGTGACTAAATTCACATCTGAATTAACTGAGAAACTACCCTGCCCCCGGTTATGATTAAGGGTTTTAATTTGTGTGAAAAGAAAAATCCTACTTCTTTGGCTCGAAGGGGTTGACTAGGGATTATCTTCCTTATAACTCCACTGTTTAGGATTTGAAACAACGCCTGTACATCGTCAGAGGGATCTGTTCAAAAGTATATTGTAGAGATTATGGTATCATTTTCGTCATCCTCCCTCTAAAGGCTCAGAGCTTTTGTTCGAGAGTTGAATATCACGAAAAGGAAGTATAAAGCAGTTTAAATATAGTTAATACGAATGAATTGATTCAAAACAGACATATGCGATGCATTGATAAATTAACAGAGTTTGACATGAATAGATGTTCGAACAATATAAAAAATTGCAAATTGAAAGTTCTAATGAACAAAAGCCTCTTCGTCTGGTCTTGTCACTTCAGAGGACGTGCCTTGGAGGGATGGTAGAAGAACTCATCTTGACCATCTTGTGTAAACTCCAGCACTCCTTCATCAATCAAGTCCTGAATTTTATTTTTCAATGCCCAACAGTCATCAGTATCATGCCCCGGGCTTTTGGAATGGTATGCACACCTTGCATCAGGATTGTAGTTAGGCAAAGAAGTCTTGGGATTCGGATGAGGTCCTATCAACGTAATCAGATCCATCCTTAACAGGTGTTGAAAAGCTTGAGACAACAACATGTTGAGTTTGGTAAACTGCCTTTTGGGCATATCTGGCTTACTCTGATTAACCTGTTGTTTTTGGCGAGGTTGTTGTTGGACCCGTGATGTAGTAGCAATTTGGAAAGGTCCACTCATCACCAAACCAACCTTTTGTCTTCTTAGAGGTTGATCAATGACTTGGTCCCCTGCCTCGACTATTTGCTTCATACTGCTGTATCCGTCTTGATGAAGTTGGTTGATGATGGCTTTCAGCTCTTCTTGTCTTCGGGCTAGGCCTTGGATAATAGACATCTGCCCCAGCATCTGGGTTCTCATTGAACCTACCTCAGCTTGCAGTTGTTCCAGCCGTTCGTCCTTATTGTCTTCAGGACTTTTCTTGACCAAGTTCCCAACGAGGAGTGTTTTCAACTCTTCCTGCCCCTTGGATAGGTTTAGGAATATTTCCCTGAACTGAGCTTCTTGAGTTTGAAGATCTATGTTGTCCTGTTTGAGAGCCATTGCTGAAATAAACGGCGAGAACATGAGAGACCTGTACTGGAAGACCTGTTATGCAATGATATGTATGATATATGTATGCAATGTTTTCAAGGATCTCGCGGAGTAAACAAGAAACTGTTAGAATTTGATTGCAGCTTAATTGAAGAAACTTCGTGTCGTTGAGAGTCCGTCTTCAAGAGTCAAGCTCACCATATCGAGTGGGTCATAGCCCCTGACTCAAGTTGTTGAGTTTTGATCTTTTGACGACATTGGCTAGAGGAAAATAAATCCCCTTACCCCTTGCTAGACGTCTAGTTCATTATAACCTGCATCACAGGCCCTCAAGATCCTTGAAATGGTTAAGAAAATGTTAAGGCATGATGTTATGATGCGTATGCTATGCGTTTAAGCAAAAGTGCGAGGTGATGTAAGCAAGTAAACCCGACAAGAAATCCAAGTTATTGGATAAGGATTGTAAACAAAACCTGCAAGGAACTCATGTTGTCAGATAATAAAACTGTGCAAGTAGTTCAAGTTGAAAGCACACAAGTTACACAAACAGCCTTAGGTTTAGGCTTGCATGGGTTTTAAGGTAGTACCCTCTTGAAGTTAAGTTGGTTCAAACCTGTCCTAGAAAAGTAACCGGGTTCTAGAGGATATCAATATCACTGACCATCCTCCATCGGTCATGGTTTCAGCTCACGCAATCTTTTCTTGCGGCCAGAACTATTCCGAGAGTATGGTCTCAATGAGTGTAGCATCGAGTATCAACCAGTTCTCAGCTCTACAACGAGGCCGGCTATCTCACTACTTTCTAATGGCCAAGTTGGGAGATTAAAGGTTCTAAGGTCAGTTGATGCTTAACGACACCATGCAGCGGCCCCGTATTCTCCTCGTTTCTCCGCAAGGGATACCAGTACCAACTAATGTGCCACACCAACGTAGCTACTGCTTCAACTGTATCGATCTATGCCATACAGTTCCCTCACAGTCTATTGCTATTTACCTAAAAGGTATCCCCAGATCCGGGTTAGGATCTATAGTAACCCCAAACAAAAACCCTTAAAAGTAAAGCAAACAAAGCAATCAAGAGAAGCAATTATGATGAACTAGATCCTAAGGTATACCCCACTTAGCATTCCCCGACAGAGTTGTCAGTTCTGTGATACGGTGGAAGAACCGACTGTTATACTGGTTTGCGTTTTTTGTTCGCAAAATGTCGCGGTAAGCAAGAGTCGCCATCGACTTTTATTTTATTCAACAAAGGAAAAGGAAAAAGAACAGAAAAAACCTTTTTCGAGATGTTTATGAGTACGGGGGTAAATTATAGAAAGGGAAGGTGTTAGCACCCTTTCTATCCATGGTTTTCCATGGGCTCTTAGGTACTTGCTCATATTTTAAAAATTGCTTGTGTACGTGCTTTGTTTTGAAACAGTTTGACTTCGTGATAACCCTTGTATCAGTCCTCAAAGGTGTGAAGAAGTTATTTTGAAAATTTGTTTGAAAAGTGTAAGTGTGAAAAGTTTCGATTTGAGTAAGTACCTACTAGCATCTACCTACTCGAAAAAAGATTGTTTCTATTCTTGTTTCCTTTAGACAGTGTTATCCTACTATTTGATAAATAGGTAGCACCGTCGTTGGAGTTTGTAAGGATCAATTCGAAAGGGACATACGATCACTAAAGCAATATTAGGACACCTTAGTAATAACCCTAGAGTCTTAAGATCATATTCGAGGCAACATTTCCGAGGCAACATTCGAATGGGATGTTTGATCTTCTTTAGACAGGAGGGCAACCACTAAGACACCCTATGCTTAATGATCGTTTACCAAAGGCAACCGAAGTGAGGGTATACCCTAAGAGTGATATGTGCGAGTGATTTGTTTTCAGTTATTTAATCTTTGCACATTAGGATTTTCTAACCGTATTAATTTGTCATGCATTCTTGTCACACAACCCTATTAACAGACATCTAGACAGTTAAATATTTGCGGGAATTAAAAATGCGAGAAAATAAATCTACGCTATTATAAGGCTTCGGGGAGGGGGTTAATTACATAGCCAAAAACCCGGGGAAAAGCGATAAGTAAAAGCCCTAAATTAAACTATTACAAACCATGAACAGTTATAATAATAATGAAGAGTGCAGAAAAGAAATCCTAAAACTATTACATCCCGAAAGCAATTACATAATTAGAAAAAAATGCGAGAAAAGATAAATCTACGCTATTACATTGATAATGCGACCTATACAATTTTCCTAGAAATTAAAATGTAAAAGAATAAATAAAAAGAAATTAAGGAAAAATTAAAACCTAAAATTCTAAGTTAATGTTTTTTTGTGTTTTTTTGTAGAAAATAATTTTAAGTTAATTAAAAAAAACCTAATTCTAACTAATTTTAATAAAAAAAAGGTAAAAATTCAGTTACTAACTAAAACAAAAAACCTAATTCTAATTTGTTAAAAAATGGTTAATTAATCAAATTAAAGAGTTAATTAATAAAAAAAAGAGTTAATAATAAATAAAAAAATTTAAAACCTAAGTTAATTTTAATTAAAAAAAGTTAATTTTGAAAAAAAAAGTTTATGTGTAATGATTAATAAGAAAGAATTAAGTTTGCCAAAAAATAGATAGGGGAAGAAACATCAATGAAAAATAGAGTTAGAAAATAAAGATAATGCAAATGTCAGGGATGGGTGATGAACCACAAATTAATTTAAAACCTAAAATAAAATTAAAAAAACCTAAAATTAATTATTCGAGTTTAGAAGGAAAAATCAAAGGTTTGTGAAAAATGTTACGTTTTATGAAAAAAAAGTTTTAAACAGAAAGAATGAAAATAGGTAAAAGGATAAATAGAAAGGAAGAAAACCAAAATCAATAGGGGTGGTTGTTGCACCCACGCCCTTAACCTTCTCAGGATGTCTGCCTCGCCATGCATTGGTGGTTGTTCTATTTTGGCCATTAGTGTTTTGACCTCAACGTTCTATAATGAACCTGCATGGGACCCTGTCTAAATCTGCAGTGTTGAATATCATGAACACATTAAATAAATTACTATATATATCATGAAATACAAATAAAGCAAATATGAAAAAAAATTAATTTTAAAACCGATATGGCATGTATGAATGATTATACCCTTTTGATCATGGAGATCAAACCAGCCTTACCCTTACTGGAGAAGTAGTGAGATGTGGATTTGTAACAAGGATGGCGTGTTTGTAGTGAGATGGGGGTTTGTAATAAGGATTTCAAGGTTTTAGGGTTCTTGAAAGAATTTGATATTTTGACAGGATTGTGGCAAAGGTTTTTTTTCTCCCTTATTTGTGTGAAAAGAATGAGATTATATAATGGAAAATAGAGTTAAGATAAGGGCATTGAATGTGCAATTGGGCCTCCAATGTTCACTTGAGTCCGTCACGTTCCAGGCTAAACCACAGGGGCTTAAGTGTAATTTTTGAATTTGAAATGTGAAAACAAAATGTAACTGACATTGTGAACTAACTCCTGTCCAAAAATGGGCTCAATCGGATAAACGGTGAATTAGTTATGAATTTTTGAAGTTTCAGCTCAGACAAACTTATTTTGGGCTCCAGTGTCGACTCTGACACGTTCTTCAGTAAAAAACTGGTATTGATTGGAGCATAATCCGGTCTCGACTTTGGAAGAAAAGTTATAGATCTCTGAGTCAATGACCTTGTGTAAAAAGATGGGCCCGATCCGATAAAAATTGACCGAGTTATGAATTTTCGAAGTTTCAATCCAGATGAAATAATATTCAGCATTCAGGATTTTCGACGCGTCACACACACTCTAGGTAAAAAATGAAGGCCTTTTGGATATCGTTCGAACTCGATATCTCTTGTGAAATTTTGGCGCCAGAACCAACTCGATACGATGAAAATCGACCAAGTTATGATTTTCTGAACATGACGCAAATAAACTTCTGTCACGAATTTTCTGTACGAAAATACTTGATAAATCCGCATTTTTAAAGACCTTCTGATTGAAATTGGCTTCCAGCCGTGAGAGATGAAAACGTAGATGACGTCAAGACAGAATTTTGGCCACCAGAACGGGTTCAAAACGAGCCACGATCTTCAAGTTATGAATTTTTTAGTGCGTAAAAACTGCACTTTTAGCACACTTTTTCACCATATTTCTTCGAGAAAACTCACATATTCAGAGACCTTCTTTAAATAATTGACTCTTGAGCTGAACCTAAATTTGAGAATATGTTATTAGAGATATCTTGGCGAAAGAACACCTGAATATAACGTGTCGGGTTGGACTTGTGAATCTTTGAACCCCGAATCGTTGCAAAACAGCGAACCGATCTTCAGCACGGAAAATACTCTGAGGACATCCATTGGCGAAATAAACGTCACTTGTAACCTGACGAAGCTTGCTAAATATACCTTTATTCCATAACCATAAAACCAATAATATGCGTGTATGAAAAGAGGGAAAATTTTGGGGTACAACATCTAGCACTGTCAGGTATAATATCAAAGGTCTTCCTTCAACTGGAGGCATCAAAATTGGTGGTTCTTGAAGGTATTCCTCGATTCTTTCGAAAGCGGTCTGGCACTCATCATTCCACTTTACCACTTGATCTTTCTTCAGCAGCTTGTAGATTGGCTCATAAGTAGCAGTCAAATGTGAAATGAACCTGGCGATGTAATTCAGACGTCTCAAGAAACCTCTAACTTCCTTTTCTGTGCGGGGAGCCGGCATCTCTTGTATGACTTTTACCTTTGCAGGGTCTACCTGAATACCTTTGTCACTGACAACAAAACCCAGAAGCTTATCAGACCTTACCCCGAAGGTACACTTGTTTGGATTCAACCTCAGCTTGTACGTCTTCAACCTGTCAAACAGTTTTTGGAGATGATTAAGGTGCTCTTCCTTAGTCTGGGACCTGGCTATCATGTCATCAACATAAACCTCAATCTCGTGGTGAATCATATCATGGAACAAAGCAACCATGGTGCGTTGATAAGTTGCCCCAGCATTCTTCAACCCAAAAGGCATTACCTTGTAACAGAAGGTGCCCCACTGTGTAACGAAGGTTGTCTTCTCCATGTCCTCAAGAGCCATCTTGATCTGGTTGTAGCCAAAAAAACCATCCATGAAGGAGAAGATCTTGTGTTGCACGGTGTTGTCGACTAGAACATCAATGTGAGGAAGTGGGAAGTCATCCTTGGGGCTTGCCCTGTTCAGATCTCTATAGTCCACACACATCTGTACCTTACCATCCTTCTTAGGTACCGGAACGACGTTGGCAACCCACTGCGGATAAGAAGTGACAGCTAAGAATCCTGCGTCGAACTGTTTCATGACCTCTGCCTTGATTTTCTCTGACATTTCAGGGCACATACGGAAGACCTTCTGCTTTATCGGAGGGCAGTCTTCTTTAGTTGGCAGGGGATGTACCACAATATCAGTGTCCAAACCAGGCATGTCTTCATAGGACCAGGCAAAGATTTCAACATAGTCGTGTAGCATCTGTATTAACCGTTGTTTAACACTAGGCTCCATATTCGCACCTATTTTAACCTCTTTCCTGTCTTCCTCTATACCCAAATTCACTGACTCAACTGGCTTTTCATGAGGCTGTATGGCCTTTTCTTCCTGCTGTAATAGTCTAGCAAGTTCTCCAGGCACCTCACAATCATCCTCACCTTCGTCCTCGACTTGGTTGATCAGATTTTTGAAGTCATAACTGGAAGTAGCAGAGCTGTTATCAATGGGATCCAGAGTGGATATGGATCTGCAGTATGATACGTGAGTGTGTGTAAGAGAATAGTTGTTTTGATAAAGTGAGAGACAGAAAAGAAAAACAAGGACCGCAAAATTTGTATGCAAGAAATGTCCAATGCTTTATTAATGATATATGAAATGACAAATAATAGCCCTCACAAGCAAAGCCAAGGTTCCTCGGTCAAGGCACCGGGCCGTAAAGTTTCAAATTGTTTATTACAAATCTTAAAACAAATGAGTCAATTACTGCGGAATAAAAGAAACAGGTATGAAGTCCCTAGTCGTCCAGTTATTCGGTCCACCGTTGGTTGTTGGGTAGATCCAGCTGTCGATGTCTGAATCCTCCTCACTGTCTTTAATTGCATTAATTCCCCGATTGCTGATGCGTAGAGGAGGTCTTCCAGCCCGAGCACTCCTAACAGCCCTTTGAGCCCCTGTAGTAAAGTCGAAACCAAATTTGTCAGTTTTGTGAGTGAAATCAGGGAGCTGACCCCAATTGGTACACCCACCTTCTTCAACCACAGCCCTGGCGTCCTTGAGAGAAGCGATCTTCAATGAAGGTTTGTCGGTAGTAACTTCAGTTGATGCCAAGACCTGAGGGACTTCTTCGAAATTCTGACAAGGAGTTTCTATGAATTCCCCGTCCATCTCTACGTAGCGGAAGAAATTGAGGTGACTCACCATATATTCTTCTTCACCTCGCACTGTGACAATATTTCCCTTCACCGGGTACTTCAGCATTTGATGGAGTGTGGAAGTAACTGCCCCAACCTCATGGATCCAAGGACGACCCAACAAGCAAGAATACGACAGCCTAATATCCATTATGTAGAAGGTGGACCCAAAAGTCTGAGAACCCACTTTGACAGGGATGTCAACCTCCCCGTGCACCATTCTCTCTGATCCGTCAAAATCCCTTACCACAATGTTACTAGGCTTTAGAGTCAAACCCTTACAATCCAAACGGTACAACGCTTTCTTCGGCAAAACATTCAGTGAAGACCCAGTATCTATTAACACATGAGCCATAGTGGTGCCCCTGCACTCAATCGAGACATGCAGAGCATCATTATGATTCCTTCCTTTCAGTGTCAGATCCGCATCTGAAAAACCCAGCCCATTGTCAGCAGTCAGGCTGGCCATGCAATCTTTGAACTGATCTGCTGAAGTTTCCTGCGGCACATGCGCAGTCTTGAGAAATGCAATCAAAGCCTTCGCATGGGCTTCAGAACACAACAGCAGAGACAATATGGATATCTTTGATGGGGTCTGCCCCAGCTGCTCGACCACATTGTAGTCGCTTTTCTTAATGATTTTCAATATTTCCTTTATTTCTTGCTTAGAGGCTTCCACAACGATTTTCCTAGGTGCCTCCGTCCGGGCAGGCTCACCTATAATTTCCTTGCCCCGAGTCCCAGATGGCTCAGCAGCAGGGGTGATAACTGGAGTAAGAACAAGAACAGTAGTGGATGTGCTAGCAGGAACAACAAATGGAATGACAATAGGCTTGTTGACAGGCTCAGGGGAAATCTCAGGAGAGAAGACCCTTCAACTTCGGGTAACTTTACTAGTCCTGCCAATATTACTGACATCAGTATCAGCTTCTTCATTCTTCAGATCTTGCTTAATGCCATGATAGTACACATCAGCACCATAATGCCATGGGACAGCCTTATCTGAGGTGTACGAGATGGGACCAGGAACAGTGATTATCAGCGGAGCAATTCTTTGAACATGTGTAATCCTAACAGGTCTTCTCGAGGAAACCTTGGAAGGATTGGAGGAAATGGTTATAATAGCGATGTATTCATTTCGAACAACAGGAATCATAGTCTTCTAGAACAAAATTTCTTTATTATCCATCAGACGTTGAACACCTGACTTCAACAAACAACAACCAGAAGATAGAATCGGACACATGTGGCAACCTTCACCATAACCTAGAAATAAACCGGCCAACAGCAAATTCTTCTTAACAGTCATAAGAGGAGTAGAAATTTCTTCAACAGAGGTCACAAACAAATCAGTGTCAACAACATTAACCCTATGACCATGTTTGGGCATGGGAGCAGTTATAACATTTGGCTTTTCTGGAGCATCGAACTCTATCTCCTTGGCTTCAAGAAAATCTTGTACTTTGTTTCTCAGAGCCCGACAATCATTTGTATCGTGGCCAGGACTCTCAGAATGGTAGGCGCACCATGCGTTGGGATTGTATCTAGGAGAGGTAGTGTTTGGATTCTTGGGGGCCTCTCTCAATGTTGCCAAGTTGGATTTTAATAAATGAGGTAGAACTTCAGCCAAAGTCATGTTGATATGGGTAAACTTCCATTGTGGTCTTTCCACCCTTTGTCGATTGTTGCATTGTGGAGCAACTGCGGGTCTTGGTATCACTACAACATTTACTGTTTGACGGTGTTCAGATCTGCTTTGGCCCCTCGGGCTATAGACCGCATTGGCTTCCCTCTTACCAGCGAAGGGCTTCTTTGCTGAACTTGACGAGGCATCCTTCTGTATTTTACCACTCTGAATTCCAGCTTCTACTCTTTCCCGGGTTAAAATCAGCTCGGTGAAACCAGATGACGAGCTATCGATCAAGTGATTGAAAAATGAACCAGATAGCGTCCCTAGAAACATATCAACCAACTCCCTATCATACTAAGGGGGTTGAACTCTCCCAGCCAAGTCTCTCCATTTTTTAGCATAATCTTTAAAACCTTCACCTGCACCCATAAACATACTCTGGAGTTGAGTACGAGAAGGAGCAAGGTCGGCATTGTATTGATACTGCTTGTAGAAAGCAGCAGCAAGATCTTCCTAGTTTCAAACACTGGCTCCCTCCAACTGGTAGAACCATTCAAGTTGAGTTCCTAATAGACTATCTTGAAAGAAGTGCACCCACAAATTTCTATCAGTGGTGTGGGGTTGAATCTTCCTAACGTACGAGCAGAGATGGAGTTTTGGGCAGGACACCCCATCATACTTGGAAAAAAACGGAGCTTTGAACTTATGAGGGATGACCACTCCCGATACTAGACCCAATTCTTCGAAATCCAGACCAAGTATCCTTTGAAATTCCATGGCACTCAGACGATATTCCAACTACTTGTATCTATCCTCGGCAGGAGGATATTGCTCATCGTTGTAATTCGTATCATTGTTAGAAACTGCAGGACTAGGGTCCTTCTCTCTTTCATGGTTCTCCCCTTCCTTGGATGAAGATTCCAAGTCAGTTTGTTGCTTCAACCTTTCTCCAAACCTTCTGCCCATATTCAGAATACCAGTCTTCTTCTTCTTCTCTTTCAGAATGAGGGCTTTCAGATCCTCTTGCCCCTTAGCCAAACTTATGAACATCTATTGGAACTGGGAGTTCTGTGCCTGAAGATCTTTAATGACTTGATCGAAAGACATTTCTGCTGAAATAAACAGTGAAGAAGATGAGAAACCTGTAGTGGTACCTGTAATGATGTGTATGATAATGGGATGCGCATGTAATGATTTCAAAGACTTTGGGAAATTTAAATTTGCAAACCACAATAAACAAAAACTTTATTAGCTTAAATTTGAAGGTTCAAAATGCCTTTAAGGCGTTACAAATGAGTAAATAAAACAAATCTAAAACTAGAAAAAGAAAAAATCAAAAGTCCCATGGACGCTTCCTCTTTGTGCTGATATAATCATTGAGCACTCTTTCTTCCTGGAGCTGCCTGGTGAGCTTTAAAACCTTCCTCACTTGATCATGGAATTGTTCCCTGTAAGTATCCCGCTCATTCTTCAGCTGAATCCAAGACCTCTGTAACTCCCCAAGATCAATGGGCATGTAAGGATAGAGAACCGTGTAAGGAATGCCTTCTTCAGTAGTGGGATCCACAATAACTAGTAATACGGCCACATAAGGCATCATAAGCTTCTGGGCCCGAGCTCGTACCCATTGGAGGTAAGGCTCCATAGGAATGGAAGTCTTTGGTCCTAAATCTTTCAGGTCAGATCTATTTACCATTCCCCAAGCTCTTATGAACCTCCGGCGATACTCATTAACATCATCCTCATAGTTGAATACAATGCCCTCAATAAGTAACTCATGGGGACCATCCCTTCGAGCATGACCAAATTGTCGCAAAGCTAGACAAGGATTGTAATTTATACCCCCTCTGATGCCAAGTAATGGGACATTAGGGTACTCCCCACAGCGGTCAATAATAGCAATGTCTTCCATAGCTCGAGAACACCAAAGAATATCCGTATAAGTGAGTGACATTATCATGTGAGACCAACTCAAACCTTCTTCGTTCTTCGGTACAGCCTTAGGGAGGTGAGAAATAAACCACCTCGACAACAACGACATGCAGCACATAAGAGTTCCTCTTCTCTTCATGGTACGAGTATGGAGAGCGTGTAAAATATCTCCAAGCAAGGTAGGCACAGGGTTGCGAGAAAGGAAAATCTTGATAGCATTCACATCTACGAAGGAGTCCGGATTAGGGAAGAGAACTAAACCATAGATAAGAAGAGCCAAGACCTCCTCGAAAGCCTGAAAATCCAAATCATCCCAAAATAGTTGAGCCTTGTCTATCATAAATTTGGTTAGAAAACCCTCGACTCCGCTTCGAGTTTCCCAATTGGATACCACATCGGTCCGTTTCAAATGCAAATCTGAGGCAATGACTTCTGGCTTAGGAACTTCTTCTACACCTGTGAAGGGTACCTGTTCAAGAATGGATATGCCCAATAGCTGAGAGAATTCTTCCAAGGTGGGTACCAACTGATAATCTGGAAAGGTGAAGCAGTGATGCTTGGGATTAAAGAACTGAAAAAGTACGCTCATCATCTGTTCATCAAGGTTTAAAGTAACCAGGCTGAGAAGTTGACCGTGTCTCTTAATGAAAGTAGAAGTTTCAGAAACTCTTGATACTAGTTCTTTGAGTTGGAAAGGTATCTGCACAAAGTTGATTCAGATAGTATTTCTACGCACGGAAGCCATGATCTGCAAAACAGAACAAAGATAAATTCCCTTGGTCTTTGAAATGGTTAGTGTAATGAAGCATGAATGCCATGTTATGATGCATGAGGTCATGATAAACCACAGGTATAGCAAACACAGGTATTGAAAACACAGTCAAATCACACAAAGCCCTTAGGTTTAAGACTTGCATGAGGTAAAAGGTAATACCCTCTTGAAGTTAAGTTGGTTTCAAACTTGTCCTAAAAAAGTAACCGGGTTCTAGAGGATCTCAATATCACCGACCATCCTTTATCGGTCATGATTTCAGCTCACGCAATCTTTTCTTGCGGCCGAAATATTCCGAAAGTATGATCTCAATGAGTGTAGCATCGAGTATCAACCAGTTCTGAGCTCTACACCGAGGCCGGCTATCTCGCTACTTTCTAATGGCCAAGTTGGGAAATTAAAGGTTCTAAGGTCAGTTGATGCTTTGTGCGTATATGATTATTTATACATAAAGACTTGTTTGCTTTGTTCACTTGTACATAACATCATGACATCATACCATAACATTTTCAATAACCATTTCATGGATCTCAAGGTCCTATGATGTAGGGTCATGTTGAACTAGACGACTATCAAGGGGAAAGAGGATTTATTCTCCTCTAACCAAATTGTTGTACCCCAAAATTTGCCCTCTCATTTCATCAACATTTCTCATCACAAGACTCTTGGAATTTAAGATCAAGCTAGGGTTTGCTCTGCTCAAGACACCTCTTTGCACTGTTGACCTAAATTAGGGTTTGAGTTTGCACAGTGATGTTTTGACCTACAATGCCCAAAGTGACTTCCATATTTCATGTTGGACTCAAAAGTTTGTCCATACCAAGTTTCAAGCCTTGAATCAAATTTTTGCCCAGTCAATTGGACAGTTGACCTAGAAATCAACTGTATTGGGGAAAAAGTCAACTGTGACCAATTGACAGTCAAACCTCATGAATTTTGACCCACATCGACATTATGAACCCATATGAACCATTTGATCAAGTTTGGATCACAATTCCACAAGAAATTTGATCAGATCACCAAAAGGGCAAAATGGTCATTTTTAGGGTTTTGACTATACAAAGGCAATTTTTGACTATTTGACCTAGCCAATGGCAAATCAGGCTCAACCATGGACTCAAGGACTCAATGACATCATCTTGACCCATTCAACAAGTTCAAAAGATCTCAAATGCATAGGATTGACAGATGAATTTTTCAGTCAACTGATCAAAATTTGACTGTACACTAAAAAGTCAATTTTTGACTTTTTGGTCAAAATCAAGTGCCAAGGGTCATTTTTCATCAAAACATGTCAAATTATGAAACTTGTTCATCAAGAAACCCAAAATTGCAAATTAGGGTTTAAAATGAAGAAATTTCATAACTTAGAATTTTTCTAAGTTATGAAATTTTCTTAATTTTTCCTAACTTTGTCCCACATTTTCACCAAGATGAAAATGGATTCAAACAAAACTTATAACATTAAAGTTGTATTCCATCACAAAGTATAAAACTTTTATTCACAAAGTTTTCTCAAAAGAAGCTTGGATCTCAAGTTATGATTTTTGGAACAAGGGTACCTAAAACTTTTAACTTAGAGAAATTTTACCCTAGTTTAGGCAGGATTTTGACCCATCTTCTTGGCCATTTTTCACATAGTTCCACTAGGAGTCTTAAGTTTCATTTCAAATATGTATTATAGTACATGTTGCAAGCTTTCCAAATTTTCCAAGAACTCCTCAAACACCTTTGTGGTTAGGGAGAATCGAATGCTTGAAGTTGGCAAAAACCCACTTTGCAACCATGGCCAATACATGTTCATACCACTTGCCAAATCTGACCAAGCTAGATTAGTTCACAATTACAGGCCTCTAAACCAATTTGTACTCAATAATTAAATGCAAATCCATTGGTCTAAGGTTTTGTTTTGGACATTAGAGGATTATACACTAGATTAATCCAAAAATAGTAAAAGGTAACTTTGCCATTTTTGTCAAAATCTTGCTTTATGTCAAATAGAATCCTTGAGCCTTGAACAAGATCTTATGTTGCAAACCAAATCCACAAACTTTAGGCCAAGCTTACACAATGTGTGCAGAGTTAGAGTTAGCCTGTACAGGCCTGCTCTTTGTCACTTCTCATTTTACTTCATAACCAAGCAACTTGTCAAAAACAAGAGAACACACATATCTGATAAAACCAACTCAAGCAAAGTTTTGAAACAAGTTTCTCATACCCTAGCAAGCCAGAAACACGAGCCCTTGACCACTTAAACCTCCTCATACTCAAAATCTCCATTTTCTTGCAAAACAAGGCCAGTTCTGCATATTGCAAGCCACAATCAAATCCCCTCGTGCGTTTTGTCCAAATTCACTTCAAACACATTCCAAACCATATACCTAAGTTGTCCAGACCATTCACAAGTTGTTGTAACCCCATTAACACACATTTCCATTTTTGTTTGGAAGCTTTGCAGGTTGAGTTCTGTAGCACGATTCAGGCCACTTCAAAATAAACTAAGCATTGGGAAAGGTTCAGTGGACATCAGGCAAGCTCAAAAGAACCTCAAGCACCATTGAAATTTGCTACATTGTCCTGCTTAAACTCAACTGAAACAGGTATTTCATGAACTTCTATCTCTCTATTTAGGAATAGTTAGACTTAGGTTTGTGAATGAAAGATGTTGTATTCATAGCCCTGAAACCATACATGTGCTTAGTTTTCATTTATATTAATCGTGCTAGGAGAATTTCATCCATGAACTTTCTGAAAAAACTAGGTTAGAAATTAGGGCCAGAGAAATTCTCTCAGGTCTTTGAGAGTTAACTTAAGTTTTTTATATGGTTAGATTCGTTGTTTGATGCTCTACAAGTTTCATGTTTTGAGTTTTGTCAAAAAAGCATTGAATCAGGAGATACAGGTTTGAACTAAGCTAGGCGCGCGTTTCTGTTGGACAAAGGAAGAAGATGAAGTAGCTGGGCTGGGCCTAGCTAATTCCTGCTTTTCACACGCCATTTTTCAGTTTCACACCCCCCTGGCCCATTTCTTGTATATTTATTATTTTTGCACTTTTATTTCATTTCTGACTTTATTATTTTATTTCCAAACATAAAAAATGCCAAAAAAATATGTTCATAAATTTTTGTATTTATTTGGTATTTATTTTAATTATTTCTAACATTAATACATTAAATACTTTATATTTATTTTGTTTAAACTTAAAAATAATGTAAAAAATACTTTTATTTTCATTTATTATTTTTATTAACATTTGAAAATATTTTCTTGAAATATATACATTTTTTTAAATAATTTATTTTATTTTTTACACACTTAATATATTTAATATATATATATATATATATACATATATACTATGTTTTATTAAATAATTAGAATAAAGAGACCAAAAATATTACATTTTCATTTTTATCATTATTTATACTAAAAAATACCTTTTTTTTTAATATATTTCATTTTTATACATATTAATATTTTGTGTACATAAAAAATACATTGTATTCATTTTCCTAAGGAATTAGGGTTTTTGCCCTAAAAACAAAAATAATTAAAAATAACCCTTTTTATTTATTTCTTTACTTTTCTTTCCATTGAAAATACTTTACATACACAAAAACCTTTTTTTGCATAATACATTTTATTTAATATTTATTTATTGTATTTTATTTAAATATTGTACATTTAAATATTATGCCTTGCAAATTCAATTTGGATGTAATAGTAATTAGGGTTTTATACTTCTTGTCAAATATCCCCTATTCAAATTTGTACCCCCTCCATATATCATGTTGTAATAGTGTCGAATTTAAATTCTCGCACTTTTAAGCTTTCAATTATGCCATGATTAGAGAATTAGGGTTTGTATGCAAAATCAAAACCAACAAATAGCTTGACCTAATCAAAAACAAAAATGCATGAAAAAATCAACACCATGCACACTTACACTCCTAGGGTTACAATCCACTTGTTGCCTTCAAAAATGGGCCATGGTATGCATGTCAAGTATTTTGGCAAAACAAAAACAAAATAAAGATCATAGTCCCTCGATGACGCTATCTGAGTTGCCTAAACAAAATGATCAAGTCCCTCAAGAAAATTGCCAAAAATGCTTGACACAATTGTTATCATGGTCTATACGATGACCCGCGCCTGTCCTGTTTAACATCCTAACACAAGGTTGTCCACCAAATACAATGGTGAAACAACACTATTAAAAGGGTTAAAAACATAAGAAAGATCTTTGAGTAAAATAGGGTAGAAAACTCTTAGTTACTTGATCAAAGCTTGCAAAAAACATCCTTGTTATCTTCAAAACACACTTCACCACACAATTTCAAAACCCTAATTTAAAACATTGAAAATTTTCAAAAGACAAAAACACCTTTGTATACATTCAAACAAGAATCATTACAAAGGTTGCCACAATGGTGGCCTCTTTTCAAAACATCTTTCAAAACCACACGCAAAGCACCATTTCAAACAATTGGAAATCAAAGCAAGTGATCTAAGCAAGTAACTAAGAGCCCATGGATAACCATGGATAGAAAGGGTGCTAATACCTTCCCTTTCTATAATCTACTCCCCAAACCCAAGAAAACATCGCAAAGGTCTTTCCTGTGCTTTTTGACCTTTCCTTGGGATAAAATAAAAAGTCGGTGGCGACTCTTGCTAAACCAAAACATTTGTGAACACAAACGCAAAATCCCAAGTTAGTTCTCCCACCGTATCACAGAACTGGCGACTCTGTTGGGGAAAACTTTAAAAGTGGAGTAACCTTAGGGCTTAGATCACCCTTTGCATGATTATATTGCTTGCTTTGATTGCTTTACATTTGGTTCTCTTGTTTGGGCTTGAAATCCCCTACCCGGATTTGGGAAACATTCATAGGTAAATAGCAATACGTTGTGGAAACTGTGCGGGGTATACCGACATGGTTGAAGTAATAGCTATATTAGTGCGACATATTTGTGAGTACCGGTAGCCTTTGAGTCAATCAAAGAGAATACGGGGCCGCTGAGTGATGTCATGAACCACTAATGAACTCTTAGAACCTTACTTGACCATCTTGGCCTTTTATTAGGGGTAGTGAGATGACTGGATTTGGTGCAGTCCGAAGTTGGTAGATACTCGATACTACACTCATTGAGGGTTGTTTTCTTGGAATATTTTGGTCGCTAGTTAAGTGGCTAAACCAAAATAATGAACATAGAAAACAATCCAGTGATATTGAGCTCCTTAGAACCCGGTTACTATTTATAGGACAGGTTTGAGCCAACTAAACTCAAGAGGGTATTTACCTATGAAACCTCATGCAAGCCTGAAACTAGGGTTTTGTGTGACTTGCTTGTACATGTGCTTGTGCATACATCATGAACATCATAAAGCACCATATGCATCCACTAACCATTTCAAGGGTTTGGATCTTCATCTTTGTTCTTGTTTTGTAGGTCATTGAATCTCTTCGCAGGAAAACAATCCAAGTCAACCTTGTAAGAATCCCTCCTCAACTCAAGGAGCTTACTTCTAGGATTCCAGAGAATTCTCTCTTCAGTGAAAGACATGTTAGGCTTCTCAACTTGGTCAACTCCAACATTGAAGAAGACATGGTGAAAGTTCTCTTCCAGTTCTTTGACCCCCTACACCACTGTTTCACATTTCCTGATTACCAACTAGTACCCACTTTGGAGGAATTTTCTCAACTCCTGAGAATTCCTATTCTTCATCAACTACCCTACAATGGTACGGAAAAAGAACCAAAGCCTGAAGATGTTGCTCAAGTATTACACTTGCAACCATCTGACATCAAGGGGCATTGGGAAACCAGAAGTGGTGTCAAGGGTTTCTTGGCAAAGTTTCTGTTTGAGAAGGCACAAGACTGCTGGAATTCTCTTGATTTACAAGCTTTTGAAGAGATTGTGGCACTCCTCATCTATGGGTTAGTCTTGTTCCCAAACCCGGATCAGCTTATAGATGTGAATGCTGTCAAGATTTTCATATCCAGGAATCCTATACCTACATTGCTTGGGGACATCCTACACTCATTTTACACACGAACAATGAGGAAAAGAGGTGTTCTCATGTGTTGTACTCCTCTCATAGTAAGGTGGTTTATTTCTCACCTTCCACAATCAATTTTGAAGAATGACCAGGGTTTAAGGTAGTCACAACGATTGATGACCCTCACACATTCTGATGTACATTGGTGTTCTCGGTCCAGATAAAATGTCATCATCATTGATCGTTGTGGGGAATTCCCTAATGTCCCACTACTTGGCATTAGGGGAGGCATTACCTACAACCCCTGTTTAGCTCTAAGACTTCGACAATGATGCGCAAAGACTTCGACAAAGGTTCATCAGAGCTTGGAGGATGCCCAACAAGGTGGATAGTAAGACACTGGGGCACAAAAATTCCATCCCCCTTGAGCCTTACCTCAAGTGGGTACGGACCCGCGCCCAGAATCTTATGATGCCATACCCTCACATTCTCCCTTTGATCAAAGAGCCTGTTATGGAAGGAGAGGTTCCATACACCCTCCTACATTCTGACATGCCAACATCATGGGAAGAAATTCAAAAGAGTTGGATCCAACTCAAAGAAGAACATAATACTTTTGAAGCCAGCTTCTACGCCAGTGAGAAGAAGGTTTTGGAGCTTACCCACCAACTTCATGAGGAGGAAACTCTCAACACTTACATCGCACCAAAGAGGATGCGCAATGTCTTTTTACATTAAGAATTTTGTAATATTTTGCCCATGGGGCACTTATGTACTAACAATTTATTCTTAATATGATGTGTGTTCCTTTTTGTTTGCAACAAATTTGAATTTCCGAATCCTTGAATGCATTACATGAATAACATACCATTCATCATATGCATAAATAGGTCTTCACACCAGGTTTCCTTATCTTTCTGTTGTTTATTTCAGCAAGATGGATTTGGAGCAGACGATTAAGGATCTGCAAGCACAGAATTCTCAATTCCAGCAACTCCTCATGACCTTAGCAAAGGGTCAAGAGGACCTCAAAGCACTGTTGGAGAAGAATAAAGAGAAAAAGAAGAAAAGTCCCGGAGTAGCCACTTTTGGAAGAAGGTTTGAAAGCAATGCTAGAAAAGTTCTCGAGTTCCCCTCAACGTCTGATGAAGGGGCTGGTAAAGGAAAAGGAGTTGCGGGACCTTCGGAATCTGAAGTTGAAGAGGGGGAAGAGGGAGAAGACGAAGACTACTCCGAATAGCAATATCCCCCGGCGGATGATAAATATAAGAATCTTGAGGATAGATTGGCAGCCATGGAGTTGCAAAGGGTACCTGGTTTAAATTTTGAAGAACTAGGGTTGGTCGCTGGGATCATCATTCCTCCCAAGTTCAAAGTACCAACATTTTCTAAGTATGACGGATTGTCCTGCCCAAAGATGCATCTGAGATCCTATGTCAGAAAGATCCAACCCCACTCATCTGATAAAGACCTCTAGATACACTTTTTCCAAGACAGTTTGTCAGGTACACAATTGGACTGGTTCTATCAACTTGAGAGGTCTGAGGTCCATAACTGGGAAGACTTAGCTGCTGCTTTTTACCGTCAATACCAATACAATGCTGATTTGGCGCCCACTCGTACTCAGCTACAAAGTATGGGGATGGCTTCCAATAAAGGATTTAAAGAGTATGCCCAGAAGTGGCGTGATCTGGCTGGAAGGGTGCAACCACCATTATCAGATAGAGAGCTGGTTGACATGTTTTTAGGCACTCTGTATGGCCCTTTCTTCAATCATTTAATCAGGAGTTCTTCTGCGGGATTTACTGAACTAATTTTGACCGGCGAAAGGGTCGAGGCCGGTATTAAAAGTGGTAAGATTCAGAAAGATACATTCGCGTCCACTGCTGTTAAGAAAACCTTCCCAGCTAAGAAGGAAGCCTCTGCTGTTTATTCTCAAAAAAGTCAGGGAAGAACCAAGCGCCGACCAACTGTAGGGGATGTGATGATTCAAAACTCTTCAAATGATCAACCTCGTAACAATCAGTCAAGACCTAATCAACAACGGGTAGAAAGGCCACAACGGAAGTTCACCCGAATCAACATGACGCCAACTCAAGTACTCCCTCATTTGTTAAAGCTGAATCTTACCAGTTTAAAGGAAGCGCCAAAGAACCCTAATACCTCCTCTCCATACTACCACTCCAATTCCAAGTGTGCTTACCACTCTGACAGTGTTGGGCACGATACCAATAGTTGTTGGGCGCTTAAGAACAAAATCGAGGACCTGATTGACGCCAAGGAAGTAGAATTTGATGCTCCTGAGAAGCCCAATGTGATATCTGCTCTGATGCCCAAGCACGGCCATAATGTTCATGCCGTTATGGAAGACCTTCATGTTACCGATGTTGCTGACCTTTTGACTCCCTTATCAGTGATTAAAGAAAATTTGATGAGCCGGGATATTCCCAGGCTGCGAAAAAGACTGTTATTTTTGTTTAAACATACGAGCTGACTGCCCAATGTTGAAATCAGGTGTCCAACGCCTGATGGATACCCAAGAGATACTCTTCCAAAAAAACCTGTTGATACCGTCACTCCTGTTACTCCTGCTACTTTTGCTACTTCAACCAACGATATTGCAATTATAACCATTTCCAACAATCCTCCCAAGGCTTGCAAAAGGTCTATCAGGATTACGCCTGACCCTAAATTTGTACCATTAAAAATCACCATGCTGGGACCTGTCCCATATCAATCTAGCAAGACGATACCATGGAACTATGGAGGAGAAATCTTCTATCATGGTATCAAACAGATTAAAGCAGTCCAAGAGAATTCTGAAGAAGAAAACCCTGATATAGGGAACATTGCAGGAACAAGCAAGATAACCCGCACCGGATGGATTTTTTCTCCGTAGATTGCTCCCCCTCGAGCAGTCTTCGGACCCTCGAAAGCTTCTGTGCCTGTTAGGCCATATGTGCAAGACCCGATAATTGAAGAATTGGATACTCCTGAAGTAAGACCATCTATTGATACTACCAATAAGGGTAAGGGGATACTAGAAGCGCCTGTCAGGATGAAGGCTCATGCTGTGGTTATCCATGAAACCACCCAGAAAGAAATGGATGAAATCTTGAAAATAATCAGAAAGAGTGACTACGACATCGTGGAACAGCTAGGGAAGACCCCTTCTAAAATTTCAATGTTGGCTCTTCTACTATGCTCTGAGGCCCATGCTAAGGCCCTGATCAAATTTTTGAAAGCGGCACACGTGCCCCAAGAAACTTCGGTCGACCAGTTTCAGGAGCGTGTGGCCAGTCTTACTGCTGATAATGGCCTTGGCTTTTCCGATACCGATCTGACTCCCAAAGGAAGGAAACACAACAACGCGCTACATGTCTTAGTTGAATGCAGGGGAACTACCCTCGCCCATGTCTTAGTTGATACTGGTTCTTCCTTGAATGTGCTGCCGAAGAAAGCGTTGGAGCGTTTGGACTGCGAAGGATTGACCCTTAAACCTAGTAACATCGTTGTTAGGGCCTTTGATGGGTCCAAAAGAATGGTTCATGGAGAGGTTGACATTCCTATCAAAGTAGGCACAAAAGTTTTCAACTCCACCTTTAATGTGATGGACATCCGTCCTTCATACTCGTGTTTGTTGGGAAGACCGTGGATCCATTATGCTGGGGCAGTTACCTCCTCTTTGCACCAAATGCTAAAATATTCTGTTAAGGGTAAGATTATAACGGTGCACGGCGAGGAATATTACATGATAAGTCACCTCAATTCCTTCCTCTATGTGGAATTGGATGGCGAGTTTATCGAAACGCCTTTCCAACATTTTGAGGAAGTTTCTCCTGAGGTAGCAGTTGCGAAGACAATGGTTGAGGTGCCTATCGTTCCCAAGCATGTGCCTAGGTTGGCATCTCTCAAGGACGCAGAGGAGGTGATCAAAGAAGGGAAGAGTACAGTATGGGGATAATTTCCTTATTTTCCCCATAAGATGGACAAATTGGGACTATGGTTTACAGCTGCAGGACAGAAGGCTATGCGTCGTTCCAAGACTGGAGGGCCACCTATAAGGATCACTCACCATGGAATTAATGTTGTAGAAGATGAAGATGAAAAGGACAACTTCGCAGATTGGATCTTTCCAACCGTGGAAGGGGGTTTAAGCAACTGGGAAGCAAAAGATTTTATTCCCATCACCTTTATCAACCAGTAATTTTATCTTTGAACAATTTCCCATTTATGGTCTGTAATAACTAAACAATTCGCACCTTACTTTCACCTCATGCCTTGCCCGGGGCATGTAGGTCCATTTGTAAGGGCTTGATTTTCTTCATTATCATATGCCATGTTTTAATGAATCATTGGACGTCTTCATCTAAACTGTTGTGTTCATTTTCTTTCCTTTTGCATTTTATTTTGTTTAAGGATGGCTATCCCTTACACACACCCACACTCACAAATGCAGGTACCCATCCACTCCGGATTCCATGGGTGACTATTCTGCTTTAGCCTTCGATAACTCTGAAGATTTGGTCAATCATGCTGAGTACAAAGTTGACGAAGACTGTGAAGTGCCGGGAGAGTTAGCCAGACTTCTACAACAAGAAGAGAGGGCTATTCTGCCTCATGAAGAGTTGCTAGAAACCATCAACTTGGGGACAGAGGAAGACAGGAAAGAAGTAAAAGTGGGTGCCAACCTGGAACCAAGTGTTAAAGAGCGCTTAGTGCAGTTGTTGAACGAGTATGTTAAAATCTTTGCCTGGTCTTATGAAGACATGCCAGGATTGGACACAGATATCGTGGTTCACTGTCTCCCTACAAGAGAAGACTATCCACCGATCAAGCAAAAGGTCCGCCGAATAAGACCCGACATGTTTGAGAAGATCAAGGCTGAGGTAATGAAGCAATTCAACGCTGGCTTTCTGGCTGTTACTTCCTATCCACAATGGGTTTCTAACATTGTGCCCATGCCTAAGAAGGATGGAAAAGTCAGAATGTGTGTGGACTATCGAGATTTAAACAGGGCTAGCCCTAAAGACGATTTTTCCCTGCCACATATCGACATCTTGGTTGACAACACAGCCCAACACAAGGTTTTTTCCTTCATGGATGGATTCTCGGGATACAACCAGATCAAAATGGCCCCCGAGGACATGGAGAAAACTACTTTTGTCACGCAATGGGGTACCTTCTGCTACAAAGTGATGCCATTCGGACTGAAGAATGCAGGGGAAACCTATCAACGCGCCATGGTAGCATTGTTTCATGATATGATACATCATGAGATCAAAGTTTACGTAGACGACATGATAGCTCGATCACAGACAGAAGAAGAACACCTTGATCATTTGCAAAAGCTGTTTGCCAGGTTGAAGGAGTATAAGCTCAGACTGAACCCAAGCAAGTGCACTTTTGGAGTTAGGTCTGGTAAACTTTTGGGATTTATTGTCAGCAACAAAGGCATTGAGGTTGATCCAGCTAAAGTAAAGGCTATACAAGAAATGCCTGCCCCCCGCACTAAAAAGGAGGTTAGAGGATTCTTGGGACGCTTAAACTATATCGCGAGGTTCATATCTCACCTGACATCTACCTGTGAGCCAATTTTCAAACTGTTGAAGAAAGATCAGGTAGTTGAATGGAACAATGATTGTCAAGTTGCTTTTGATAAGATCAAGGAGTATTTACTAGAATCTCCTATCTTGATGCCACCCGTCGAAGGAAGGTCGTTAATCATGTATCTGACTGTTTTGGATAACTCAATGGGGTGCGTGCTGGGCCAACATGACGAGTCTGGCCGAAAAGAACATGCCATTTATTACCTTAGCAAAAAGTTTACCGACTGTGAGACTCGCTACTCACTGCTCGAGAAAACTTGTTGCGCTTTGGTATGGGCTGCTCGCCGGCTAAGGCAGTATATGTTGACTCATACCACTTTGCTGATTTCCAAGATGGATCCGATCAAGTATATCTTCGAGAAGCCTGCTTTATCTGGAAGAATCGCTAGATGGCAGATGATTCTGACTGAGTATGATATCCAGTATACTACCCAAAAAGCTATAAAGGGGAGTGTACTAGCTGACCATCTAGCTCATCAAGCCGTCGAAGATTACCAATCTATGAGATTCGACTTCCCTGACGAGGACATCATGACATTGGACAACATTGAAGGTAACGGACCGTATGACAGACCTGAACAAGGATCCCGATGGACCCTGTACTTTGATGGTGCTTCAAATGCACTTGGCAACGATATCGGTGCGGTACTCATTTCTCCAGAAGGCTGTCATACACCCTTCACTGCCTGACTTTGCTTCAGCTGTACCAACAACATGGCTGAATATGAAGCTTGCATCTTTGGTCTCAAGGCTGCTATAGACTTGGGAATCAAATCTTTGGTCGTATTTGGGGACTCGGCTTTGGTTATCAGTCAAGTCAAAGGAGAGTGGGACACTAAACATCCTAATCTTATCCCATACAAAGAACATGTCTTGACATTGTTGCCTCATTTTGAGCAGATTACTTTTGAACACTTCCCACGAGAAGAAAATAAGTTAGCCGATGCTCTGGCTACAATGTCTTCCATGTTTAAACTCAACTAGGATAACGAGGCTCCCCAAATCACCATCGAGCGAATGGACGAACCTGCGCACTGTCATGAGATTAATACCGAAGAAGTAGAGGAACCACCTTGGTTTCATGAAATCAAAAGGTATCTCCAGACTAGAGAATATCCTGAAGGAGCTTCAGTCAATGATAAAAAGTTCTTAAGGAGATTTGCTGCCAAGTTCTTACTAAGCAATGGCATCCTTTATAAGCGCAGCCATGATTGTGTTCTACTTCGTTGTGTGGACAAGGTTGAAGCAGAGTTGATCAATGACCAAAATACATAGTGGCACATTTGGCACCCACTTGAGCAGACATACGATGGCTAAGAAGATTCTAAGGGCAGGCTACTACTGGTCTACCATGGAAGCTGATTGTCATCAACATTCCCATACCTGCCACAAATTCCAAGTCTACGTCGACAAGGTACATATTCCTCCTATTCCTCTCAACGTTCTGACAGCTCCTTGGCCATTCGCAATGTGGGTCATTGACATGATTGGAGAGATCAAGCCTACGGCATCCAATGGACATCGGTTCATCCTGGTGGCTATTGACTATTTTACCAAGTGGGTCGAGGCAGCTTCCTATGCCTATGTTACAAATAATGTGGTTGCCCGCTTCATAAAGCAGAACCTCATATGCCGGTATGGTATCCTCGACAGGATCATCATAGACAACGGTACAAATTTGAACAACACCATGATCACCGTTCTATGCGAACAGTTCAAGATTTATCATCACAATTCATCTCCCTATCAGCCAAAGATGAACGGTGTTGTTGAAGCCCCGAACAAAAATATCAAGAAGATCATTCAAAAGATGACAGTCACCTACAAGGACTGACATGAAATGTTACCGTTTGCTATGCATGGATATCATACCACGGCACGTACTTCAACAGGGGCAACCCCATTTTCTTTGGTGTGTGGCACGGAAGCTGTTCTACCCATGGAAGTTCAGATTCCTTCCTTTAGGATTATGAAGGATGCCGGTTTGAGTGAAGACGATTGGATTCAGACCCGACTTGATCAACTTAACTTGATCGACGAGAAACGACTTACTGCTGTTTGTCATGGTCAAACGTATCAAAAACGGATGATCAAGGCCTTCAACAAGAAAGTCATGCGTCAAGTATATCAAGTCGGAGATCTTGTTATCAAGAGGATCATCTTACCGCAAAGTGATCCCAGGGGCAAGTGGACTCCTACTTACGAAGGACCATTTGTGATTAAGAGCATCTTTTCTGGTGGGGCAATGATTCTGACCACCATGGACGACAACAATTTACCGCACCCTGCGAACGCAGACATAGTCAAAATATACTACGCATAAAACGACCCGGCAAGTTGAAAACCCGAAAGGGCGACTTGGGCAAAAATGGGCATCCCGGTGAATCGAAAACCCGAAAGGGCGGTTCAGGCAAAAATTAGGGATAAAATAAAAAAAATCTGTACACCCGGCAAGTTGAAAACCCAAAAGGGAGACTTGGGCAAAAAAGGGTTTCCCGGTGGATCGAAAACCCGAAAGGGCGGTCCAGGAAAAAGTTAGGGAATTAAAGCGTATGACTATGTCTCGTCAGATCACTTTAAGAACAATCTCTTCACCGACAAAGCTCCAAGCTACTGATCAATCCAGTCATCGGCGGATGAAGCAGCGAATGGACGAGATATTCAGAGTTGTGAAGGCTATAGCAGAATAGGAATCCCATGGAATTATTACACATAGCCATCTTCCTTTTGTATAAAATTTTCTCAATTTTTACGACAACATTCTCTTACTAGGATGTCTGTCTCCTTTGTACAAAGATACTTACAAAAGTTAATACAAAGATACTTTAAAGTGCAGAAATTTGTTTACCTTTCTTTTCTTTTTTACACTTATGTTTTATTTGAAAACATCCAATGTTTTGTTAAAAAGGCATATGCATTTGAATATAATCACTACTTAGAAATAAAACGAAATTGAGAAAGAATAATTACTGATAGGTTGAAGGAGTAGGAAGATATCTTTGTGCCATTCCAGAAGAAATCCTCTGCAATACATCATTCAGATCCTCAACAAAGCTAAAAATTTGGAGTATATGTCCCCAACGGAGTTAAGCTTCAAGATTCCCAGTGGAGTTAAAAGTTCAAGATCCCCAGCGGAGCCAGTGCATTCTAAACTTGATTCCCCAGCTGAGTTAAGTTTCAAAGTTCCCATCAGAGTTCAAACTCCTGATCCCTAGTGGAGCCCGAAAACCCTAAAAATACCTATCCCCAACGGAGCCAGAATATTCTAAACCTTCTTCCCCGGTGAAGTCAAATTTCCAATTGTTCAACTTCCCCCAATTTCCCCAGCTAGCTATCTTGAAAATCTGAAAATCAAGCAGATAACAGTTAACTTCTTGGCTTATCCCCCAACTAGGATGTTTGCCCAGTAGTTCAGCATACAACCCAAAGCTCCTGATTTCACTGGTCGAGTAAACATTCTCCCCACAAAGTTATCTCCCAGCAGATCGAAGATTCTCGGTCTCATTTCTCCAAGCAGAAGCCTCCCAGGTTTTAACTCCCCAATAGAGATTTTCCTTATGTCCCAGGAAAGTCATGAAGGATTCTCATTCCCTGCAAAAGTTGTAAGAACCCTTGTAAATCCCCACAAGTCACTAAGGATTTTCAATCCCCAGCATTGGTCCCAGGATTTTTCATTTCTCAAACAATCAGAGATTCTTTAATCCCCAAGCAGTCAGCAAGGATTTCTCATCTTCAGAAATCAAAGATTTTTGAATCCTCAGCATTGATCAAAGATTCACTTTCCCCGACAGCAGTCAAGGATTTCATTGTCTCCAGTTATCAAGGATTTATTTTCCTCAGCAAGACAGCTACTCAGCTTACATGCATAACCATTACATCCATATATCATAAACATTGATGAAACACAGTTCATTGCATCATACATATCATGCAACATAACTTTGTGTTTTATCAAACATTTTACCCTTTTTCAGGATAAGATTAAAAGGCTATCATCAAAAATTTTCCTGATACAGTATGGATACACCCCAGACACGGAGGTCATTCTATTACTCATTCACAATTTCAAGTCAAAATACAGTACAAATACACCCCAGACACGGTGGTCATTCTACTACTCATTCAGACTTCAGCAATCCGATACAGACTAGATACGCTCCAGACACGGAGGCCATTCTATCTCTCATTCAGATTCAACTATCAACTTCAAGTTCGGATACGCTCCAAACACGGATGCCATTCTGGCCTTTACATCAGCAGTTTGATTCTCCCCAGTGCAGTCGCCACGGAAGTCATTCTGTCACTTATTCAGATCCCACTTACAGTTCCAGATACACTCCAGACACGTAAGTCATTCTGCTACTCATATAGATTTCAACTTCAGTTACAGTCCAGATACGCTCCAGACACGGTTGCCATTCTGCCACTCATTCATAACTTATCCCCAGCACACAGTTGCCCCATATACAACGTTTCTCTGTTACCCATTCAGAATACAGATACACTCCCGACACGGCAGTCATTCTTATATTTATTCAAAGTTCAAATACAGTTACAACTCAGATACGCTCCAGACACGGACGCCATTCTTTTTCTCATACAGACTCAGTCTCCAGATACAGTTCAAATGCATTCCAGACACGGATACCATTTTAATGCTCATTTTTCTGACCTGCCACATTGCAATTCAACAAACATTTTTGGATGACATCTTTAAGCCCATCTCCAGCAAGATTCTACCATCTCCAAATGGCATCTTTAAGCCCATTCCCTCATCTATGTTTTGACGAGTGCAAATTTACGGGCACTCTAGTGTCCAATCCTCTTTTACCTTCGAGTCGCGAAAGGCAAACTTGCCAATCTAACTCTTCAGGTTCAAGAAGATTGAACAGGGGCAACTGCTGTACCCCAAAATTTTCCCTCTCATTTCATCAACATTTCTCATCACAAGACTCTTGGAATTCAAGATCAAGCTAGGGTTTGCTCTGCTCAAGACACCTCCTTGCACTGTTGACCTAAATTAGGGTTTGAGTTTGCACAGTGATGTTTTGACCTAAAATGCCCAAAGTGACTTCCATATTTCATGTTGGACTCACAAGTTTGTCCATACCAAGTGTTGTACCCCAAAATTTGCCCTCCTCTTTTTCCATAAATCATAGCTTCGGGCATTTCTTGATTTTCCAGACTGGCTCAAGAATCGGTCAAACAGACTTTTCTCGTCAGTCAGACAAAATTTAGGGTTTTCATTGATTTTAAGACAGTTCAAACAGATTGCTTAGGGTTTGGTTGAATTGGCTCAAAGTTTGATCAGGCAGGCGTTTCTCCAGTGTTAAGTCAAAAATCAGGGTTTTGCGCGTATATTTCTCAGAAAGAGTTAGTTCTATCAATGCTATTCAGATTACTCTAAGATAAGGACTGAGGCTGCTGATTGTTAATTTGCAGTTGTTTGGATTAAATCAGTGAAAAGAAGACATGTGGATGTTTGTTTGATTTGACTGTGCATTGTTATGTTTAATTCGGAACGCCGGGCGTTTATTAATTATTTCTTTTTTCTAAAGTCAGAATAATTGGATTTATTTCCAATTGTTTTAATTTAGGAAATTCAAATAATTAAGTTAAACAATTGAAAGGAAATAAAAAGAATTAATTGGTCAAAAGGAATTTGTATTCATCTTTAATTATTTGTTACAATTGTTATTTAAATACAGTATTTATTTACAAAGTATTTATAATAATAACGGTTACAATAATTAAAATTGAAATAAACTATGTCCTAAATTTCCTAATCTTCATTCCAATGCTCCCTTGTTGCTCATTTATTTTTCATCTGCAAAACAAGAAACAAAAGAAAGGTCAAAGCAGATAAAATAATTAAAAGCAGACAGATAAACATTGGGTTCATCATTAAAAGCAAATGGCCGGAATCAGTTTTGCCCTCTCTGCAAATCACGAGATTTCTCCCGGTTCACAAAGAGGGATGAAATGCTTGCAATGAAACATGAAATGCACAAAGTTGTAATAATGCACAAATTCAAATTTTCAAGCATACTGAGTAAATCCAAAATTTGTCAACCAAGTTTCCAAACAACATAAAGGCAAACTGAATTGCAATCTCAAACTAAGCCAAAAGCTGTTAAAAATTGTCCAAGGATATCAAAATATCAACAACTCCAAAAGCTGTCAAGAGAAAGTACATAAAGTATGCAAGAAACATGGAAATATGCAGTGGAAAAGGGACAAGTGCAAGCAACATTCAGAATGCATCATCTTCCTAGGCCATTTGTTTTTTCAGAAAAGACAAAAATTAAGCAATAAAAGTGCTTTTCTTTAATCTGGAGAGAGAGAGAGGAAAGCAGCTTACGGTACAGCAGGCTAGAGGCTAAGCAAAAGATATAAAAAACATATCAGAATACATAGAGAAAAAAAAAGGCAGAACATATGCAGCAGGATATCACAAAGAGTGAAAACCTCAAGCCTTGCAAATCTGTCCAAGGATTGACCAAGAACAAATATACAAAAGATATTACAGTCCCTGCCTTTTTTCAAGGACCATAAGGCAAAGACCCTGAAAAGAGATTCAAAGGGCCTCAACCTACCAACCTGCATCATATATCTCAGAAGACACACAAAGCAAAAAACCTTAAGCATTCAAACATACACGCCCAAAGCCTCCAAACCTGAAACACAAGCCTAAATCCTACATAGTTCACAGAAGCCAAATCCTTAAACCTCTAAGCCTAAACAAACATGAAGCAAGAAACTACAAGCCTTCAATCTGCATAGGCCTTTCATCCAAACAAATATACAAACCAGAGAAAACAACCTGTCAAACCAGAATATCAAGCAACCAAACCTCAAAAACCTGCAGTCCAAGCCTTAACCAATTGATAAACCTAAAACCTGCTCAAGCCTCAAGCTTAACAGCCAAAACTATGTATAAGCCAAAAAGCCTTACCTGCCTGAACTGTCATCAAGCCTAAAAGCCTCGTGCCTATCTAAGCCAGTAAAGCTCCCAAACACCAAAAACCTGAACTGTCAAGCCATGAACCAGAAGCCTTAACTATCAAAAAACACTTCAAACAACCTGTCAAGCTTAAAGCCTACTGTAACATAAGCCAAATCCCAGACCAGCATCAAGCCTCAAGGCCCTCACGCCCATAACCTGTTTTCTAAGCATTTCAAGGCAAATCAAGCCCTCAGAACTTTGTTCATCACTGGGCAAAGAAAAAAATCATCCAAAGCATCTCAGCAAGTTCATAGTAGAAGAGAAAAAGAAGCATATCAACATACAAAGCCCTCAGAACTCAAAGAGTTCATCATTGGGTAACCAACAAAAGCAAAAATCATCATCTCAGAATCAACAAAGGCAACATACAGAAGCATACATAAGCGAAGTAAGCAATCAAAGGCAACAGAAATAGGCAACCAGAAGAGGAAAGAAGTGATAAATCAAAGGGTTTTTCAGAGTATTCATCATGAAACCCTAGAAGGCAAAGCAAGAGTGCAGAGTACCAGGTGTTCCAGCAAGCTAGTTTCATCATCACCATCCCCTCGCCGCCAAGCCACCAGAAGCGCCTCCAAGACCACTGTCCTCCTCCAACGAAGGTAGTATCTCTAATCTTTCTCTTTCATACCCCTCCAACAAGAATAACAACAACACTGAATCAGAATCAATAAACGAAAAACTAAACATGCAAAAGGGAACTAACGAAAACCTTAAGACACAAACGAGAAATCGTACCTTCTTTCTTACCGCCGTTTGAGTGAGCGTGAGGAGGAGGATAAATGGTGGCGTTGGTGGCCTTGGGCAAAGGACATGACTCAGAAGCTGGCGTGAGAAGACGAAGACGGAGGAAGAAGTGAACGGCGCCTCTCTATATCGCAACCCTAGAATTCCCAAATGAAACAAGCCTTAGAAAACCCTAAACGAAAATGTTATCAAAACGTGTGGGCCTTGCCCGTTCAGGATGCCTAAGCCCATTACATTCGCGCACCTCCCTTTTTGCTATTTCTTAGTTAGTTCTGATTGAGCCCAAAAATCCCTTTAGCCCATTTGTTTTAAAACTTATATCCTTTTTTTTTCTTATCATATCTTTTTTTTATAAACTAACACATTATTAATTTTATTTTTACATCAAATTTTTATTAATAATACTTTTTTTTATATATAACATAATTATAATCTTGTATAAAATATTAACTAAAATACATGAACATAATAATTTTCCCAAATTTAAAACATTTTCTTTTAATTAAAATTTTCGTACATAAAAATATTAATTAAAATACATTAATTTTAATACATAAGAAAAAATAGAACTTAAAACTTCTTTCTTTTAATTAAGATTCTTGTATTAAAATACATTAATTTGTAAATACATAAGAAATACTTTTCTTTAATATAAGACATTAATATATAGAATTTGAACATTTTCTTTTCTTAAAATATTTTATTTGTACATACTTAACCAATAATACAAAATAAACAAACAATACTTAATAATACATTAAAATTCACATTTTTCGCACTTGTAAATAATCATACACTTACACAAATACATTTACAATACACATTTTATCTTTCTTATACATTGATACATTTGCTTGTCCCATTTTACATTGCTATTGCTTTACATTTGAGATGGAGATTGATTCGATTTGGTTGTAATTATTTGGATACTATCCTCCTATAAGTCTCATCCCCCATTTGTAAATAATTATAGCCCCATCCCCGGATACTCATTTGTAATAGTTTAGGACTTTAAATTCCCGCAATTTATCGCTTTTGAATTATACCATGGTTAGACCTAGGGTTGTATGTAAATAAAACCCAACGCTAGATAACCTAATACAAGACAAATACATGAAATCAATACACAATCACACTTGCACCCCTAGGGTAATCCCGCTTGTTGCCTTCCAAAATGGGTCATGCTTGCACGTTGAGTTTCCTTGGCAAAACAAAAACAATTCAAATGATCATAAGTCCCTCGATGACGCTTTCGAAAGTTGCCTAAACGAAATGATCATAGTCCCTTCAAGCAAAATTGCCAAAGACACTTGGCACCATTGCATTCATGGTCCATACGATGACCCGCGCTTGTCCCGTTAAAACATCCAAAACACAAGATTATCCACCAAATACAATGGTGGAACAAAATTGTTAAAAGGGTTAAAACATGAGAAAAAACTTTGAGTACAATTAGGGGTAGACAAACTCTTAGTTACTTGATCAACTTGCAAAAACACTTGCCTACTTTTCAAAACCCACTTCACAAACACTTTCAAAACAAACTTTCAAAAAACATTTGAAACATCTTTTCGAAAAGATACACACCTTCGTATATACTCAAACACGAGTCATTACAATGGTTGCCGAAACAAAGGCGTCTATTTCAAAACATTTTCAAAACACACACACACACACACCATTTCAAGCAATCAAAAATCAAGGCAAGTGATCTAAAACCAAGTAACTAAGAGCCCATGGTCAACCATGGATGAAAAGGGTGCTAATACCTTCCCTTTTCATAACCTACCCCCCGAACCCACGAAACGTCTCAAAAGGTTTTTCCTGTGCTTTTTAACCTTTCCTTTAGGATAAAATAAAAAGTCGGTGGCGACTCTTGCTAAACCGAACAAGTGCGAATACAAACGCAAAACCTCAAGTCAGTTCTCCCACCATATCACAGAACTGGCGACTCTTCTTGGGAATTACTTAAAAGTGGGGTTACCTTAGGGTTTTAGATCACCCTCTTGCATGATTAATTGTTTGCTTTGATTGCTTTACCTTTGTGGTTCTCTTGTTTGGGCTTGAAATCCTACACCCGGATTTGGGAAACATTCATAGATAGCAATACATTGTGGAAACTGTGCGGGGTATACCGACACGGTTGAAGCAATAGCTATATTAGTGCGACATATTTGTGAGTACCGGTAACCCTTGAGTTCAATCAAGGAGAGTACGGGGCCGCTGAGTGATGTCACTAAGCACTAATGACCTAGAACCTTACTTGACCATCTTGGCCTTTTATTAGGGGTAGTGAGATGACCGGCTTTGGTGCAGTCCGAAGTTGGTAGATACTCGATACTACACTCATTGAGGGTTTTCTTCTTGGAATATTTTGGTCGCTAGTTAAGTGGCTAAACCAAAACAATGAACATGGAAGACAATCCAATGATATTGAGCTCCTTAGAACCCGGTTACTATTTATAGGACAGGTTTTTAAGCCAACTACACTCAAGAGGGTACTTACCTATGAAACCCCATGCAAGCCTAAAACTAAGGTTTTGTGTGATTTGCTTGTACATGTGTTTTTGCATACATCATAAAACATCATAAAGCATCATATGCATCCGCTAACCATTTCAAGGGTTTGGATCTTCACCTTTGTTCTTGTTTTGTAGGTCATGGAAATTCCTCGCAGGAAAACTATCCAAGTCAACCTTGTGAGGATCCCTCCTCAACTCAAGGAGCTCACATCCAGAATTCCCGAAAGCTCTCCCTTCAGTGAAAGACATGGTAGACTGCTCAGCTTAGTTAGCACCAGCATTGAAGAAGACATGATGAAGGTTTTGTTCCAGTTCTTTGACCCCCTTCACCACTGTTTCACTTTCCCCGACTACCAATTGGTGCCCACTTTGGAGGAATTTTCTCAACTCCTGAGAATTCCTATTCTTAATCAACTACCTTTCAACGGTACAGAAAAGGAACCAAAGCCTGAAGATGTTGTTCAAGCACTACACTTGAAACCATCTGACATCAAGGGGCATTGGGAAACTAGAAGCGGTGTCAAAGGCTTCTTGGCAAAATTCTTGTTTGAGAAAGCACAAGAGTGTTGGAACTCCTTAGATTTACAAGCCTTTGAAGAAATTGTGGCACTCCTCATTTATGGGTTAGTCTTGTTCCCAAACCCTGACCAGCTTATAGATGTCAACGCCGTCAAGATCTTCTTATCCAGGAATCCCATACCAACATTGCTTGGGGACATCCTCCACTCATTTTACACACGAACAATGAGAAAGAGGGGTGTTCTCATGTGCTGTACTCCTCTCCTTGCAAGGTGGTTTATTTCGCACCTTCCGCAATCTGTTTTGAAGAACAACCAAGGCCTAAGGTGGTCACAATGGTTGATGACCCTCACTCACTCTGATGTACATTGGTGTTCTCGGTCCAGAGAAAGTGTCATCATCGTCGATCGTTGTGGAGAGTTCCCTAATGTTGCATTGCTTGGTATTAGGGGAGGCATTACCTACAACCCTTGTCTGGCTTTGAGACAGTTTGGATATGCACGGAGGGACGACCCTCATGACATGCTGATTCCTGACATAGTTTTTGACTTCGACAACGATGCGCAAGGACTTCGTCAAAGGTTCATCAGAGCTTGGAGGATGCCTAACAAGGTAGACAGCAAGACACTGGGGCACAAGAATTCCATCCCTCTTGAGCCTTATCTCAAGTGGGTTCGGACCCGAGCCCAGAGTCTAATGATGCCTTACCCTCATGTTCTCCCTATGATTAAAGAACCCGTTAAGGAAGGAGAGGTTCCCTACACCATCTTATATCCTGACATGCCAACGACGTGGGAGGAGATGCAGAAGAGTTGGATCCAACTCAGGGAAGAAAGGGATACTTTTGAAGCCAGCTTCTACGCCAGTGAGAAGAAGGTTTTGGAGCTTACCCGCCAACTCCATGAGGAAGAGACCCTCAACACCTACATCGCGCCAAAGAGGATGCGCAACATCTTTTTACCATGAGAAGTTTTTTGTAATATTTGGCCCATGGGGCATTTATGTACTAACAAAATTTCTTCTTATTAATATGACGTGTGTTCTTTTTGTCTGCAACAATTGTGAATTTCTAAATCCTTGAATGCATTGCATAAATAAACATATCATTCATCATGTGCATAAGCAGGTCTCCACACCAGGTTTCCTTATCTTTCTGCTGTTTATTTCAGTAAGATGGATCTCGAACAGACGGTCAAAGATCTACAGTCTCAGAACTCACAGTTTCAACATCTCCTGATGACCTTGGCAAAGGGTCAGGAGGATCTAAAAGCCCTGCTCGGGAACAAAGAGCAAGTGAAAAAGAAGAAGAAGAGAGTCGGGGTGGCTACCCTGGGAAGAAGGTTTGAGGGTGAAGCCAGAAGGGTTCTTGAATTTCCCCCTACATCTGAAGAAGGAACCAGTAAAGGAAAAGGGGCTGCAGTACCTTCCGAATCCGAAGTTGAAGAGGAAGAGGCTAAAGAAGACGAAGACTACTCAGAACAACAATACCCGCCGACCGATGACAAGTACAAGAGTTTGGAGGACAGGTTAGCAGCTATGGAGCTGCAGAGAGTTCCAGGCTTAGACTTCGAAGATTTGGGATTAATTGCTGGAATTGTGATCCCCCCGAAGTTTAAAGTGCCAGTTTTTGCAAGATATGATGGGTTGTCTTGCCCGAAGATGCATCTAAGGTCGTATGTCCGAAGAATCCAACCTCACACATCTGACAGAAACCTTTAGGTACATTTCTTTCAGGATAGCCTGTCTGGCACACAGCTGGATTGGTTCTACAATCTCGAGAGATCAGAGGTACATAGTTGGGAGGATCTGGCAACTACTTTTTATCGCCAATATCAGTATAACTCTGACCTGGCACCAACCCGTAATCATCTACAGAGTATGGGGATGGCCTCAGGTGAAGGATTCAAGGAATATGCCCAAAAGTGGCGCGATCTAGCCGGAAGAGTGCAGCCACCTCTTTCTGATAGAGAGCTTGTTGATATGTTCCTGGGGACCCTGTCTGGTCCATTCTTTAATCCTCTGATCGGTAGCTCTTCCGTAGGGTTTACCGAATTAATTCTAACTGGCGAGCGGGTAGAAGCCGGTATCAAGAATGGGAAGATTCAGAAGGATGCCTCTGCATCTACAACTGTTAAGAAATCATTTCCGGTGAAGAAGGAAACGGTTGTTGTGTATTCTCAGAGAGGAGCAGGAAGAAATGAGCGCCGACCGACTGTGGGGGCCGTGATGATCCAGAATCCATCAAACGATCAGCCTCGCAATAATCAGTCCAGACCTAAACAGCAATGAGGAGAACGGACATCACGGCAGTTTACCCGCATCAATATGACACCTGCGCAGGTTCTTCCACATCTGTTGAATTTGAATCTCACCAAGATTAGGGAAGCACCGAAGACTGTGAATACTGCTTCACCGCACTATCATCCCAATGCTAAATGCGCCTACCATTCCGATAGCGTCGGACATGACACAAATGATTATTGGGCGCTAAAAAATAAAATCCAAGACTTGATAGATGCAAAAGAGGTGGAGTTCGATGCTCCAGAGAAGCCAAACGTAATATCTGCTCCGATGCCGAAACATGGTCGAAATGTCCATGCTATTGAGGAAGATTTGTATGTTTATGATGTCAGTGACCTGAGGACTCCGCTGTTAACCATCAAGTTAAACCTACTAAGAGCCAGGATTTTCCCGGGATGCAAAGAAGACTGCTACTGTTGTTACTCTCTGACATTTGACTGCCCATCACCATTTATGTTTGAAAAAGTTCATGCTATTCCAACCCCTACTGAAGATGTTTCAATTATCACCATTTCCGCCAATCTTTCCAAGGTCGTCAGAAAGCCTGTTAATATTACATCAGCTACAAAGATTGTTCCCTTGAAAATAACTATGCCCAGGCTTGTCCCCTACAGTTCTGACAAGTCAATACCATGGAATTACGGTGGAGAAATCTACTACCATGGTGTTAAACAAGTTGAGATAACCGAAGAAAGCTCTGATGAAGAAGAGGCCAACATTGGAAACATTGCTGGTACAAGCAAGATCACCCGAAGTGGGAGAATATTTTCTCTAGAGATCGCCCCCCCAAAGGCAATCTTTGGACCCTCAGCTGTTGTCAAAGTTAATCCCGCACCAATAAGACTTTCCGCCGAAACTCCGTTGATTGAAGAAACAGTTATTCCCGTTGTTGTCCCTCCTACTTCTGCTGATAAAGGTAAAGGGACCCAAGATGAGCTCGTCAGGACGAGGGCTCAACCTTTGGTCATTCCGGAGACCTCTAAGAAAGAGATGGAGGAGATCCTGAAGATAATTAAAAAGAGTGATTATGATGTGGTAGAGCAACTGGGGCAAACCCCCTCGAAGATCTCCATGTTAGCATTACTGCTTTGTTCTGAGGCGCACGCCAAAGCATTGATCAAATTCCTGAAGACAACCCATGTCCCCCAGGAAACCTCTGTAGACCAATTCCAAGATTGCGTGGCCAGCCTTACAGTAGACAACGGTTTAGGTTTCTCTGATGCTGACCTGACCTCGAAAGGAAGAAAACACAACGACGTATTACATGTGTCGGTAGAATGCCAAGGAACTACTCTGGCCCCTGTTCTGGTCGACACTGGTTCTTCTCTGAACGTGCTGCCCAAGAAGGCTCTCGACCGTTTAGATTGTGAAGGCTTGGAGTTAAGGACAAGTAATATCATTGTAAGGGCATTTGACGGGTCAAAGAGAATGGTACACGGGGAGGTAGACATTCCCATTAAGGTCGCCACATAAGTGTTCCCCTCAACTTTCTATGTGATGGACATTCGTCCGTCATACTCTTGCTTACTGGGAAGGCCATGGATACATAATGCTGGGGCGGTTACCTCCTCCTTACATCAAATGTTGAAGTACCCTGTCAAAGGAAAGATCATAACCGTGCACGGTGAAGAGGAATATATGATCAGCCATTTGAACTCCTTTCGGTATGTAGAGGTGGAAGGAGAATTCATTGAGACACCATTTCAGCACTTCGAGGAAGTCTCTCATGAAGTGGCAGTAGCAAAAGTGGTAGCTGAGGTACCAAAGCAGATGGCCAGGATGGCATCTCTAAAAGACGCGAAAGCTGCAATGAAAGAAGGGAAGAGCTCAACATGGGGTCAGTTGCCTGATATTCCTCACAAAACAGACAAGTTTGGATTAGGTTTCACTGCTGCAGGACAGAAATCTATGCGCCGTTCAAAAGTTGAAAGAACACCCATCAAGATCTCTCCTTATGGAATCAATGCTCTGGAAGGTGAAGACGAAGAGGCCAATATTGAAGATTGGATCTACCCAACCATCGAAGGAGGACTATGCAATTGGGAGGCAAAAGACTTTGTCCCCATTACTTTTATTAATCAGTAATTATCTGTCAAACATTTCCTGTTGGTTTGTAATATTTACTTTTGAACAATCCGTACACTACTTTTTCACCTCATGCCTTGCCCGGGGCATTTAGGTCCATTTGTAAGGGTTTTGATTATCTTCATATCCATATGCCATGTTTAATGATTCATCGAACGTTTTTCATTGATAAACTGTTGTGTTCATTTTCTTTCCTTTTTGCATTTTGTTTATTTAAGGATGGCTATCCCTTACACACACCCACACTCACAAATGCAGGTACCCTTCCACTCTGGATTCTATGGGTGACTATTCTGCTATGTCCTTCAATAACTCTGAAGATCTGGTCAATCAGGCTGAGTATGAAGATGACGAAGATTGTGAAGTACCGGGAGAGCTATCCAGACTTCTACAACAAGAAGAAAGGGCCATCTTGCCTAACGAAGAGTTGTTGGAAACTGTCAACTTAGGAACAGAGGAAGACCGGAAGGAAGTACAAGTGGGTGCCAATCTGGAGCCAAGTGTCAAGGAACGCTTGATACAGCTGTTGAATAAGTATGTTGAAATCTTTGCCTGGTCTTATGAAGACATGCCGGGTTTAGACACAGACATCGTGGTTCACCGTCTCCCTACAAGAGAAGATTGTCCACTGATCAAACAAAAAGTCCGCCGAATGAGGCCCGACATGTCTGAGAAGATCAAAGCAGAAGTGATGAAGCAATTCAATGTTGGCTTTCTGGCTGTTACATCCTATCCACAATGGGTTGCTAACATCGTGCCAGTACCTAAAAAAGACGGCAAGGTCAGAATGTGTGTGGACTACCGGGATTTGAATAGGGCTAGCCCTAAAGATGATTTTCCGCTACCCCATATCGACATTTTAATTGACAACACAGCTCAGCACAAGGTGTTTTCCTTCATGTATGGCTTCTCGGGCTATAACCAAATTAAAATGGCCCCCGAGGACATGGAGAAAACAACCTTTGTTACATAATGGGGTACCTTCTGCTACAAGGTGATGCCGTTCGGATTGAAGAACGCAGGGGCAACTTACCAACGCGCCATGGTAGCTTTATTTCATGATATGATACATCATGAGATCGAAGTTTACGTAGACGATATGATAGCTCGGTCACAAACAGAGGAGGAACACCTTGAACGTCTAGAAAAGTTGTTTGCCAGGTTGAAAGAATACAAACTCAGGCTGAATCCAAGTAAATGCACTTTTGGGGTTAGGTCTGGTAAACTTCTAGGGTTTATTGTCAGCAACAAAGGCATTGAGGCCGATCCAGCAAAAGTGAAAGCAATACAAGAGATGCCTGCTCCCCGTACTGAAAAGGAGGTTAGAGGATTCTTGGGGCGCTTGAACTATATTGCCAGATTCATCTCTCATCTGACTTCTACCTGTGAGCCAATCTTCAAACTATTAAAGAAAGATCGGGTAGTCGAATGGAACGACGATTGCCAAGCTGCTTTTGGTAAGATCAAGGAGTATTTGCTAGAACCTCCTATTCTGATGCCACCCGTCGAGGGAAGACCATTGATCATGTATCTGACCGTCTTGGATAACTCAATGGGGTGTGTTTTGGGCCAGCATGACGAGTCTGGTCGAAAAGAGCATGCTATTTATTACCTTAGCAAAAAGTTTACCGACTGTGAGACTCGCTACTCACTGCTCGAGAAAACTTGTTGCGCTTTGGTATGGGCTGCTCGCCGACTAAGACAGTATATGTTGACTCATACCACTCTGTTGATTTCCAAAATGGATCCTATCAAGTATATCTTCGAAAATCCTGCTTTATCTGGAAGAATAGCTAGATGGAAAATGATCCTAACTGAGTATGACATCCAGTACACCACCCAAAAAGCTATAAAAGGGAGTGTACTAGCTGACCATCTGGCTCATGAAGCTATCGAAGATTACCAATCCATGAGATTTGACTTCCCAGATGAGGACATCATGAATTTGGACAACATTGAAGGTAACGGACCGTATGACGGACCTGAAAAGGGATCCCGATGGACCCTGTACTTTGATGGTGCTTCAAATGCGCTTGGAAACGGTATCATTGTGGTACTCATTTCCCCGGAAGGTTGCCACACACCTTTCACGGCCCGACTTTGCTTCAACTGTACCAACAACATGGCTGAATATGAAGCTTGCATTTTTGGTCTCAAGGCTGCCCTAGACTTGGGGATCAAATCTTTGATCGTATTTGGGGACTCGGCTTTGGTTATCAGTCAAATCAAAGGGGAATGGGATACCAAACATCCTAATCTCATCCCATACAAAGAACATGTCTTGACATTGTTGCCTCATTTCGAGCAAATCACCTTCGAGCATTTCCCGCGAGAAGAGAATCAGCTAGCAGATGCTCTGGCTACAATGTCTTCCATGTTTAAACTCAATTGGGATAACGAGGCTCCCCAAATCACTATCGATCAAATGGATGAACCTGCGCATTGTCACGAGATTAATACCGAAGAAGCAGTGGAACAACCCTGGTTTCATGAAATCAAAAGGTATCTCCAGACTAGGGAATATCCCGAAGGAGCTTCAGTAAATGACAAGAAGTTCCTAAGGAAGTTTGCTGCCAAGTTCTTCCTGAGCAATGGCATCCTCTATAAACGCAGCCATGATTGTGTTTTACTCCGATGTGTGGACAAAGCTGAGGCAGAGTTGATCATGACTGAGATACACAGCGGTACGTTCGGCACCCATTTGAGCGGACACACGATGGCTAAGAAGATTCTAAGGGCAGGCTATTACTGGTCTACCAAGGAAGTTGATTGCCATCAACACTCCCGTACCAGCCATAAATGCCAAATCTACGCCGATAAGGTGCACATTCCTCCGGTTCCTCTCAACGTGATGACGGCTCCGTGGCCATTCGCAATGTGGGGCATTGACATGATTGGAGAGATCAAGCCCACTGCATCCAATGGACATCGCTTCATCCTGGTCGCCATTGACTATTTCACCAAATGGGTCGAAGCAGCTTCCTTCGCCTCTGTTACAAAAAATGTGGTTTCCCGCTTCATCAAGCAAAACCTCATATGCCGGTACGGTGTTCCCGACAGGATCATCACAGACAACGGAACCAATCTGAATAATACTATGATCACCGCTCTATGCGAACAGTTCAAGATTTATCATCACAATTCATCTCCCTATCGGCCGAAGATGAACGGTGCTGTTGAAGCTGCGAACAAAAACATTAAGAAGATCATTCAGAAAATGACAGTCACTTACAAGGACTGGCATGAGATGCTACCGTTTTCTCTGCACGGATACCGTACCACAGCACGTACTTCAACCGGGGCAACCCCATTCTCTTTGGTATACGGCATGGAAGCTGTCCTGCCCATGGAAGTTCAGATTCCTTCCTTAAGGATTATGAAAGATGCAGGTTTGAATGAAGATGATTGGATTCAGACACGACTTGATCAACTCAATTTGATTGACGAGAAGCGACTCACTGCTGTTTGTCATGGTCAGACGTACCAAAAACGGATGATCAAGGCTTTCAACAAGAAAGTCAGGCGTCAGGTATATCAAGTCGGAGATCTCGTGATCAAGCGGATTATCTTACCACAAAGTGACCCCAGGGGCAAATGGACTCCTACTTACGAAGGACCATTTGTGATCAAGAGCATATTTTCTGGTGGTGCAATGATTCTGACCACCATGGACGGTGATGATTTGCCACACCCCGTGAACGCAGACATAGTCAAAAGATACTACGCATGAAATAACCCGACAAGTCGAAAACCCGAAAGGGCGGCTTGGGCAAAAATGGGCATCCCGGTGAACCGAAAACCCGAAAGGGCGGTTCAGGCAAAAATTAGGGATAAAAAAAATCTGTACACCCGGCAAGTCGAAAACCCGAAAGGGCGGCTTGGGCAAAAAGGGGTTTCCCGTTGGATCGAAAACCCGAAAGGGCGATTCAGGAAAAAGTTAGGGAATTAAAGCGTATGACTATGTCTCGTCGAATTACTTTAAGGACAATCTCCTCATCAACAAACTCCAAGCTTCTGATCAATCCAGTCACCGGAAGGCGAAGCATTGAATGGACAGATATTCAGAGTTGTGAAGGCTATAGCAGAATGGAATCCCATGGAGTTATTTCACATAGCCATCTTTCTCTTGTATAAAACTTTCAATTTTTACGGCAACATCCTCTTAAGAGGATGCCTGTCTCCTTTGTACAAAGATGCTCATAGAAAGTTAATACAAATACTTTTCCAAATACAAAAATTTGTTTTGTCTTCCTTTTTCTCTCTCACACTTATGTTTACTTGAGAAACGTCCAATGTTTTGTTAAGTAGGCATATGCATTTGAACATAGTCGTTTCCTTACAAATCAGGAAAAGATGATTACTGATAGGTTGAAGGTACAGATAGATATCTCGATGCCCTTTCAGAAGGATTCCCCAAACAGAGTTAAACTCCAGGATCCTCAGCAGAACAAGAGCTTTCTCAAAGCTGATCTCCCCAGCCAGAGAGCCTTCCAGAACTTAGTCCCCCCCAGAGATAAGTTTCAGCACCCCCAGTGGAGCCCTAAAATCTGAAAATCCTATCCCCAGCGGAGCTAAAACTTCCAACTATCAATCCCCATTGGAACCAGACCAGTTAACATTCTCCCCATAGAGATACTTCCCACCAGACTGAAGATTCCCAGTCATACTTCTCCAGCATAAGTCTACCAGGTTCTGAACTCCTCAGCAGAGATCATCAGAATTCTCTCACCCCGCAAGTCCTCAAGGAGCTCCGAGCCCCAGCAGTGGTCCTGAGATCCCTCAACCAGTGAAGATCTTGTTCCCCAAGCAGTTAGCAGACAACAAGGATTTCTCATCCTCAATAACCCCAGAGTTCTTCTATCCCTAACTTTGGTTATGGGTTTATTTCCCCAACATTTGTCCAGGATTTATTCTCCAGAAAAAAATTACATTTCAGATTGATCGGTCATTCAAAAACTCCTTCATCATCTGTTGGAAGCTACAGTCGTCAAAGATCAAATTCTCACAAGATTCAAGTTACAAAGCCCGGATATGACCGGATAGTATCTTAATCCCTACAGCATATTGTGAAGCCCGGAGTACGACCGGATAACAATGCCATACAACCATCAAGCCTGGATTACGACCAGATAGTGATGTCCTCTCAGAATAAGCTATGAAGTCCGGATTCGACCGGATAATAGTTTAATCCCTAACCAAGCTATTGTGAAGCCTGGATTGCGACCAGTTGACAATACAAATTTCTGTGAAGCCTGGACTACGACCAGATAGCAGTCAAGAATACTACGAAGCCTGGAGTCGACCAAATAGTGGTATATCTTTAACACAAGCCGTGAAGCCCGGATTTGACCGGATAGCAGTTTGCAAGCTATTGTGAAGCCTGGATTACGACCAGATGACAATACAAATTTCTGTGAAGCCTGGATTACAACCAGACAACAGTCAAGAATACTACGAAGCCTGGAGTCGACCAGATAGTGGTATATCTTTAACACAAGCCGTGAAGCCCAGATTTGACCGGATAGCAGCTTAGAAAGCTATTGTGAAGCCTGGATTACGACCAGATGACAATACAAGCTTCTGTGAAAGCCTGGAGATCGACCAGATAACAGTTAAGCATTAGCAGAATGAAGACCCATTCTCAGTTCCTCACAGAATATTCGAATATTCTCCAGTGAAGATCTCCTCAAGACAGGAATCCCCAGTAGATTGGCATACAATCCAAACTCATGATCCCCCAACAGTGGTCCCAGGACTTCTCATCTTCAACGATTAAAAGATTCTTGCCCTATCCAGCAGCAGTCAAGGAATTATTTTCCCCGGCAGCATTCAAGATTCTTTTATTCTCAGCCGTCCAAGATTCATCTATCCTCAGCAGGACAGCTCATCAGCATACATGCATATTCATTACATTCATATCATAAACATTGATATAACATACATTGCATCATGCATTTCATGCAACATGACTTTGTGTTTCAGCTAATATCTTACCCTTTTTCAGGATAAAGATTAGTAAGCTTTAGATCCAAGACTTCTGAAAACAGTTTACGGGTTCTCCAGTAACGGATGTTAACCTACCGCTTGTTCAGATTCTTCTCAACTTTTGAAAACAGTTTATGGACGCCTCCCAACATGGATGCTGATCTATCGCCTATTCAACTTCAACTCCTGAAAACAGTTTACGGATTCTCCAAACACGGATGTCAATCTATTGCTTGTTCAGACCCCCAGTTCAAAGACGTTCCAAAGCATGGATACCTCTCCGATACTCGTCCACTCACCAATAACATACAGTTCAATAGTTCCAGATGGCATCTATAAGCCCATTCCCGACAAGATTCTGTCTCGTTCCAGATGGCATCTTTAAGCCCATCACCAAATGGCATCTGTAAGCTCATTCCTTCTACCGTCACATCGCCGAGTGCAAATTTTTTGGGCACTCTAGTGTCCAATCTCCTTTTACCCTCGAGTCGCGAAAGGCAAACTTGCCAATCTAACTCTTCAGGTTCAAGAAGATTGAACAGGGGCAACTGTTGTACCCCAAAATTTGCCCTCCTCTTTTTCCACAAATCACAGCTTCGGGCTTTTCTTGATTTTCCAGACTGGCTCAAGAATCGGTCAAACAGACTTTTCTCGTCAGTCAGACAAAATTTAGGGTTTTCATTGATTTTAAGACAGTTCAAACAGATTGCTTAGGGTTTGGTTGAATTGGCTCAAAGTTTGATCAGGAAGGCATTTCTCCAGTGTTAAGTCAAAAATCAGGGTTTTGCGCGTATATTTCTCAGAAAGAGTTAGTTCTATCAATGCTGTTCAGATTACTCTAAGATAAGGACTGAGGCTGCTGATTGTTAATTTGCAGTTGTTTGGATTAAATCAGTGAAAAGAAGACATGTGGATGTTTGTTTGATTTGACTGTGCATTGTTATGTTTAATTCGGAACGCCGGACGTTTATTAATTATTTCTTTTTTCTAAAGTCAGAATAATTGGATTTATTTCCAATTGTTTTAATTTAGGAAATTCAAATAATTAAGTTAAACAATTGAAAGGAAATAAAAAGAATTAATTGGTCAAAAGGAATTTTTATTCATCTTTAATTATTTGTTACAATTGTTATTTAAATACAGTATTTATTTACAAAGTATTTATAATAATAACGGTTACAATAATTAAAATTGAAATAAACTATGTCCTAAATTTCCTAATCTTCATTCCAATGCTCCCTTGTTGCTCATTTATTTTTCATCTGCAAAACAAGAAACAAAAGAAAGGTCAAAGCAGATAAAATAATTAAAAGCAGACAGATCAAAATTGGGTTCATCATTAAAAGCAAATGGCCGGAATCAGTTTTGCCCTCTCTGCAAATCACGAGATTTCTCGCGGTTCACAAAGAGGGATGAAATGCTTGCAATGAAACTTGAAATGCACAAAGTTGTAATAATGCACAAATTCAAATTTTCAAGCATACTGAGTAAATCCAAAATTTGTCAACCAAGTTTCCAAACAGCATAAAGGCAAACTGAATTGCAATCTCAAACTAAGCCAAAAGCTGTCAAAAATTGTCCAAGGATATCAAAATATCAACAACTCCAAAGGCTGTCAAGAGAAAGTACATAAAGTATGCAAGAAACATGGAAATATGCAGTGGAAAAGGGACAAGTGCAAGCAACATTCAGAATGCATCATCTTCCTAGGCCATTTGTTTTTTCAGAAAAGACAAAAATTAAGCAATAAAAGTGCTTTTCTTTAATCTGGAGAGAGAAAGAGAGAGGAAAGCAGCTTACGGTACAGCAGGCTAGAGGCTAAGCAAAAGATATAAACATCATATCAGAATACATAGAGAAAAAAAAGGCGGAACATATGCAGCAGGATATCACAAAGAGTGAAAACCTCAAGCCTTGCAAATCTGTCCAAGGATTGACCAAGAACAAATATATAAAAGATATTACAGTCCCTGCCTTTTTTCAAGGACCATAAGGCAAAGACCCTGAAAAGAGATTCAAAGGGCCTCAACCTACCAACCTGCATCATATATCTCAAAAGACACACAAAGCAAAAAACCTTAAGCATTCAAACATACACGCCCAAAGCCTCCAAACCTGAAACACAAGCCTAAATCCTGCATAGTTCACAGAAGCCAAAGCCTTAAACCTCTAAGCCTAAACAAACATGAAGCAAGAAACTACAAGCCTTCAATCTGCATAGGCCTTTCATCCAAACAAATATACAAACCAGAGAAAACAACCTGTCAAACCAGAATATCAAGCAACCAAACCTCAAAAACCTGCAGTCCAAGCCTTAACCAATTGATAAACCTAAAACCTGCTCAAGCCTCAAGCTTAACAGCCAAAACTGTGTATAAGCCAAAAAGCCTTACCTGCCTGAACTGTCATCAAGCCTAAAAGCCTCGTGCCTATCTAAGCCAGTAAAGCTCCCAAACACCAAAAACCTGAACTGTCAAGCCATGAACCAGAAGCCTTAACTATCAAAAAACACTTCAAACAACCTGTCAAGCTTAAAGCCTACTGTAACATAAGCCAAAGCCCAGACCAGCATCAAGCCTCAAGGCCCTCACGCCCATAACCTGTTTTCTAAGCATTTCAAGGCAACTCAAGCCCTCATAACTTTGTTCATCACTGTGCAAAGAAAAAAATCATCCAAAGCATCTCAGCAAGTTCATAGTAGAAGAGAAAAAGAAGCATATCAACATACAAAGCCCTCAAAACTCAAAGAGTTCATCATTGGGTAACCAACAAAAGCAAAAATCATCATCTCAGAATCAACAAAGGGAACATACAGAAGCATACATAAGCGAAGTAAGCAATCAAAGGCAACAGAAATAGGCAACCAGAAGAGATAAATCAAAGGGTTTTTCAGAGTATTCATCATGAAACCCTAGAAGGCAAAGCAAGAGTGCAGAGTACTAGGTGTTCCATCAAGCTAGTTTCATCATCACCATCCCCTCGCCGCCAAGCCACCAGAAGCGCCTCCAAGACCACTGTCCTCCTCCAACGAAGGTAGTATCTCTAATCTTTCTCTTTCATACCCCTCCAACAAGAATAACAACAACACTGAATCAGAATCAATAAACGAAAAACTAAACATGCAAAAGGGAACTAACGAAAACCTTAAGACACAAACGAGAAATCGTACCTTCTTTCTTACCACCGTTTGAGTGAGCGTGAGGAGGAGGATAGATGGTGGCGTTGGTGGCCTTGGGCAAAGGACATGACTCAGAAGCTGGCGTGAGAAGACGAAGACGGAGGAAGAAGTGAACGGCGCCTCTCTGTATCACAACCCTAGAATTCCCAATTGAAACAAGCCTTAGAAAACCCTAAACGAAAATGTTATCAAAACGCGTGGGCCTTGCCCGTTCAGGATGCCTAAGCCCATTACATTCGCGCACCTCCCTTTTTGCTATTTCTCAGTTAGTTCTGATTGAGCCCAAAAATCCCTTTAGCCCATTTGTTTTAAAACTTATATCCTTTTTTTTTCTTATCATATCTTTTTTTTATAAACTAACACATTATTAATTTTATTTTTACATCAAATTTTTATTAATAATACTTTTTTTATATATATAACATAATTATAATCTTGTATAGAATATTAACTAAAAAACATGAACATAATAATTTTCCCAAATTTAAAACATTTTATTTTAATTAAAATTTTCGTACATAAAAATATTAATTAAAATACATTAATTTTAATACATAAGAAAAAATAGAACTTAAAACTTATTTCTTTTAATTAAGACTCTTGTATTAAAATACATTAATTTGTAAATACATAAGAAATACTTTTCTTTAATATAAGACATTAATATATAGAATTTGAACATTTTCTTTTCTTAAAATGTTTTATTTGTACATACTTAACCAATAATACACAATAAACAAACAATACTTAATAATACATTAAAATTCACATTTTTCGCACTTGTAAATAATCATACACTTACACAAATACATTTAGAATACACATTTTATCTTTCTTATACATTGATACATTTGCTTGTCCCATTTTACATTGCTATTGCTTTACATTTGAGATGGCGATTGATTCGATTTGGTTGTAATTATTTGGATACTATCCTCCTATAAGTCTCATCCCCCATTTGTAAATAATTGTACCCCCATCCCCGGATACTCATTTGTAATAGTTTAGGACTTTAAATTCCCGCAATTTATCGCTTTTGAATTATACCATGGTTAGACCTAGGGTTGTATGTAAATAAAACCCAACGCTAGATAACCTAATACAAGACAAATACATGAAATCAATACACAATCACACTTGCACCCCTAGGGTAATCCCGCTTGTTGCCTTCCAAAATGGGCCATGCTTGCACGTTGAGTTTCTTTGGCAAAACAAAAACAATTCAAATGATCATAAGTCCCTCGATGACGCTTTCGAAAGTTGCCTAAACGAAATGATCATAGTCCCTTCAAGCAAAATTGCCAAAGACACTTGGCACCATTGCATTCATGGTCCATACGATGACCCGCGCCTGTCCCGTTAAAACATCCTAAACACAAGATTGTCCACCAAATACAATGGTGGAACAAAATTGTTAAAAGGGTTAAAACATGAGAAAAACCTTTGAGTACAATTAGGGGTAGACAAACTCTTAGTTACTTGATCAACTTGCAAAAACACTTGCCTACTTTTCAAAACCCACTTCACAAACACTTTCAAAACAAACTTTCAAAAAACATTTGAAACATCTTTTCAAAAAGATACACACCTTCGTATATACTCAAACACGAGTCATTACAATGGTTGCCGAAACAAAGACGTCTATTTCAAAACATTTTCAAAACACACACACACACACCATTTCAAGCAATCAAAAATCAAGGCAAGTGATCTAAAAACCAAGTAACTAAGAGCCCATGGATAACCAAGGATGAAAAGGGTGCTAATACCTTCCCTTTTCATAACCTACCCCCCGAACCCATGAAACGTCTCAAAAGGTTTTTCCTGTGCTTTTTAACCTTTCCTTTAGGATAAAATAAAAAGTCGGTGGCGACTCTTGCTAAACCTAACAAGTGCGAATACAAACGCAAAACCTCAAGTCAGTTCTCCCACCGTATCACACCAAGTTTCAAGCCTTGAATCAAATTTTTGCCCAGTCAATTGGACAGTTGACCTAGAAATCAACTATATTGTGGAAAAAGTCAACTATGACCAATTGACAGTCAAACCTCATGAATTTTGATCCACATAAACATTATGAACTCATATGAACCATTTGATCAAGTTTGGATCACAATTCCACAAGAAATTTGATCAGATCACCAAAAGGGCAAAATGGTCATTTTTAGGGTTTTGACTGTACAAAGGCAATTTTTGAATGTTTTACCTAGCCAATGGAAAATCAGGATCAACCATGGACTCAAGGACTCAATGACATCATATTGACCCATTCAACAAGTTCAAAAGATCTCAAATGCATAGGATTGACAGATGAATTTTTCAGTCAACTGATCAAAATTTGATTGTAAACTGAAAAGTCAAACTTTGACTTTTTGGTCAAAATCAAGTGCCAAGGGTAATTTTTCATCAAAACATGTCAAATTATGAAACTTGTTCATCAAGAAACCCAAAATTGCAAATTAGAGTTTAAAATGAAGAAATTTCATAACTTGGAAATTTTCTAAGTTATGAAATTTTCTTAATTTTTCCTAACTTTGTCCCACATTTTCACCAAGATGCAAATGGATTCAAACAAAACTTATAACATGAAAGTTGTATTCCATCACAAAGTCTGAAACTTTGATTCACAAAGTTTTCTCAAAAGAATCTTGGATCTCAAGTTATGATTTTTGGAACAAGGGTACCTAAAACTTTTAACTTAGAGAAATTTTACCCTAATTTAGGCAGGATTTTGACCCATCTTCTTGGCCATTTTTCAGATAGTTCCACTTGGATTCTTAAGTTTCATTTCAAAGATGGATTATATTACATGTTGCAAGCTTTCCAAATTGTCCAAGAACTCCTCAAACACCTTTGTGGTTAGGGATAATTGATTGCTTGAAGTTGGCAAAAACCCACTTTGCAACCATGGCCAATACATGTTCATACCACTTGCCAAATATGACCAAGCTAGCTTAGTTCACAATTACAGGTCTCTAAACCAATTTGTACTCAATAATTAAATACAAATCCATTGGTCTAAGGTTTTATTTTGGACATTAGAGGATTATACACTAGATTAATCCAAAAATAGTAAAAGGTAACTTTGCCATTTTTGTCAAAATCTTGCTTTATGTCAAATAAAATCCTTGAGCCTTGAACAAGATCTTATGCTGCAAACCAAATCCAAAAACTTGGGGCCAAGCTTACACAATATGTGCAGAGTTAGAGCTAGCCTGTACAGGCCTGCTCTTTGTCACTTCTCATTTTGCTTCATAACCAAGCAACTTGTCAAAAACAAGAGAACACATATATCTGATAAAACCAACTCAAGCAAAGTTTTGAAACAAGTTTCCCATACCCTAGTAAGCCAAAAGCACGAGCCCTTGACCACTCAAACCTCCTCATACTCAAAATCTCCATTTTCTTGCAAAACAGGGCCAGTTCTGCATATTGCAAGCCACAATCAAATCCCCTCGTGCGTTTTGTCCAAATTCACTTCAAACACATTCCAAACCATATACCTAAGCTGTCCAGACCATTCACAAGTTGTTGTAGCCCCATTAACACACATTGCCATTTTTGTTTGGAAGCTTTGCAGGTTGAGTTCTGTAGCACGATTCAGGCCACTTCAAAACAAACTAAGCATTGGGAAAGGTTCAGTGGACATCAGGCAAGCTCAAAAGAACCTCAAGCACCATTGAAAGTTGCTACATTGTCCAGCTCGAACTCAACTGAAACAGGTATTTTATGAACTTCTATCTCTATTTAGGAATAGTTAGACTTAGGTTTGTGAATGAAAGATGTTGTATTCATAGCCCTGAAACCATACATGTGCTTAGTTTTCATTTATATTAATCGTGCTAGGAGAATTTCATCCATGAACTTTCTGAAAAAACTAGGTTAGAAATTAGGGCCAGAGAAATTCTCTCTGGTCTTTGAGAGTTAACTTAATTTTTTTATATGGTTAGATTCGTTGTTTGATGCTCTACAAGTTTCATGTTTTGAGTTTTGTCAAAAAAACACTGAATCAGGAGATACAGGTTTGAACTAAGCTAGGCGCGCATTTCTGTTGGACAGAGGAAGAAGATGAAGTAGTTGGGCTGGGCACTTCCTGCTTTTCACACCCCATTTTTCAGTTTCACACCCCCCTGGCCCATTTCTTGTATATTTATTATTTTTGTATTTTTATTTCATTTCTGACTTTATTATTTTATTTCCAAACATAAAAAATGCCAAAAAAATATTTTCAGAAATTTTTGTATTTATTTGGTATTTATTTTAATTATTTCTAACATTAATACATTAAATACTTTATATTTATTTTGTTTAAACTTAAAAATAATGTAAAAAATATTTTTATTTTCATTTATTATTTTTATTCACATTTGAAAATATTTTCTTGAAATATATACATTTTTGTAAATAATTTATTTTATTTTTTACACACTTAATATATATATATATATATATATATATATATATATATATATATATATATATATATATATATATATATATATATATATATATATATATATATATATATATATATATATATATATATATATATATATATATATATATATATATATATATATATATATATATATATATATATATATATATATATATATATATATATATATATATATATATATATATATATATATATATATATATATATATATATATATATATATATATATATATATATATATATATATATATATATATATATATATATATATATATATATATATATATATATATATATATATATATATATACACTATGTTTTATTAAATAATTAGAATAAAGAGACCAAAAATATTACATTTTTATTTTTATCATTATTTATACTAAAACATACCTTTTTTTTTAATATATTTCATTTTTATACATATTAATATTTTTTGTACATAAAAAATACATTATATTCATTTTCCCAAGGAATTAGGGTTTTTGCCCTAAAAACAAAAATAATTAAAAATAACCCTTTTTATTTATTTCTTTACTTTTCTTTCCATTGAAAATACTTTACATACACAAAAACCCTTTTTTGCATAATACATTTTATTTAATATTTATTTATTGTATTTTATTTAAATATTATACATTTAAATATTATGCCTTGCAAATTCAATTTGGATGTAATAGTAATTAGGGTTTTATACTTCTTGTCAAATATCCCCTATTCAAATTTTTACCCCCCTCCATATATCATGTTGTAATAGTGTAGAATTTAAATTCTCGCACTTTTAAGCTTTCAATTATGCCATGATTAGAGAATTAGGGTTTGTATGCAAAATCAAAACCAACAAATAGCTTGACCTAATCAAAGACAAAAATACATGAAAAAATAAACACCATGCACACTTACACCCCTAGGGTTACAATCCACTTGTTGCCTTCAAAAATGGGTCATGGTATGCATGTCAAGTATTTTGGCAAAACAAAAACAAAATAAAGATCATAGTCCCTCGATGACGCTATCTGAGTTGCCTAAACAAAATGATCAAGTCCCTCAAGAAAATTGCCAAAAATGCTTGACACAATTGTTATCATGGTCTATACGATGACCCGCGCCTGTCCCGTTTAACATCCTAACACAAGGTTGTTCACCAAATACAATGGTGAAACAACACTGTTAAAAGGGTTAAAAACATAAGAAAGATCTTTGAGTAAAATAGGGTAGACAACTCTTAGTTACTTGATCAAAGCTTGCATAAAACATCCTTGCTATCTTCAAAACACACTTCACCACACAATTTCAAAACCCTACTTTCAAACATTGAAAATTTTCAAAAGACAAAAACACCTTTGTATACATTCAAGCAAGAATCATTACAAAGGTTGCCACAACGGTGGCCTCTTTTCAAAACATCTTTCAAAACCACACACAAAGCACCATTTCAAACAATTGGAAAGCAAAGCAAGTGATCTTAGCAAGTAACTAAGAGCCCATGGATAACCATGGATAGAAAGGGTGTTAATACCTTCCCTTTCTATAATCTACTCCCCGAACCCAAGAAAACATCTCAAAGGTCTTTCCTGTGCTTTTTGACCTTTCCTTAGGATAAAATAAAAAGTCGGTGGCGACTCTTGCTAAACCGAAACATTTGCGAAGACAAACGCAAAATCCCAAGTCATTTCTCCCACCGTATCACACAAATGTTGTCAAAAATCAAAGCATGATAACTTGAGTCAAGGGCTATGACCCACTTGACATGGTGAGCTTGATTCTCGTGGAAGGAAATTCAACAATACGAAGTTCTTCACTCAAAGTTGTGATCAAAGTTCAACTTCTAACATCTTCTTGTGTTTACCCCGTGAGATCCTTGAAAAAATTGCATCCATATATCATGCATGTCATCAGTAGGGAGGGCTCTAGAGAAAACAGTTAAAGATCTTCAAGCACAAAATGCTCAATTCCAACAATTGTTCCTGGTTATGGCTGAGGGGCAAGAGGACCTGAAGACTCTCATTCTTAAAGACAAGAAGAAAAAAACAAAGAAACCAGTGGGTGTCTTGAACATGGGAAGGAGACTCAGAGGACGAGCAAAGCGAGCTCTAGAATTTGCAACTCCGTCAACTGAGGGGGACAATCAGGAAGAGAAAACAAAGGACCATAGTCTAGAGTTTGATGAAGAAGAGGATGATTATGCTGAAGAACAATATCCTCATACCAATGACAAATATAAACAGTTAGAGGATCGTCTCAATGCCATGAAAATTTAGAGAGTACATGGTCTGGATTTTGAGGAATTGGGTTTGGTTTCTGGAGTGGTCATCCCACTGAAATTCAAGATCACTGCTTTTGCCAAGTATGATGTGGTCTCTTGTCCTAAAATGCATATTAGATCTTATGCCCGTAAGATGCAGCCACACGCCACTGATCAGAAGCTCTAGGTCCATTTCTTCCAAGAGAGTTTAGCTGGGACTCAACTTGAATGGTTCTATCAATTGGAAGGTTGTCCCATCCACACTTGGGAGGATCTAGCTGTTGTTTTCTACAAGAAGTACCAATACAACACTGATCTTGCACCAACTCGTGTGCAGTTGCAGAATATGACCATGGGTTCCAACGAGGGCTTCAAAGAATACACCTAAAAGTGGAGAGACCTGGTTGGCAGGGTGCAGCCACCCTTAAGTGACAGGGAGCTGAATTGTATCTTTATGGGAACTTTGACAGGACCTTTCTTCAATCACCTAATTGAAAGCTCCTCAACTGGGTTCACCGAGCTGATTCTAATTGGGGAACGAGTCGAAAATGGAATTAAAAGCGGGAAAAATCCAAATGGATACATCTTCAAGTACTGAAAAGAAGCCATACAATGGGAAGAAAGAGTTCAATGTTGTGTAGGGCCAAAAGGGTCGTAACAAGAGAAACCACGATCAACATGTGGGGGCAGTCCTGATCTCTAATCCTGCATCAGTGTGACAATAACAACGAGGAAATCAGCGAAGGCAAAACGAGCCCAAGAGATATTTTACCAATATTAACATGCCACTGTCACAAGCATTGCAACACATGTTGAGGATGAATCTGATTACATTGATAGGACCACATCCAAACCTCAAAACTTCTTCTTGTAACTACAATCCTGATGCAATGTGTGCCTATCATTCTGGCAGTCCTGGGCATGATACTAATGATTGTTGGGCGCTAAAATACAAGATTCAAAACATGATTGACGCCAAGGAGATTGAATTCAGCCCTCTTGAGACTCCCAACATGATCACTGCTCCCATGCCAAATCATTGAGAGTGTCCATTTCATTTTGAATTTTCAATTGTAATTTCTATTGTTTGCTCGAACACTTACCTATTATATCAAACTTTGTTTCATTAATGCATTGCATATGTTTGTCTTGAATTAACTCATTCGTTTTCACTATATTTAAATTGTTCTTTTTACTCCCTTTTGTGATATTCAATTCTTGTTTAAAAGTTGTAAGCCTTTAAAGGGAGGATGATGAAAACAATGCCATAATCTCATACAATATGCTTTTGGACATACCTTGCTAACGATGTACAAGCGTTCTTTCATTTCCTAAACACTGGAGTTATAAGGAAGGTAATCCCTAGTCAACCCCTTTGAGCCTAAGAAGTAGGGGTTTTATTTTTCACACAAATTGAAACCTTTAATCAAAACCTAGGGCAGGGTAACTTCTCAGTTAATTCAAAGGTTCGTTCAGTCATAAGCTGTCACTTCATAATGAACATAACCTTCTGAAAAAGAAAAGCCCACTAAGTCAAAACCTACGAAGGAGACTTAAGAAAAACTGGGGCATCCCGCTGACTATAATCTCAAAACAGTCAGGAAAAAATTAGGGATAATAAATCAAAAGAGGTCACTACAAATCCTCGACAACAGAAAAATGTTGCAAAAATGACTGCCTTCACGAATAAACTTTCAGTGTTCGAACCATCACCAAAATAACATTCCATACTCAATTGGAATTCAAAAACGTGCAAATAGCTGAGTATAGGGCTGAAGAACATCATGAAGAATTGGCGGGTACAAATACACTTTGAGCCTTATCCTTTGTTTCTTCAACTGTGAACCAAGCCACGTTACAACCCTTTAAAATTCCTAATTGAAGCATGGATTAGTTCGAAAGCATATTGTTACCAAAGGTATCCTGACTCCTGTAAGGCTTACTGTAAATCCTGAGTTGAATTCATATTTTTAAAAAATTCTTTTACTTGTTAAAATGCATTTTCAAAACTTCAAGACAAACATAAACTTTACATTGTTTGAATACCGTTGTTTGCATATGGCTATTTATTTGACAACAGAGAAATACACACAATGAATATCCAGTGAACAAAAACACTCTAAAAAAATAGATTCACTTCAAATGGAAAAAACACTTCCAATGACAAACTCTCCCATAATCAAGGGGGCATGACAGGTTACTGTACAAATCATCTAGGGGCAGTCAAGTCGAGATTCCAAGAAATCTCTCAAGAAATGCTGAATAGCCAGGGGTGGGTATGTATCTGAATCACTTGGGGCATTGAACATGAATTCCATCAAAGGATTACGTACGACCAAGAAAACATTTTCTAGCAGTACTACAACATTTACTACTAGGGGCAGTGACAAATTCCCACAAAGTCCTTTTTCATAGAGTGGTCCCCAGTCAAGTCCCTACATAGTCATCTCTATAAGGTTATCCCCACAGAATAATCTTCACGGATAAGGGTACAAACCCCTCAAGGACAAATTCATGGATATCCCTATAAAATTGGATCCGTGCAATCCCCAGCCAGAGTTTCAGTCTCTGGAAAACCTCTCCTCAGCTGAGTTGGTCTCAAGAAGAATCCTCAAGGAGTTATTCCAAAAGAAAACCCCTCCCCAGAAGTTCGTCAAATATCCTCTTCAACAGGGTTTATTTCCCCAAACTACAGTGTGATACGGTGGCAGAACCGACTGTTTAATACTGGTTTTGCATTTGTGTTCGCAAATGTTGCGGTAAGCAAGAGTCGCCACTGACTTTTCTTTTATCCAATATTAAGGAAAGGGTGAAAAGAACAGAAAAATACCTTTTCGAGATTATTCTGAGTAAGGGGGTAGATTCTGGAAAAGGAAGGTGTTAGCACCCTTTCCATCCGTAGTTATCTAAGGGCTCTTAGAGGTTTGCTCATTTTGAAATACCTTTGTGCTTTATGTGTGATACGGTGGCAGAACCGACTGTTTTTACTGGTTTGCGTTTTGCGTTTTTCATTCACAAAATGTTGCGGTAAGTAAGAGTCGCCACCGACTTTTATTTCATCCAATCAGAAAGGAAAAAAGTATAGAAAAAATCCTTTTTCGAGATATTCTGAGTACGGGGGGTAGATTATAGAAAGGGAAGGTGTTAGCACCCTTTCTATCCATGGTTTTCCATGGGCTCTTAGGTACTAGCTCATTTTAAAAATTTCTTGTGTTTGTGTGCTTGTTTTGAAAATTTTTACTTCGTGATAACCCTTGTATCAGTCCTCAAGGATGTGACAAAGTTGTTTTGAAAATTTGTTTTGAAAAGTGTAAGTGTGAAAAGTTTTGATTTGAGCAAGTACCTACTAGCATCTACCTACTCAAAAAAAGATTGTTTCTATTCTTGTTTCCTTTAGACAGCGCTAACCTACTATTGAGAAATAGGTAGCACCGTCGTTGGAATTTGTAAGGGTCAATTCGAAAGGGACGTACGGTTACTAAAGAAATATTAGGACACCTTAGTAGTAACCCTAGAGTCCTAAGATATTTTCAAGGCAACATTTCCGAGGCAACATTCGAATGGGACATTTTGATCTCTTTAGACTGAAGGGCAACCACTAAGACACCCTATGCTTAATGATCGTTTACCGAAGGCAACCGAAGTGAGAGTATACCCTAAGAGTGAATATGTGCGAGTGATTTATTTTAGTTATTTATCTTTGCACATTAGGGTTTTCTAACCATTTAAATTTTTTCATGCATTCTTGCCATACAATCCTGTTAGCATACATCTAAACAGTTAAATATTTGCGGGAATTAAAAATGCGAGAAAATAAACCTACGCTATTACAAGGCTTCGGGGAGGGGGATTAATTACATAACCAAAAATCGGGGATTTAAACAGTAAATAAAACCCTAAGTTAACTATTATAAACCCTGAACAGTTACAAAATAATGGCAAAATAATTAACAAGCGCGCGACAAATTAAATACGAGACGATTAGGGTTTTGACCTTTGACTAATCCTATTTGCGATTGATTAAAGAAAAATGTTTTTTCGTCATGTTTCGTTATTTAAGAAAATAATGGAGTAATTAAAAAAGGATCCTAATTGATAATTAATTTTAATTAAGAAAAATAATTAAGTTAACCTATTTTTTGTGTTTTTTTTGTTTATTTGAGAAAAAAGGAGATAAATTAAATCAAGAGTTAATCCTAATTTTCTAATTGAATTTTAGTTGTAAAAAAAACAAATTAAAGTTACCCTAATTTAAATTAAATTAATTAAATTAAATTTGATAAGAAAAACCTAATTCTAATTTTTGTGAATTCTTGATTTTGTGACTTTTATAAAAAAAGGTGATTAATTTTGTTAATTAAAATAATTAAGGAAAATATTAAAAGAATTAAAAATAAGAAGAAACAAAAAGAGGAAGAAATGGGCCTGATAGTGTTAGCAAATCTGGGGGTGCAGATCTGAATTCTTTGGCCCAATACTCCCAAACCTGGTTGACCATGCTTGATATGGTATGGGCGTTGACTTGAGGAGCATGGTAGACCTTCATTGGAGAGGCATGAGATCTGATGATACGTTGGATCACTTGGGCAGATGTTGATGGAGTATGGTGGTCGCTGGATAGTGTAATGCATTGGATTCACCTGAAACAGACAAGAAAATAATAAAATGCACACGCCTGGGATCAAACCCAGGACGTGTGCATTAAAGGCATTCCCTCTAACCATCTGCGCTAGTGTGTTAACTTGTAAGCCTAATAAATAAACAAAACCAAAAGCCAAGTCAAATACTTTGCCAGCTCCAAACGAGCGAAATTTGAATGGGCTAATCACGCTTTGACACGCCAACGTCTTCTTCCTGGCAACCGTCGTTTTAGAAAACAAGACTTTTACCTACAGACGTTCACTGTAGGTATAACCCTGTTCATCTCAAAAATTAAATACGAGCAAGATAAATGAAAAGTAATGGTACCAATCAACTTATCTCATCCTCACGAGCATCATGGTACCTGATTCAAGTCCTAATTTTTCCTGTACTGAAAACCCATAAGACGAACACAGAAACCCTAGCAATTGCAACATCATGTACAGGCATCAAAAATGCAATTAAATGGCATGGTTAGCTTGCAAACATGATGACAAACACGAATATAACAATCAAAAGTGATAATGATGCAAGAATCGTGATAATCGAATTGAAAAAAAATGCCAAACAGTGTAAGCTACAGTTAGTGATTCTGAGTGCTTCAAGCCTTGCAATTGGTTCAATTGGCTTCTGGGAAGGTCCAACAATGGATTAACAACGTTGGAATGATCTGAATTAATCTCTAGATGCAAAAACCAACCAAAACTTTTTGTCACTTTTTGTAGTTTTGTTCTATGCCTCTCACGACCTCTAACCCTTGTTTTTTGATCTGGAATTCTTCATTATATAACCTAGAGTGAATTAGGTTAACAAACTTGGAATGAATCTTTGCATTTATCCAAGATTTGATTTGATTTTCAAGCTATATGATATGTTCCTATTTTGAGCCAAATCATGCCTTTCTTGTACCAATTGGCCTTAACTCGAATTGATCTTGTAAACTCAGCATATCTTGATTTCCAATCTGTCCAAAAAACCAACCAAATCATATCTTTGTTAATTTTCATCATTTATTTGATTTAATTCACTTTTTAATTAATGAAAAATCAAAATAAATTGAAAAATGAAGCACATAATGGGTGAGTGAACATTTGAGTCGTGGACCACATTATAATTGAGGTGCAAGCATAAAAAGTTGGGCCCATTTAGCAAAAAATGCAAATTTGAGCACATTTGACTTTTGGCAATTTTGCAAAAATGGTCAACTTGGCCAATGCATAACTCCCTCAATTTTGACCCTAGAGAGGTGTTCTTGGACTTTTTAGAAATCTTAGGATGTACTATAAACAACCCTTTTTGTCTCATCTCAATTGAGTCTTCCATGTTCATGTATGAATCTTTGAACCAAAAGGTGTTTTTGTTGACTTTTCAAAAGGACCTATAATGTCAAAATTCATATCTTTTTGTGAGTGTATATTATGAACTTGGGAGATGAAGATGAATTGTAGGGAATTCCATCCTATTCAAAATGAGCTTTGGATGGGTCATTTATGATAAAGTATGAGAAAGTTATGCTTTGTCAAAGTTGAGTTGACTTTTCCTACAAAACCCTAATTTAACAACTTTTGGGTTTTGATCAATTGTGAACAATCCTTGAGGAATAATGATCAACCCTTGATCAAATGATGAATAATACTTCAAAATGAGGATGTTGACCAAAAATCTTGAAGTTTGACTGTATGTGGGCCACAGTTGACTTTTGACCTAGTATAGTTGATTTTCAGGCCTTTGAGCAATTGACTGAGCAAACTTCTTCTGCAAGGCTTGAAACTTGACATGGATGATCTTGAGAACATATTAGGACAATGGTGAGCATTTGAGTCCTTTGTGGTTCACACATCTTGATGAATGTGGAAACCCTAATTTTGAGGTGCATTATCTTAGGAGAGAGTTTGTCTGGTCAACTCTTGGGCAACCTTGAACAAATTGGGGACCTCACTTGACATGTATTAAGAAATATGGGAGGGAAAATTTTGGGTTACAACAGTATGGAAGACTTTGTAATGTTTCTCGGGAATGTGGAGAAAATATACAAAGTGTATTGAAAATGTTTTTGAAAAGTAGTTTTTTTTATGTAAATGCAAAATGTTTTCTGAGCAAACTTCTAATAACTATCTACTTTTATTCTCGAAAAGGATAGTTATTTTCCTCATATCCTTTATATAGTGCTATCTTACTATTAGTGAGTAGGTAGCCGTATCGTTGGATGTATGAGGGATATTTTAAGGGACGTTACAATCACGAAGGCAACTTGTGGAGACGCTTTAGCAATTTTATTTATGGACTAGATCCTTTACCGAAAGGCAACTATAGGGTCATCGATGGACTATGATCTTTTGATTTCTGGGTCTTTGTTAAAGCGTTCCTGCCTCATGACTGTTTTATTTCTAAAGAAACCAAAGTGAGGTACCCTAGAGGTGTATATGTGCAAGTGTGTTATGTTCAGCTATTTTTGTCTTTTTGTTAAGTTTGCTAACATTTGATTTCAGTTTTTTCATACACGCCTAGTTACTAGTAATTAATATATATTGTAGAGTATTAGAGTGCATGAATTTAAATCTACGCTATTAAAATGCTTTGGGGAGGGGATTTACATTATACAAGAATGAGGGGGATAAAGCAGTAAATGTCCTAGTTTTAACCTATTACATCCAGTAGGCAGATACAATAATATGGAAAAATATGAAAATAAATAAATGCGTGTGAAGTAGAAAAGGTGTATGAAAAAATCCTAAGGTGAAAAATCTTTTTGTTTTGTTTTTATTTTAAGAAAATATAACCTAAGTCTATTTAGTTTTAATTTCAAGAAAGAGGTTAAAATAATTATCTATTTTATTTATAAATTAATTTGATTAATAAAAAAAACTATACTAATATTTTTTATGATTTTAATTTAAGATTAATTTAAATAAAAAGGATCAATAAAGAAATAACAAAAGAACAAAAATAAAACATGAAGGAGTGAGGGGATCCTTCGATCCAGGGAGAATCATGGCTTCGATTCAGAGGAAAAAAGTCGCCTTCAATCCAGAGGAAGGTGGCTTTCGACCCAGAGGAAAAAGGGTAGCCTTTGATCCAAGGAAGGATGTTTGTCCTTCGACCCAGGGAGAGATAATTGTCTTCCAATCCATGGGTGGATGTTGTGAGGGTACTGAATCTACCAAGGTATGGTAGACAAAACGAAAAGCATGACCTGGGTGCCAAGCCCGGGTCCTTCGATATTATACGCACTGGCCTTATTTATGCTAGATCTGTAACAAATGTTAGAAGCAAAACAAAAGAATACCTGGGGTCAAACCCAGGTCTTTAGTGTTGAACAACAAATCGAATGAAACTAGAAATGTTGATGTGTCATACAAATGTAGAGATTGATCTTTTTACCAACTCTTACCAATGGTTGATGGATGAATATGTGATGAAAGGTGTGGGTACCCTTGTTTGATGATTTCTTCGATTTGGCTTCTGAACATGGGTACCTTTGTTTAAGGGTTTATTGGATTTGGATCACTTATGAGATTTTTGATAACTTTCTTGGGTTTATGGGGCAGCGTATCTCCAACGTGTGTGTAACTCTCAATTTGGCTTGCAAGCACGTTGCTTATATAGAGTAGAAGGGAGGGGACAAGAAGGCAATAGTTTAAACTGCCATAAACAAATGTTTTCAGGGCCATGAATGAAGTTTGTAACATTGGCCAAAAACATGGGATCTTGTCCTTTTTTTGAAATTTGAATGCATGTGAACATTTTGGCTCCTTAGAATACCCTCTAGTGTTGCTCTTCGACTGGCCTCAAGTTGCCTCTTTCGACTGGACCTCTTGTGTAGCCTTTGACTGGGCCTTCTGCATACTTCTTCAAACATACCTCTTGTGTACCCTTCAACTGGCTCTAGTATTACTTCCTTCGAATGGGTCTTTAGATGGTCCTTTTGGTGTTCCCTTAGAATGGGCCTTTGGTGTGTCCTTTGCATGGGCTATCATGCGTGTTAAAGTGTATACAATTGTTTCAAAGGAGGGTCAGCGCCCAGTCGAAATTGGCAAAAGGAATCATATGCCTTGTGGGTGCTAGCATGAAGCAAGTCAAGGCAGGCATAAAGGAGGACATTGCCTAGGTGAAGTTGGCACAACGATGGCCAGTGCCTTGTGGTCGAAGGCAACTTTTTTCCTGGTGCATCAAAAGAAGCTTTTTGCCCGGTGGATCGAAGGCACCTGAAGGAGTCTTGGCCTTGTATGCTGAAGGCAAGCTGAAGAGGCATACGTGCGCAGGTGACACGCTGAGGGGTATCTTTCCCAGTGGGAGCTTTGTGAATCGAAGGTCAGTTTGGAGAAATTCTTGCTTTGTGTGCTGAAGGCACACCCAGAGGGATAATTTTCCTAGTAGAAGCAGGAAACAAGCTTTCTCCAAGGAAAACAAATTCCCAATCGAAGCAGGGATCCAACTTGCATGCAGGTAGCCATTGCATTTGTGAGTCAAGCCAACATGCAAAGAAAATGGTGCAATCAAGGAGCACTGACAAGAAGCCCTTCCCCTTTGGATTGAAGGAGGCTGTTTTAAAGGGAAAACATGCCCAGTCGAAGTTGGTGTGCAACAAACAAGCAAAAGACCGAGGCTTCAATCGAACTTTGGAAATTTGAGGCAAACTTGGATGAGGTTAGACACTCAATCGAATCCTATCCAAATACCAATTGAAATGCCTTTAAACATGCCAATCAAAGAATTTTTTCAAAATTCCAATTGAAGACTCCTTGTTTATCCTCTAAAATTTTATCTTTCCTTTAACCAAATGCTTGTGATCACCATGTAAGAGAAAGATCTTGGGAAAATATGAGGGAAAATTTTGGGGTACAACAGCTGCCCCTATTCAATCTTCTTAAACCTGAGGATTTATATTGGCTTGTCTGCCTTTTGTGATATGAAAGTGGAAGATGATTGAACACTAGAGTGCCCAGAAATTTGCACTCGCATGAAATAACACTGATGATTGATGATATAGGAAATGGGCTTACAGATTCCATTTGGAGGAGATGACAGAGAGTCGTCAGATATGGGCTTAAAGATGCCATCCAAAATAGATGTTGATTTACACATGGTCCCTTTGGGGTTCCTGTTCCTGCTGTCTGAGGAGGAGTCCGCTGGGGGAATATGAGTTTATGTTGTTCTCCTACTTGAGGAGAACTCTGTGGGGAATAGAGTCTTAGGAACATTAGTTGTCCAAGGCTCTACTGAAGATTTATCTCTGGTCTGGAGAGATGAAAGTTTTCTGTATTATGGTTGGAATCCATACTTCCAGTAATTTGCTGGGGATAATGGAATTAATCATTATCTGGAAATGTACTAGAAAGAGCCTGTATAGGGCCATTTCAGGATGAGCCCGTATTAGACTGTATCTGGATGCCAAGAAGGAACCCATGTAAGATTGCTTCGTCTGGTCATGTAGATAGCTTTCCTGTCTGGTTTCAGGTGTTAATATACAATTAGTTTGTTCACAGATAGTTGTCCTGTATGGTTTGAGGTATTAATCTGGAATTTGAAAATTTGTCGATCGTCCACAGATAGTTGTCTTGGCTTGTTATAGGTATTAATCTGGAACTATGTTTTTATTTGGTTGTTGTGATAGTTGTCATGTCTGGTTTCAGGTATAAATCTCTGACTTAAGAAAGAAAGATAGTTTTCCTGGCTTGTTACAGGTATTAATCTTCAATCTCTTCATGTAGATAGCTCTCCTGGCTTGTTACAAGTATTAATCTCTAACTTAATAAAGATATTTTTCCTAGCTTGTTATAGGTATTAATCTTCAATCTCTTCATGTAGGTAGTTATCCTGGCTTGTTACATGTATTAATCTACAGTCGGTCGTCCACAGATAGTTTTCCTGGCTAGTTTCAGGCATTAATCTGGAACTTGTTTTGCTGGTCAAATAGATAGTTTCCCCGTCTGGTCTCGGGAATTAATCTGTAGCCTACTGCATTTGTTGGTAAACCCGTCTTGTTTCGGGAGTTCATACCACTTGGTCGTGCAGATAGTTTCCCCGTCTGGTTACGGGCATTAATCTTTGACCTTTTATAAAAGTTGATAGAATTTGTCTGTTTGCTAATTTAACTTGAAAAGGTAAAATCAGTTTCATGTGATGTCATGATGTATGAATTGCATGGTGATCCCAAAATAAATGAGATTATGATATATGTATTTGTATGCACATGCCATGATGTATGAACATGTAATGCTGTTGTGCAGTATCTGTCTGGGAGAATAAATCCCTGACAACTGTTGAAGAGTATCGAGAAGCTGAATCCCGGACTGTTGTTGGTGAGTGAAGAAAGTGATTCTTCAATTTCTGCTGGGGATAATGAATGGAGATAGTTTTGTCGGAGATTCCCTTTCTCTGTCGAGGAACTTCGACTTCTGTTTGAGAATGATTTTGCCGAGAGGAAGAGTTCTGTTGGAATGTTTCACTAATTTTGGAGAAATAAACTCCGCTAGGGGGTGAACTTCCATAGCTATAGAAATAAACACTACTGGGGATAAGGTTTTATAAACTACTTGAGTTTTACAAAACTTTGTTGCGAAAGGTGAACTCCATAAACTGCTTGGGGATTTTGTGGAATTCCTGTAGGGGAATCTTGAGTAGCTTGACGGCTTCATTGGGGATTCTAGAGTAGTAATTGGAGATTTTTGCTTCTGTCGGGGATGCGAGAACAACTGACATCAATATGTTACCTGCTGAGAATATGGCAGTGACCTTGTAGTAGAATTCCCCTGCCTCTGTACCTACTGGAGAAGGTATCTGTTGGGGAAGACATATGCGGGGATCTTGTGGATGGCCCTTAGATATTGTCTCGTTTCTTAAAGTCATTAGAAATTGTCTTTCTGTTTTTATGCGTGTATTTGTAAGCAGTAATCATATTCAAATACATATGTTCAAAAATAATCACTGGACGTTTTCGCACACAAAACAGAAAAATTAAAACAGAAATTTGCAACTTTCACGGAAGTAGTTTTGTATTAATTTGAAATAAGCATTTTTGTATAAAGAGACAGACATCCTAGTAAGAGAATGCCATCGTAAGAATGAAAATTATACAAAAATAATATACAAAGAAAGACAACTATGTGAAATAATCCTATTGAGTTCCCATTATGCTATTGCATTTATATCTTTGAGCGTCTCATCTCTTTCATTGTTTGTACGAAGCTGATTGGATTGATTAGTACCCCTTTGAGCTTGATAGTTAATACTGAAGATTGGCTGTAAGGTGATCCAACGGGACATAGTTATACACTTTAAATCCATAACTTTTTCCTGGACCGCCCTTTCGGGTTTTCAGTCCACCAGGATACCCTTTTTTGCCCAAACTGCCTTTTCAGGTTTTCGACTTTCTGGGTGTACAGATTTTTTTCTTCATGTATATCCCTAATTTTATCCCGAACCCTTTTGGTTCGTCGGGATGCCCTCATTTTTGCCTAGGCCAGTCGACCTAGTGGGTATTTGTTTATGCGTAGTATCTTTTAACTATGTTCGCGTTTACTGAGTGTGGAAGGTCATCACCGTCCATATTGGTTAAGATCATGGCTCCACCATAAAATATGTTCTTGATCACAAATGGCCCTTCGTATGTGGGAGTCCATTTTCCCCTGGGATCACCTTACGGCAGTATGTTGCGCTTGATTACCAGGTCACCAGCCTGATATACCTGACGTCTGACCTTCTTGTTAAAAGCTTTGATCATACATTTTTGGTACATCTAACCATGGCAGACAGCCGCGAGCCTCTTCTCATCAATCAAGTCGATTCTAGACCCATTCGTCTTCACTTAGCCCTACATCCTTCATGATTCTCAAAGAAGGGATCTGGACTTCAATGGGTAGGACAACTTCCATACCATATACCAAAGAGAAAGGAGTTTCCCCTGTTGATGTGCGTGTTCTGGTACGGTAACCATGAAGAGCAAATGGTAACATCTCATACCAATCTTTATATTTCATCGTCATCTTCTGGATGATTTTCTTGATGTTTTTATTAACAGCTTCTACAGCGCCATTCATCTTCGGTCGGTAAGGAGAAGAGTTATGATGTTGGATTTTAAACTATACGCAGAGCTCGGTGATCATAGTATTATTGAGATTGGTACCATTATCTGTAATGGTTCTTTCTGGAATACCGTATCGACAGATAAGGTTATGTCTGATGAAACGGGCCACAACGTTCTTGGCAACAGAAGCAAATAAAGTTGCCTCAACCCACTTTATAAAGTAATCAATGGCAACCAGGATGAAGCGGTGTTCGTCAGAAGCCGTAGGTCTGATTTCTCCAATCATATTGATGCCCCACATTGCAAATGGCCAAGGAGAAGTCAAGACATTCAGGGGGACTGGAGGTACATGTACCTTGTCAGCATAGATTTGGCATTTGTGACAAGTCCGTGAATGTTGATAACAATCTGCCTCCATGGTGGACCAGTAGTATCCTTCCTGTAGGATCTTTTTAGCCATTGAGTTCCTACTAGAATGAGTTCCAAAGGTACCTTCATACAGGTCATCTATAATCCTTTCTGCCTCACTTTTATCTACACACCGAAGCAAGGTAGAGTCATGATTGCGCTTGTAGAGGATCCCGTTACTGAGAAAGAACTTAGCAAAGAACCTTTTTAGGAACTTCTTATCATTGACTGAAGCTCCCTCAGGATATTCTTGAGCTTCGAGATATCTTTTGACTTCATGGAACCAAGGCTTGTCCACTACTTATTCAGTACCAATCTCGTGACAGTATGCTGGCTCATCCATCCTTCAATGGTGATATGAGGAGCTTCATTATCCCACCTGACCTTGAACATGGATGACATTGTAGCTAGCGTGTCTGCTAGTTGATTTTCCTCTCGTGGGAAATTCTCAAAGTTATTTCTTCAAAGTATGGGATTAATGTCAATACATGCTCTTTGTACGGGATGAGATTAGGATGCTTCATGTCCCATTCTCCTTTGATCTGGCTGATTAACAAAGCCGAGTCTCCAAACACGCTTAAGAACTTGATCCTTAAATCAATTGCAGCTTTGAGACCCATGATACATGCTTCATACTCAGCCATATTGTTGGTACAATTGAAAGATAGCCTAGTAGTGAAAGGAGTATGACAGCCTTCAGGAGATATGATCACAGCGCCGATGCCATTGCCAAGAGCATTGGAAGCCCCGTCAAAAACCATAGTCCATTGAGATCCTTTTTCAGGTCCTTCATCCGGTCCAGGTTCTTCACAATCAGTTACCAAGATGATGTTCTCATCTGGGAACTCAAAATTCATGGATTGGTAGTCATCCACAGCCTAATGAACAAAATGATCAGCTAGTACACTTCCCTTAATTGCTTTCTGGGTTGTGTATTGAATGTTGTATTTGGTCAGGATCATTTGCCATCTTGCTATTCTTTCAGAGAGAGTGGGCTTCACAAAGATGTACTTGATAGGATCCATCTTAGATATCAACAAAGTAGTGTGGGTCAACATATACTATCTTAGTTGGCGAGCAGCCCATGCCAAAGCGCAGCAAAATTTCTCGAGCAGTGAGTATCTTGTTTCACAGTCGGTAAACTTTTTACTAAGGTAGTATATTGCATGATATTTTTGACCAGACTCGTCATGCTACCCCAGCACACACCCTATTGAGTTCTCTAATACCGTTAAGTACATGATCAGAGGTCTTCCTTCAACCGGAGGCATCAGAATTGCAGACTCTTGAAGGTATTCCTTGATTTTGTCAAAGGCGTTCTGGAAATCGTCATTCCACTTCACAGCTTGATCTTTCTTCAGTAATTTGAAGATTGGTTCACAAGTAGCGGTCAGATGTGAAATGAATCTGGCTATCTAGTTTAAGCGTCCCAAGAATCCTCTAACTTCCTTCTCAGTGCGAGGAGTTGGCATTTCTTGTATAGCTTTGACCTTTGCAGGATCCACTTTAATGCCTTTGCCACTGACTACGAAACCTAAGAGCTTATCGGATCTTACTCTGAAAGTGCACTTATTTGGGTTTAGCCTCAGTTTGTATTTCTTCAGCCTGTCAAATAGTTTCTGTAAGTGATCAAGTTGTTCCTCCTCAGTTTGAGACCTGGCTATCATATCATCCACGTAGACCTCTATCTCGTGATGGATCATATCATGAAATAAAGCTACCATGGCCCGATGATAGGTCGCCCCAGCGTTCATCAACCCAGATGGCATAACCTTGTAACAGAAAGTGCCCCACTGTGTGACGAAGGTTGTCTTCTCCATGTCTTCAGGTGCGATCTTGATCTGATTATACCCGGAGAAACCATCCATGAAGGAGAATACCTTATGTTGTGCGGTGTTGTCAACTAGAACATCAATGTGACGAACCGGAAAGTCATTCTTGGGGCTTGCCCTGTTCATGTCTCTGTAATCCACACACATACGTAACTTACCTTCCTTCTTAGGTACTAGAACAACATTGGCGACCCATTGTGGATAGGACGTGACAGCTAAGAAACCGGCATTGAACTGTTTCATGACTTCAGCCTTGATCTTTTTTTACATATCTGGCCACATACGACGAACCTTCTGTTTCACTGGAGGGAAATCCTCTTTTGTAGGTAGGCGATGAACCACAATATCAGTGTCAAGTCCCGGCATGTCTTTGTATGACCAGGAAAAAACCTCAACATAATCATGTAGCATCTGTATTAACCCCTGTTTGATATTGGGCTCCAAGTTAGCACCTATCTTGACTTCTTTTATGTCCTCTTCAGTACCCAAGTTCACTGTCTCAATTGGTTCCTCGTGAGGCTGTATTGCCCTTTTATACCTATTGTAACAGTCTAGCAAGCCCTCCCGGCACCTCACAATCTTCCTCACCTTCATCCTTGGCTTGGTTGATCGGATTTTCAAAGTCATAAGGAGAAATAGCATAATTGTTATCAATGGAATCCATAGCGGATGTGGATCTACAGTTTGATATTTGAGTGTGTGTAAGAGCGTAGCTGTTTTGATAAAGTAAAAAGCAGAAAAGAGAGGCAAAGAGCGCAAAATTTGTATGTAAAAACGTCCAATGCTTTATTAATGACATATGATAATGAAACACGATAACCCTCATAAAATAACCATTGTGCCTTGGGTAAGACCCAAGGTCTTAGAGTTTGTATTATTCATTTATTACATATCCAAAAACAAAAAAAAAGGAAAATTACTCCTGAATAAAAGTAATCGGCACAAAGTCTTTAGCCTTCTGGTTGGTGAGTCCTCCACTGACATTTGGGAAGATCCACTGGTCCATGTCACAGTCACTTCCACTGTCCTCCAAAGCATTAACCCCATGATTACTGATGCCTAGGGGTGGTCCTCCGGCACGAGCACGACAAACATCCCTTGGAGCTTTTGATGTAAAACCCAAACCAAATTTGTTAGATTTGTAGGGAATATCCGGAAGTTGGCCCCAAATTGTACACCTACCTTCTTCAACAACTATCCTAGAATCTTTTAGAGAAGCCATCTTCAGCGGAGGTCTGGTAGTCTTTGGAATACTGGCAGAGGTTTTGGTTGCAGCAATGGTCTATGGAACCTCCTCAAAGTTCTGACAGGGGGTCTCAATGAACTCTCCGTCCATTTCAACGTACCTGAAAGAGTTAAGGTGGCTTACCATGTACTCCTCCTCCCCATGGACCGTGATAATTTTCCCATTGACTGGGTATTTCAGCATCTGATGTAGGGTGAAAGTCACAGCGCCAACCCCATGGATCCAGGGTCGGCCCAATAAACAGGAGTAAGATGGGTGGATGTCCATCACATAGAAAGTGGAATTAAATGTCTGAGTGTCCACTTTGATAGGGATGTCCACCTCCCCATGCACCATTCTTTTAAAACCGTCGAAGGCTCTCACCACAATGTTACTAGGCTTCAAGATCAGTCCTTCGCAATCTAACTTGTCAAGGGCCTTCTTGGGAAGAACATTCAGTGATGAACCTGTATCCACTACAACATGGGCCAAAGTAGTGCCCCTGAACTCGATAGAGACGTGCAGGGCATCATTATGTTTCCTTCCTTTGGGAGTTAGATCAGCATCAGAGAAACCTAGCCCATTGTAAGTAGTCAAACTGGCCACACAGTCTTCAAATTGATCAGTGGAGGTTTCTTGTGGCACGTGAGCAGTTTTGAGGAATTTCACTAAAGCCTTGGCATAGGCTTCAGAGCGTAGTAACATAGCCAGCATTGAGATCTTGGAAGAGGTCTGCCCCCGTTGTTCAACCATATTATAGTCGCTCTTCTTGATTATTTTTAAGATTTCTTCCATTTCCTTCTTAGAAGCCTCAGGGATGGCTTCTGGGTGCGCCTTCGTTTGGATAGGTTCAACCAATATCTCTTTACCCTGAGTCTCGGCCTACTCGGTGGTAGGGGTAGCAGCAAGGCTAGTAGCAGGAGTAGTCATAGGAATACTGACAGGAGTAACATCAGGGATGATCACAGGAGTAACAACAGTTTTAGGAGGAGAGATCTTGGGGGAGAAAACTCTTCAACTTCTTGTCATATTATTGGTCCCGACGATATTACTAATGTCAGGATCAGAATCTTCGGCATCTTCATCTTTAACAATCAGCAAATCTTGCTTGATACCATGGTAATAGACGTCAGCCCCATAGTTCCAGGGAACAGCTTTATCTGAGGAATATGGTATAGGTCCAGGGAAAGTAATTATCAACGGAGCAACTTTCGGAACATATATAATCCTGACAGGTCTTTTGGAGGAGACCTTGGGAGGATTAGCGGAAATGGTAATGATAGAAACATCTTCACATGGAACACTTGTAACTGGAGTCTTTTCAAATAGGATTTCTTTATCATCCATCAGGCATTGAACGCCTTCCTTCAACAAATGGTAACCATTAGGTAAGGACAAACACAAGTGGCAACCTTCACCACAACCTGGAAATAAAATGTCCTACAAGAGATTCTTCTTAATAGTCAAGAGTGGCGTAGCCAATTTATCAACAGAAGCAACAAACATGACATCGTCAATAGTATTAACAGCACAGACGTGCTTGGGCATAGGGGCAGTAATAACATTAGGAGTCTCAGGAGAATCAAATTCAATCTCCTTTGCTTCAATCAAATCCTGCACTTTGTTCTTCAAAGCCCAACAGTCGTTTGTATCATGGCCTGGACTTTTAAAATGGTAAGCACACCGAGCATTTGCATTGTAGTTAGGAGATGTAGTGTTGGAATTCTTGGGAGCCTCTTTCAAGGTAACCAAATTGGATTTCAGCAGGTGTGGTAAAACCTAGGATATGGTCATGTTGATTCGGGTGAAATGTCTCCTTGGCTTATCTGTTCTGGAATGATTATTCTGTTATCAGTTTGATGCAGAATTGGAAATCATAACAGCCCCTACCGCTGGACGACACTCAGTTTTGTTAAGATTTCTTTGACCATAAGCAGCACTGACCTCCTTCTTCCCTGTAAATGGTTTCTTAGCAGTGTTGGAGGATGTATCTCTCTATATTTTACCACTTTTAATACCAACTTCCAGTCTTTCTCCTGTCAAGATCAGCTCAATAAACCCAGCTGAAGAACTTCCAATCAGGTGGTTAAAGAATGGCCTGGATAATGTGCCCAAGAATATGTCCACCAACTCCCTATTAGACAGTGGAGGTTGGACTCTTCCCGCAAGGTCTCTCCATTTTTGGGCATAGTCTTTAAAGCCCCCTGTTGTACCCCAAAATTTGCCCTCGCATTTTACCACAAGAAATCACAGCTTCAGGCTTTTCCTAATCTTTCAAACTGGCTCAAGAATCGGTCAAACGGACTTTTCTCGTCAGACGCAATTAGGGTTTTATTGATTTTCAGGGCTCTGGAATGTTTCACACAGTTGGCTTAGGGTTTTGGTTGACTTTGGCTCAGCTTAGATCAGGCAAACGTTCTTTGACATTTAATCAGGAATTAGGGTTGTTCATGCGCGGTTCTTCAGAAAGATTTAATTCTACAATGCTTTGCAAGTTATTCCGAGATTTGGTTTGAATTCACGTTTGTTTGATTGAACCAGTCAAAGGATACATTCAGTTTGGATTTACAGTGTTTGGTAAGAAATCAGTAAAAAGGGAATGCGCCTGATCAGTTGTTTTGATTAATTGTTGTTTTGCTTTGGATGTTGGAAATGCCAGGTTTAACTGATCAAATGCTAAAGCTTTGTTTATTTAAATTATTTATTATTCTAAGATTAAGTGATTGGAATTTATTTTTCAATTATTTTTATTCAAAGAATTTTAAATAATATATAAACAATAAAGGATAAAAAAGAATTAATTGGATAAAGACTTTTTATTTACTTTTTAAATTATTCGTACAATTATTGTTTACAATTTATTTACAACAATGATTTTACAAATAATTTAAACCTAAATAAGACTATCCTAAACATTTTTTCTAATCTTCATTTCTTCATCTGCTATCCCTTGCTCCAGTGCTCCATTTTTATTTATTCATCTACAAAAGAAAAAAAGAAAAGTCAAATAGCAGATGAATTAATAAAGAGACAGATATAAAATTCATCATTAAGGGCAATTGTTTGGGATCAGTTAACCCTCTCTGCAAATCACGGGATTTCTCCCGGTTCACAAAGAGGGATGAATGTTTATTTGCTAAAAATGAATGCACAAAAGTCAAAATTGCACAATTCAAAAATTGTCAAACTGCATAGTTCAATACAAACAGAAAGTCCAAACTGAATCACAACTTTCAAACCATCCAAAAACTGTCAAAGTACAAGTTAATGTCACAAAGCTATTCAAAGCTATCAAAGAAGAAGATTTGGAAAGATATCAAAAGCACAAAATCTGGAAGAAGGGACAAATATGCAGAGAAAGCATGATATGCAAGCAACATACTCATTTTCATCATTTCCCAATTTGCCCTTTCAGAAAGTACAAAGCATAAACAATAATTTAATGCAAACTGTACTGGAGAGAGAAGAAAAAGAGAAGCAAAGAAAGCAGGTTTAGGCTTGAGGCATGAAGAAAATATAAAAGAACTGAACACAGTAGAGGGGAGGGGATGAGAAAGATATAAAACAGAGGTAACCAACTGTCAAAACTCTCCATATACAAAAACCTGCATATGCCAAAATCTGCCTGTGATAAAACAAAACACATAACCATCAGTAATGTCAAAAACAAGCATAACCTGTCAAGGCCAAGCCTGCTGAACCTGTCAAACAAGATAGAACAAACCATCCAAAAGCCAACACAAGCTTGTAAACTCTAAAACCATCACCAAACCAGAACACTCACCCAAGTTCATAACGAAAGCCTTCCAGCCTTAAACCAACAAGCATAACCTGTCAAAGGCCTAACCTGAAGCCTGAGCCTCAAAACCTCACAACATGTAAAAACACAAACTTCTACAGAAGCAGCATAAACCATTAAACCACTGTCAAAGCTAAAAGCCAGTTTCAACACCAAAAGCCTTAACCAACTCAAGCAAAGATCAAGCCTGAAACAATCAGTTCAAACCTTACCTGCCTGAACTGTAAAAGCCTAAAGAGCCAAAAACCTTGTCCTGCCTTAACCATCAACCTACAAACCTTGGTCAAAGACCGTACTAAGCCTGAACCTGCTAAGCATATGCCAAAACCTGCTTGAAGCCTTCAAGCCTCACAGGCTTCAAGCCTCACACGAAAAAGGTAATGCCTTACTACTCAAAAAGCATCAAAAATCAAACCCTCCAGGCCCTCAGAAAACTCATCATTGGGCAGTAAAAAAAGGCAAACATTCAAGGCAATAGAAGGAAGAGATAAAGACATACTGAGGCAACACAGGCATCCAACACATAGCGACGGAAAATGCAACATAAGCATGTAAACAGGGCCCTCAGTAGAGTCATCACAGGGCAGAAAAAGCAAGCAAGCATAATCATATCACAACTCAGAATAGGCATTCGAGTAAAAGGCAACACAAGAAGGAGAAGAGATAAAGAAGTATATTAAGCTTTCAGACAAACATCACAAAGCCTAAAGAAGAATACAGAGTACCGTGGCTAGCTCAGCACCGCGTCCTCCACCCGTCAAAGCCTCCGGAGCGCCACCTACCCTACTTCTCCTCCATCTCCAGAAAACGAAGGTAGTACGCCTTTCTCTCTTTTTTCTTCCGCCACCTCAATAACAACAAAGCTTAAGGCCAAAATTCAAAACGAAATAAGCACGCAATTCGTAAAAGAATATAAAACATCAAAATCAAACCTTGTTTCGTAAGACCACTGGGCTCGAGCTATGGAGGAAGGAGAGATTAAGGGGTAGTGCTGGTGGCTAGGCGGAGGAGTTGTATTCAGAAGAAAGATCGGAGGAGACAAAGAGCGAACGACGCCGCCGCTGCTCACAAACCCTAAGCGTTATCCCAACTGGAAACAATAATCAAACCCTAAAACATTTGGTGTCAACTTGGGCCTTGCCCACCTCTGAAGTGCATAAGCCATTTAATTCCAATTCACACCCCCCTCATTTTTCTTCTATTTGGGCCATAAACCCCACCCTTGAGCCCATTTCTTATTTTTGTTTCAAACCTTTTTTAAACATCATATTCCTTTTCATATATATATAAATTAACATAACTTTTTTATTATTTATTTACATCAAATATTGATTTTCTCTAAAATTACATTTTTAATTGCAATATTTTTCCTCTAAAATATTTTTTACTTTGTATATTATTACATTAATATAAAAATGCACAATTAAAATGTAAAACCTTTTTCTTTTAAGTAAAATACCATTCTTTGTACATTAATACTTTAATACATAAAATACTTTAAAATACATTTTTTATACATAATTTAAATTCTTAACATTTAATTAAAATGTTCTTTTGTATATATTAAACACAAAAATATAAAGATACATCTTTGATACACAATATAATTAAAATTGAAAACATTTTTCTTTTCATTTAATTAAAACTTTCTTTTTGTACATATTAAGAATATACAAGATTACAAAAGATTAATTAAATAAATATCTAATTCTTTTCTGTAAGTTAAAACAATGCTTAAGTAATACACATTCGAATTCACATTTTCCTAACCTGTAAATAATTACATACACATATACACGTACACTTACACAATATACTTACATTTGATACATTATACATTTGCTGATATTTGTATATTCGTTACATTTACATTTGATCGATTCGATTTGGTTGTAATCTATTGGACACTACATTCCTAAGTCTCATCCCCATTCGTAAATTTGTACCCCCACTCCCGGATACTTATTTTGTAATAGCGTAGACTTTAAATTCTTGCAATTTACCGCTTTCAAATTATACCATGGTTTGACCTAGGGTTTGCATGTACATAAAATCAAACGCTAGATAACCCAATACAAGACAAATAAATGAAATCAATACACAATAACACTTGCACCCTCTAGGGTAATCCCACATGTTGCCTTCCAAAATGGGCCATGCTTGCACGTCGAGTTTCTTTGGCAAAACAAATTCAAATGATCATAACTCCCTCGATGACGCTTTCAAAAGTTGCCTAAATGGAATGATCATAGTCCCTTCAAAGCAAATTGCCAAAGATACTTGGCACCATTGCATTCATGGTCCATACGATGACCCGCGCCCGTCCCGTTAAACCTCCTAAACGCAAGATTGTCCATCAAATTCAATGGTGGAACAAAATTGTTAAAAAGGGTTGAAAACATAGAGAAAACCTTTGAGTACAATAGGGTAGACAAAACTCTTAGTTACTTGAGATCAACTTGCAAAAACACTTGCCTTCTTTTCAAAAAACACATTCCACAAACACTTTCCAAACAAACTCTCAAAAACATTTGAAACATCTTTTCGAAAAGATACACACCTTTGTAAAACATTCGAGTAAAAAATTGTTATAAGGGTAGCCTAAGACAAGGCATCTTCTTCCAAAACGTTTTCAAAACACACACACACACCATTTTCAAGCAATCGAAAATCAAGGCAAGTGATCTAAAAAACCAAGTAACTAAGAGCCCATGGATAACCATGGATGAAAAGGGTGCTAATACCTTCCATTTTCATAATCTACCCCCCGAAACCACGAAATATCTCAAAAGGTTTTTGCTGTGCTTTTTTAACCTTTCCTTTAGGATAAAATAAAAAGTCGGTGGCGACTCTTGCTCAACCGAACAAGTGCGAATACAAACGCAAAACTCATAGTCAGTTCTCCCACCGTATCAATGAACTGACGACTCTGCTGGGGAGAAACTTAAAAGTGGGGTTACCTTATGGTTTAGATCACCTTTACTTTCTTGCTTTGATTGACTTGATTGCTTTATCTTTTGGGTTCTTGTTTGGGTTTGTTTTAAATCCTACACCCGGATTTGGGGCACCTTCTTAGGTAAATAGCAAAAAAAACTGTGAGGGAACTGTGCGGGTTATACCGACATGGTTGAAACAGTAAGCTATGTTAGTGTGACATATTTGTGAGTACCGGTAACCCTTGAGTTCAATCAAGGAGAGTACGGGGCCGTTGAGTGATTTCGTGAAGCACTAACGAACTCTTAGAACCTTAATTGACCATCTTAGCCTTTTTAGGGGTAGTGAGATGACCGACTTTGGTGCAGTCCGAAGTTGGTAGATACTCGATACTACACTCATTTGAGGGTTGTTTTCTTGGAATATTTTGGTCGCCAGTTAAGTGGCTAAACTGAAACAATGAACACAGAAAACAATCCAATGATATTGAGCTCCTTAGAACCCGGTTTCTATTTTAGGACAGGATGAGCCAACTAACTTCAAGAGGGTACTTACCTGAACCTCATGCAAGCCTAAACCTAAGGACTTGTTTGCTCTGTGGGAATATGTTTGTCTGTATATACACTCACTTTCCTTTTTGCATACATGTACATAACATCATGACATCATACCATAGCATTTTCAATAACCATCTCAAGGATCTCGAGGGTTCTTTTGATGCAGGGTCATGTTGAACCAGACGTCTACCAAGGGGCAAGAGGTTTCTCCTCTAAACAAATGCCATCAAAGATCAAGTACAACAACTTGAATCAGTGGCTATGACCCACTCGACATGGTGAGCTTGATTCTCGTGGGAAGATATCCACCGATACAAAGTTCTCCAAACAAAGATCAAGTGCAACAACTTGAATCAGTGGCGATGACCCACTTGACATGGTGAGCTTGATTCTCATGGAAAGACATCCACCGGTGCGGAGATCTCCAATCAAAGATCGAAGTTCAACCTCTAACATTTTCTTGTGTTCACCCCAAGAGATCCTTGAAAGCATGCATCCACATATCATGCATTGCATTTTGACAGTCTTTCCTTTTTCAGGTTTCCTTACTCTCCTACTATTTATTTCAGTAAGAGATGGCTCTAGAAAGGTCTGTCAAAGACATCCAAGACCAGACTGCTCAGCTGCAGGAGATGTTCCTGAACTTGTCTCTGGGGCAAGAGGAGGTGAAAGCTCTCCTCACAAAGAGCTTGGAGAATTCAAACAATGCCAGGAGTGACCAGCTTTCGGAGTTGCAGTTTGATCTGACAACATTGAGGACCCAAGTGATGGGACAGTTGGTGGGCCAGATGGCTCTCATCCAAGACCTATCTCAAAGACAAGAGGAACTCAGAGTTCTTGTCCGCCAGTTGCTTCCAAACAACCAATTAGGGCAAACATCTGAGGTTGAAGAGCAAGTCACCGCTCAGCCTCCATCCACTCAAGAAGACAAGGGGAAGGCTCCTTCGCTTGCTTCAGGGTCACAAGCCCATCAACAACCTCGCCAGCGTCAACGGGGTAATCGGCGTAAGCAAGAAACATCAGGAAGGCAGTTCACGGAGACTGAAATACCATCATTCTTCATACTGAAGCGCCTGTTGGAGGTCAACTTGCTCACCCTAAAGGACCCTCCTCAAAAGCTCAATATCTCCTCTCCTAACTATCGTCCCGATGCATTTTGTGTTTACCACTCCTACAGCCCGGGACACGACACCAATGACTGTTGGGCCTTGAAGAACAAGATTCAAGATCTGATCGACATTGGAGTGCTGGAATTCATGCCAGACGGTGAGATGAAAATCTTCCGTTAAAGAGTTCTCCACCTGAAGTGACGAAGCTCAAGCTGAAAGACTTTTGCTTCTTTTTGAATTTTCAAAGTTGTAATTTCTTTTGCTGTCAAACAATTATCTGTTGATGTTAAACTCTGTTTTCATTAATGCATTGCATATGTTTGTCTTGAATTCATCCATTCGTTCCACTACTCTTATGCTTTTCTTTATGACATTTGACTCTTGATAAAAAGCTGTAAGCCTTTAGAGGGAGGATGACGAAACAATACCATGATCTTATACAGTATGCTTTTGAACAGACCTTGCTGATGATGTACAGGCATTTCTTTCAATTCCCAAACACTGGAGTTATAAGGAAGATAATCCCTAGTCAACCCCTTCGAGCCAAAGAAGTAGGAGTTTTCTGTTCTAAACAATCAAAACCTTTGATATAAACCTGGGGCAGGGTAGTATCTCAGTTAATTCAAAAGAAACGCGCATTGAGGTCGCAAACTCTCAGTTCGTAACACAAGGAACGACGTCGGAAAAAAAAAGCATTCCTTTGGAATCAAAAGACAAGGGTGGTTCCCTATCACATAGACAGTCAATCTCTCAAAAAAGAAAAAGCCCACTGAGCCAAAACCTGTAAAGGAAGCTCGAGAAAGCTGGGGCATCCCGCTGACTGTAATCTCGAAAATGGGAACAGTCAGGCAAAAGTTAGGGATAACAAATCAAAATCAAAATAGTGAGGTCATTACAAAATCCTCAACAACATGAAAAATGTTGAAAAAGAAAAAAGGAGATGATGGCTGTCTCCCCAAATTCAACTGGTGAACCATCGCCCAAAAAGTCGTTCCAAACTCAAAACAGAGTATGACGCGATTAACTGAGCTTAGGTATGGAGGACATCACGAAGAGCAGGTGGGTACAAATATACTTTGAGCATTTATCCTTTGTTTCTTAAACCGTGAACCAAGCCACGTTACAACCCTTCAAAAGTCCTAATTGAAGCATGGGTTAGTTCGAAAGCGTACTGTTACAAAAGGTATCCTGACTCCTGTAAGGCTTTGCTCTAAATCTTGTGTTGATCTGTCTTATAAAAAGTTTTCTGCTAAAAAATGCATTTTTCAAAACTTCGAGACAAACATAAACTTTGCATTGCTTGAATATCACTGTCTGCATTTGGGATTTTTGTTTGACAGCGAAGAAATTCATACAGCGAATGTTCGGAGGAACGAAAACTCTCTCAGTGAGCAAAATTACTTCAAACGACAAATCTCCTATCAACAAGGGGCATGACATAGCACCATCCAATTAACCTGGGGCAGTCCAGTCAAGGTCCAACAGATCTTTCAAAATCTAGTTAATCTGGGGCAGTCCAGTCAAGATTTCAAGAAATATCTCAATGTGCAGAGTAATCTGATTCAAAGACTCCTTCATCCCCACTTGGGGCATTCGAATGTCAAAAGTGTTCAACAAATCAACTATCACATTTCCATACTCGATTCCTGTATCTAGCCAGGGCACGTCTGAAGAGTTTGAGGATTCGATTCCTGTATCCAGCCAGGGCATATCTGTTGAAGACTATTTCCAGACTCGATTCCTGTATCTAGCCAGGGCACGTCTGAAGAGTTTGAGGATTCGATTCCTGTATCCAGCCATGGCATATCTGTTGACGACTATTTCCAGATTCGATTCCTGTATCCAGCCAGGGCATATCTATTGACGACTAGTTCCAGATCAACACCTGTAACAAGCCAGGAAAACATCTGTGAACGACCGATTGTAGACCAACACCTGTAACAAGCCAGGAAATTATCTACATCACCACTTGGGGCATTCGAATGTCAAAAGTGTTCAAAAGCCCGATGCAGTTTTACACGGACTCATCGTCAGGAAATCCTACACAGATCTCCTCAAGACAGGAATTCCCCAGTAGTTTGGCATACAACCTAAGCTTCTGATTTTCCAACATTGGTCCCAAGACTTCTCATTTTTAACAATTGAAGATTCTTGCCCTCCACAGCAGCAGCCAAGGAATTATTTTCCCCGGAAGCAGTCAAGATTCTTTTATCTTCAGCCATCCGGGATTCATTTATCCTCAGCAAGATAGCTCATCAGCTTACATGCGCATTCATCACATTCATGTTATAAACATTGATGTCACATACATTGCATCATGCACCATAACATTGCATACAACTAACCCTTTACCTTTTCAGGAAAGATCAGTCGACAGACAAAGATCATCTTCCGAGATTCATCTAGAAATAGTTCAGATGTGACCCAGACACGGCGACATTCTGATACTTATTCTGGATTAACTCAGATGCAGTTTTACACGGACGCATCATCAGGAAACCCTACACCGGTTCCTCTTCAACTTCGAGACTTCTGAAAACAGTTCACGGGTTCTCCAATAATGTATGTTAACCTATCACTTGTTCAGATTCTTCTCAAGACTTCTGAAAACAGTTTACGGATTCTTCCCAACAACGGATGTTAATCTACCAACTTGTTCAGATGCAATTTTTGAAAACAGTTTACGGACGCTTCCCAACAAAGGATGTTGCTCTATTGCTTATTCAACTTCAAGACTTCTGAAAATAGTTCACGGGTTCTCCAATAACGGATGTTAACCTATCACTTGTACAGATTCTTCTCAAGACTTCTGAAAACAGTTTACGGATTCTTCCCAACAACGGATGTTAATCTACCAACTTGTTCAGATGCAATTTTTGAAAACAGTTTACGGATTCTTCCCAACAACGGATGTTAATCTACCAACTTGTTCAGATGCAATTTTTTAAAACAGTTTACGGACGCTTCCCAACAACGGATGCTGCTCTATTGCTTATTCAACTTCAAGATTTCTGAAAATAGTTCACGGGTTCTCCAGTAACGGATGTTAACCTATCACTTGTTCAGATTCTTCTCAAGATTTCTGAAAACAGTTTACGGATTATTCCCAACAACAGATGTTAATCTACCAACTTGTTCAGATGCAATTTTTGAAAACAGTTTACGGACGCTTCCCAACAACGGATGCTGCTCTATTGCTTATTCAACTTCAAGACTTCTGAAAACAGTTCACGGGTTCTCCAGTAACGGATGTTAACCTATCACTTGTTCAGACTCTTCTCAAACTTCTGAAAGCAGTTCACGGGTTCTCCAGTAACGGATGTTAACCTATCACTTGTTCAGACTCTTCTCAAACTTCTGAAAGCAGTTCACGGGTTCTCCAGTAACGGATGTTAACCTATCACTTGTTCAGACTCTTCTCAAACTTCTGAAAACAGTTCACGAGTTCTCCAGTAACGGATGTTAACCTATCACTTGTTCAGACTCTTCTCAAACTTCTGAAAACAGTTCACGGGTTCTCCAGTAACGGATGTTAACCTATCACTTGTTCATACTCTTCTCAACTTTTGAAAACAGTTCACGGACGCTTCCCAACAACGGATGCTGCTCTATTGCTTATTCAATCTCAACTCCTGAAAACAGTTCACGGATTCTCCAGACATGGATGTCAATCTATTGCTTATTCGGACCCCTAATTCAGAGATGTTCCAAAACATGGGTGCCTTTCTGATACTCGTCCACTCACCATTGACATACAGTTCAACATTACCAGGTCGCATCTTTAAGCCCATCCTCCTATCAGCAGTCGCCAAATGGCATCTTTAAGCCCATTATCAGATGGCATCTCTAAGCCCATCCCCCGGCAAGATTATATCGCATCAGATGGCATCTTTAAGCCCATCACCAAATGGCATCTTTAAGCCCATTCACCTCTACCATCACATCGCCGAGTGCAAATTTTCTGGGTACTTTAGTGTCCAATCTTCTTTTACCTTCAAGTCGCGAAAGGCAAACTTGCCAATCTAACTCTTCAGGTTCAAGAAGATTGAACAGGGGCAACTGTTGTACCCCAAAATTTGCCCTCGCATTTTACCACAAGAAATCACAGCTTCAGGCTTTTCCTGATCTTTCAAACTGGCTCAAGAATCGGTCAAACGGACTTTTCTCGTCAGTCAGACGCAATTAGGGTTTTATTGATTTTCAGGGCTCTGGAATGTTTCACACAGTTGGCTTAGGGTTTTGGTTGACTTTGGCTCAGCTTAGATCAGGCAAACGTTCTTTGACATTTAATCAGGAATTAGGGTTGTTCATGCGCGGTTCTTCAGAAAGATTTAATTCTACAATGCTTTGCAAGTTATTCCGAGATTTGGTTTGAATTCATGTTTGTTTGATTGAACCAGTCAAAGGATACATTCAGTTTGGATTTACAGTGTTTGGTAAGAAATCAGTAAAAAGGGAATGCGCCTGATCAGTTGTTTTGATTAATTGTTGTTTTGCTTTGGATGTTGGAAATGCCAGGTTTAACTGATCAAATGCTAAAGCTTTGTTTATTTAAATTATTTATTATTCTAAGATTAAGTGATTGGAATTTATTTTTCAATTATTTTTATTCAAAGAATTTTAAATAATATATAAACAATAAAGGATAAAAAAGAATTAATTGGATAAAGACTTTTTATTTACTTTTTAAATTATTCGTACAATTATTGTTTACAATTTATTTACAACAATGATTTTACAAATAATTTAAACCTAAATAAGACTATCCTAAACATTTTTTCTAATCTTCATTTCTTCATCTGCTATCCCTTGCTCCAGTGCTCCATTTTTATTTATTCATCTACAAAAGAAAAAAAGAAAAGTCAAATAGCAGATGAATTAATAAAGAGACAGATATAAAATTCATCATTAAGGGCAACTGTTTGGGATCAGTTAACCCTCTCTGCAAATCACGGGATTTCTCCCGGTTCACAAAGAGGGATGAATGTTTATTTGCTAAAAATGAATGCACAAAAGTCAAAATTGCACAATTCAAAAATTGTCAAACTGCATAGTTCAATACAAACAGAAAGTCCAAACTGAATCACAACTTTCAAACCATCCAAAAACTGTCAAAGTACAAGTTAATGTCACAAAGCTATTCAAAGCTATCAAAGAAGAAGATTTGGAAAGATATCAAAAGCACAAAATCTGGAAGAAGGGACAAATATGCAGAGAAAGCATGATATGCAAGCAACATACTCATTTTCATCATTTCCAAAGTTGCCCTTTCAGAAAGTACAAAGCATAAACAATAATTTAATGCAAATTGTACTGGAGAGAGAAGAAAAAGAGAAGCAAAGAAAGCAGGTTTAGGCTTGAGGCATGAAGAAAATATAAAAGAACTGAACACAGTAGAGGGGAGGGGATGAGAAAGATATAAAACAGAGGTAACCAACTGTCAAAACTCTCCATATACAAAAACCTGCATATGCCAAAATCTGCCTGTGATAAAACAAAACACATAACCATCAGTAATGTCAAAAACAAGCATAACCTGTCAAGGCCAAGCCTGCTGAACCTGTCAAACAAGATAGAACAAACCATCCAAAAGCCAACACAAGCTTGTAAACTCTAAAACCATCACCAAACCAGAACACTCACCCAAGTTCATAACCAAAGCCTTCCAGCCTTAAACCAACAAGCATAACCTGTCAAGGCCATAACCTGTCAAAGGCCTAACCTGAAGCCTGAGCCTCAAAACCTTACAACCTGTAAAAACACAAACTTCTACAGAAGCAGCATAAACCATTAAACCACTGTCAAAGCTAAAAGCCAGTTTCAACACCAAAAGCCTTAACCAACTCAAGCAAAGATCAAGCCTGAAACAATCAGTTCAAACCTTACCTGCCTGAACTGTAAAAGCCTAAAGAGCCAAAAACCCTGTCCTGCCTTAACCATCAACCTACAAACCTTGGTCAAAGACCGTACTAAGCCTGAACCTGCTAAGCATATGCCAAAACCTGCTTGAAGCCTTCAAGCCTCACAGGCTTCAAGCCTCACACGAAAAAGGTAATGCTTTACTACTCAAAAAGCATCAAAAATCAAACCCTCCAGGCCCTCAGAAACTCATCATTGGGCAGTAAAAAAAGGCAAACATTCAAGGCAATAGAAGGAAGAGATAAATAAATACTGAGGCAACACAGGCATCCAACACATAGCGACGGAAAAGGCAACATAAGCATGTAAACAGGGCCCTCAGTAGAGTCATCACAGGGCAGAAAAAGCAAGCAAGCATAATCATATCACAACTCAGAATAGGCATTCGAGTAAAAGGCAACACAAGAAGGAGAAGAGATAAAGAAGTATATTAAGCTTTCAGACAAACATCACAAAGCCTAAAGAAGAATACAGAGTACCGTGGCTAGCTCAGCACCGCGTCCTTCGCCCGTCAAAGCCTCCGGAGCGCCACCTACCCTACTTCTCCTCCATCTCCAGAAAACGAAGGTAGTACGCCTTTCTCTCTTTTTTCTTCCGCCACCTCAATAACAACAAAGCTTAAGGCCAAAATTCAAAACGAAATAAGCACGCAATTCGTAAAAGAATATAAAACATCAAAATCAAACCTTGTTTCGTAAGACCACTGGGCTCGAGCTATGGAGGAAGGAGAGATTAGGGGGTAGTGCTGGTGGCTAGGCGGAGGAGTTGTATTCAGAAGAAAGATCGGAGGAGACAAAGAGCGAACGACACCGCCGCTGCTCACAAACCCTAAGCGTTATCCCAACTGGAAACAATAATCAAACCCTAAAACATTTGGTGTCAACTTGGGCCTTGCCCACCTCTGAAGCGCATAAGCCATTTAATTCCAATTCACACCCCCCTCATTTTTCTTCTATTTGGGCCATAAACCCCACCCTTGAGCCCATTTCTGATTTTTGTTTCAAACCTTTTTTAAACATCATATTCCTTTTCATATATATATAAATTAACATAACTTTTTTATTATTTATTTACATCAAATATTGATTTTCTCTAAAATTACATTTTTAATTGCAATATTTTTCCTCTAAAATATTTTTTACTTTGTATATTATTACATTAATATAAAAATGCACAATTAAAATGTAAAACCTTTTTCTTTTAAGTAAAATACCATTCTTTGTACATTAATACTTTAATACATAAAATACTTTAAAATACATTTTTTATACATAATTTAAATTCTTAACATTTAATTAAAATGTTCTTTTGTATATATTAAACACAAAAATATAAAGATACATCTTTTATACACAATATAATTAAAATTGAAAACATTTTTCTTTTCATTTAATTAAAACTTTCTTTTTGTACATATTAAGAATATACAAGATTACAAAAGATTAATTAAATAAATATCTAATTCTTTTCTTTAAGTTAAAACAATGCTTAAGTAATACACATTCGAATTCACATTTTCCTAACCTGTAAATAATTACATACACATATACACGTACACTTACACAATATACTTACATTTGATACATTATACATTTGCTTATATTTGTATATTCGTTACATTTACATTTGATCGATTCGATTTGGTTGTAATCTATTGGACACTACATTCCTAAGTCTCATCCCCATTCGTAAATTTGTACCCCCACTCCCGGATACTTATTTTGTAATAGCGTAGACTTTAAATTCTTGCAATTTACCGCTTTCAAATTATACCATGGTTAGACCTAGGGTTTGCATGTACATAAAATCAAACGCTAGATAACCCAATACAAGACAAATACATGAAATCAATACACAATCACACTTGCACCCTCTAGGGTAATCCCACATGTTGCCTTCTAAAATGGGCCATGCTTGCACGTCGAGTTTCTTTGGCAAAACAAATTCAAATGATCATAAGTCCCTCGATGACGCTTTCGAAAGTTGCCTAAATGGAATTATCATAGTCCCTTCAAAGCAAATTGCCAAAGATACTTGGCACCATTGCATTCATGGTCCATACGATGACCCGCGCCCGTCCTGTTAAACCTCCTAAACGCAAGATTGTCCATCAAATTCAATGGTGGAACAAAATTGTTAAAAAGGGTTGAAAACATAGAGAAAACCTTTGAGTACAATAGGGTAGACAAAACTCTTAGTTACTTGAGATCAACTTGCAAAAACACTTGCCTTCTTTTCAAAAAACACATTCCACAAACACTTTCCAAACAAACTCTCAAAAACATTTGAAACATCTTTTCGAAAAGATACACACCTTTGTAAAACATTCGAGTAAAAAATTGTTATAAGGGTAGCCTAAGACAAGGCATCTTCTTCCAAAACGTTTTCAAAACACACACACACACCATTTTCAAGCAATCGAAAATCAAGGCAAGTGATCTAAAAAACCAAGTAACTAAGAGCCCATGGATAACCATGGATGAAAAGGGTGCTAATACCTTCCCTTTTCATAATCTACCCCCCGAACCCACGAAATATCTCAAAAGGTTTTTGCTGTGCTTTTTTAACCTTTCCTTTAGGATAAAATAAAAAGTCGGTGGCGACTCTTGCTCAACCGAACAAGTGCGAATACAAACGCAAAACTCATAGTCAGTTCTCCCACCGTATCACACCCCCGTCGGAATGCATAGCCATACTTTGCAATTGCATACGAGTTGGGGCGAGGTCAGCATTATATTGGTATTGCTTGTAGAAAGCAGCAGCCAGATCTTCCCAGTTACGGATGTTGGTTCCCTCCAGCTGGTAGAACCACTCTAGTTGAGTCCCTGATAGACTGTCTTGAAAGAAATGCACCCATAAGTTCCTGTCAGCAGTGTGTGGCCGGATCTTCCTGACATAGGATCTGAGATGTAGCTTAGGACATGAGACCCCATCATATTTAGAAAATGCAGGTACTTTGAACATTTGTAGGATAACCACTCCAGAAACTAACCCTAGCTCTTCGAAATCTAGGCCAGGTACCCTCTAAACTTCCATGGCATTGAGTCGGTCCTCCAACTGTTTGTATTTATCATCAACTGGAGGGTATTGTTCCTCGTTGTAATCAGCTTCATATTCTTCAGACCTAGGGTTGTTGTCTCCTTCCTGGGGCTCTCCATCTTGATTGTCTCCTTCTTCCGAAGTGGTTGTGAAATCTAGAACTCACTTAACTGGTCCTTTGATCCTTCTTCCTAAATTCACTAAACCAGCTGGTTTCTTTTTCTTTTTCTTGTCCTTGAGAATCAGAGCTTTCAAATCTTCTTGTCCCTTATCCAGATTCAGGAACATTTCTTGGAATTGGGCATTCTGTTCCTGAAGTTCTTTGACTGTTTGTTCAAGAGCCATTTCTGAAATAAACAGAGAAGAAGATAGAAACCTGTCTTGAAAATCTGTTTATGCAATGATATGTATGATATATGTATGCAATGTTTTCAAGGGCCTTATAGGATTTAAGCTCTTTTAACCAAAACAGAAACAAAGACTTTGTATTAGTAATCTCAAATGAAATCAAAGTTTACAAAGAAATAACAAATAAGAAACTTCTAAAACTTCTAAGTCTCCCAAGGACGTTTCCTTTTTGTGATAAGGTCTGCTTTGAGATTCTGATCTTCGTGAAGCCGCTTTGTCAGTTCCAACACCTTCTTCTCACGGGCATAGAATTGAGACTCAAAGGTATCTCGTTCTTCTTTGAGCTGTATCCAAGATTTTTGTAATTCTTAGAAGTTTGTTGGCATATCAGGATGAAGAATGATGCGAGACTCGACCCCTTGAACAATAGGCTCTGAAATCACTGGTAGGATAGCAGCATATGGCATCATGAGATTTTGAGCATGAGTTCGCACCCATTTGAGGTATGGCTCCAAAGGGATGGATTTCTTGTGCCCTAAAGTCCTGCTATCAATCTTTTTAACCATTCCCCAAGCGCGGATAAACCTATGATGATAGCCTTGCAGAACATTTGAATAGTCAAAAATAATATCTTGAATGAGAATGGGGACCATCCCTCCGGGTGCAACCGAACTGACGTAAAGCTAAAGAGGGGTTGTAGGTGATGCCTCCTTTAATGCTAAGGAGTGGAAAATTGGGGAATTCTCCGCAGCGATCAATGAAAGAGATGTCTTCTTGGGAGCTAGGGCACTAATAGATGTCAGAGTGAGAAAGAGACATTAATCCCTGGTTCCATTTTAAGCCTAATTCATTCTTCATTACCGACCGAGGAAGGTGCGAAATGAACCACCTATAGAGTAGAGGTATACAACATATAAGAGTCCCTCTCTTCTTCATGGTGCGTGTATGGAGTGAGTGTAGAATATCCTCGAGCAATGTAGGCAGTGGATTATGAGCAAGGAAAATGTTGATAGCACTGACATCTACAAACTTCTCTGAATTGGGGAACATAACCAACCCATAGATTAAAAGATCTAACACATCTTCAAAGGCATGGTAACTCATAGCGTCTAGGAATACTTGGGCATTCTTCATCAGGAAACTTGTGAGGAGGCCCTTAACTCCACTTCATTTTTCCCAATTGGACTCAATGTCAGATGGTTTCAAATGTAAAGCTATGGCAACATCTTCAGCAGTTGGATCTTGTTCTAAATCGGTAAAGGGTATCTTCTCCAATATAGGCAGATTGAGTATTTTGGAGAATTCTTCGAACATAGGAACCAACTGATAGTCTGGAAATGTGAAGCAGTGGTGCTTAGGGTCGAAGAACTGGAATAAGACACTCATCAAACCTTCGTCAAAACCGGTAGCAACCAAACTGAGAAAGTAGCCATATCTCTTTTTGAATGAGGAACTCTCAAGTACCTTCGAAACCAATTCTTTGAGTTTGGGAGGGATCTCTACAAAATTGATTCAGATGGTTTTTCTGCGAGATGAATCCATGACCTACAAAATAGATAAGAGATAAATCCACAAGCCCTTGAAATGGTTAGTGTACATGACATGTTATGTTGTTTATGATGTTATTATTATGCTTTGAAATCACAAGTATATCAAACACAAACAAGTCACACAGAGCCCTTAGGTTTAAAGGCTTGCATGAGTTTTAAAGGTAAGTACACTCTTGAAGTTTCAGTTGGCTCAACTTGTCCTATTAATAGTAATCGGGTTCTAACGAGTCTCATATCACTGACCTTTCCTTTAGGTATTGTTCTAGCTCAAGCACCAAAGTATTGCGTTCAGAATATCCCAAAAGTCTAGTCTCAATGAGCGTAGTATCGAGTATCAACCAATATTCGGTCGGAACCAAAGCCGGCCATCTCACTACTTTCTAAGGGCTTAGGATGAGTCAATTAAAGGTTCTAAAGGTCAGTTAGCGCTTAATGACACTAAGGAAGCCTAATGTTATCCTTGACTGACTCAAGGAACATTAGTACAAACCAAAGTATCACGCTAACATAGCTATCACTTTGTCTATATCGGTCTACACCGTACAACTTCCATGATTTATTGCTACTTACCTAATAAGGTGCCCCTGATCCGGGTGTAGGATCTATAGTAACAACCCAAGCAAGCCCTCAAAAGTAAAGCATATAAACACACAATGAAAGCAATTTTAAAGATGAACTAAGCTCTAAGGTAACCCCACTTTTTTTATATATTTCCCCAGCAGAGTCGCCAGTTCTGTGATACGGTGGCAGAACCGATTGTTTAATACTGGTTTTGCGTTTGTGTTTACAAATGTTGTGGTAAGCAAGAGTCGCCACCGACTTTTCTTTTATCCAATATTAAGGAAAGGGTGAAAAGAACAGAAAAAGACCTTTTCTAGATTATTCTGAGTAAGGGGGTAGATTATAGAAAGGGAATGTGTTAGCACCCTTTCCATCTGTAGTTATCTAAGGGCTCTTAGAGGTTTTCTCATTTTGAAATACCTTTGTGCTTTGTGTATTTGAAAGTTTGTTTTTGAAAATGCCTTGGTATGGAAGACTTTGTAATGTTTCTCGGGAATATGGATAAAGTATACAAAGTGTCTTGAAAATGTTTTTGAAAAGTATTTTTTTTTTGTGTAAGTGCAAAATGTTTTCTGAGCAGATTTCTAACAGCTATCTACTATTATACTCGAAAGGGGTAGTTCTTTTCCTCCTATCCTTTAGATAGTGTTATCCTACTATTAGTGAGTAGGTATCCCTATCGTTGGATGTATGAGTGACATTTGAAGGGACGTTACAGTCATGAAGGCAACTTGTGGAGACGCTTTAGCAAGTTTATTTAGGGACTAGATCATTTACCAAAAGGCAACTATAGAGTCATCGAGGGACTATGATCTTTTGATTTCTGGGTCTTTGCTAAAGCATTCCTGCCTCATGACTGTTTTATTTCTAAAGCAACCAAAGTGAGGTACCCTAGAGGTGTATATATGCAAGTGTGTCATGTTCGGCTATTTTTGTCTTTTTGTTAAGTTTGCTAACATTTGATTTCAGTCTTTTCATACATGCCTAGTTACTAGCAGTGAATATATATTGTAGAGTATTAAAGTGAAGGAATTTAAATCTACGCTATTACAATGCTTTGGGGAAGGGATTTACATTATACAAGAATGAGGGGGATAAAGCAGTAAATGTCCTAGTTTTAACCTGTTACATCCAGTAGGCAGATACAATAATATGAAAAAATATGAAAATAAATAAATGCATGCGAATTAGAAAAGGTGTCTGAAAAAATCCTAAGGTGAAAAATATTTTTGTTTTGTTTTTATTTTAAGAAAATATAACCTAAGTAATTTAGTTTTAATTTCAAGAAAGAGGTTAAAATAATTAATTTATTTATTTATAAATTAATTTGATTAATAAAAAAAACTATCCTAATATTTTTTATGATTTTGATTTAAGATTAATTTAAATAAAAAGGATCAATAAAGAAATAACAAAAGAACAAAAATAATATATGAAGGAGTGAGGGGATCCTTCGATCCAGGGAGAATCATGGCTTTGATTCAGAGGAAAAAAGTTCCCTTCAATCTAGAGGAAGGTGGCTTTCGACCCAGAGGAAAAAGGGTAGCCTTCGATCCAAGGAAGGATGTGTGTCCTTCGATCCAGGGAGAGATAATTGTCTTTCAATCTAGGGGTTGATGTTGTGAGGGCACTGAATCTGCCAAGGTATGTTAGCCAAAACGAAAAGCATGACCTGGGTGCCAAGCCCAGGTCCTTCGATTCTATACGCAATGGCCTTATTTATGTTGGATCTGCAACAAATGTTAGAAGCAAAACAAAAGCATACCTGGGGTCGAACCCGGGTCTTTAGTCTTGAATAATAAATCGAATGAAACTACAAATGTTGATGTGTCATGCAAATGTAGAGATTGGTCTTTTTACCAACTCTTATAAATGGTTTATGGATGAATATGTGATGATGGGTGTAGGTACCCTTGTTTGATGATTGCTTTGATTTGGCTTCTGGACATGGGTACCTTTGTTTAAGGGTTACTTAGATTTGGATCACTTATGAGATTTTTGATAACTTTGGTGGGTTTATGGGGCACCGTATCTCTAATGCGTGTGTAACTCTTCATTTGGCTTGCAAGCACATTGCTTATATAGAGTAGAAGGGAGGAGACAAGAAGACAATAGTTTAAACTACCTTAAACAGATGTTTTCAAGGCCATGAATAAAGTTTGTAACGTTGGCCAAAAACACGGGATCTTGTCCTTATTTGAAACTTGAATGCATGTGGATATTTTGGCCCCTTCGAATGCCCTCTAGTGTTGCTCTTCGACTGGCCTCAAGTTTCCTCTTTCGAATGGACCTCTTGTGTAGCCTTCGACTGGGTCTTCTGCATACTTTTTCAAATGTACCTCTTGTGTACCCTTCGACTGGCTCTAGTATTACTTCCTTCGAATGGGTCTTTAGATGGTCCTTTTGGTGTTCCCTTCGAATGGGCCTTTGGTGTGTCCTTCGTATGGGCTATCATGCGTGTTGAAGTGTATACAATTGTTTCAAAGGGGGGTCAGCGCCCATTCGAAACTGGCACAAAGGCAGCCCATGCCTTGTGGATGCTAGCATGAAGCAAGTCAAGGCAGGCGTAAAGGAGGCCATTGCCTAGGCGAAGCTGGCACAAAGGTGGCCAGTTCCTTGTGGTCGAAGGCAACTTTTTTCCTGGCATATCAAAAGAAGCTTTTTGCCTGGTGGATCGAAGGCACCCTGAAAGAGTCTTGGCCTTGTGTGCTAAAGACAAGCTGAAGAGGTATATGTGCGCTGGTGACACGCTGAGGGGTCTTTTTCCCAGTGGGACCTTTGTGAATCGATGACCAGTTTGGAGAAGTTCTTGCTTTGTGCACTGAAGGCACACCCAGAGGGATAATTTGCCTAGTAGAAGCAGGAAACAAGCTTGCTCCAAGGAAAACAAATGCCCAATCGAAGCATGATCTAGCTTGCATGCAGGTAGCCATTGCATTTGTGAGTCAAGCCAGCATGCAAAGACAATGGTGCAATTGAAGGACCACTAACAAGAAGCCCTTCCCCTTTGGATCGAAGGAGGCTATTTTAAAGGGAAAACATGCCCAGTCGAAGTTGGTGTGCAGCAAACAAGCAAAAGACCAAGGCTTCAATCGAAGATTGGAAATTTGAGGCAAACTTGGAGGAGGTTAGGTGTTAAATCGAAGTCTATCCAAATACCAATCGAAAGGCCTTTTAACATGCCAATCGAAGAATTTTGTCAAAATGCCAATCGAAGACTCCTTGTTTATCCTCAAAAAAATTTATCTTTCCTTTAATCAAATGCTTGTGATCACCATGTAAGAGAAAGATCTTGGGAAATATGAGAGGGCAAATTTTGGGGTACAACATACAGACTCCCCAGTTTGAGTTTGCCTCTCATACTATCACAAATTAAGGGACCACAACCCATAATTCCCAATGTAGTCGTCAACAGAGTCATTGTTATCTCAGAAATTGCCATGAAGCCTGGATCAGACATAACAGTTCAAAAGCTCCTCTTCCTCAGTAGAGTTTTCCATTATCCCCAATGAGTTGCTGCAAAGCCTGGAAGCAGATCAGTCAACAGTTAACTTCGTTATCCCCAACAAGTTGTTAACTTCCATTCTCTCCGATCAAGGGTATAACTCCCCAGTAGAGAAACTGATAACTAAAACTCCTGAACTCTTTTCCCTCAAGCAGAAATCAACATCTCCACAAATATTTCTCAAGCCAAAGCCAATCTTCCCCAACAGATTTCTCCTCAAACAACAAAAACGAGAGTCCCCATTGGAAACATTCTAAACAAGGTTTAAATATGTGCATGCTCTTCATCCCCAACAACATTCCGGGATTTAACTTCCCAAAGCTCCCCAACACTTGTCAAGGAGCAAAGATACATTTCAACAAATATTTCACATTCATACATCATATTACATACATGATAAATGCATATAGCATAATCTCAATTATTTAGAGAAGACTCTTACACAATGCATTTCATACATTGCATACAGCTAACGCTTTACCTTTTCAGGAAAGATCAATCAACAGTAGCTATCATCAACAATTTTCAACAGGTGCAAGATTACTTTCTGAAGCAAGACAGAGAAACTATCTACATGACTATCTTTACACAGGCTCATCATGCAGAAATCTTACATGGACTCCTTCCCATCCTGAAGCAGCCCTACCCAGGCTCCTTCTCATATATGTCCAGATGAAGTTTTACACGAACTCATCCTGAAGCAGCCCTACCCAGGCTCCATCTCATATATGTCCAGATGAAGTTTTACACGGGCTCATCACGAAGCAATCTTACATGGATTCCTTACCATCCTGAAGCAACCCTACCCAGGTTCCTTCTCATATATTTTTAGATGAAGTTTTGCACGGACTCATCATGAAGCAGCCCTACCCAGGTTCCTTCTCATACATTTCCAGATGAAGTTTTACCCGGACTCATCATGAAGCAACCCTACCCAGGTTCCTTCTCATGAATTACCAGATGCAGTTTTTACACAGACTCATCCTGAAGCAACCCTAACAAGGTTCCTTCTCATGAATTTCCAGATGAAGTTTTACACTGACTTATCCTGAAGCAACCCTACCCAGGTTCCTTCTCTTGAATTTCCAGATGAAGTTTTACCCGGACTTATCATGAAGCAACCCTACCCAGGTTCCTTCTCATGAATTCCCAAATGCAGTTTTACACTGACTCGTTCTGAAGCAACCCTACCCAGGTTTCTTCTCATAAATTTCCAGATGAAGTTTTACACTGACTCATCTTGAAGCAGCCCTACCCAGGCTCCTTCTCATATATTTCCAGATAAATTTTCACATGGATTCATCCTGAAGCAGCCTTACCCAGGCTCCCTCTCATATATCTCCTAAAGCAGCCCTACACAGGCTCATCATAAAGCAATCTTACACAGATTCCTTCTCATAAATTTCCAGATAAAGTTTTATACGGACTCATCCTGAAGCAACCCTACCCAGGCTCCTTCTCATATATTTCAAGATGAAGTTTCACACGGGTTCATCCTGAAGGGCCCTACCCAGGCCCCCTCTCATATATCTCCTAAAGTAGTCATGCACATGCTCATCATAAAGCAATCTTACACAAATTCCTTCTCATAAATTTCCAAATGCAGCTTCATGTGGGCTCATCATAAATAAATCTTACACAGATTCCTTTTCATATACCTCCATACACAGTTTCGCACGGATTCATCCTAAAGCAATCTTACACGGATTCCTTCTCCAGATACAGTTTCATACGAATTTATCCTGGAGCAATCCTACACAGATTCCTTCTAATACATTTCCCGACATGGCTTAATACGGGTCCACTCCAGCATATCATTCAGAGTTAAATCAACCAAAGATTTATTTTGATACTTCTCTCAGTTACAGTCAAGCTTAGACTTGGTCTAATTTCTATCAACAATCACCTTTGGATGGCATCTATAAGCCCATCTCTGACAACTCTCCATCATCTCTCTGAATGGCATCTTTAAGCTCATTCCCTACACAATCAACTGACACATAGTCGAGTGCAAATTTCGGGGCACTCTAGTGTTCAATCATCTTCTACCTTCAAGCTACAAACGGAAACGTGTCATACTCGCTTTTCAGGTTTAAGAAGATTGAACAGGGGCAACTGTTGTAGCCCAAAATTTTCCCTCTCATTTCTCAAGATTTTTCTCACAAAATTTCTACTGGGTCAAGACTGCACAAGGTTTGATCAGCTCAAGATACTTCCTCAATACTGATGGCTCAAATTAAGGTTTAAATTTGCACAAGTATAATTGGACTTTTAATGCCCCATGTAGTTTCCATGGATCATATTAGGATCTCAAGCATCAAATCAAAGAAGAGCAAGTTTGCTTTGATTCATAAGCTTCGATTGGGTATTTGGTCCCCTTCGATCAAACTTTGGTCCACAAGCTTCAATTGAGTATTTGGTCCCCTTCGAGCAAGCTTTGATCCACAAGCTTCATTTGGGCATATGGCCTCCTACAGGCTTTCTTCGATTCAGAAGGTAGTGGCCTTCTACATGCTTGCTTAATTTCTATTGGGTCAAGACTGCACAAGGTTTGATCAGCTCAAGATACTTCCACAACACTAATGGCTCAAATTAAGATTTAAATTTGCACAAGTATAATTGGACTTTTAATGCCCCATGCAGTTTCCATGGATCATATTAGGCTCTCAAGCATCAAATCAAAGAAGAGCAAGTTTTCTTTGATTCATAAGCTTCGATTGGGTGTTTGATCCCCTTCGATCAAGCTTTGGTCCACAAGATTCGATTGGGTATTTGGTCCCTTTTGAGCAAGCTTTGGTCCATAAGCTTCATTTGGGCATATGGCCTCCTATAGGCTTGCTTCGATTCATAAGGTAGTGGCCTCCTATATGCTTGCTTCGATTCACAAAGCAGTAGCCTCCTGCATGCTTGCTTTGATTCATAAAGAAGTGGGCTCCTGCATGCTTGCTTCGATTCACAAAGCAGTGGACTCCTGCATGCTTGCTTTGATTCACAAAGCAGTAGCCTCCTGCATGCTTGCTTTGATTCACAAAGCAGTGGCCTCCTATATGCTTGCTTTGATTCACAAAGCAGTAGCCTCCTGCATGGTTGCTTTGATTAACAAAGCAGTGGCCTCCTGCATGCTTGCTTCGATTCACAAAGCAATGGCTATCTTCATACAAGCTTCGTTTGGATAATGGCTATCTTCATACAAGCTTCGATTGGGAAATGTTTTCCTTCGAAGCAGCCTGTTTCAACTCACAAGGCAAGGGCTCCCATCATGCTAACATACACAAGGCAAGGGTTTCCCTCATGCTAGCATGCACAAGGCAATGACTTCCTTCATGCTAGCACCCAAAAGGAAATGACTCCCCTCATGCTTTGATTCCACCTTTAAACCCTTCAACACACATAGTTTCTACACTATGACATACAACTGGCGCATTAGAAGAACATGCAAAAGGCCCATTCGAAGAACATGAAGTTGGTGGATTCGAAAGACACATATTTGGTGGTCCATCCAAAGAACATGAATTTTTTGGATTCAAAGAACACGTGGTCCATCCAAAGAACACGAATTTGTTGAATTCTAAGGATACATATTTGGTCCATTCAAAGAACACAATTGATGTTTTGTCTCTTGATGAGTCTGGTTGAAGGATGCTGGACAAAGTCCTATGTGCTGCCAAGTCCAAGTCTGCTGCACTGCTATGAAACAGTCCTGCACCAAGCTGCCACAACACTCTAAAACTGCTACAAAGCAGTCCTGCTATGCTCCTCCCATATTTGCACCAAATTGGCATACAAAGAGTTGCACCTCGAAGGCTATGAAGAAAACATACCCAATTTGTTCAAATCTCATTTGTTTTCCCCCTCAAATCCCAGCCAAACTTTTCTATAAATAAGATGTTCCACAACACATCTAAGGGGGGATTTTTAGTAGCTAGAGAGACTTTTGTTGTGTGAAACAAATCATCAAACACTCTCAAACTCTCAAACTCCCACAAAAATCTCAAACCTCGTCATGCATTAATCAACCTTTGGGACACTCCTAAAGCCTTCAAAAACCCACTCAAGGAAGTTAGTGAGCCCTTCGATTCATTCCTAACTTCTACATACCAACCTTCGATTCAAGTGAATTTCAAAGCAAAGTAGCAAATGAAATAGATTCAGGGAGGTCGAAGCAAGCTTATTCCCTCACCAAACTGTTCTTGGAGGCTCTGTCGAAGTACCTCAAGTTTTGCTCCAAGAGGTAAGTTTTCTTAAACTTGGAACTTTTCGTTCAAACATCATTTATATATACAAATAAAAGAAAAGATGTAGATATCACATCTAGGAAGTTGACCATGCTCTTAGTTTCGATTATCACTGTTTACACGTTGAGAACTTCAACTCTGACCAGTTAGGCCTTGGTTTTGATATTTCGTGTTGAACTTCGACCCATAGCTTTTGAAATTTACATGGTTAGATTTGCATTCAGATTTTAGGCATGTTTTTTTACATCTTTCGATTGACTGAGGAACAAAGCCTTTCGAAGCTCCAACAGTGGAGCCATGCATTCTTGAGCTCGAAGGGATAAGATAAAGCTGTGTTCAAACATTCATAACTGAATTCATTTTATATTTAGTGCAAGCTGTATAACCAACGGATGAAACAAACCACCCAGTGCTACAAACAGTGCGCGCTAAAGCTTTGCCATATGGAAGGTTCGGGTTAAAGCCTCAGCGAGACCTTTTGTATCTATTCTGTTATTTTTTCCAAACCAACAAACAGGACCTGAGCCCAAACAACACAAAATTGTTTTTCTACACAAAAAACTATTTTAAATACAAAAACTGTTTTAAACACAAAAAACTATTTTCTACACAAAAACACCAAAAATATATTTAAGTTATTTAGTTTATTTTATTTAACTTCTTACAATGAAAAGGACAAAAACATTTTCCTATTTATTTTCTTTTCTTTAACTTAATTAAATTTCCTTAACAAAAACAAAACAAATCTATTCCTTTTTCAATTTTGTCTTGTACATTATATTCCTTGTACATTATTCGAGTTTCAATATGGTTGTGATAGACAATTGTAGCAGTAGAAATGTTCAAGACTAAGCTATTGGATTGGCTAGACTTTATACAAATCAAAATAAAAATCGCCACCGCGCTTTATTGTTTCCAAAGGAATGAGAAAAGAGCGAATAACCCAAAAAGAGGGAGAAAGATTCAAGGTAAGAGGGTTGGTTATGCAAAGGGAAGGTATTAGCACCCTAAACATCTACGGTACTCCGCAGGAACCTCTTTGAAAAATCTGTATATTTTAACTATAAAAATGTGTTATATAAAAAATGAATGGTAGAGGTGAGAAAAGAAATATTTTTATGACTTTTACACCCGCCGCGGTTGCGAACCTTTAGTGCCTACGTACCACCTTTCGTGCAATAGGGGATCATGGTACACGTAGTTCCTCTTTTAAAAATTTGAAACACAAGTGTGTTGGTTAATTTTATGAGATAAGACATCATCGTCATTATCCGTGTGTAAAACATACTTACTACCCACAATCATGAGAAAGGAGAATTTGCATCATCTCAAAGTGGAGGATATGGCTTGAATTTTAAAATCAGCAATGCCTCACTTAACACCCAAGTGGAAAATATCTCTCTTTACTACATATTGTAGAAGTATAGTTGTTTGCATCACTACAAGGATTGACAAGAGTCTAATCCTTTAAGAAAAGTTTTAAAATAAAAGGCCAAAGTGGCAAAAATGGTTTGAAATGGGATTGATTGACTTTTAGTCTTCTCACAAAAAATGTCAAGGTATTATTAAATTGATTGAAGTTTACTTATGAAAATGTTTTGAAAATGCATGGACATAAGTCCAAGTTTATTATGAAAATGTTTCAAGATTCAAAACAAGAATAGTTTTTTAAAAGGAGGGAGAATATTTTTGAAATTAAAGAAGATGGGAGGAGATGAATGGACTATCCTAAAGCATAAGGTAAAAGCTAGGGATAAGAACCATCTAACCAACAAGAAGCCACAACTTGACATTATGAGTCAATATAGAATTCCCATTCTTCGGATTGAAACCAAGCAAGCAAAGATACTAGACCTCTTGAGAGAACCAAACTCCAAGTGTATTTAGTCTTCGCAAAAATTGGGCAGAGTAACGGCTGTATACGGGTGAATTCCATATTACAAACAAAGTATGTAATCACAATAACCTGCACACAAAACAAACAAACAACCCAATGTCTTGACGTAAACCTCAAGAACTCCAGACAAAATATGAATAAAGTCACAAAAGTCTCCAAGATAGGCCAAGGTCTCTAATCCTAAGTCCAAGAAGTCCATCGCTCCATAATTCCAAGGATAGTAACCAAATAGTCCAAGTATCATTAAAGATTTGTATGGTTCATGTTGATTATTAGGTGTCTTTAAAAGGAAAAGAAAAGCTCAAGTGAGCAAAATAAAAATGACATAAAAGGAAATGCTCAAGTGAGCAAAATAAAAATGGCATAAAAATAAATGCTCAAGTGAGCAAAATAAAAATGGAATGAAATGTAAATGCTTAAATGGTACATAAAGCATAAAAAATAAAAGCATAAAGTAAAGTCAATTGTTAGAAATTAGTGGTTAGTTGGATGACCATCTTGAAACTTGCATTTGGAACTCATTAGAGGATTGGTAGAACCAAAGCCTCCACACAACAAGTTGCATTTGCTTTTTGTCAAGTATATCATCCATTTTGGAATCCTCAAAAAGTAACATGTAATGATCAACGATGTTTAAGTGATCCGTGTTGACCAAAGGTGTTGTAGTTCCATTAGAGGATTGGTAGAACCAAAGCCTCCACACAATGAATCTCAAAGTTATTGGATCAAAGAGATCAAATTAACATACTTGGGCTTTCAATCATAAGTTTGGGCCACGAATGATCATTTATTCGAATCGGGTGTAAATTAAGCTCTATGTTAAGCAATCGTAAGTGGACTTATGTAGAAGTCGCACCTATTTTGAGGCCGGTCAATAGCAATCTATGTACTTCATGTTTGCATAAATGATATAGAGATCATCATCCCTTAACATGTAGCACAATTAAAAAATAAATGGATAAGATGAAGAGGGAAGGGAATGATAAGCTAATTTGGATGACCATTTCAAAATTCTTTCATATTTAAATTCAACCACTCCTCTAGATGGATTAAAGCACTAATCATATCATTAATCCAAAGCACCAAAAATGAATTAAATAATTCACTCTTAGGTAGATTTGAATTGATGAAAATTTATCCAACTTCATCTACATCACAAAGTCCATTGAGTTTAAAGACAAATTGGACATTTAAAATTACAATCCAAACCAACAATCAAAAGGAGTAAGTAGAAAAATCATTTTGGATCAAAGCTGCCCCAAAACAAGACAAAAAAACACATTTTGTCCCTGTGCAATCGATTGCAGTAACTGTGCAATCGATTTACACAGTGTTATTTTCAAAAAAATTGTGTGAAACGCTTCTGTGCAATCGATTGCACAGTTACTGCAATCGATTGCACACTGTTACAGTAGCAAAAACATAATTTTAAAAGGTCAATTTCTTGTTCAAACTTTCCATCAAATAGCTTATGATCATGGATCCAATTGAGCACGAAAATTCCATCAAATTATGAGAAAATAACACCATTGAAATCACAAAATAATGCTCAAAGAATCAAACCCAAAGATCAACAAGAGATCACATTGTGAAAGATGAATTATCCAACTTACCAAAGGTAGATCTAGAGAATTATCAAAACAACTTCAAGAATTTACTTCAATTCAACCATAAGAATCAATTTCCAAGTTTGGATGTATAGAATTGATGAAGAAAAAGTGTTTGGATGAAGGTTTAGCTCAAATATTAGTAAGCTTCAATGCAAAGCTTACTAAATTTTTGAAAATGGAGCTTTGAGTGAATTTGGTAGATGGAGAGAATTGAGAGATTTTTTAGCAAGGTGGATTTGGCTATCAAAAGCTTGAAATTTGAATGAAATGAGGGCTCTATTTATAGAGTTTTAGGATTGGGATTAGTGGTAATTTGGTAATTGATTCTTGGAGCCAAAATTTGAATTAATGATAATTCTTTCAAATATTAGAGCCAAAATTTGAATTAATGATAATTCTTTCAAATATTAGAGCCAAAATTTGAATTAATGATAATTCTTCTTAAAAATGAAAGATTGGCACTAAAATTTGAATTAATGATACATCTTTCAAAAATGAAGAAAAATTGGAGCCAAAATTTGACAAGTTTAAAATTGCTGATTTTTTTCAAATTTTCACGTTGTGCAATCGATTGCACTATAGTGCAAATCGATTTGCACAGTGTATTTTTTTCAAAAAATGGCGCAAAATGCACTATGTGCAATCGATTGCACTCTAAGAGCAATCAATTGCATCAGTGAAAAAAATGAAAACTTTTTTAATTCTTTTTCTTTGCAAATAGAGATTTTAGGAAAATGATACCAGAAATCCTTATTTGTCAGATGCTTCGACTTGGTACCTAAAAAACACAAATGTGCAAAGACAAAGAAAAATATTTTTTGTATTTTGATTAGAAGTTAGTCAACAACACATATACAAAATACACAACCAAGGTGCTTGGAGATTCCTCAAGAGCAAACTTAAAGATAAGAGATAGAAAAAGAGAAAGAACCAACCCTAATGTGATTTTGTTATGATCAAGTTGACATGATATGATAGGGGAATCTTAGGGGGGAAATTGGGGTACAACAGCTTCCCTTATTTAAGTGTCTTCTAGCCGGAGATATGAAGGTTAAAAGTCTTCGTGTCGACGCGATTGAAGATACTTAAATATAAAACAAGCCCTATTTTTGTCTCTAAGATGCCATGCAATGCTTATGATTATGAATGCAGATGGGCAAGTCTAAGGAGACGCAAGGTATCACTGGGGACGCCAAAAAAATGAAGAGACAAAGGAGCAACCCCATAAGGAAAATAAATCACTGGTGAACAAAAGACATGACTCTATTGGTGTAAAACCCAAAGAAGAGATAAGGTAGCATCAACTCAAATATTAAGGAAAAAGTAAAGAATGATAACGATCGACAGATGACTGTGAACTACCAACTCAATGGATGAATGTAGAAAAGTAATAAGATACTGGCTCACAGATGACGGTAAACTACCAACTCAATAGTTGAAGGTAGAAGAACAAAAAGATACTGACTCACAGATGACGGTGAAATACCAACTCAATAGTTGAAGGTAAAAGATAAAGATATATTGACTCACAGATGACGGTAAACTACCAACTAAATAGTTGAAGGTAGAAGATAAAAAAGATACCGACTCACAGATGACGGTGAAATACCAACTCAATAGTTGAAGGTTAAAGATATACCGACTCACAGATGACGGTAAACTACCAACTCAATAGTTGAAGGTAGAAGATAAAAAAGATACCGACTTACAGATGACGGTGAAATACCAACTCAATAGTTGAAGGTTAAAGATATACCGACTCACAGATGACGGTTGTGATCGGTGGGAATGAGAACTGACTGTTTTGGAATGTTGGTTCGCGTTTTGCGTTTGTTTTCGCAAAATGTCGCGGTAAGCAAGAGTCGCCACCGTCTTTTATTTTATCCAACAAGGAAAGGACAAAAGCACAGAAAAATTCCTTTTTGAGATATTTCTCGGGTTCGGGAGGTAGATTATAGAAAGGGAAGGTGTTAGCACCCTTTCTATCCGTGGTTATCCACGGGCTCTTTGGGGAATTTTTTTTATTAATAACCATGTATTAAAATAATATTTCGCAAATAACTGGGTTTTGGAAAAAATTACGCAAATAACCATGTTTGAGATGGCTCCACAAAGGAGGAGCCATCTCAATTGGCGCATGCACCTCCTTTTTTAAGGGAGGCGCCATCTCACTTGGCGCCTAAGTGCTTAGGGCATGCCCTAAGCCAAGTGAGATGGCGCCTAAGAATAATTTTAGGGCAAAAAAAATTTTTTTTTCCTGTGCGTTGCCTATTGGACAGAGATCAACAAAATGGACTTTTTATTAAAAAATAATAATTACATTCAACTGTATTACATTAAAAGAACAGTAAAAAAATGGATACAAAAAATACTGGGAAACAAAAAGATACATCAGTGATCCCCCGGAACCCGGTAATGACCCCCGGTTCCGCATCCCCGTCTTCGCCTTTCTCTTGCTGGGTGCCGTCGCGTTTCCTACTGTGGCAAGGTCGATGGCCCAGCGAAGTCAATGCGGTCTGAATCCATAAAATCAGTAAGATCTTCATATCTCGAAGATCCGCTCTGGTACAGTCGGTTACCCATACCCTCAAAGTTTGGTCGTGTTGGCAGTGGGTGGGGTTCCATGGTTGGTCGGTAGCATTGGTCGTCTGAGTATGGGGGTAGAAAGGAAATGGATCTTGGGGTGTTTGGTATTATGGATGTTGGGTGGTTTGGTGATATGGTGGGTGATGGTAGGTTTGGTCGGCTTGGTCATAATCTTTCGACATTCCCATATCAGGGCTAAGGCTGGATGTTGAGGGCACCATATTGGGATATGTGGAAGACTGAAATTGTGTCTGGGGTATGTGGGTGTGCTGGTATTGGGGTTGGTATTGTGGTTGGGTTTGAGGCATATCGAGGTATTGGTAGTTTGGTGGTGATTGTGGTTGGTATTACGGCATTTGATTGTAGTTGTGTTGTGGTGGGGAATGTGGTTGGGTGTTTGTGGGTCTGTTTCTTCTTGGGGGTTGGTTGGAGGTTGATGGGTTTTGGGTTTGTTGATGGGGAATCGAGGGTTGTGCCCATTATGTGCGTGGGTCAACCAAGTACCTCGGATGAGACACGTGCATTTCTGGGTTACTAACCGACCTGTACCACGACATATATTGATTTGTGTGTCGCATGTTACCTTGAGTAAGGAAAACCGGGAATTGCAAGATGTAGCGGTGACGCCTCTGCCACATCTTACACCATTCCGGACCAAAGTCTTTCCAGTTGGTAAGACCCCACTGGGCGTCGACCCTTTTAAGATGCCATGGGGATAAATCTATTGGATCACTTGGTATCTCTTGATGCATTCCGAACTGCATCTTCACACGGTCATTGTGGTGCATCTCCACAATGTTGAACCGAATGAGTGAAGTATTTGCAGTCCAAGTTGCTGCATCCTCTGGGTTTGGAGCATGGCCCAAACCCAAATATGATCTCCAGACGAACTGCGATAAAATTTAAATCAGGTTAGCGCAAAAGTAATGTATAAATAATTAAAATGAACAAAATTTAAAAGCTACGATGTACGTCATCTGGGCCTAAGTGATCCAACAGATTCCGGTAGAGTGCGACATTGAATCTTGGATTCTTGCCGTAATCCATACCCCTCACACAGTACCTAAAGGAAATGAGAAACATGTTATTTTTAGCATATATTTTGGAAAGAGCAGAATAGTTATAAATGCTATAACTTAATGACTTACTTTGTTGCGTACGGGAAACCAAAAGTGTTGTTGTTGATGGGGTTTAAGGACTCCATCCTCCACCAACCCCAGGCTTGTAGTAAAAATGCGCACCCATAAAATGTACATTTTTCCTTGACTGCGTTTTTGCACAAGGAACTGTATAGGTGGGCTAATACTGCAGAACCCCAACTATATTTTCTAGTTTTTTCAAAATTTGTTAGTAATTGTAAGTACATAAAATTTACACTATTTCCCGTACTTTCGGGAAATAAAAATGTACCAAAAAGTATCATAAGATACGTTATGGCTTTTACTACTCGGTCATTCTCTGAGGAATTTTCATTTAATTCCATACTTGCATAATGACGTTTCAGGTCAGTGAGTAGTATTCCCTTCCCTCTTGCTCCACCACCTTCTACCATATCCCTACCCAACAGTTCTTCACACTGTGAGTTGGGTTATTGAACCGACCCGTTCACCGCCTTACCGTCGATAGGCAGGCTCAGTAGCATGTACACATCCTCGAGCGTGATGGTACATTCACCTATTGGTAGGTGAAATGTATGGGTCTCCGGTCTCCACCTTTCCAACAATGCAAGAATGAACTTTGAGTCAATGGTGCAGTTGGAGATCTTTATCACATGTCCAAAACCTGCGTATTCCAGATAAGGGACGATAAATGGGTCGGGAGCCAGGTAGTTGTGCGAACGGATTCTGAATCTTTTTGTGTCCTGAGATCATAATTTAACAGGTGTAAGATTAATTAAGATGAACAACGCGTTATCTGAAGTATGAAAAATGTATAACCAAAGAAGAGACTTATAAATGCAGCAATGTTTTCCCTTGTGCCTCTGTGAGTATCGCCCATTGTTAGAAGAGCCATTGTTCAGAATGCTTGAGAGTATGAAAGACTTAGGAAGAGATACAGAGTATGATAGACTTATGAAATATTTCGTAGCAGAGAGTGAGAGTTGTGTGGGTGTGAGAGATGTTTCATAAGGTATGTATTTATAGGCAAATAAGTTTGATGTAGTGGTTGCTTGTGCTTGCATGCCTGCGAAGTGTCACATTTGCATGCTTAGGGGGTTACACATATGCATGCATGCATGTACAAAAAATGTAAGGTGTCACTCTTGCAGGCTAGGTGGCAGCCCATGCATGTATCACGATTGGACAGTAAGGGAGGCGCCATCCCACTTAACGAAAGAGTACAAAAATGAATGGTGTCGCCACCCCATTTGGCGAATAAGAGGTGTCATTTGTTACAGTATAGGCTCAGGCTACGTGACAGCCTTTGGGATTCCTTTCTTTATTGCATGCAAGGCCATTGGAGTTGATGGGTGGAGTCTTACACAAAACATGTATGTGTGCAGAATAGGGCCAGGATAGGTGGCAGCCTATGGGGTTTCATAAGCCCATGCATGTATCACGATTGGACAATAAGCGAGGCGCCATCCCACTTGGCGAAAGAGTACAAAAATGAATGGTGTCGCCACCCCATTTGGCGAATAAGAGGTGTCATTTGTTACAGCATAGGCTCAGGCTACGTGACAGCCTTTAGGATTCCTTTCTTTATTGCATGCAAGGCCATTGGAGTTAATGGGTGGAGTCTTACACAAAACATGTATGTGTGCAGAATAGGGCCAGGATAGGTGGCAGCCTATGGGGTTTCATAAGCCCATGCATGTATCACGATTGGACAGTAAGGGAGGCCCCATCCCACTTGGCGAAAGAGTACAAAAATGAATGGTGTCGCCACCCCATTTGGCGAATAAGAGGTGTCATTTGTTACAGCATAGGATCAGGCTACGTGACAGCCTTTGGGATTCCTTTCTTTATTGCATGCAAGGCCATTGGAGTTGATGGGTGGAGTCTTACACAAAACATGTATTTGTGCAGAATAGGGCCAGGATAGGTGGCAGCCTATGGGGTTTCATAAGCCCATGCATGTATCACGATTGGACAGTAAGGGAGGCGCCATCTCACTTGGCGAAAGAGTACAAAAATGAATGGTGTCGCCACCCCATTTGGCGAATAAGAGGTGTCATTTGTTACAGCATAGGCTCAGGCTACGTGACAGCCTTTGGGATTCCTTTCTTTATTGCATGCAAGGCCATTGGAGTTGATGGGTGGAGTCTTACACAAAACATGTATGTGTGCAGAATAGGGCCAGGAAAGGTGGCAGCCTATGGGGTTTCATTATTGCATGTAATATTATTGGCAGCCTTGGGGGGTTGCATCCCTTAATTAATTGAAATTTTTAGCCTTACGTTTAACATAACATTGATTCACATAATCTGTCAAATCTTCCAACCTTCGAATCAGTCATCAAACCTTCAAACATTCCAGCATTCATACCTTCATACAATCAATAAACCTCAAACATTCCAACCTTCAAACCTTAAAACAATTCTACGCAATGGCCTCTTCACCATAATTTGTCGTCAAAGCACATTTCAACGGTGAGACATACATTTGTCCCACAGTTGGGTTTTTGTTTAGAAACATCGACAACGTTCGATTTCTCTTAAAAGGGAAAGCCAATTTCTCGTACTTCAAGAAAAGATTGGAGGCCAAACTTGAACGAGGCCCGGTATCCCAGATATTTTATCAGAATCCAGTTTTTTTTGGAAACAACCAAGTAATTTTTTATAAGGTTGAAGTTCAAGATGACGAGGATCTCCAGAACATGATTTCCAGCCATGTCTATTCTGGATACGACTCTATTGAGTTGTACGTTTTGCTTCAAGAGCCTCCGGTGACACAGGAGGTAGAGCCTCCGGTGACACAGGAGGTTGATCCTTTGGAGAATGAACAAGATGAGGTAGATGCAGTTGATGATGAAGAAGAAGATAACGAGTTAGAGTTTGATGAAATGGTGAACGATGATTCTGACGATGATGGCATCCCTAGTATTCCTACAGACAAAATCTACACACCACCTCCGCACGTGACAAACTTCAACATGGGCGGAGATGAACCTTCTACTGACTTATTTTTCAAACCGTATATGCAGTCGGATGAAAATTTAAAAGAGAAGGACAAGTTTCGTAACAGAGAGGAATGCATCAGGGCCATTAAAAAATTTCACATGCTCAACTCGGTTGATTTTAAGGTGGATCGTGTCAACCCGGAAAGGTACAAGATCAAGTGTGTCCACCCTGACTGTATGTTCAAGCTGACCGCATCATACAGATTAAGGGGTGACTGCTGGGTCATAGGTTCCATGACTACCCACACTTGTGTAAGTTCCACTCAATCACAGGACCACCGAAAACTCAACCATGATCTAATCTGTCAAGAAATCCTACCCCTGGTCAGCAACGACCCATCTTTGAAGGTGAAAACAATCATCTCCCACATCACCACGGTTTTTAACTACACTCCGTCTTACCGTAAGGCGTGGTTAGCAAAGACTAAGGCAATTGAAAGGGTGTACGGAAACTGGGAGGAGTCATACCGAGAACTTCCTGTTAGAACAAAGTTTGAATCTACTACCCTATATTTAAGTTTTGATGATAACAAAGTGAAAAGATATATTATTTATGATATTCATATATGAACTATCTGCTGCCTAAAATTATTATGTTCTGACTTGCAGATACTCTGATTGATATAAGTAAGATCACATCTATTCAGCATCAGAATTTGGTTCTTGACACCAGCATCAGAAGTTGCCATATCAGAATGTCAGAATCAGATGATCAACTCACGTACATGCTGAAGCCTGATGAACAAGACTGCGCTCAACACTCTGATAAAGAAACACAACAGTTCATCAGCAGCGAAGCAGAGTCAGAATGAGCCAAGCCAGAACTTGCATTAAGTAAGCAACGGTACTGTGCATTGAAAGCAAATTAATTCCAACAGCCTCATTCCAGACAAGATCTGCTCAATAAGGAAAGTTTGTTATTAGCATTGAATCAAGAATATTGCATCCAACGTTCATCATCTTAGTGCTATATAAACAAGACTTTGAAGATTGAAATGGCTAATGCTCTCCAAATCTCTACACGCACAAAAGCTAATCATAATATTCTTTCTCTCAGTTTTGCTAAACCACACTTTCTGATATTCTATCATTGTTTAGCAATCTAGTTTCTAAGCTTCAATTTGTGTATACATCACAGTTGTGATACAGTTTTGTAGAAAACATTCACACACTTAGTTTTATCTCTTTGTAAGAAAGTGTTACCTTGACAAACCGGGTTGTGGTTTGGATCAAGAAGGCTTTAGCAGTTGTTAAAGCAGTCTGTAATATTCAGTTGAATATAGTGGATTAAGACTTCGTTGGAGAGAGGCGAAATCACCTTGACGGGGGGACTGGAGTAGTTTGAGATCAAACGAACCAGGATAAAAATATCTTGTTCATTGCATTAGATTTTGAAGGGGTGAAAAACACAAGAAGGGGGGGTTGAATTGTAAAACTGGAAACTTAAAGCAAATGACAAGGTATTTTTATCCTGGTTCGTTTGATCTCAAACTACTCCAGTCCACCCGTTCAAGGTGATTTCGCCTCTCTCCAACGAGGTCTTAATTCACTATATTCAACTGAATACAAATCTGCTTTAGCAACTGCTAAAACCTTCTTGATTCAAACCACAATCCGGTTTGTCAAGGCAACACTTTCTTACAAAGAGATAATCAAATGTGTGTGAATGTTTCTACAAAAACTATATCACAACTGTGATGTTTACACAAATGAAGCTTAGAATACTAAGATGCTAAACGCTAATGAAGTATCAGAGTTTGTTGGTTTAGCAAAACTTGTAGAGTGAAGATTATTGTTCAGCTTTTTGCGTGTAGAGAGTTTGGAAGCATTAGCCGTGATAATCTTCAAAGCTTGGTTTATATAGCACTTTGAGAAGATGAACGTTGAAGCAAATATTCTTGATTCAATGCTATTAACAAGCTTTCCTTTTTGAGCAGATCTTGTCTAGAATGATGCCGTTGGTATTGATTAGCTTTCAATGCACAGTACCGTTGCTTCTTCAATGCACGATCTGGCTTGGCTCATTCTGATTCTGCTTCGCTGCTGATGAACTAATTTGTTTCTGTATCAGAGTGTTTTACGCGCAGTTCTGTTCATCAAGCTTCAGCATGTGCAAGCGTTGATCATCTGATCTTGACGTTCTGATTCAGCAACTTCTGATGCTGATGTGCACGCTCATATTCTGATGCTGAAAACGTGATCTTGCTTATTTTAATCAGCATATCTGCAAGTCAGAGCATAGTAATTTTAGGCAGCATATAATTAAATCATAAAATATTTAACTGCTATATCTTTTCACTTTGTTATCATCAAAACTTAATTATAGGGTACTAGATTCAAACATTGTTCTAACAATCTCCCCCTTTTTGATGATGACAAAAACTAGATATTTTAAATGAAAAATAACGTGAAAAGTTGTCAGATCTATGTATCAGAATAAGAAGTACGGAGAAGTCAGAGTTAAGAGATACTCCCCCTGAGTTTGTTACTTCCCTTTGATATGCGTGTTCTTCAGAGTCAGATCTTTTTCTATCTTTGAGCATCAGATTATAAGTCTTTGACTTATCAGAAAGCAGAGCTTCAGAGCTTTTCCTGTCAGAGCTTTGCTTCGGATCAGAGTGTTAGGTCGATCAGAGCTTCATATATCAGAACTTCATATTTGATCAGAGCAACATGAGCTTCTACATTTTGATCAGGGCTTCTAGTTCTTAGTCTTCGGAGCTTCCTTGTGCCTGTGGACTTAACAACAAAACAGAAAAACATTTCAAGTAATAGAGTTAGAATGTTTGAGAGTTTCTGTCTAGTTAGCCGTTATTGATTTTAAATATCATTCTTGTTCTCCCCCTTTTTGTCAGCAATCAAAAAGTGTTAGTGATGTGCTAAAACAATTTAGATCAGAAAAAAACAAATTATATTAAAAATAGTTCAGATCACAAGAGCATTACACAAACATAGTCAAAACATAGTACATCAGAATAAAGAAAACATAAAAAGTTATGCATGACAAAAATTTTAAGGTTGTGGGGGCATGCGTGAGAACAGGCTTTCCAGCATTGCTTGAATCTTTTCAGAAGTTGCATTCTGCTTCTGAACCATGGTGACAACAGTATCAATTTTGCTGTCCTGGACATTCATTCTTGCTTCCATCTTCTGATTATTCTCATCCATCCGCTGCTGTAGACGCAAGTCATTCAGCCTTAATTCTTCCAGAGCCTGCCTGTCCAAGGCAGCTTGAGAACTTTCAGCAGGAGGAAGCTTCTCAGAACTTTCAGCTACATCTTCTGCTGGATTCTCTTCCTGAAGAGTCTTGTCTTCTTCTGCTGGTTGCACCTGTGCAGCTTGCTCTTTCTCAGACCACGATTCAGAGTCCAGAGGGAGCACAACTTCTTGAGGCAGCTGACTCTCAACTTCCTTCAGCAGCTTGCTAAAGTTCTGTTGAGCCTGCTCATAGTTGACGTCCTGCAGCTTGAGTGCTTCAGCACGAACCCATACTCTGAACTGTGACCAGAGCTGATCAGAAGCAGCTGGGTCGATCATCCCGGGACAGACTTGCTTCAAAGAAGCAATCCACTGCAGCATACCTGTTTCAAAGTCCAAAATACCAGAGCCAACATCTAATTGCTTTGGTTTGGGAATGGCCAATTTGTGTCTTAAATCAGCAAGACGTTCAAGACTTGTTAAGTCAATGAAAGTTTTGCTGGGGTTTTCAGAGGATTGGTTTTCAGAGGTGTGCTGAGGTGCTGTTTGTTTTGGAGGATGGTTATCAGAGTCAGAGGATATATCTATTGGAGTGGTTGGAGTTTTTGGAGGTGTTGATTCCTCTGATGATGGTAACTGGGGTCTGACAATGGTGGTTCCACATGGCAACTGTATTGCCAGCGGTGAAGGTTGAGGTGAGTGGGGATCAGAATGATGAGGAGATGGGGTTTCATAGCGGTGAAACTCTGTTTGAGGTGAGGGAGGATTATTTTCTGGTTGAGGAGGTGGAACTTCTGATTGCTCAGGGATCAGAGGTTCTTCTGTGATAGGTTGTTGTTGTTGTTCTGGTTCTGGTTGTGGTTGTATTTCTGGTTCAGGTTGAATTTCTGGTTCAGGTTGTGGAGGAGGAATATTTGATGGTTCGGAGTGAGGTTGAACAGAAGTATGTTCACGCTCAATGTCAGCTAGCACTCTATCAAGTGCTGGTGTTGTGGAAACAGTTGGTTGTTGTTTGGGAATTTTGATTGGAATTTTAATTCTGGTTCTTCTGAGTTGTAAGGCCTCAGAAGGGTCTTCTGGTATGGTTTCATCAATAGTGGGGATTGGAATGGAAATTCTGTGAGAGGTTTGAGGCGGAGCAACAGATGTTGGAATAGTAGAGGAAATTGAAATAGGAGCAGCAGATGAATTACCTCGTTTCTTTGGAGTCTGGTGAGATGATCCTTCTGCTTTCCTCTTCTTAGACTTCTTCTGAATCACTTCAGGTTGAACTTGACTCAGATCTTTGATCTTCAGCTTTGAACCTGCATCTTCTTCCTTGTAAGAATCTGGGTACTTGATAAACATATCAGGTTCAGTTTCAGAAAATCTTGGGAAATCACTCAGAGGCACTCTTCTTCTGGAGATGTCAGCAGTTGAAGAAGCTCTGGGTTCCTTCCTGATATTGTCTATCAGCTTCATCTTTTTCAGATTCTTGGCATTCAGCGGTTTTCCAACAGTTGGTTCAAAATTGCCCAGTACTTTAGCTTCGCTCAGATAATCTATCAGCTTATTCTCTGTCAGAATATCTGATATGAGCCTCCCAAATGGTATCCAGTCCCTTTTGGTCCTTTCTTCTTCTCTAGTCTCTTTCACACTAGTCTTCAGATGATTGAACAGGAAGTGTGCCAAATTGATCTTCACCCTCTGATCAATAAAGTAGATCAGAAATTGCTGATCCACGTTTATATAGTCAGGAGAGCTTGTTGGCTTCCTGTGATTGAAACAGCCTAGAACAATCTTGGCCCACACTCTGCAGTGATCCTTCAGATCCTTGATTTTGCTGCTGGGAAAACCAAGAGTGAAAATGCAGTGTGCTACCACGCCTATATCAGGGCACCTATCAGCCATGTCCACACAACGGACTCCACCACCACTTTGACCAATTAACCTAGCAATGAGGTCTTCAGAAATTATTATCTTCTTTCCCATAACAGAAGAGACGACTAGATGTTTATCAATCTTGGCATGAATCCAAAATTCTTTGACAAGCTCTGGGAAGGTTGGTCCAACCAATCTATCAAAGTACCTCTCCCACTTTTGAGCTTTGACTTCAGCAGTTAGGTCAAATCCATTATCCTTCAAACTTTCGAAATCGATGATTAATTCAGAGAGAACCTCAAGATTCTTTACTGGTGTGAGAAGAGTTCTTGTAGGCGCTTGATATTGTTCAGAGGTTTCTTTCTTCTGATTTCCTGCAGAAATGCTGGAGGATGCCATTGTTCTCACACAAAAAGCTTGAGAGTGATTTGAGAAAAGCTAGGGTTTTGAAGGAGATATGCAGAAAAATTCTTAAGAGATTATGAGAAAGCGTAAAGATTAAGAATGAAGAGTAATGTGCTTAAATAGAATTTTCAAAAATTATTTTGAAAAATAAAACGTTTTTAAGAGAGAGAAAAAAAATAATGATTGCCATTAACAAGCGTGATTACTTTTGCATTTAATGCTTGCTGATTTTGGGGGATTTGAGAAAGATACTTAAAAACGGTTACCAGACATGTGTCTCAATGCACCCAATCAGCGCTTTGCCTTCTCAGAAACGTGCACGCGTTCTGCTTCAGGGATTTGCTGATGATTGGATGACACTTGTTTGGTGTAGTGATCAGCACGTCTGTATTTGAGATTAGACTCTCAGATCTTTAGACTTGCCTCTGATACAATCTGCATGTTCTTAACTTTCTGAAAGAAGATTGATCAGAAGTTCACAGTAATATAAATACATTCTGAAAGATAAGAATATGGAATTAAAGCATTTTCATTCTGGGCATACTTTCATGCTGAGATGTTTCAGAATGAAGTTAAACCTATCTTCTGAAAGGGGTTTTGTAAAGATATCAGCCCATTGATGGTCTGTATCTATAAATTTCAAGTTTAAAATACCTTTCTGAATATAGTCCCTAATGAAATGATGTTTTATTTCTATATGCTTAGCTCTAGAATGTAAAATAGGATTCTTACTTAAGCAAATAGCAGAAGTATTATCACAAAGAATAGGAATGTTACTCTCAAAAATCTGGAAGTCTTCAAGCTGACTTTTCATCCAGAGCATCTGTGTGCTACATCCAGCTGCTGCTATGTACTCAGCTTCTGCTGTTGACAGAGCAATAGTTGATTGCCTTTTGCTGGACCACGAGATCAGATTTTCTCCCAGAAACTGGCAGCTTCCAGAAGTACTTTTTCGTTCCACTCTGTCTCCAGCAAAATCAGCGTCGCAGTAGCCTACTAAACTGTAATCACTAGATTTTCTATAAAACAAACCCAGATTAGTAGTACCTTTCAGATACTTGAAAATTCGCTTAACAGCTGTTAAGTGAGATTCTCTAGGATCTGATTGGAATCTAGCACAAATACATACGCTGAATAAAATATCAGGTCTTGAAGCAGTCAGATAAAGGAGAGAACCAATCATACCTCTGTAGACTTTCTGTTCTACGCTTTTGCTTACCTCTTCTCTTTCCAGAATGCACGTGGGATGCATTGGAATCTTTGATGGCTTACATTCTGAGAGGTCAAATTTCTTCAGAAGATCTCTGATGTATTTGCTCTGATGAATGTAAGTTCCCTCTGGAGTTTGATTGATCTGAATTCCTAGAAAGAACTTCAGTTCCCCCATGAGGCTCATCTCAAATTCTGCCTGCATACACTTAGCAAATTTTCTTCCAAGAGAAGGATTAGTAGAACCAAAGATTATATCATCAACATAAATTTGACAGACTAAAATGTCACTCTTAACTGTTTTACAGAATAGAGTGGTGTCCACTTTCCCTCTGGTAAACTCATTTTCAAGCAGAAAGTTACTTAGCCTTTCATACCAAGCTCTGGGAGCTTGTTTCAGACCATACAGTGACTTTTTCAGTTTGAAAACATGTTCTGGATGTTTTGTATTTTCAAAACCTGGGGGTTGGTGAACATACACTTCTTCTTCTATATAACCATTTAAGAATGCACTTTTGACATCCATCTGATACAGAGTGATGCCTCTATTAACAGCAAATGAGATTAAAAGTCTTATAGATTCTAACCTGGCGACTGGGGCAAAGGTTTCTGTATAGTCTATCCCCTCTTGCTGACTATAACCTTGTGCAACCAGTCGTGCCTTGTTTCTGACGACTTCACCTTGTTCATTAAGCTTGTTTCTGAACACCCATCTTGTTCCAATGACGTTGAATCCTTTTGGTCTTGGAACGAGATCCCATACGTCGTTTCTGGTGAATTGATTCAGCTCTTCCTGCATTGCCAGAATCTAGTCATTGTCCAGAAGTGCTTCATCAATAGAAGAAGGTTCAATCAGAGACACAAGTCCCATCAGAGTTTCTTCAGAGTTTCTGAAGCTTGCTCTTGTTCTGATTGGATCTTCCTTTCTTCCTAGAATAGTTTCTTCTGGGTGATCCACACTGCTTCTGGGTAATCTCTTCTGAGGTTGATCAGCAGTTGTAGGATTTCTAGCATTGCTTCTTTCAGACGTTGAAGGAATGTCTGTGTTGAGAGCTTCTGATGACCTGTCTTCAGAACCTGCAAATTCAATTTCTATACCTGCAAGATTTTCATTCTGCTTTGACTTTTCAGAGTCAAGCTTGTCATCAAAACGAACACTGATTGATTCTTCCACAATCTGTGTTTCTGTATTGTATACTCTGTACCCTCTTGAGCGTTCAGAGTATCCTAACATAATACACTTCTGTGCCTTAGAATCAAACTTGTTCAAATAATTCTTAGTATTTAACATATAGCAAGTACATCCAAATGGATGAAAATACGAAATGTTGGGCTTTCTGTTCTTCCACAATTCATATGGAGTCTTTTCCAGAATAGGTCTTATTGAGATTCTATTCTGAATGTAGCACGCTGTGTTTATTGCCTCTGCCCAGAAAGTCTTAGCAACGTTTGTCTCGTTGATCATGGTTCTGGCCATTTCTTGCAATGTTCTGTTCTTTCGTTCTACAACTCCATTTTGTTGGGGAGTTCTAGGACAAGAGAAATCATGCAGAATGCCTTTGTCATTAAAGAATGACTCAAAATCTTTATTTTCAAATTCTCCACCATGATCACTTCTGACTTTAACGATTCTAAGATCTTTTTCATTCTGAACTTGGTTACAGAAGGTAACAAACACAGAGTGTGACTCGTCCTTGTGTCTTAAGAACTTTACCCATGTCCATCTGCTATAGTCATCTACGATTACTAACCCATACTTCTTGCCACTGACAGAAGCAGTCTTAACTGGTCCAAATAAGTCAATGTGCAGAAGTTCTAATGGCTTAGAGGTAGAAACAACATTTTTGGATTTAAAAGATGGTTTTGCAAATTTGCCTTTCTGACATGCTTCACACAGAGCATCTGAATTGAACTTCAAATTTGGAAGTCCTCTGACCAGATTGAGTTTGTTAATCTGAGATATTCTTCTCATACTAACATGTCCCAATCTTCTGTGCCAGATCCATTGCTCGTTGTTAACAGACAGAAGACATTTTACGTTCTGACTCTTAAGTTCAGAAAGTTTGATTTTGTAAATGTTGTTTTTCCTCTTACCATTAAATAGGATAGTCCCATCTTTCTGACTAACAGCTTTACATGATTTTTGATTAAAGATTATATCATAACCGTTATCACTTAATTGACTTATGGATAACAGGTTATGCATCAATCCATCAACAAGCAGAACATTATTAATAGAGGGAAGATTTTCGTTACCTACAGTTCCAGAGCCAATTATCTTTCCCCTCTGATTGCCTCCAAAGCCAACGTGGCCTCCAGGCTTAAGTTCCAGGCTTTGGAACATATGCCTTCTTCCCGTCATGTGACGTGAGCAGCCAGAGTCCAGGTACCATGACTGGTGTTTCTGACTTGCTGCTAAAGATATCTGCAACATGTATTATTTTATCCTTAGGTACCCAGATCTTCTTGGGTCCTGATTTGTTAGTCTTACCAAAACTCTGGTTGAATTTTGGTTTCACAAAGTGATTACTACTAGTATATTTGATGTCATGTGTGTGACCATACACAAAGTGTGAATTTAGAGGAGTGTGTTTAATAACTAAATCCATGACATTTTTAGGTGTAGGAACCTTACCTAGGTATCCTATTCCTTTCCTGCCGTTTCCGCTAACTCCATAGATCATTGAAGCCATTCTGCTTCTATCTATGCTTTTAGCAAGGAACTTCTGGAAACTATGATCATACTCCTTGATGATCTCATCAGCGTTGCTGGGAGTTTCAGAAATTGGTACCTTCTGAGAGTTTTGTAAAGAGTTTTCTAATTTTAAAATTTTATCTCTCAGCTCAGAGTTTTCCAATTTGAGACTCTCAGACTTATTAGAGTCAGATTCAAGAGTCCTTTTCAGGTCTCTGAATTTAGCTCTAATCTGCTGATAACGTTCCAGAATTTCATTGAGGCTTTCAGCAAGTTCAGCCTTTGTAAAATTAACAGCGAAGTTAGGGAATACCTCTTCTGTGTCTGATTCTGAGTCTGAGTCAGAAGCTTCACTGTCATCTGGAATGTTGGCCATAAGCGCTATGTTCGCCCTTTCATCATCTGATTCTGAGTCAGCTTCAGACGAGTCAGAGTCATCCCATGTGGCCATGAGACTTTTCTTCTTCTCTCTTCCAAACTTCCTTTTTGGCTTTTCCCTCTGAAGCTTTGGACAGTCACTCTTGTAGTGACCTTGCTCATTACACTCGTAGCAGATGATGTCTTTTGTATTTGGCTTCTTGCTACCTGAGGAGCCTTCAGATCTTCTGTATCCAGAGGAAGAATCTGTTCTTCTGTATCTGGAAGAAGACTCATTCTGATCAGATCTTCTGGGATTCCTGAACTTCTTTTGTCTTTGCTTCCACAGTTGATTTACTCTTCTGGAGAGAAGAGAAAGCTCGTCTTCTTCTGATGAGGATCCATCAGATGTTTCTTCAACTGCCTGCAAAACTTTAGATTCAGATTTTCTGTTAGATTTCAAAGCTATAGGCTTACCTTGCTTCTGAGGCTCGTCAGCTTCCAGCTCTATCTCATGACTTCTGAGGGAGCTTATAAGTTCCTCCAGAGTGATTTTGTTGAGATCTTTCGCCAGCTTCAGAGCAGTAACCATAGGCCTCCACTGCTTGGGTAAACTTCTGATTATCTTCTTGACATGGTCAGCAGTAGAGTATCCCTTGTCCAGAACTTTGAGACCAGCTACCAGAATCTGGAATCTAGAGAACATAGTTTCAATGGATTCAGATTCTTCCATTTTAAACGCCTCATACTTCTGAATGAGCGCCAGAGCTTTTGTTTCCTTGACTTGAACGTTGCCCTCATGCGTCATTCTGAGAGAATCAAAGATGTTCTTAGTTGTGTCTCTGTTGGAGATCTTCTCATACTCAGTATAGGAGATGGCACTGAGAAGGATGGTTCTGGCCTTATGGTGATTCTTGAAATCACGCTTTTGTTGATCAGTCATTGATTTTCTATCAATCTTCTGACCAGTTGCATTAACAGGGTGCGTGTATCCATCTGTCACCATATCCCACAGATCAGCATCATGTGCTAGAAAGAAGCTTTCAATTCTGTCTTTCCAGTAGTCAAAGTTTTCTCCATCAAAGACTGGAGGTTTGCCGCTGAATCTGTCTCTGTCCTCATTGTTGTCATTGCTGAAATGAGAGTTGTTTCCTGCCATTGTGTTTTTCTGACGCTGGATCTTGTACTGACACGGTTAGGTGTTTTAGCTCAGAACCAGGCGCTCTGATGCCAATTGAAGGGGTGAAAAACACAAGAAGGGGGGGTTGAATTGTAAAACTGGAAACTTAAAGCAAATGACAAGGTATTTTTATCCTGGTTCGTTTGATCTCAAACTACTCCAGTCCACCCGTTCAAGGTGATTTCGCCTCTCTCCAACGAGGTCTTAATTCACTATATTCAACTGAATACAAATCTGCTTTAGCAACTGCTAAAACCTTCTTGATTCAAACCACAATCCGGTTTGTCAAGGCAACACTTTCTTACAAAGAGATAATCAAATGTGTGTGAATGTTTCTACAAAAACTATATCACAACTGTGATGTTTACACAAATGAAGCTTAGAATACTAAGATGCTAAACGCTAATGAAGTATCAGAGTTTGTTGGTTTAGCAAAACTTGTAGAGTGAAGATTATTGTTCAGCTTTTTGCGTGTAGAGAGTTTGGAAGCATTAGCCGTGATAATCTTCAAAGCTTGGTTTATATAGCACTTTGAGAAGATGAACGTTGAAGCAAATATTCTTGATTCAATGCTATTAACAAGCTTTCCTTTTTGAGCAGATCTTGTCTAGAATGATGCCGTTGGTATTGATTAGCTTTCAATGCACAGTACCGTTGCTTCTTCAATGCACGATCTGGCTTGGCTCATTCTGATTCTGCTTCGCTGCTGATGAACTAATTTGTTTCTGTATCAGAGTGTTTTACGCGCAGTTCTGTTCATCAAGCTTCAGCATGTGCAAGCGTTGATCATCTGATCTTGACGTTCTGATTCAGCAACTTCTGATGCTGATGTGCACGCTCATATTCTGATGCTGAAAACGTGATCTTGCTTATTTTAATCAGCATATCTGCAAGTCAGAGCATAGTAATTTTAGGCAGCATATAATTCAATCATAAAATATTTAACTGCTATATCTTTTCACTTTGTTATCATCAAAACTTAATTATAGGGTACTAGATTCAAACATTGTTCTAACAGATTTCAGTTTTACAATTCAACCCCCCCTTCTTGTGTTTTTCACCACTTCAATTGGCATCAGAGCGCCTGGTTCTGAGCTAAAACACTTAACCGTGTCAGTACAAGATCCAGCGTCAGAAAAACACAATGGCAGGAAACAATTCTCACATCAACAATGACAACAATGAGGACAGAGACAGATTCAGTGGCAAACCTCCAGTCTTTGATGGAGAAAACTTTGATTACTGGAAAGACAGAATTGAAAGCTTCTTTCTGGCACATGATGCTGATCTGTGGGATATGGTGACAGATGGATACACGCACCCTGTGAATGCAAGTGGTCAGAAGATTGATAGAAAAACAATGTCTGATCAACAAAAGCGTGACTTCAAGAATCACCACAAGGCCAGAACCATCCTCCTCAGCGCCATCTCCTATACTGAGTATGAAAAGATCTCCAACAGAGACACAGCAAAGAATATTTTTGACTCACTCAGAATGACGCATGAGGGCAACGTTTAGGTCAAAGAAACAAAAGCTCTGGCGCTCATTCAGAAGTATGAGGCGTTCAAAATGGAAGAATCTGAATCCATTGAAACCATGTTCTCTAGATTCCAGATTCTGGTAGCTGGTCTCAAAGTTCTGGACAAAGGATACTCTACTGCTGACCATGTCAAGAAAATCATCAGAAGTTTACCCAAGCAGTGGAGACCTATGGTTACAGCTCTGAAGCTAGCTAAAGATCTTAACAAAATCACTCTGGAGGAACTTATCAGCTCCCTCAGAAGTCATGAGATAGAGCTAGAAGCTGATGAGCCTCAGAAGCAAGGTAAGCCTTTAGCATTAAAATCTAACAGAAAATTTGAGTCTAAAGTTTTGCAGGCAGTTGAAGAAACATCTGATGGATCCTCATCAGAAGAAGACAAACTCTCCCTCCTCTCCAGAAGAGTAAATCAACTGTGGAAGCAAAGACAAAGGAAGTTCAGGAACCCCAGAAGATCTGATCAGAACGAGTCTTCTTCCAGATACAGAAGGACATATTCTTCCTCTGGATACAGAAGATCTGAAGGCTCCTCCAGTAGCAAAAAGCCAAACACCAAAGACATCATCTGCTATGAGTGCAATGAGCAAGGACACTATAAGAGTGACTGCCCAAAGCTTCAGAGGGAAAAGCCCTAAAAGAAGTTTGGAAGGGAAAAGAAGAAAAGCCTCATGGCTACATGGGATGACTCTGACTCGTCTGAAGCTGACTCAGAATCAGATGATGAGAGGGCAAACATAGCTCTCATGGCTAACATTTCAGAAGATAGTGAAGCTTCTGACTCAGACTCAGAATCAGACACTGAAGAGGTATTTCCTAACTTTGCTGTTAACTTTACAAAGGCTGAACTTACTGAAAGCCTTAATGAGATTCTGGAACGTTATCAGCAAATTAGAGCTAAATTCAGAGACCTGAAAAGGAATCTTGAATCTGACTCTAATAAGACTGAGAGTCTCAAATTGGAAAATTCTGAGCTGAGAAATAAGATTTCAAAATTAGAAAACACTTTACAAAACTCTCAGAAGGTACCAATTTCTGAAACTCCCAGCAACGCTGATGAGATCATCAAGGAGTATGATCACAGTTTCCAGAAGTTCCTAGCTAAAAGCATAGATAGAAGCAGAATGGCTTCAATGATCTATGGAGTTAGCAGAAACGGCAGGAAAGGAATAGGATACCAAGGTAAGGTTCCTACACCAAAGAATGTCATGGACTTAACCATTAAACACACTCCTTTGAATTCACATTTTGTATATGGTCACACACATGATATCAAATACACTAGCAGTAAGCACTCTGTGAAACCAAAATTCAACCAGAGTTTTGGTAAAACTAACAAATCAGGACCCAAGAAAATCTGGGTACCTAAGGATAAAATAATACATGTTGTAGATATCTTTAGCAGCAAGTCAGAAACACCAGTCATGGTACCTGGACTCTGGCTGCTCACGACACATGACGGGAAGAAGGCATATGTTCCAAAGCCTGGAACTTAAGCCTGGAGGCCACGTTGGCTTTGGAGGCAATCAGAGGGGAAAGATAATTGGCTCTGGAATTGTAGGTAATGGAAATCTTCCCTCTATTAATAATGTTCTACTAGTAGATGGATTGATGCATAATCTGTTATCCATAAGTCAATTAAGTGATAACGGTTATGATATAATCTTTAATCAAAAATCATGTAAAGCTGTTAGTCAGAAAGATGGGACTATCCTGTTTAATGGCAAGAGGAAAAACAACATTTACAAAATCAAACTTTCTGAACTAAAGAGTCAGAACGTAAAATGTCTTTTGTCTGTTAACAACGAGCAGTGGATCTGGCACAGAAGATTGGGGCATGTTAGTATGAGAAGAATATCTCAGATTAACAAACTCAATCTGGTCAGAGGACTTCCTAATTTGAAGTTCAATTCAGATGCTCTGTGTGAAGCATGTCAGAAAGGCAAATTTGCAAAACCTTCTTTTAAATCCAAAAATTTTGTTTCTACCTCTAAGCCATTAGAACTTCTGCACATTGACTTATTTGGACCAGTTAAAACTGCTTCAGTCAGTGGTAAGAAGTATGGGTTAGTAATCGTAGATGACTATAGCAGATGGACATGGGTAAAGTTCTTAAGACACAAGGACGAGTCACACTCTGTGTTTGTTACCTTCTGTAACCAAGTTCAAAATGAAAAGGATCTTAGAATCGTTAAAGTCAGAAGTGATCATGGTGGAGAATTTGAAAACAAAGATTTTGAGTCATTCTTTAATGACAGAGGCATTCTGCATGATTTCTCTTGTCCTAGAACTCCCCAACAAAATGGAGTTGTAGAACGAAAGAACAGAACATTGCAAGAAATGGCCAAAACCATGATCAATGAGACAAACGTTGCTAAGACCTTCTGGGCAGAGGCAATAAACACAGCGTGCTACATTCAGAATAGAATCTCAATAAGACCTATTCTGGAAAAGACTCCATATGAATTGTGGAAGAACAGAAAGCCCAACATTTCATATTTTCATCCATTTGGATGTACTTGCTTTATATTAAATACAAAGAATTATTTGAACAAGTTTGACTCTAAAGCACAGAAGTGTATTATGTTAGGATACTCTGAACGCTCAAGAGGGTACAGAGTATACAATACAGAAACACAGATTATGGAAGAATCAATCAGTGTTCGTTTTGATGATAAGCTTGACTCTGAAAAGTCAAAGCAGAATGAAGTTTTTGCAGGTATAGAAATTGAATTTGCAGGTTCTGAAGACAAGTCATCAGAAGCTCTCAACACAGACGTTCCTTCAACGTCTGAAAGGAGCACTGCTAGCAATCCTACAACAGCTGCTGATCAACCTCAGAAGAGATTACCCAGAAGCAGCTTGGATCACCCAGAAGAAACTATACTAGGAAGAAAGGAAGATCCAATCAGAACAAGAGCAAGCTTCAGAAACTCTGAAGAAACACTTATGGGACTTGTGTCTCTGATTGAACCTTCCTCTATTGATGAAGCACTTCTGGATAATGACTGGATTCTGGCAATGCAAGAAGAGCTGAATCAATTCACCAGAAATGACGTATGGGATCTCGTTCCCAGACCAAAAGGATTCAACGTCATTGGAACAAGATGGGTGTTCAGAAACAAGCTAAATGAACAAGGTGAAGTCATCAGAAACAAGGCACGACTGGTTGCACAAGGTTATAGTCAGCAAGAGGGGATATACTATACAGAAACCTTTGCGCCAGTCGCCAGGTTAGAATCTATCAGACTTTTAATTTCATTTGCTGTTAATAGAGGCATCACTCTATATCAGATGGATTTCAAAAGTGCATTCTTAAATGGTTATATAGAAGAAGAAGTTTATGTACACCAACCCCCAGGTTTTGAAAATACAAAACATCCAGAACATGTTTTCAAACTAAAGAAGTCACTGTATGGTCTGAAACAAGCTCCCAGAGCTTGGTATGAAAGGCTAAGTAACTTTCTGCTAGAAAATGAATTCACCAGAGGGAAAGTGGACACTACTCTATTCTGTAAATCAGTTAAGAGTGACATCTTAGTCTGTCAAATTTATGTTGATGATATTATTTTTGGTTCTACTAATCCTTCTCTTGGAAGAAAATTTGCTAAGTGTACGCAGGCAGAATTTGAGATGAGCCTCATGGGGGAACTGAAATTCTTTCTAGGAATTCAGATCAATCAAACTCCAGAAGGAACTTACATTCATCAGAGCAAATACATCAGAGATCTTCTGAAGAAATTTGACCTCTCAGAATGTAAGCCATCAAAGATTCCAATGCATCCCACGTGCATTCTGGAAAGAGAAGAGGTAAGCAAAAATGTAGAACAGAAAGTCTACAGAGGTATGATTGGTTCTCTCCTCTATCTGACTGCTTCAAGACCTGACATATTATTCAGTGTTTGTATCTGTGCTAGATTCCAATTAGATCCTAGAGAATCTCACTTAACAGCTGTTAAGCGAATTTTCAAGTATCTGAAAGGTACTACTAATCTGGGTTTGTTTTATAGAAAATCTAGTGATTACAGCTTAGTAGGCTACTGTGATGCTGATTTTGCTGGAGACAGAGTGGAACGTAAAAGTACTTCTGGAAGCTGCCAGTTTCTGGGAGAAAATCTGATCTCTTGGTCCAGCAAAAGGAAATCAACAATTGCTCTATCAACAGCAGAAGCTGAGTACATAGCAGCAGCAGGATGTAGCACACAAATGCTCTGGATGAAAAGTCAGCTTGAAGACTTCCAGATTTTTGAGAGTAACATTCCTATACTTTGTGATAATACTTCTGCTATTTGCTTAAGTAAGAATCCCATTTTACATTCTAGAGCTAAGCATATAGAAATAAAACATCACTTCATTAGGGACTATATTCATAAAAGTATTTTGAACTTAAAATTTATAGATACAGACCATCAATGGGCTGATATCTTTACTAAACCCCTTTCAGAAGATAGGTTTAATTTCATTCTGAATCATCTCAGCATGAAAGTGTGTCCAGAGTGAAAATGTTTTAACTCCATATATTTACCTTCAGAATGTAATTGTTTTACTGTGAACTTCTGATCAATCTCCTTTCAGAAAGATAGAACATGCAGATTGTATCAGATGCAAGTCTAAAGATCTGAGAGTTTAAGCTCAAAGACAGACGTGTTGATCACTACATCAAACAAGTGGCATCCAATCATCAGCATATCTCTGAAGCAGAACGCGTGCACGCTTCTGAGAAGGCAAAGCGCTGATTGGGTGCAGTGAGACACATGTCTGGTAACCGTTTTTAAGTATCTTTCTCAAATCCCCCAAAATCAGCAAGCATTTAATGAAAAGTAATCATGCTTTTAAAATGCAATCATGATTTTTCTCTCTCTTAAAAAACGTTTATCTTTTCAAAATAGTTTTAAAACTCTATTTAAACACATTAATCTCTCATTCTCATTCTTTACGCTTTCTCACTATTACTCAAGTATTTTCTGCATATTTCTGTGTTCATCTCTTGCAAAACCTATTTTCCTCAGTTTATTCTCAAAACCCTTTTAGTGTGAACATGGCAACCTCCAGCAGTGCTTCTGCAGGTCCTCGGAAGAAAGCATCATCTGAGCAATATCAAGTGCCATTCAGAACTCTCCTCACTCCTGTGAAGAATCTTGAAGTGCTTTCTGAATTAATCATTGATTTTGGAAGCTTGAAGGAGAACGGTTTTGACCTAACTGAAGAAGTTAGGGCACAGAAGTGGGAAAGGTATTTCGACAGGTTGGTTGGACCAACATTCCCAATGCTAGTCAAGGAATTCTGGATTCACGCCAAGGCTTCAACACATCTAGTCACCTCCTTTGTTATGGGGAAGAAGATTGTGATCACTGAGGATCACATTGCAAGGCTAATCGGTTACAGTGGCGGTGGCGTCCGTTGTGTGGACATGGCTGAAAGATGTGCTGATGTAGGTGTGATAGCTGCAAGGATTTTCACTCATGGGGTGCCCAGCAGCAAGATTAAAGATCTGAAGGATCATTACAGAGTGTGGGCTAAGATAATTCTGGGGTGCTTCAACCACAGGAAACCAACCAGTTCTCCTGATTACATAAATGTGGATCAGCAGTTTCTGATCTACTTTATTGATCAGAAGGTAAAGATCAATCTGGCTCACTTCCTGTTCAACCACCTCTGTCCTGGAATGATTGACCCAGCTGCTTCTGATCAGCTCTGGTCACAATTCAGACTTTGGGTACGTGCTGAAGCCCTCAAGTTGCAGGATACCAACTATGAGCAGGCACAACAAAATTTCAGCAAGCTTCTGAATGAAGTTGGAAGTCAGCTTCTGAAAGAAGACGTGCTCCCTCTGGATAGTGAACCTTGGTCTGAGAAACAGCAAGCTGCAAAGGTGCAATCAGAAGAAGACAAGACCATTCAAGCTGAAGATATTCAAGCAGAAGATGTTGCTGAAAGCTCTCAGAAGCCTCCTGCTTCTGATGCTTCTCAAGCTGCCTTGGACAGGCAGACTCTGGAAGAACTAAGGCTGAATGACATGTGTCTGCAGCAGCGGATGGATGAAAGCGGTCAGAAGATGAAAGAAAGAATGGATGTGTTTTTTCATTAGTCTTTTTTCATTCATGTCCTTTTTCATGTTTTCCTTGATTTTCTGATGTACTACTTGGATGTGTTTTGTACTATTTTCATGCTTTGATTCTGAACTCTTTTAATACAACTAGTTTTTCTGATCTTAATTGTTTTAGCACATCACTTACACTTTTTGATTGCTGACAAAAAGGGGGAGAACAAGAATGATATTTTAATCAATAACGGCTAACTAGACAGAAATTCTCAAACATTCTAACTCTATTACTTGAAAAAGTTTTTTCTGTTTTGCTTAAAGTCTACAGGTACAAGGAAGCTCCTGGACACTCTGAAGACTAGAAGCTCTGAAGCTCTGATCTCCATGAAGTTCTGATCCGCTCTGATACTCTGATCCAAAGCAAAGCTCTGACAATAAAAGCTCTGAAGCTCTGCTCTGACATAAAGCTTCTGATAGTCAAAGACTCTGATACTCTAACGTTTCAAAGAAAGGCAAAAAGATCTAATCCTGAAGAACACTTGTAATCAAAGGGAAGTAATAAACTCAGGGGGAGTATATCTCTCAACTCTGATATCTCTTTACTCCTTATCCTTTTACTTCTTACTCTGATGCATATCTCAGATACCTTTTCACGTTATTTTCATTTAAAAATATCTAGTTTTTGTCATCATCAAAAAGGGGGAGATTGTTAGAACAAAGTTTGAATCTACTACCCTATATTTAAGTTTTGATGATAACAAAGTGAAAAGATATATTATTTATGATATTCATATATGAACTATCTTCTGCCTAAAATTATTATGTTCTGACTTGCAGATACTCTGATTGATATAAGCAAGATCACATCTATTCAGCATCAGAATTTGGTTCTTGACACCAGCATCAGAAGTTGCCATATCAGAATGTCAGAATCAGATGATCAACTCACGTACATGCTGAAGCCTGATGAACAAGACTGCGCTCAACACTCTGATAAAGAAACACAACAGTTCATCAGCAGCGAAGTAGAGTCAGAATGAGCCAAGCCAGAACTTGCATTAAGTAAGCAACGGTATTGTGCCTTGAAAGCAAATTAATTCCAACGGCCTCATTCCAGACAAGATCTGCTCAATAAGGAAAGTTTGTTATTAGCATTGAATCAAGAATATTGCATCCAACGTTCATCATCTCAGTGATATATAAACAAGACTTTGAAGATTGAAATGGCTAATGCTCTCCAAATCTCTACATGCACAAAAGCTAATCATAATCTTCTTTCTCTCAGTTTTGCTAAACCACACTTTCTGATATTCTATCATTGTTTAGCAATCTAGTTTCTAAGCTTCAATTTGTGTATACATCACAGTTGTGATACAGTTTTGTAGAAAACATTCACACACTTAGTTTTATCTCTTTGTAAGAAAGTGTTACCTTGACAAACCGGGTTGTGGTTTGGATCAAGAAGGCTTTAGCAGTTGTTAAAGCAGTCTGTAATATTCAGTTGAATATAGTGGATTAAGACCTCGTTGGAGAGAGGCGAAATCACCTTGACGGGTGGACTGGAGTAGTTTGAGATCAAACGAACCAGGATAAAAATATCTTGTTCATTGCATTAGATTTCAGTTTTACAATTCAACCTCCCCTTCTTGTGTTTTTCACCACTTCACTTCCCCACTACCTGAATGCACTCAAGACATATTCTCCAGGTAGTGTTTATGTTCTGGAAACATTTCCAGCGTACGCCCAAGATGGTAGTCTACTGCATGGCAACAGAATATTCAGTCGCGTGTTTTGGGCATTTCAACCATGCATCACAGGGTTTGCATCACGCAAACCAATTCTACAAATTGACGGGACTTGGTTGTATGGGAAGTACAAAGGCACGCTATTGATGGCAGTTGCACAAGATGGCAACAACAACATTTTCCCCGTTGCGTTTTCCCTTATAGAGGGGGAGACCAGTGGTGCTTGGAGCTTTTTCCTGAAAAATCTTCTGACACACGTGGCTCCTCAACCAGATCTCTGTTTGATCTCGGACAGACATGCCTCCATTGAAAGTGCCTACAATAATCCAGCAAATGGTTGGCATGACCCTCCTTCTACGCATGTATATTGCGTCAGGCATATCGTCCAGAATTTCTCGAGGGAGGTCAAGGACAAAACATTGAGGAAAGCGGTTATGAATGCGGGATATGCATTGACACAACCCACATTCAAATATTACCGCAACGAGATCCGTTTGTCTAATCCAGAAGTCGGTACGTGGATCGACAATATTCCGGTCGAAAAGTTGACTAGGTCATACGACAATGGCCAAAGATGGGGGCATATGACAACGAATCTTATTTAATCAATGAATGGGGTATTCAAGGGCATACGAAACCTCCCAATCACTGCCTTGGTAAAATCCACGTATTTTAGGATGGCTGCGTTATTTGCCAAAAGAGGTGAAATGTGGTATGCGGTGTTGCAATTAGGACAACTATGGAGTGAAAGCTGCATGAAATACATTAAGGCTGAAAGTGCTAAAGCCAACACTCACATGGTTACACGGTTTGACCGACACAGCCACAACTTCATTGTGAAAGAGACAATCGACCACAATGAAGGCCTGCCAAGACAAGAATACAGGGTCATTTTACCTTCTCAATGGTGCGATTGTGGCAGGTTTCAAGCATTTCGTATGCCTTGCTCTCATGTCATTGCCGCTTGTGCTCATACCCATCAAGACGCGCTTCAACTGCTGTCAAACGTTTACAAATCTGAAACGTTGCTCACTGTTTACAACAACAACTTTCCTTTGGTGGCAAAACTGGATTATTGGCCTGAATACAACGGCGATATAGTTTGGCACAATGACCAAATGCGAAGGAACAAGAAGGGTTGTCCCAAAAGTAGGCGCATCACAACAGAAATGGACGATCTTGACAGGTTGGAAAGAAAGTGTGGTTTATGCCGTCAGGTCGGACACAATCGCAAAAACTGTCTGAATCGGGCGTCTGGCTCGACCACATAAATATTGTAATACAATAAATCTTTTCAATATTTGTGTTGTAAACATTAGGGTTTTCCGTTAACATATTTTGCTACAATTAATAAAACGCGTACAACAATGATTAACGATATTCAATCTAGGAAATTACAACTGTTAACACAATTTCATCTAACCCATGCATCATCAGCATTACATCACTGTCTGTTTTGACTTCCTCCAACCACACATTAGGTCTTCCTGTCGCATGTGAGATTTTTGTTCATTTTCGTTGGATCCTTCGAATTTTTTCCCCCTCCGCGATGTCTCCATCTAGCCACCGCATCAACTCCCGCTCAGACGCTTCATGGAGTGAATGTGCCAGAATTTCATTTTCATCGCAGGTTTCATGGCGGAGAATATAACGTAACCATCTCTGCTAAAAATCATAGGTGACGTCATTACGTAAATAACGGAGTACAAAATAAAAATACAGTGCGAGAAAGTGTGAGAAATTTTGAAGAAACAGACGAATTATTTATAAAACAGCATTTTGCCCTAGTTTTGCCCTAGGCGCCAAGTGAGATGGCGCCTCCTCTCATTTTTAAGGAGCATGCGCCATCTCACTTGGCTAAAAGCCAAGGGAGGCGCCAAGTGAGATGGCGCCTAGGGCAAAACCCTAGGTGCATGCGCCAATTGAGATGGCTCCTCCTTTGTGGAGCCATCTGAAACATGGTTATTTGCGTAATTTTTTCCGAAACCCGGTTATTTGTGAAATATTTTTTTAATACATGGTTATTAATAAAAAAAATCGCTCTTTGGTACTTGCTCATTGTGTTTTCAAAACTTTGCTTTTATTTGTGTTTGTGGGTTTGAAAAGAGTTTTTGTTTTGAAGAGAGTGTAGGTGCGAAAAGTTTTGTTTTGTTTTGAAAGGAGCAAGTACTTAAGAACCATCTACCTACTCGAAAAAGGAATTAATCTATACAAATGTCCTTTAGACAATGCTATCCTATTATTGATGAGTAGGTAGCATCGTCGTTGGAGTTTTCGGGTCAATTCGATTAAGGGACGTGTGGCCACTAAAGCAATGTTAGGATGCCTTAGCGGTAACCCTAATATCTTAGATCATTTTTCCGAGGCAACCGTTTCGAGGCAACTATGATCTTTGGACAAGAGGGCGACCTCTAAAACTTCCTATACTCAATGACCACGTTCGAGGAAACCAAGTGAGGTGTACTCTGAGTGGCATGTGCAAGTGTGTTATTTCGGTTAATTTTATCTGTACATGTTATGGGTGAGCTATGTTGATTTTAAGTTCATACATTGGATCTTGTCATGCATTCCCTATTATCAAACATCTAACAGTTAATATTGTGCGGAAATTAAATTGCGGGAAATTAAATATAAGCTATTACAAGGCGTCGGGTATTTACATCGCCAAAAACAAACCCTTTAATTTAAATTGCGGAAAGTAAAAATAAAGTGATAAATAAATAAAGTCCTAATTTAACTATTACATTCCGGGAAACAGTTACATCAATATGGTAAAATAGATCGCGTGCGGAAAATTAAATCGAGCGCATTTTTTAGGGTTTTGACCCTTTTTTTTGTTAAAGAAAAGATTTTTTTTGTTTGTTTTTGGATTAAAAAGAAGTTAGATCTAAGTTAATAATTAAATTAATAAACTAATTAATTAATTAAAATATTTTTGAATTTTTGAGTATTTAAAGAAACAAAAATAAAATTGATTTAAAATTATTAAAACCTAATATTCTAGATTACTTTTAACTTATTGCAAAAAGGTTTAAATCAAGCCTAATTAAAACTAAGTCAATTAAGTTATTATTTAATTACAAAAATAAAATAACGAAATTAATGAAAATATTTTTTTGTTTTCTGTTTTTATGAAGAAAATAATAATTATTTGGTTAGTAATTAATTAAGAATAATAAAATAAAACAAGTAAAATAAATAAAATATAAAAAGAAAAGAAATGACCAAGGGGGGTACTGGGCCCAATTTGAAGGTGTGATTGGCAATTTCAGAGGCCCAATACGTCCAAGCCTTGTTTGACTTTTCCCATCCAATGCATGCTTGCTGACTTGAGTATATGGTGGACGTCCAGCCTAAGCCATTGGATTTGATTTGTGGGCCACTTGGCGCTTGAGATCTGGAAGAACATGATGGTCCACGCCTATGATGCTGCATGCAATTGCCTGGAGAAAAATCATAACAAATATTGGGGGACCTGGGATTCGAACCCAGGTCCCAATGGATCATGCACTAACGCCTTGCCAGTTGAGCTATTGGTCCTTTTTGTTAATAAGATAAACAATAAATATTATATGCACAACAATCAATTATGCCTGACTAAAAAAAATAAAAGCGCGTAATCTTTGAATCAGCCAATTGGGAGAGGACGCGTGGTCGTCTTCTTCCTTGAACAACCTGGTTTATTTCCTGCGGATTTGAGTCTATAGCAAAATTCACAGGGCCATCCTAACATGAGTTACAGGCCATATAAATGCAAATGGAGAACATCAATGTGTTCGTCTCTCTTCCCTAAACACAAACATGTCCATGGTTGGTCTTGATTTTTCCTGTATAAAAAATACCTAAAAAACAAGAACACGAACCCTAGCTTTGGATACAGGGTTATAAGCCACAAAAATGAAATCAAACAATGCAGAATGCTTGGAAATTATGCAAGGATCACAAATATATCAATATTTTGACAAGAAAACGCAAGAATCCAAGGTTACGAATTCGTGCACAGGGCTATGTTCAGGATGACTTACAGCGCATTTCAAGTGGTCTCAAGGCCTGGTTTTGATTGCTTTAGCTCCACTGGATGTCAGACAAGGGAGTAGCGTTGAGATCTTGGGTTGAATCGTGCTCTAACCAAGGTTTTGATCTCACACTTTTGCAAGCTTTTTTCAATTCTTGTCTAGCCGTTTCTTGCAGTTTCAGCTCGTGTTCTTTGTATGCCTCGCTTGTACATGTATATTGGAATGCATTTAGGTTAAAACTTGGGCTTGAATCCATAGGAATTGATGAATCATGATTTGATATGATCTTCCATTAACAAGTTTCCAAAAATGCCTCAAATCAAATATTTTGTGCACAATAATACTTGATACGAATTTGATTGAGTGTATCATGATATTTGCAAGCTGTAATGATCACAAAAATCTCATTCCATCAATTTTTAGATTTTATTTGAATTAATATTGATTTAAAATGAATTAAATCAATAAAAATTAAATAAAATAGAAAAATAAATGATTGGTCATGAAATTGAAGATGGGACACGTGTGTGGTGTGATAAGACCAAATCAAGTGGAAAAAAGTGGGCCCTTTTGTCAAAAATTGGAGTTTTGAGGATAGTTGACTTTTGGTAATTTTGGAAAAATGCCCAATTTCAATAATGCATAACTTCTTCAATTTTGAACTTTTGGAAGTGTTATTGGACTTTTTAGAAACCTTGAGATGTCCTCTAATCAAAATTTTTTGTCTCATCTCATTTTGATATTCCATGCTCAAGTTATAAGATTTGGCAAAAAATGTGTTTTTGTTGACTTTCAAAAATGACCTATAATGTCCAAATTTATAACTTTTTATGAGAGCATTTCTTGATCTTGGGGTGTGAATATGGATTGTATGAAATTGAATCCTCTTAAAAATGAGATTTGGATGGGTAGTTTCTCATAAAGTATGAGAAAGTTATGCTTGGTCAAAGTTGAGTTGACTTTTCCTGCAAAACCCTAATTTAGCAACTTTTGAATCTTGATGAATCTTGAGCAATCCTTGATGAATCATGATCAAACCTTGATAAAATGATCAATTATCCTTCAAAATGATAATGTTGGCAAAAAATCTTGAGGTTTGACTGTATTTAGGTCACAGTTGACTTTTGCCCTAGCACAGTCGATTTTTGGACTTCTTGAGCAATTGACTGACCAAACTTTCTATGTAAGGCTTGAAATTTGACATGGATGAACTTGATAGCATATTAGGACATTGGGGAGAACTTGAGACCATTTGTATGTGAGGACCTTGATGCAACACAAAACCCTAATTTTGAATTGACTGCCTTAGGAGGTGATTTGACTGTCCAACTCTTGAGCCATCTTGAACAACTTGGAGATGATTCTTGACATGTCTTGAGAAATATGGGAGGGAAAATTTTGGGGTATAACAGTTGCCCCTGTTCAATCTTCTTAAACCTGAGGATATAGATTGGCGTTCGGGCCTTTCGTGATCCGAAGGTGGAAGATGATTGAACACTAGAGTGCCCAGAAATTTGCACTCACATGAAGTAGTATTTATCTTGTGATGTCGGGAATGGGCTTACAGATGCCATTTGGAGATTGATGATGGGAGATGGGCTTAACGATGCCATCCGAAGGAGTGTCGATCGCGTAAGAGATTCCTTAGAGAGAGCTCGTATACCTGTTGTTGAGGGAGATTCCGTTGGGGAATGTCGTTCTTTGTCTTAGGAGAAATAGAACTTTAGGAGCTTCGGTCGTCCATTATTCTACTGGGGAATCATCTCTGTCGAATTTTAGGAGATTCGTTCGTCCGTTATTCTACTGAGGAATCATCTTTGTTGAAGAGGTGAGAATGAACTACTATATGGTCGCAACCCAGGCTTCATAGTGATAAGGCCGACTGTTATCTGGTCGTAATCCAGGCTTTACAGTGACTTACTGGGGAGATGAGATTAAACTTGCTATCCGGTCGTAATCCAGGCTTTGCAATACCTCACTTCTTATTTGGTCAAAATCCAGGCTTCATAACAAATCAAGTGGTTATCCGGTATCATCCGGGCTTCAACTTGAGTTTAGGGCACACTAATATCCGGCCGACTCTGGGCTTCTTAGTAACTGTCCATATAAACTGCTATTTGGTCGGAATCCAAGCTTCACAGCCTTGTACCGCTATCTGGTCGTAATCCAGGCTTCACGATGTGTTATACCATTATCTGGTCTAATCCAGGCTTCATGGTGTCACGTACTGCTATCTGGTCGAATCCAATCTTCACAATACCTCACCTCTTATCTGGTCGAAATCCAGGCTTCAGAATAAATCAAGTGGTTATCCGGTCTCATCTGGGCTTCCCTTTGACGGTTTGGTTTACTAATATCCGGTCGAATTCGGGCTTCATAGTAACTGGCTGGGTAAACTGCTATTTGGTCACAATCCAAGCTTCACAGTGTCCCTTAATGCTATCTGGTCGTAATCCAGGCTTCACGATGTATCATACCACTATCTGGTCGAAATCCAGGCTTCGTAGTACTCTTGGTTGCTATCTGGTCGTAATCCAGTCTTCACAACATCTTCTACCATTATCTGGTTGTAATACAGGCTTCATGGTTTTGTATTGCTTTCTGGTCGTAATCCAGGCTTCATAATAACTTGTTGAGTTGTTATCCGGTCGTGATCCGGGTTTCACGGCTTGTGATTATGATATACCACTATCTGGTCGAATCCAGGCTTTATGGTGCTTACTGAGCTGCTATCCGGTTGTAATCTGGGCTTCATGACTCACTGGGGAATAAACTATTATTCGGTCGTTCTCTGGGCTTCATAGCTTACTTTTGAGAGATATCACTATCTGGTCGTAATCCAGGCTTCGCGGTAGTCTGATATTGTTATCCGATCGTAATCCGGGCTTCACAATATGCTGTAGAAATCAAGATACTATTCGGTCGTACCCGGGCTTCATAACTTGAATTTTGATTGTATCTTTCCTGAAAGGTAAAGGTTAGTTTTATGCAATGCATGATATGGATCAACAATGATGTTCTCAATATAAATGAGATTGTATGGTATGATGCATGTATCATGATGTATGGACATGTAATGTTTTAGCTGGGGAAAATAAATCCCGGAGCTGCTGGAGAATAAAGTTGAATGCTTCGCTTCCGCTGGTGATGATGAACGAAGGTGATAAACTTGCAGGAGAGGATAACTCTGTTGGGGAATAAACCGATGAAGAGATTACTCTGAGGGGAATTACTCTGTGGGGAAGGGGTATTCTGCTGAAGATTTTAACGATAAACTCTGCTGGAGATTCCGCTGATGAACTCCGCTGGGGATGGATTACTGTTACTGGTGACACTGGATCTGTTGGGGAAAGGAAAGAACTTCGTTGGGGATGATCTTATGCTTGCTGTGGAATGTCTTTATACTCCGTTGAAGAATATTAAGACCTTCTGGGGATACCAAATCTTTTTAGCGCTTGATAGTGGATTAACTTTGCTTGAGGAGAGTATTGCTGATTCGTTCATGGTTGCCAGTTTCAGCTGAGAGAGCTATTATCATTGTCTTACCCTGCAGGGAGTGGAGGTATCTTAGCCATATCCTTCAGCTGAATCTATCTTGGTACCTGGTGGACAAAGCAACTATACAGTTCGGACAATTCTTATTGCCCCTGTTTCTGATATTACTAGTAATTCACCTTTTGTTTCGTATGTATATATTTATGATCAGCAATTAATGTCAAATGCATATATCAAAAATAAACTTTGGACGTTCTTTGCAAAACAAAACAGATAAAGGAAAAAGAAATTTTTCTGGAAATGAATTTGTATTGATTTTGAAGTTTGGCCTGTAAATAGGTGTTTTTATACAAGAGGCTGACGTCCTAGTAAGAGAACGCCGCCGGATAAATAGAATTTACACAATTTGTAAAAAGAAACAAAACAGCTATGTGAATGATCCCACTAGGTTCCAACTCTGCTATTGTCTTTATGTCCTCAAGCATCTCATCACTTTGCTGCTTAGTTGAAGATGAATCTGATTGATTAGTGTCGTCCGAGCTTGATAGTCGATACCGAAGTCTGGATGCGAGGTGGTCCAATGAGACATAGTGTTACGCTTTGATCCCTAACTTTTGCCTGGATCGCCCTTTCGGGTTTTCAGTCCACCTGGATACCCTTTTTTGCCCAAGCCGCCTTTTCAGGTTTTCGACTTGCCGGGTGTACAGATTTTTTTTATTTTCATCCCTTATTTTTGCCCGAACCCTTTTGGTTCTCCGGGAAGCCCTTACTTTTGCCTAGTCCAGTCAACCTAGCGGGTCTTTGATTATGCGTAGTATTTTTTCACTATGTCTGCATTGACGGGGTGAGGAAGGTCGTCACCATCCATGGTGGTAAGAATCATAGCTCCTCCTGAGAAAATGTTCTTAACCACAAATGGCCCTTCATAAGTAGGGGTCCATTTGCCCCTGGGGTCACCTTGAGGTAGGATAATGCGCTTGATTACCAGGTCCCCAACTTGATACTCTTGTTGTCTGACTTTCTTGTTAAATGCCTTGATCATTCGTTTTTGGTACGTTTGACCATGACAAATAGCAGTGAGTCTCTTTTCGTCGATTAGGTTAATTTGATCAAGTCAGGTCTGAATCCAGTCATCTTCACTCAAACCTGCATCCTTCATGATTCGAAGAGAGGGTATCTGAACTTCAATGGGCAAGACTGCCTCCATACCATATACCAAGGAATAGGGTGTTGCCCCTGTTGACGTCTGTGCTGAGGTACGGTACCCATGAAGAGCAAATGGTAACATCTTGTGCCAGTCTTTGTATGTCACTGTCATCTTCTGCACAATCTTCTTAATGTTTTTATTTGCTGCTTCGACAGCCCCATTCATCTTCGGCCGGTAGGGAGAAGAGTTATGATGTTGTATTTTGAATTGCTCGCAGAGCTCAGTGATCATTTTATTGTTGAGATTGGTGCCATTGTCCGTAATGATCCTCTCTGGTACACCGTATCGACAGATCAGATTGTGCCGAATGAACCGTGCCACGACGTTCTTGGTTACGGTAGTAAAGGAAGCTGCTTCCACCCACTTTGTAAAGTAATCAATTGCTACCAGGATGAAACGATGCCCGTTGGATGCCGTAGGTCTGATCTCGCCGATCATATCAATGCCCCACATTGCAAAAGGCCAAGGCACTGTCAAAACATTCAGAGGAACTGGAGGTATATGAACTTTATCAGCATAGACCTGGCACTTGTGACATGTTCGAGAATGCTGATAACAGTCGGCTTCCATTGTGGACCAGTAATATCCTGCCCGGAGGATTTTCTTTGCCATGGTATGTCCACTGGAATGATTTCCGAAAGTACCTTCATGCAGCTCTGCCATGATCCTTTCTGCTTCAATCTTATCCACACAACGCAGTAAGGTCGAATCATGGTTACGCTTGTAAAGAATGCCATTGTTGATGAAGAACTTCACCACGAAACTCCTCAGAAACTTCTTGTCATTAACAGATGCACCCTCGGGGTACTCCTGAGCTTCAAGATACCTCTTAACCTCATGATACCAGGGCTTTCCTGTTACTTCTTCAGTCTCAAGATCACAGCAATGTGCAGGTTCTTCCAATCTTTAAATAATGATTCGGGGAGCCTCATTGTCCCAATTGACTTTGAACATAGAAGACATCGTAGCCAGCGCGTCCTCCAACTGATTCTCCTCTCTAGGGAAGTGTTCAAAGGTTATCTCCTCAAAATGGGGAAGCAACGTCAATACATACTCCTTGTAAGGAATAAGATTTGGGTGTTTCGTATCCCACTCGCCTTTGATCTGACTGATCACGAGAGCGAAATCTCCGAATACACTTAGAAACTTAATCCTTAGATCAATTGCAGCTCGGAGACCCATGATGCACGCTTCATACTCCGCCATATTGTTGGTGCAGTTGAAACATAGTCGGGCGGTAAACGGAGTATGAGAGCCTTTAGGAGATATGATCACGGCGCCAATTCCATTGCCAAAAGCGTTCGAAGCTCCATCAAAGTACATAGACCATCGGGATCCTTCATCAGGTCCTTCATCCGGTCCAGGTATCTCACAATCAGTTATCAACATGATATTCTCGTCCGAGAATTCAAAGTTCATAGACTGGTAATCATCCACTGCCTGGTGTGCTAAATGGTCTGCCAATACACTTCCCGTAATCGCCTTTTGGGTCGTGTACTGGATGTTATACTCAGTCAAGATCATTTGCCATCTTGCTATTCTTCTGGACAAGGCAGGCTTCTCGAAGATATACTTGATTGGATCCATCTTTGATATCAACAAAGTAGTGTGAGTCAACATATACTATCTCAGCCGGCGAGCAGCCCATGCCAAAGCGCAACAAGTTTTCTTGAGCAGTGAGTATCGGGTCTCACAGTCGGTAAACTTTTTGCTAAGGTAATAAATAGCATTATCTTTTCGGCCAGACTCATCATGCTGACCCAGCACACACCCCATTGAGTTGTCAAGTACTGTCAAGTATAAGATCAGAGGTCTCCCTTCAACTGGTGGCATCAGGATGGGTGGCTGCTGGAGATACTCTTTTATTCTTTCGAAAGCGGCTTGGCATTCATCATTCCAACGTACCACTTGATCTTTCTTCAGTAGCTTGAAGATTGGTTTACAAGTAGCAGTTAGGTGTGAGATGAACCGGGCAATGTAGTTCAGACGTCCCAGAAAGCCTCTGACTTCTTTCTCTATTCTGGGAGCTGGCATCTCTTGTATAGCTTTCACCTTGGCAGGGTCCACTTGAATACCTTTGTCGCTTACAATAAAACCTAGCAACTTACCAGACCTCACCCCGAAGATGCACTTGTTCGGGTTCAATCTCAGCTTGTACAACTTCAACCTGTCAAATAGCTTATGCAGATGGTCAAGGTGTTCCTCCTCGGTCTAGGACCTTGCAATCATATCATCAACGTATACTTCAATCTCATGATGGATCATGTCATGAAACAAAGCAACCATGGCACGCTGATATGTTGCCCCAGCGTTTTTCAACCCAAAAGGCATGACCTTGTAGCAAAAGGTACCCCACTGAGTCACAAAGGTGGTCTTCTCCATGTCTTCGGGAGCCATTTTGATTTGATTATAACCGGAGAAACCATCCATAAAGGAGAATACCTTATGCTGAGCAGTGTTGTCAACCAGAACGTCAATATGAGGTAGAGGGAAATCATCCTTGGGGCTTGCCCTGTTCAAGTCCCTGTAGTCAACACACATTTGAACCTTCCCATCCTTCTTCGGCACAGGAACCACATTGGCGACCCACTGAGGATAAGAAGTCACTGCTAGAAAACCGGCGCCAAACTGTTTCATAACTTCATCCTTGATTTTCTCAGACATCTCTGGGCGCATTCGGTGGACCTTCTGTTTTACGGGAGGACAATCTTCCTTGGTAGGCAGGCGATGAACCACAATGTCAGTATCCAAACCAGGCATATCTTCGTAAGACCAGGCAAAGATCTCAACATAGTCACGCAGCATCTGAATCAACCGTTGCTTCACACTAAGCTCCAGATTTGCACCAACCTTGACTTCCTTCTTATCTGTCTCTGTACCCAGATTCACTGATTCTACCGGCTCTTCGTGTGGCTGAATAGCCCTCTCTTCCTGGAGTAGAAGTCTTGCAATTTCACCAGGCACTTCGCAACCATCTTCACCTTCGTCTTCGGCTAAGTTGATCGGATTTTCGAAGTCATAACTGGCAGTAGCAGAGTCGTTACCAGTGAGATCCAGAGTGGATGTGGACCTGTATATGTGAGTGTGTGTAAAATAGCTGTTTTGCAATATATAATAAAGAAAAACAAGGAGCGCAAAATTTGAAATGCAAGAACGTCCAATGCTTTTATTAATGACATATGAAAATGATACACAAAAGCCCTCACAAATGAAGCCACAGTGTCCCGGGTAAGACACCGGGCCATAAAGTTTCAAAACATTGTTTATTACAAATTCAAAACAAAAAGTTTCATTACTGGATGATAACAGAAACGGGCATAGAATCCTTCGTTGTCCAGTTGCTTAATCCACCATTGGCAGTCGGGTAGATCCAATTGTCGATATCAAACTCTTCATCATCGTCATCCCTGATAGCATTTACCCCTGCCTCTTGTTTAGGCTTCTCTGGTGCTCCGAACTCGATCCGTATTATGCAAGTCTTGGACCTTGTTCTTCAAAGCCCAACAATCATCCGTATTATGCCCCGGGCTATCAGAGTGAAAAGCACAGCGGACATTAGGGTTATACTTTGGTTACGTTGTATTTGAATTCTTTAGGGGTTCCCTTAGAGTCACCAGATTACTCTTCAGCAACTGTGGCAGAATCTGAGATAAGGTCATGCTGAGACGAGTGAATTGCCTCTTAGGTCTCTCGTCCTTTTGTTGATTGTTGTACTAAGGAGCACCAGTAGGTTTTGAAATAACAACCGCATTGACAGCTTGGCGATGTTCAGGTCTATTATGTCTTCTTGCAATGTAGACAGCACTAGACTCTTTCTTAAACGGCTTCTTCTCGGTGCTTGATGAGGCACCCTTCTGTATCTTCCCAGCCTTAATACCAGCCTCAATTCTCTCACCAGTCAAAATAAGATCTGTAAACCCAGATGAAGAGCTTCCAATTAAGTGGTTGAAAAATGGACCAGACAGGGTCCCCAGAAACATATCAACAAGTTCCCGATCAGCTAAGGGTGGTTGTACCCTTCCGGCGAGGTCCCTCCATTTCTGAGCATAATCTTTAAATCCTTTGCCCGTTCCCATTGACATACCCTGAAGTTGGGTACGCGTAGGAGCGAGGTTGGAGTTGTATTGATACTGCCTGTAAAATGCATTAGCCAAATCCTCCCAACTGCGGATACTGGCTCCGTCCAACTGATAGAACCACTCAAGCTGAGTCCCTGAGAGACTGTCTTGAAAGAAATGGATCCATAAGTTCTTATCAGCAGTGTAAGGCTGGATTTTCCTCACATATGACCAGAGGTGCAGCTTCGGACAGGAAACTCCGTCATATTTGGCAAAGGCTAGTGCCTTGAATTTATGGGGAATCACCACCCCAGATGATAGACCTAGATCTCCGAAGTCCAGACCGGGCACCTTCTGAATTTCCATAGCGTTCAAACGGTCTTCCAGCTGTTTGTACTTATACTCAGCAGGAGTCGCCAGTTCTGTGATTGGTGGATTTAGAACTGACTGTTTTTAGCTGGTTTCGCGAAATGTCGCGGAAGCAAGAGTCGCCAGCGTCTTTTATTTTCTCCAACATGGAAAGGACAAAAGCACAGCAAAATTCCTTATGAGAATGTTTCTCGGTTCGGGAGGTAGATTTATAGAAAGGGAAGGTGTTAGCACCCTTTCTATCCGTGGTTATCCACGGGCTCTTAGGTACTTGCTCTTATGTTTTCAAAATGTTTGCTTTTCAAATGTGTGTGGGTTTTGAAAAAGTTTCTTTGAAAGATTTCTGAATAACTCTTGTATCTGTCCTCAAGAGTGTTTGAAAAATTTGTTTTGAAAGCTTTTGAAAGTGTAAGGTGTGAAAAGTATTTTGTTTTGTTTTTGAAAAGAGCAAGTATCTATGAGTCATCTACCTACCCTAAGGAATTAAGCTGTGTAGAAGTCCTTAAGGTAGTGCCATCCCACCATTGAGAGGTAGGTAGCACCACCGTTGGAGGTGTTCGGGTCAATTCGAGTGTAGGGACAGTGTGGTCACCGAAGCAACAGTTAGGACACCTTAGAAGCTACCCTTATGTCCTTGATCTTTTTTTTTAATCCGAGGAAACCATTTCGAGGCAACTGTTTGAGGCAACTGGATCATGGACATAAGGACCGCTAAGACGTCCTATACTTGACGACCACGTTTCGAGGGGCAAGGCAACAGTGAGGCGTACCCTAAGAGTGGTGTGTGAATTTGTGTGTTATTTTCAGTTATGTTTTATCTTGTCATGCATTTGGTGAGCTACGCTTTGATTTTATTTGGGCCATTCATTCTTTCATGCAACATTTAGCAGTTAAGGGGTGCGGAAATTAAAGTACAGAAAATAAAGTCCTACGCTATTACAAGGCGCGGGTCTATACATCGCCAAATTAACAAAGACCCGTTTTTTAATAAAATGCGGAAAATAAATAAATTCCCTAATTACTATTACAAGGCTTGGGCAATTACATTATATTTAAAACGAAAAATAAGAATAAACGTGCGAAAAGAAATTAGAATCGAGTGTGCGAGGGCGTTGGACCCTTTAAAGAAATTAAATGAAATTAAAAAGGCTAATTAATTATTTAATAAGAAAAGAAATGTTTTTTTATGTTTTTTTGTATTTAATGGAAATAAAGAGAATTAATTAAAATTAGAAATTAAATAAAACCCTAGTTCTAAATTGTTTTTAATTGTTAAAGAAAAAATATTTAAGTTTTAACCTAATTTACCCTAATTAATTAATTACATGTTTATTTACAAAATAATTAATAACTAATAATAATAAGAATAAGAAGAAATTATTTTATTAAGAAAAAGAAAAAAATTCTAAAAACCTAATTTCTACATATTTTAGTTTATTTAAGAAAAAACATTAAAATTTTAACCTAATTTACTAAATTGATTATTAAAAGTTTATTTACAAAAATATTAATGAATTAAATATTAAATAAACATATTTTTTATTTTTTATTTTTATTATGAAAATGATATTTTGTGAATTAAAAGAAACAATTAAAATAATTAAAAGAAAAAAAAAAGGAGAGAAAAAGAAATACAAACAATGGGGGGTCTGACCCAATTTAGGAGGTGTATTGGAATGATTTTGGCCCAATGAACAAGAGGCCTGGTTGACTTTTCCAGCGCGTGTGTGGGATGATTGACCAGCGTGCATGGTGGACTGCACATCCTGGCCATTGGATTGATCTCCTGGGCGCGTGGCAAGCAAGCAGGTGAGGGCGCATGATGAACCCTGGGAGAGGCGCTGCACAGAAGCATATTATAGAAAAAATCATGAAATATACAAGGGGACCTGGGAATCGAACCCAGGTCCCAGCGTTTACCAAATGAACGTCCAACCATCTGAGCTATGCGCGCGTGTTGTATGTGGAATGGACAAAGAACATAATATATGAAAACCAAGGTGATCACGCTGAAACAACAAAAACGCGCTAAATTTTTGAATGGTCCAATCACGTTCATACACGCTAGCCTTCTTCTTCCTTTTTCCCTGTAAATAACACTAAATAGCGGGGCTTTTAAACCCCCACTAACTGCAATGTACAAAAATAACGATTAGAGCATGGTGAATTATAAAAAGGGCGCGAGGTAGTCAATTGATTCGTCTGGACGTCCTGATTTCAATGGTGCCAGTTTGAATGGCCAATTTTTCCATATATGTAAAGCCCCAAATCTGGAACTCTGAAACCCTAAGAAACGTCCATGGTGAATTCTTGTACAGGCAATATTAATTCAATTCGAGGATACCATTAGCTTCAGAAAGTGCATATTAGTATAAATCAACATTAAAAACACATGAAAAATGCATGTTAATCACAAAACGATAATGGACAATTTCAAACAAAGGGTGATGTCGTTCTACCACTTCTTTGGGTATGGAGGCCTGGATTTGATTGGAATCGTTTCCTGGATGCCTTGGCAAGCTTTTGGAATGCTTTTGCAGCCTTGAAACGATCTCTATCTAGGTTTTCAGTTTTCAAATTTTTTGTGAAAAAGTGCAAGTTTGTTCTTGTGTTCTGAGCGCAGCTTGTGTGTCTAGTGCCTTAGGTTCTGATTGTGCACATGTATATGAATAGAATTAGGTCAAAAAGCCAGCCCAAAATCCATCCATTGATGATCCAAATATTTGATTTTATTACATCCTTTTTCAAATCTTTTTGCCATGGAAACTTGCCTATTTTGGAAGATTTTGTCTCTTGAGATTGGTACACGAGATATTGAGCATATAATGAGTGAAATCTCTGCATAAAAAGATTTGAAAGGTGTTATTTGTTATTTTTTTCATATTTAATTTTAATTAAGTGAATTAATAATAATAAAAATTCAAATAATTAATCAAAAATGAGAAAATAACTCCCTTGGAGGTCAATGGGTCGTGCATGGCCTTTGGGTGATGATTCATGGAAGAAATTGAGGCCCATTAGCATTTTTGAAGCATTTGAAGCAAAGTTGACTTTTCAAAATTCCCAAATATTTCCCAACTTCCACAAGTCATATCTTGCTCAATATTTAAGCTTTGATCATGTTCTTGGACATTTTGGAAAGGTCTTGACGTCCTCTAACCAATGCCTTTGGTCCCATGTCATTTTGATTTACCAATCTCAAGTTATGGTCTTTGACTTAAAGTGCCTTTTTGTTGACTTTTGAAAATGACCTATAATGTTGAGATTGATAACTTTTTGTGAGAGCATTTCTTGGACTTGGAGTGTGAAGATGAGTTGTAGGAAATTTCATTCTCTTCAAAATGAGCTTTGGATGGAATTTTTCTGATAAACCATGTGGAATTTATGCCCTGGTCAATTTGCAGTTGACTTTTTCAACTATCCAAAAATAGAAACTTTTGCATCTTGAGACTTTTTGAGCCATGCCTTGAGAATCATGATCAAGAATTGATCAAATGATGTTTGTGGCTTCAAAATAAGATGTTGACCAAAAATTTTGACTTTTGACTGTCAAATGACCATTTTGCCCCTGCAGTTGACTGTGAAGCAATTAGGGTTTTTGACTGTGCAATTTGATGCTGTGAGTCTTGAAACTTGGCATATGGATGCTTGACAATGTATGTAGGCATGTGGGACTTGTTTGGACCCTTGGAAACCTCATTTTCTTTGTCAGAACCACAACCCTAATTTTTTACTGTTAGGAGGCCATTGGACTGTGCAACCCTTGGGAGATTTTGAAGCTTGATCTTGACAAATCTTGAAGAATATGGGAGGGCAAATTTTGGGGTACAACAGTTTCCCCTGTTCAATCTTCTTAAACCTGAGGATGTAGATTGGCTGGCGTGCCTTTCGTAATCCGAAGGTGGAAGATGATTGAACACTAGAGTGCCCAGAAATTTGCACTCACATAGTAGAGTGTTAGCAGTATGATGGTGGGAATGGGCTTACAGATGCCATTTAAAGACTGATGGATAGGAGGATGGGCTTATAGATTCCATCTGGAAGTTGTCGATCGCGTAAGAGATTCCTTAGCGAGAACTTGCGTACCTGAGAAAGAAAATGATTACCTGGCCTGTTACAGGAGTTGGTCTTCAAACTCTTTGTGTAGATGCGCCCTGGCTAGATACAGGAATCGGATCTTTAAACTCTTCAGACGTGCCCTGGAAGGATACAGGAATCGAGTCTGGTAATGCTAGTCGTCAACAGATACACCCTGGCAGGATACAGGAATCGGATCTTCGAACTCTTCAGACGTGCCCTGGCAGGATACAGGAATCGAGTCTGGTAATGTTAGTCGTCAACAGATACACCCTGGCAGGATACAGGAATTGGATCTTCGAACTCTTCAGACGTGCCTTGGCAGGATATAGGAATCGAGTCTGGTAATGCTAGTCGTCAACAGATACACCCTGGCAAGATACAGGAATCGGATCTTCAAACTCTTCGGACGCACCCTGGTAAGATACAGGAATCGGTTCTGGTAATGCTAGTCATCAACAGATACACCCTGGCAAGATACAGGAATTGGATCCTCAAACTCTTCAGACGCACCCTGGCAAGATACAGGAATCGGGTCTGGTAATGCTAGTCGTCAACAGATACACCCTGGCAAGATACAGGAATCGGATCCTCAAACTCTTCAGACGCACCCTGGCAAGATACAGGAATCGGGTCTGGAATTAGTCGTCAACAGATACACCCTGGCAAGATACAGGAATCGGATCCTCAAACTCTTCAGACGCACCCTGGCAAGATACAGGAATCGGGTCTAGAATCAGTCGTCAACAGATACACCCTGGCAAGATACAGGAATCGGATCTTTAGTTACGACCGTTGATAGTAATTTTCTTTGTATTAACCTCTGTCCTGAAAAGATAAAACGTTAGTTGTGCGTAATGTCATGATGTCTGACATGCGTGATGTTCTCAAAATAAGTGAGATTGTATGTTCATGATGCGTATATGCATGCTATAATGTATGAAGATGCGATGTTTATGAATGTATGTTTTCGTCTTAGGAAAATAAATCCTTGACGGATGCCGGGAAGTTAAATCCTGGGCTGATGTGAATAGCATTCTTTGTTTCCACTGGGGAGTGACGGTTGCAAGAATATCGGTAGGAGAAGATGATTCCGTTGGGGAATAAACTTGGAGATTACTCTGCGGGGGAAAATTACTCTAGCGACCTTGCTGGGGAACAATACTCTGTGGGAAGAGAGATACTCTGTTGAGATGTTGATGATAACTCCGTTGGGGATACCGTTGTTATAATGGGAGTTTTAATAGACTCCGCTGGGGATAAGAAGATTTCGCCGAGGACGATCTTTCTGTGGCTTTTGGCTGAGGATAACCCAGTTATATCCTGGTAGGGAAATAACCTTTGGATAAAGCCGGGAGACACGCTCGTGCTCTGCAGGGGATAAGCTTCCAGAATCTACTGGGGATAAGCTTACTGCTGGGGAAATGGATTCCACTTTCCTGGGGGAACTTCAGACTGGACTCTCCTGGGGAAATTTTTGAGATATATTGGGGAGGTGGCTCCACTGAATGTCTGATATACCGCCGGGGAACAATCTTAGATCAAGACTGCCGGGGATGCTTGTTAGGAATGTTCGTATATTGCACTGAGGAATGTTGAGATCTGCTGGAGGATACCCAACTTCCTTAAGGCTGACTGTAGCTCTGCTTGGGGAGAGTGTACTGACTTGCTGGCTCACTCTCTGGGGAATTAAGATATATTGGTTATGTTCTTCAGCTGAACTTACCTTGGTACTGTAGCGGTGAAAATCGGAGATCAAGCTATTAATCAACTTGACTCACAAAAGCAAGAGTCGCCACCGCGCTTTATTATTTCCAAGGGAAAAGGGAAAAGAGCGAAATAAACCCTAAAATATACAATGTAAAATAATACTTAAAAGTAATAAAAAAATACAATGCGTTTTTGAAAGAGATCGAGAGTTCGGGGGTTGGTTATACAATGGGAAGGTATTAGCACCCAATGCATCTGCGGTACTCCGCAGGAACCTTTTGAAATATCTGTTTTTGGTTGAAATTGTTTGTTTGATTAAAATGGTTCGTTTGGCTAAAAGATGGGTATGGACGAGATTTTTGAAGATACGACGACCTAATGTTGAAGTTTTGACTTAAAAGGTGTGAGTTTGAAAATGGAGTCTTTTGGGAAAGTCGACTTAAGTTTGGAGAAAATAGTAAATAAGAAAAAAAATGAATGGGGGTATTCGCTTGATCCTGTTAGATGTTTAATGACATGAAGTCAACGAATTAATACTTTCCCTTGGAATAAAGAAAACAAATAGTTGAGTAAGCTATAGAAATTAAAACGAGTTAAACCAAAAAATATATCACAAAATTAACTAACATATGAAAGTAAAGTCACGAAGAAATAAATTTGAATAACAAACGAAACAATGACAATATAAACAATGAAAAACTAAATAGAGGGATAAAGAAGAATCATGAAATAAAGATATCTAACTAAAACGAAAATTATCTAAACTAAATTGAAATTCTAATATTACTAAATTAATTCTAAATTAAGTTAAAATTCTAAAGATGCTAAATGAAATTTAAACTAAATTAAAACTCTAAAGTTATTCAGTTAAATTTAAGCTAAATTAAAATTATAAAATTACTAAGTTAAATCTAAACTAAATTAAAATTCTAAAGTTTTACTAACTAAATTAAAAATCCAAAATTACTAGAATAATTCTAAGTTTAAACTAATTACTAAAACCATCTAATTACAAGACTACCTGATTATTTAATTAATTCTAAAAAAAATTAAACTAAAGAAAATTAATAAAATAAAAATTGAATTAATCTATTTAATAGGATAATAGTGCATATAGAACAATGGAGTATATTGAAATCGAACCTGAGACGATCAAAAGCCACCAAAGAACCAGCTTGAGAGGTCTCCTGACCAATGACTTTTTTAAGTGCAGCTTGTAGTAAATGAGTAGCAGTATGATGAACATGAACTCATTGCCTCAACTTAACATTTACTGTTGCCTCCACTTCTTTGCCAACCTCTACAACACCCTTATGGACTGTGCCCTTGTGAACAAATATATTACCAAAAGACTTCTGAACATCAATTATCTCCACAACAGCTTTAGGTTGACTCTCACCCTCTGAAATATATAGAAAACCATGATCTCCAATTTGTCCTCCACTAGGCTTGCTATGATTGCTTTACAATAAAGACTATCATATCCAATAAATTCAGTGTCAGGTACATTGTCTGCAATACTTGTCCCACTTCCAATGGCAAGCTTGACAGTATTGTGTGCGGCTTGAGACTGCCGCCTTTGCTTCTCCATCTCAATATCAAAACCATTCATGTCAATACTCACACCACGTTCTTCAGCCACTTCTTTTGTTATTTCCATTGGGAAACCATAAGTATCATACAAAATAAACACATCCTCACCAGCCAAGCAAGGTACAGTTCCATTTCTTTCAGCACTTGACATAGCATCAGCAAGTTTCTCTGCAGTATCGTAATACGACATTCTCAAAATGTAATCAACAAGAATCCGCTTCAAGCGAGTGTTATTCCATTCTGACATTTTTTTCTGCATCTGCAGATTCCAAATGTTCGAGACGTGCACGACACTTCTGCGCTTGCAAATGCTCAGCTCGGTTTCCTTCTTCCAATTTTCGTTTGAGTCCTTGGAGGCGGGAGACGAGAGAGCTAAGGTGATTGACGGCGTCGGCGGAGATTGAAGCGAGTGGGTTACGGTCACGGTGAGATGATGGTTGAGCAGAGGCGGACTGGTTTTATAGCTCTTGAGCAAGAAAATCTACTACTCCTTGAAAGCTCTTTTTCCGCGCCTCACTGTTTGCTTCATCAGCATTATTCACTACTCGAAGAACCTGAGTGAGCACTTGACTTGTCTCTTCCCGCTCTTTGCTAGCATAAATTGGAAGCTTTTTAAGGACATATGTTGGACCTCGCATAATTCTTACTTGAAAAGGCAGAGGGTCTCAACAGTGACCTTTCCAACCAAGGCACCAAGTCCCATGACACCACCTATTTGTGCTTGCCATTTAAGTCCATAGCAACAATGAAGAAGACGGGGCAATAATTGCTCAAACACAGGAACACGGACACTAGGGGGAGGGGAATACACGGGATTCATTGATGGACTAGAGACAATCATAGGTGTGCCAGGCCCTCTGGACATTATGAAATCAGTATGTTTTGAACGAGCAAGAAATACAAGTGTTTCGGAAAACACAGTTAAAGCGTCAAGAGCAGCTTTGGTATGGAGCCTGTTTTCATCTGCCAGTACATCAACTAAAGCATCCAAGAATACCAAAGGATCCAGCTCCTTCAGATTTGAAGGAACACTAGATTTTATCCTAGAACCAACATGCACAGATAACGATGAACCCATTGCAGCTGCAGACACGTTGCTAAATGAAGAATCAACATGAAATATCATCGCAAAATGGCGACATATATTGACAACAAAATCATCTGCAGAATCTGTGAGATCTGGTTCACCATTAGCAGCAATGATAGTCATTAAAAGAATCTTGAAAACAGATTTCTCAGCCATAAGTTGAGTCTTTGTCTTAACTCCTAAGTCAGCCTTTACATCAATTGACTCAGACCTGCGTGACGAATGATCAACCGTAGAAGCCAACAATGTGGACAGTTGTTTGGATGTGGTTTTGGTTTCGACCTTTAGCCATAAAGGGTTGGGAACAATGGAAGAAAGCTGAGGAAGGAGGGTAAGGCTGTGAGCGGAGTTGGAAAGGCGAGATGAAGGGAGTTAGCGGAAGAAGGTTACTGAATGGCAGGAGGAGAGGATGAATGGAAGAGTGAGAGAGGACTTGAGGTTGCTGAGATTGTGTGTTTCTGATTTTGAAGAGTGTTTGATTCGGGGTGCACGAGGTTGTTGTGGTGTGGAGAGAGATGGGTTTGATGTGAATTGGTTTTCTACAGGTCTGTGAACTGGGGCGAGGGTGTAATGTTTTTTTGAGAGATTCAACATAGTAATGAGGTGGATTATTTAAGGTAACAATGGTAGGTTTTAAAGGTTGTATGAAGGATTGTGGCGGGAATTTTTTTGATTGTGGGGGGAAAGATTGTGTGGATTGAAAAATAGGAGGGAGAGTTGGTTTATGGTGTTGTTCTTTCTCTTTTCTAATTTATCAATCCTGCACTACCTCTTGCAACCAATTAGAAAAAAGAATAGTTTAACAAAAAAATTAATGATTAAAAATCGCTCTAAAAATAAAAATGACTTAAAAACTTGAAAGTGTACAAATTAATGCAATTTAAAATATATTTTTTTGAATTTTTCTGAATAAAAAATAAAGACCCAAAATGACCGAAAATGATAAAAAACGGACGAAAATTTATCCGAAAAAATAAAATGAACACATTAAAATAATCTATATGTCACAAAGATTAAAGAAAAAAACATTCAAGAAGTCAAAAATCAAAAATAAAATAATAATAAAAATATCAGACTAAACAGACGTTTAAGGTTAAAAACGAGACTTCGAACTGTACCGAAAAAATAAAGCGAGCATACCGTCATAATCTACGCGAAAAGCAGATTCATAAAATGATCGGTAAAAAGGTGAAAACTTGAAATATTTTCTCGCTACTAATTTTCGTACATTGTTGAATCGTTTTTAACAGTTTGTCTATAAAACCAAAATATTTTTATTATTGACATATAAACAACTTGGAGCAATGCAACAAATGAGTAAATAGATAAAAATGCATGAAGCAAAATGCCGGGTATTTTACAACTGAAAGACGATGCAAACTTTGATTTAAACTGACTTTTTCTGGTCAACTTAAATACGACTAATGATGCAAAATATGATGGATGAAGATATTTACTAATGATTGTGACCACATGAAAAAATATGGTATGAATGTGCGACTAAAAAATTAGGGGCGAAATTAAGGATGCAACAGTATGCCTTGATGAATCAGTCTTCGAGAATCCACAATCAACCGTACTTCTGGCTTGAGAGACTCAAAACCTTAATTGAGGCGCGACACGTGATGCTCTTGATTCAGACCTGTCTCTGCACATGACACAAAAGAAAACATGAACATACACCTTTGTATGCGATTAGAAATTAGTGATACATATGCTAAAAATGTTCAAAACACTTGACAATCTTCGCATAGTCAAAGCTCGAATGTGAGACGTTAAAACCGAACGTATTTAGTGATCTTGACTTATCTTAAAAAATGCAAAAATAAAAATGGGATCTCAGGTCAAAAATTGGGGTACAACAGCTGCCCCTATTTAAGTTTCTTCTATCTGGAGATATGAAGATTGGGATCTTCATTTCGACGAGATTGAAGGGACTTAAATATAGAATACACAATTTTTGGCCTTAAGATACCGCAATTATGTTCATGATATGATATGAATGTAATGCTCTGAATTTTATGGGGAATGACGCCATATGAGACAGACTATGCTGGAGAAACCAAGCACATTATACAGTAATCCCACAGAGGAAGAAGTTGTAACTCCACTGGGGAAACAAAGTCATAGACTTCAAATGAGAAACTCTTATTTAAGAATAACTTTGAGGGAAGAAATGAATGATTTACATCAGTATTGAGACTGGAAAAGAAAATGATTTACATCAGTACTGAGACTAGAGAAGCATATGATTGACATCAGTACTGTGACTGGAAAAGGAAATGATGGACATCAGTACTGAGACTGGAAAATGATTGACATCAGCACTGTGACTGGAAAAGGAAATGATTGACATCAGTACTGAGACTAGAAAATGATTGACATCAGCACTGTGACTGGAAATAAACATCTCTGACTTCTGAATTTTACCAAGAACGGTAACACATTTCTGCTCTAACCAAGATATCGCTTGAAAAGGATAAAATAACAAACTTCCCCACGGGACTTTTCCGAAGGGATGCCATTTGATGAGTAGACATTATTGTTGGGGATGCACAAGCTGCTCAAATAAAGAGGCCGCCACTTGCTTCCTTTCAAAGGTGTCAATAACATACAAGGTGCTCATGAAGAGACTGCCACTTGCTATCTTCAAAGAATATTAAAACACACAAGCTGCTCATGAAGAGTCTGCCACTTGTTGCCAAAAACCCACAAGCTGCTCATAAAGAAGCTGCCACTTGCTGTCTTCAAAGAATATCAAAGCACACAAGCTGCTCATGAAGAGTCCGCCACTTGTTTCCAATAACCCACAAGCTGTTCATAAAGAAGCTGTCATTTGTCGTTTTCCGTACAAGCTGCTCATGAAGAGACCGCCACTTGCCGTCTTCCAAAAATACTAACGTACAAGCTGCTCATGAAGAAGCTGCCACTTGCCGTTTTCCGTACAAGCTGCTCATGAAGAGACCGCCACTTGCCGTTTTCAAAAAGTGTTGATAACATACAAGTTGTCTATGAAGAGACTGCCGCTTGCTGTTTCTTTTCAAAATTACCAATAACACACAAGTTGCTCATGAAGAGACCGCCGCTTGTTGTTTTCTTAGGTATCAATAACATACAAGTTGTCCATGAAGAGACTGCCGCTTGCTGTTTTCAAAGGTGTCAATAACATACAAGTTGTCCATGAAGAGACTGCCGCTTGATGTTTTTTCCAAGGTATCAATAACATACAAGTTGTCCATGAAGAGACTGTCGCTTGATGTTTTTCAAAGGTATCGATGACACACAAGTTGCTCGTGAAGAGACCGCCGCTTGCTGTTTTTCAAAGATGACAATAACACACAAGTTGCTCGTGAAGAGACCGCCGCTTGCTGTTTTCTCGAAGATATTAATAACATACAAGTTGCTCGTGAAGAGACCTCCGCTTGCTGTTTTTTCAAAGGTAATGATAACATACAAGTTTCCCATGAAGAGACCGCCGCTTGCTGTTTGTCAAGAGTATCCATAACACACAAGTTGCCTCATGAAGAGACTGGCGCTTGCTGTTTTCAAAAAGATACCCATAAAATATCGTGAAGATATTGCCGGAGGTGAGAACCAATAATTTCATCGGGGATGGATAAACTGCTCATGAAGAGACCGCCATTTGTCGTAGAGAAATCAGAAATAATCAAACTGCTCAAATAAAGAGTCAGTCACTTGTTGTCATGTCGATATTCCAGAAGAAGTTTGTGATAAAACTGCTAGGGAATAAAGTTCATCTTCAATGGGGAACCATGAATAAATCCTTCTTGAGGAGACCAAGTATTTATGTTGCAAAATAAATGCACTCTCCATCTAGGTTTCACAGCCTAGAGAGATCCACAGGGTATCGTTCACAAAAGACAAAGCTCAATCCAGGAATAACCTGGAGAGAAAACAGTCAAACAAGACTCCATCCAATGAGGAAACAACTCAAATGGGGATTTATCCTATCCAGAGATGGAAAAGGAAAGCTAAAGCAAGATTCTTCCACGAGAGTTAACTCAGTGGGGAAACAAAGAAGACGCACTTTCTGCTTAAGTTGACACTCTATTTGGAAAGATCAAATACGCTATTTGAATAGACACAACCAAGGTATACGAACTCAATGACATCAACAAATACAATTGTGCGTGCATGATGCAAGTGTGAATGAATAAATGAATGCCATATATGTGCTGACAAAACAAATAGACAAGATAAACTGGAGATGATAAGACATCATAGCACAACCCAACACTCGACTAATCTCAACAGGATGGGAACATTACTGGAGATAAAACACAGGCCATCATTGGAGCAAGGTCCTTTTACAAGGCTTAAATATCTCTGAAGAGGAAGATATTTTCAGGTAGAAAACCCAAAGTCCAGTCTTCTATTGCAAACAATCCATTGAAAGGATAACAACACAAACAAAGTTTCAGCTGGAAAGAAGTCTTGCTTAGCTGGAGATATTGGGAACACCACCCTCTGATAATGTATGAAAAACATATCTTGACAAATCTGGATTGCCCCTGGGATTAATTTTGGATGCCCCAAGTCTACTGCTGATAAGTTGCGTGATGCACGACAATTCTTGCGAATAGCTTCACCTCTAAAATGCCCCGAGCTATATGGTTGATGAGGAGAAATCGTCTCAAGAGGATTTTACAAAAGACCTGGCATTCACCATGCTCTGGTGTCTTCAAACTCTTAGAGAGATTTATCAAATCTCTACGTGATTGTCCCGGATTGACTGTAGTTGGTACAACAAAGTCTTCAAATTTTTGCCCCAAAAGAGTAAACAAGTTGGGAAAGCATTAACTGGGAGAAGCAACATGTCTGTGTTCAAGGTCTTTAGGTGACATGCCCCTGGATATGATTTTTCTTGACGTGATCCGCCAATTACTCAACATAGTTTCAGGCCTTAAAAGAATAAACTCATCACTGGTGCTTATATGTTTGTTTCCTTGATATCAAACAAATGTTTTGCAGTTAGAAAAAAATTTACAAGGAGAATGAAAATTCTAATGCAACAGTTATGTAAGTCTTGAAGATTTTGAAAAGATATCGCACAAATTTTGCGAGTTAGAGCACCATTTATTTTTGTGTAGGGAAAACGTATGATACCAGCATAACTATTTAGAACATTCATGGGAGTCAGGAACACTATCTCATTGAAGTATGCTTTCAAAATAACCTTGCTTCAATTAGGACTTTTGAAGGTTGTAACGTGGCCTGGTTCATGGTTTTTTTAGAAAAAAAGATTTTAAGGCTCAAAATATTTGGTGCCCACCCATTCTTCATGATGTTCTCCAACCCTATGTTCAGTTAATTCGACATGAGTGTTCATCTCTCAAAAGGATTTTGTGACGGTCAAGGAAACGACGAGGCTTTCGAAATAGAAACCACCCTCATGTCTTCGTGTTTGTAGTCACCAATTTGTTCTTTGTTGAGGACTTTTCTTTGCAGTCCTTTTCTTTGCAATTTTTATTTTCCCTAACTTTTGCCTGAACTAATTCTTTTGAATTGATAGTTCAGCGGGATGCCTTAATTTTGCCTAAGTCACACGTTTTCATGTTTTTTGACTTAGCGGCTTTTTCTTTTTCTCGATTTTTGACTTTTTGAACAAAATGTGTGACATTAGCGTGTATTTGCTTGTTGAGAAGATTGTGATTGCCTCGTTTCTTGATGAATGAGGGATAACATTGTGGTTCCACATCCTCTAGATTCATTATACATGAAGGATAGCCCTCGTAGTTTCTCTTCAAAAAACATCTTCCTTATGAAGTTTGAACACTCAGTCAGATTAACTAAAAACTACCCTGCCCCAGGTTAAAATTCAAGGTTTTTTCGTATAGAAAAGAAACTCCTACTTCAAGGCTCAAAATAGGTTAGCAAGGGATTATCTTCCTTATATCTCCAGTGTTTAGGGATTTGAAACAATGCCTGTACATCATCAGCAAGATTTTATCCAAAAGCATGTAACCAGAGATTTTGTGTTCTTTAGATCATCATCCTCCCTTCAATCTCTGCCTAGGCAAGAGATCGGGCAACAAGTTAGTATCATAATGCAAAAAGCAATTTAAAATTTGAAAACAAATATGAGTGAAACGAATGAATTTCTTCAAGACAAACATGCTCATTGTATTAAGATAATCATTCAAATGCAAACAAGTTCTTACATGCAAACAATGTTTTGATAAACAAGAAAAATTACAAAAAGCAGAAATAAGTTAATAATCTGGGAAGGCTTTCCATCTGGACTTGAATTACCAAAAACATCCTTCAAAAATCAAAGTGACCATCAATTGTGTTTACTCTTCGACACGTGCTTGATTTGAACTTCAAAACCAACGTCCTTGAATGACAAGATACCACTTCTGACCAACTTCTGAACTTCAATCTTCAAAGCAAAGCAACCCTCCAAGTCATGCCCAGGAGCACCTTGATGAAAGGTACAAGCCAAATCAGCTTTGTAGTACCAATGTATCTTCTCAGGAACCTTCGGTGGAGGTCGGGTCTGAACCAAATTCCTCTGCATCAGGATAGGGAACAACTCTGTATAGGTAATTGGAATTGGATCAAACTGGGTTTTCCTCTGATTGGGAACTTGCTGATTCTGTTGATGAATAGGAGAAACGTGATGATTTTGACGATGATTATTTCTTCCTATGGTTCTCTTCTTGGAAAAGTTGTTATCAAAATTCTTCACACCATTAGTTGAACTACCATCTTCATATGAACATCCCTTCCCAACATCTTCTTCTAGACGCACTCCCACATTCACCTTGTCAGGAAAGTCATTAGGTGCATTAATTATCATCTTCTCATGAATGAATGATTTCAGAGTTTCAGTGAAGACTTTTATCATCACTTCGTCCCTCCTAGAAGGATTGACTTGGGCGGCAACCAGAATTTCAACCAAACCAGTTAAGTGCTCCACACTAGCTTTCAAATTAGTCATCTCTCTACGGAGTTAAGAAACCTCTTGCTTGATATTCTCCGATGTTCTCTTAGCGCGAGTGTTATAATGGTGAGACCAAAGGAAAAATAAGACTTGGAAAAAGACCTTTGAAAGTGAAACAAAAAATGTAGAATGATGTATGATATGCAAAAGAGAGTTTTTATTTGATTTTCAAAGAGCTCAAGATATTAAGTTGTAAACATCAAAGTATGAAGATAGGAGATGAATTTTAAATTGTCTCCAAACATTGATCAAGTTATCATCAAGATCAATCATCCATTTTGGTGGATTAGGGTTTTCGCCCTATCAACACCCAAGATCCATTGAGCTTGACGAAACTTGTGATGTTTACAAAGAAAGACCTCCAAATTCCTTCAAAGTCAAGTGAAAAGGGTTTTATGGATGCGTGAATGCATGGCTATGCAACAACCACAAGCAAGGTCACAAATAAAGTCGAAAGGTTCAACGTCACGAGCATGGAGTCAAGGTAAGGAACACCCCCCAAGGTATGTACTAACGGTTTAATCACACCTGCAAGACAAGGTTCTAAGAGTTCCCGGAGTCTACATTCCTCCTTCGGATATTACCAACGTCTTGATTACTCAATAATCAGCAATATTCTCAAGAGAAACTCATCCGAGCGTAGCATCGCGTAACAATTACTTCCGGATTACTCCGTTATAATCTCCGCGCTACACCTAAAGGCCAAGATGGGTTAGGGTTCTACGGTTCCCAGCTTCTCTGGCTCCCAGGTCGAAAATAATAATGTCTTCCCGATTACTCGGTAAACAAATATTACATTCAAAAGGGCCTTCCACTGAGTGGGGGATCTCATGCCTCCTTCTTCGGGATTACTCCCTCAAAGTTAACATGACTATACCGCCCGTCCTATTCCTAAGTGTAACTTAGTCCGGGTATAGGACTTGTCCTTTGCAAAAATTATCAACACCCAAATAATCACAATATATACATATAATCAAACAATCAAATAATGATAAAACAAATAAAACAAATTAGGCTTAACCCACTTAGGGATGGACCAGCAAGAGGTCAATCTATTCCCCAGCAGAGTCACCAATTCTGTAGCGGTGAAAATCGGAGATCAAGCTATTAATCAACTTGACTCACAAAAGCAAGAGTCGCCACCGCGCTTTATTATTTCCAAGGGAAAAGGGAAAAGAGAGAAATAAACCCTAAAATATACAATGTAAAATAATACTTAAAAGTAATAAAAAAATACAATGCATTTTTGAAAGAGATCGAGAGTTCGGGGGTTGGTTATACAATGGGAAGGTATTAGCACCTAATGCATCTGCGGTACTCCGCAGGAACCTTTTGAAATATCTGTTTTTGGTTGAAATTGTTTGTTTGATTAAAATGGTTCGTTTGGCTAAAAGATGGGTATGGACGAGATTTTTGAAGATACGACGACCTAATGTTGAAGTTTTGACTTAAAAGGTGTGAGTTTGAAAATGGAGTCTTTTGGGAAAGTCGACTTAAGTTTGGAGAAAATAGTAAATAAGAAAAAAAATGAATGGGGGTATTCGCTTGATCCTGTTAGATGTTTAATGACATGAAGTCAACGAATTAATACTTTCCCTTGGAATAAAGAAAACAAATAGTTGAGTAAGCTATAGAAATTAAAACGAGTTAAACCAAAAAATATATCACAAAATTAACTAACATATGAAAGTAAAGTCACGAAGAAATAAATTTGAATAACAAACGAAACAATGACAATATAAACAATGAAAAACTAAATAGAGGGATAAAGAAGAATCATGAAATAAAGATATCTAACTAAAACGAAAACTATCTAAACTAAATTGAAATTCTAATATTACTAAATTAATTCTAAATTAAGTTAAAATTCTAAAGATGCTAAATGAAATTTAAACTAAATTAAAACTCTAAAGTTATTCAGTTAAATTTAAGCTAAATTAAAATTATAAAATTACTAAGTTAAATCTAAACTAAATTAAAATTCTAAAGTTTTACTAACTAAATTAAAAATCCAAAATTACTAGAATAATTCTAAGTTTAAACTAATTACTAAAACCATCTAATTACAAGACTACCTGATTATTTAATTAATTCTAAAAAAAATTAAACTAAAGAAAATTAATAAAATAAAAATTGAATTAATCTAGTTAATAGGATAATAGTGCATATAGAACAATGGAGTATATTGAAATCGAACCTGAGACGATCAAAAGCCACCAAAGAACCAGCTTGAGAGGTCTCCTGACCAATGACTTTTTTAAGTGCAGCTTGTAGTAAATGAGTAGCAGTATGATGAACCTGAACTCGTTGCCTCAACTTAACATTTACTGTTGCCTCCACTTCTTTGCCAACCTCTACAACACCCTTATGGACTGTGCCCTTGTGAACAAATATATTACCAAAAGACTTCTGAACATCAATTATCTCCACAACAGCTTTAGGTTGACTCTCACCCTCTGAAATATATAGAAAACCATGATCTCCAATTTGTCCTCCACTAGGCTTGCTATGATTGCTTTACAATAAAGACTATCATATCCAATAAATTCAGTGTTAGGTACATTGTCTGCAATACTTGTCCCACTTCCAATGGCAAGCTTGACAGTATTGTGTGCGGCTTGAGACTGCCGCCTTTGCTTCTCCATCTCAATATCAAAACCATTCATGTCAATACTCACACCACGTTCTTCAGCCACTTCTTTTGTTATTTCCATTGGGAAACCATAAGTATCATACAAAATAAACACATCTTCACCAGCCAAGCAAGGTACAGTTCCATTTCTTTCAGCACTTGACATAGCATCAGCAAGTTTCTCTGCAGTATCGTAATACGACATTCTCAAAATGTAATCAACAAGAATCCGCTTCAAGCGAGTGTTATTCCATTCTGACATTTTTCTCTGCATCTGCAGATTCCAAATGTTCGAGACGTGCACGACACTTCTGCGCTTGCAAATGCTCAGCTCGGTTTCCTTCTTCCAATTTTCGTTTGAGTCCTTGGAGGCGGGAGACGAGAGAGCTAAGGTGATTGACGGCGTCGGCGGAGATTGAAGCGAGTGGGTTACGGTCACGGTGAGATGATGGTTGAGCAGAGGCGGACTGGTTTTATAGCTCTTGAGCAAGAAAATCTACTACTCCTTGAAAGCTCTTTTTCCGCGCCTCACTGTTTGCTTCATCAGCATTATTCACTACTCGAAGAACCTGAGTAAGCACTTGACTTGTCTCTTCCCGCTCTTTGCTAGCATAAATTGGAAGCTTTTTAAGGACATATGTTGGACCTCGCATAATTCTTACTTGAAAAGGCAGAGGGTCTCAACAGTGACCTTTCCAACCAAGGCACCAAGTCCCATGACACCACCTATTTGTGCTTGCCATTTAAGTCCATAGCAACAATGAAGAAGACGGGGCAATAATTGCTCAAACACAGGAACACGGACACTAGGGGGAGGGGAATACACGGGATTCATTGATGGACTAGAGACAATCATAGGTGTGCCAGGCCCTCTGGACATTATGAAATCAGTATGTTTTGAACGAGCAAGAAATACAAGTGTTTCGGAAAACACAGTTAAAGCATCAAGAGCAGCTTTGGCATGGAGCCTGTTTTCATCTGCCAGTACATCAACTAAAGCATCCAAGAATACCAAAGGATCCAGCTCCTTCAGATTTGAAGGAACACTAGATTTTATCCTAGAACCAACATGCACAGATAACGATGAACCCATTGCAGCTGCAGACACGTTGCTAAATGAAGAATCAACATGAAATATCATCGCAAAATGGCGACATATATTGACAACAAAATCATCTGCAGAATCTGTGAGATCTGGTTCACCATTAGCAGCAATGATAGTCATTAAAAGAATCTTGAAAACAGATTTCTCAGCCATAAGTTGAGTCTTTGTCTTAACTCCTAAGTCAGCCTTTACATCAATTGACTCAGACCTGCGTGACGAATGATCAACCGTAGAAGCCAACAATGTGGACAGCTGTTTGGATGTGGTTTTGGTTTCGACCTTTAGCCATAAAGGGTTGGGAACAATGGAAGAAAGCTGAGGAAGGAGGGTAAGGTTGTGAGCGGAGTTGGAAAGGCGAGATGAAGGGAGTTAGCGGAAGAAGGTTACTGAATGGCAGGAGGAGAGGATGAATGGAAGAGTGAGAGAGGACTTGAGGTTGCTGAGATTGTGTGTTTCTGATTTTGAAGAGTGTTTGATTCGGGGTGCACGAGGTTGTTGTGGTGTGGAGAGAGATGGGTTTGATGTGAATTGGTTTTCTACAGGTCTGTGAACTGGGGCGAGGGTGTAATGTTTTTTTGAGAGATTCAACATAGTAATGAGGTGGATTATTTAAGGTAACAATGGTAGGTTTTAAAGGTTGTATGAAGGATTGTGGCGGGAATTTTTTTGATTGTGGGGGGAAAGATTGTGTGGATTGAAAAATAGGAGGGAGAGTTGGTTTATGGTGTTGTTCTTTCTCTTTTCTAATTTATCAATCCTGCACTACCTCTTGCAACCAATTAGAAAAAAGAATAGTTTAACAAAAAAATTAATGATTAAAAATCGCTCTAAAAATAAAAATGACTTAAAAACTTGAAAGTGTACAAATTAATGCAATTTAAAATATATTTTTTTGAATTTTTCTGAATAAAAAATAAAGACCCAAAATGACCGAAAATGATAAAAAACGGACGAAAATTTATCCGAAAAAATAAAATGAACACATTAAAATAATCTATATGTCACAAAGATTAAAGAAAAAAACATTCAAGAAGTCAAAAATCAAAAATAAAATAATAATAAAAATATCAGACTAAACAGACGTTTAAGGTTAAAAACGAGACTTCGAACTGTACCGAAAAAATAAAGCGAGCATACCGTCATAATCTACGCGAAACGCAGATTCATAAAATGATCGGTAAAAAGGTGAAAACTTGAAATATTTTCTCGCTACTAATTTTCGTACATTGTTGAATCGTTTTTAACAGTTTGTCTATAAAACCAAAATATTTTTATTATTGACATATAAACAACTTGGAGCAATGCAACAAATGAGTAAATAGATAAAAATGCATGAAGCAAAATGCCGGGTATTTTACAACTGAAAGACGATGCAAACTTTGATTTAAACTGACTTTTTCTGGTCAACTTAAATACGACTAATGATGCAAAATATGATGGATGAAGATATTTACTAATGATTGTGACCACATGACAAAATATGGTATGAATGTGCGACTAAAAAATTAGGGGCGAAATTAAGGATGCAACAGTGTGCCTTGATGAATCAGTCTTCGAGAATCCACAATCAACCGTACTTCTGGCTTGAGAGACTCAAAACCTTAATTGAGGCGCGACACGTGATGCTCTTGATTCAGACCTGTCTCTGCACATGACACAAAAGAAAACATGAACATACACCTTTGTATGCGATTAGAAATTAGTGATACATATGCTAAAAATGTTCAAAACACTTGACAATCTTCGCATAGTCAAAGCTCGAATGTGAGAAGTTAAAACCGAACGTATTTAGTGATCTTGACTTATCTTAAAAAATGCAAAAATAAAAATGGGATCTCAGGTCAAAAATTGGGGTACAACAGGTACCTTGGTGGACAGAGCAATTAGATCGCTTAGACAACTCATTATTGCCCCTATTTCTAATGCTACCTGTAATTAATCCTTTGTTTCGTATATAAATATTCATGAGTTAGCAATTATCGTCAAATGCATATATCACAAATTGAACCTTGGACGTTCTTCGCAAAACAAAATAGAAAAAGGAAAAACAATTGGCAATTGATCTGAAAAGTGAATTTATATTGATTTTGAATTTGCCTGTAAATAGGCGTTTATGTACAAGAGGCTGACGTCCTAATAAGAGAGCGCCGCCGAACAAAAGAGTTTATACAAATTTATACAAAGGGAAAACAAAACAGCTATGTGAAAAGAATAATCCCACTGGGTTCCAACTCTGCTATCGCCTTTATATCTTCGAGCGTCTCATCACTTTGCTGCTCAGTTGACGATGAAGCTGATTGATCGATGCCGTCTGGACTTGATGTTGATACCGGATTCTGGATGCAAGGTGATCCAATGAGACATAGTATTACGCTTTATCCCTAACTTTTGCCTGGACTGCCCTTTCGGGTTTTCAGTCCACCAGGATACCCATTTTTGCCCAAGCCGCCTTTTCAGGTTTTCGACTTGCCGGGTGTACAGATTTTTTCATTTCATCCCTCATTTTGCCCGAACCCTTTTGGTTCGCCGGGAAGCCTTAATTTTTGCCTAGGTATGTCAACCTAGCGGGTCCTTTATCATGCGTAGTATCTTTTTACTATGTCTGCATTGGCGGGGTGAGGAAGGTCGTCACCATCCATGGTGGTTAGAATCATGGCTCCTCCTGAGAACACATGTTTAACCACAAATGGCCCTTCGTACGTAGGGGTCCATTTTCCCCTGGGATCACTCTGAGGAAGGATGATGCGTTTGATTACCAGATCCCCAACTTGATATTCTTGTGGTCTGACCTTTTTGTTAAATGCCCTGATCATTCGTTTTTGGTACGTTTGACCATGACATATAGCAGTGAGTCTCTTTTCATCAATTAGGTTCAACTGATCAAGTCGTGTCTGAATCCAATCATCTTCGCTCAGATCTGCATCCTTCATTATTCGGAGAGAGGGTATCTGCACTTCAATCGGTAAGACTGCCTCCATGCCATAGACCAAGGAAAAAGGAGTTTCCCCGGTTGACGTCCTTGCTGAGGTACGGTACCCATGAAGAGCGAACGGTAACATCTCGTGCCAATCTTTATAGGTCACTGTCATCTTCTGCACAATCTTTTTGATATTCTTATTCGCTGCTTCTACAGCCCCATTCATCTTTGGCCGGTAGGGAGAAGAGTTGTGGTGTTGTATCTTAAATTGCTCGCAGAGCTCAGTGATCATCTTGTTATTGAGATTGGTACCGTTGTCCGTAATGATTCTTTCCGGGACACCGTATCGACAGATCAGATTATGCCAAATGAACCGTGCCACGACATTCTTGGTTACTGTAGCATAGGAAGCTGCTTCAACCCACTTTGTAAAGTAATCAATCGCTACCAGGATGAAGCGATGCCCATTGGATGCCGTAGGTTTAATCTCGCCGATCATATCTATGCCCCACATTGCAAAAGGCCAAGGTGCAGTCAGGACATTCAGAGGGACTGGAGGAACATGCACCTTATCAGCATATATCTGGCACTTATGACATGTCCGAGAATGTTGGTAACAATCAGCTTCCATTGTGGACCAGAAATACCCTGCCCGAAGGATCTTCTTTGCCATGGTATGTCCACTGGAGTGTGTTCCGAAGGTACCTTCATGCAACTCCGCCATGATCCTTTCTGCTTCAGTCTTATCCACACAACGCAGTAAGGTCGGATCATGGTTTCGCTTGTACAGAATGCCATTGCTGAGGAAGAAATTTGCTGCGAACCTTCTCAGAAACTTCTTGTCGTTGACAGACGCACCTTCAGGGTATTCCTGAGCTTCCAAGTATCTCTTCACCTCATAGTACCAGGATTTCTCAGTCACTACCTCAGCCTCAAGATCACAACAGTATGCCGGTTCGTCCAGTTTCCAGATAATGACCCGGGGAGCCTCATTGTCCCATTTGACTTTGAACATGGAAGCCATCGTAGCTAACGCGTCCGCCAACCGATTCTCCTCTCTTGGGAAATGTTCAAAAGTTATCTCTGTGAAGTGGGGGATCAATGTCAACACACATTCTCTGTAAGGAATAAGATTCGGATGTTTCGTATCCCACTCGCCTTTGATCTGATTGATCACGAGAGTGGAATCTCCAAAGACACTCAAAAACTTGATCCTTAAGTCGATCGCAGCTTGAAGACCCATGATGCATGCCTCATACTCCGCCATGTTGTTGGTGCAGTTGAAACATAGCCGGGCAGTGAGTGGAGTATGAGTGCCTTGAGGGGATATGATCACAGCGCGATACCGTTTCCCAAAGCGTTGGAGGCTCCGTCAAAGTGCATAGACCATCGGGATCCTTCCTCAGGTCCTTCATCCGGTCCAGGTATTTCACAATCAGTCACTATCATGATGCTCTCGTCTGGAAACTCGAAGTTCATTGACTGATAGTCGTCTACTGCCTGATGTGCCAAATGGTCTGCCAATACACTTCCCTTGATAGCTTTCTGAGTTGTGTACTGGATGTCGTATTCTGTCAAGATCATTTGCCATCTTGCTATTCTCCCAGACAGAGTAGGCTTTTCAAATATGTACTTTATTGGATCCATCTTTGAAATCAACAAGGTAGTGTGAGTCAGCATATATTGTCTCAGCCGGCGAGCAGCCCATACCAAAGCGCAGCAAGTTTTCTCGAGCAGTGAGTATCGGGTCTCACAGTCGGTAAACTTTTTGCTAAGGTAATAAATGGCATGCTCTTTTCGGCCAGACTCATCATGCTGCCCCAGCACGCACCCCATTGAGTTGTCAAGTACTGTCAGGTACAGTATTAGAGGTCTCCCTTCAACCAGTGGCATAAGAATGGGTGGTTCTTGGAGATACTCTTTGATTCTGTCAAAAGCGGCCTGACATTCATCGTTCCACCGTACTACCTGATCTTTCTTCAGCAGCTTGAAGATTGGCTCACAGGTAGCAGTTAGGTGCGAGATGAACCGGGCAATGTAATTCAGACGTCCTAAGAAGCCTCTGACCTCTTTCTCTGTCTTAGGAATTGGCATCTCTTGAATGGCTTTAACTTTGGCAGGGTCCATTTGAATACCCTTGTCACTTACGACGAAGCCTAGCAACTTTCCAGATCTTACCTCGAAAGTGCACTTGTTCGGGTTCAATCTCAGCTTGTACAACTTCAGACGGTCAAACAGGTTCTGCAGATGGTCAAGATGTTCTTCCTCAGTTTGGGACCTTGCGATCATATCATCGACATACACTTCAATCTCATGATGGATCATATCATGAAACAAAGCAACCATGGCACGTTGGTAGGTTACCCCAGCATTTTTCAACTCGAATGGCATGACCTTGTGCAGAAGGTGCCCCACTGAGTGACAAAGGTAGTCTTTTCCATATCTTCAGGAGCCATCTTGATCTGATTATACCCTGAAAAACCATCCATGAAAGAGAACACCTTGTGATGAGCAGTATTGTCAACCAGGACATCAATGTGAGGTAGAGGGAAGTCATCCTTGGGGCTGGCCCTGTTCAGATCCCTGTAGTCGACACACATTCTGACCTTACCATCTTTCTTTGGTACCGGCACCACATTGGCAACCCATTGAGGGTAAGAAGTCACTGCAAGAAACCCGGCATCAAACTGCTTCATAACCTCAGCTTTGATCTTTTCAGACATCTCTGGACGCATACGGCGGACCTTTTGCTTAACCGGAGGGCAGTCTTCCTTGGTGGGCAAATGATGGACCATAATGTCAGTATCCAACTCAGGCATGTCTTCGTAGGACCAGGCAAAGATCTCCACATAATCATGTAACATCTGAGTTAACCGTTGCTTCACGCTGAGCTCCAGATTGGTACCAATCTTAACCTCCTTTCGGTCTGTCTCAGTACCCAGATTTATCGTTTCCACTGGCTCTTCATGTGGCTGAATTGCCCTCTCTTCCTGGAGTAACAGTCTTGCAAGCTCACCAGGCACTTCGCAATCATCTTCACCTTCGTCTTCGGCTAAGTTGATGGGATTTTCGAAGTCATAACTGGCAGTAGCAGAGTCGTTACCAGTGAGATCCAGAGTGGATTGAAACCTGTATGGGTGAGTGTGTGTAAATACAGCTGTTTTGCAATATATAAAAAAAGAAAGAAAGAAAGGGAGCACAAGATTTGAAATGCGAAAAAACGTCCAAGGTCTTTATTCATGATATATGTAAATGACAGTTATAAGCCCTCACAAATGAAGCCAACAGTGCCCCGGGTAAGACACCGGGCCATAAAGTTTCAGTTTATTGTTTATTACAAATAACAAAAACAAAGGAATTCATTACTGCGTAACAAAAGTAACAGGTGTATGATCTTTTGCGGTCCAATTGTTCAATCCACCGTCAGTCGTCGGGTAGATCCAGCTATCGAACTCCGATTCTTCCATTTCGTCTTCATCCCCAATAGCATTTACTCCTGGATTGGTGATGAGTACAGGAGGTCTTCCGATCCTAGCTTTGCGCACAGCCCTCTGAGCCTCTGCAGTAAAACCCAGTCCAAACTTGTCAGTTTTAGGAGTGAAATCAGGGAGCCTGCCCCAGTTAGCACATTCACCTTTCTCGATTACAGCCCGGGCGTCCTTCAAGGAGGCCATCTTCAAAGGAAAGCTCTCTTCAGTTACTGCTTCTACCGCTGCTAATGTTGGAGGTACCTCTTCAAAATGTTGAAAGGGGGTTTCAATAAACTCCCCGTCCATTTCAATATACCGGAAGGAATTCAGATGACTAACCATGTATTCTTCCTCCCCCTGCACAGTGACAATCTTCCCTCTGACGGGGTACTTGAGCTTTTGGTGGAGAGTGGAGGTCACTGCCCCAGCTTTGTGAATCCAAGGTCGGCCCAGCAAACAGGAATAAGATGGACGAATATCCATCACATAGAAAGTTGAGTCAAATACTTGGGAACCCACACGAATAGGAATGTCTACCTCGCCATGAACCATCCTCTTAGAACCGTCAAAGGCTCGGACAATGATGTTGCTAGGTTTCAACTCCAGGCCGTCACAATCCAACCTGTCTAAGGCCTTCTTGGGCAACACATTCAGGGAAGAACCGGTGTCCACCAACACGTGAGCAAGAGTAGTGCCCCTGCGTTCAATGGAGACATGCAGGGCATCATTGTGGTTCTTTCCCTTGGCGGTAAGGTCAGCATCCGAGAAACCCAAGCCATTGTCAGCTGTCAAATTGGCCATACAGTCAGTGAATTGATCTGCAGAAGTCTCTTGTGGCACATGGGCCGTCTTCAGAAATGAAATCAGGGCCTTAGCATGGGCCTCTGAGCACAGCAGTAAAGATAGCATAGAGATCTTGGAGGGGGTATGCCCCAGCTGTTCAACGACATTGAAGTCGCTTTTCTTGATTATCTTAAGAATTTCCTCCATCTCTTGCTGGGAGGCTTCAACATTCCCAGACTTTGGTGCCTCCATCCGGGCAGGCTCATCATCAATCCCTTTACCCCGAGTATTAGATGACTTGGCAGCAGGGGAAGCAACTTGATCAGAAGTGGGAACAGGCGTATTTGCAGGTGTAATTATGAGAGGTCTTCGAATAGCTGGTGGTGCAATGTCAGGCGAGAAGAGCCTGCCACTGCGGGTTACTTTGGTGGGACCAGTGATATTGCTGATACTGGTACCAGTGTTGAACTCTTGCTTTATTCCAAGTACATATGCATCTGCCCCATAGTGCCATGGGACAGCCTTATCAGATTCATAGGGGAGGGGCCCCGGAACAGTAATAACAATGGGTGCAACAGTCATGATTTTAACTGGCTTCCTCGGGGGAGCCTTGATTGGATTGTTGAAAATTGTAACGACGGATACTTCTTCCACAGGAACAAAAGGAACAGCAGTCTTCTTGAACAGAATCTCTTTGCTGTCCATCAGGCTTTGCATGCCTAACTTCAGCAACGGACAACCAGTAAGGGAAACAGCACACAAAAGGCAACCCTCGCTACAACCCGGAAATAAACCGGCTAGCAACAGGTTCCTCTTAACAGTCAACAGAGGAGTAGCTACATCATTCACAGAAACGGCATACAAGTCTTCATCAACGGCATTCACTCCATGCTGGGGCATAGGAGCAGTCACCACATTTGGCCTCTCAAGCGCTTCAAATTGTATCTCCTTTGCATCAATAAGGTCCTGCACCTTATTCCTCAGGGCCCAGCAGTCATCAGTAGAATTCCCCGGGCTATCGGAGTGATAAGAACAGCGGACATTTGGATTATACTTGGGGGATGCAGTATTCACAACCTTCGGAGCCTCTCTGACGGTCACCAAGTTAGTCGATAGAAGTTGCGGCAAGATTTGTGACAAGGTCATACTCAGCCGAGTAAATTCTCTTCTGGGTCTCTCACCCCTTGGTTGGTTAAGTTTCCAAGGAGCGGCAGCAGGCTTTGCAATCACCACTGTGTTGACAGATTGGCGGCGTTCCGGTTTATCTTGCCTCCTAGGCCCATACACAGCACTGGACTCTTTCTTAAAAGGTTTCTTCTCAGCACTTGAAGACGCACCTTTCTGAATCTTTCCTGACTTCATACCAGCCTCTATCCTTTCCCCAGTCAGAATAAGATCTGTGAATCCTGCAGATGAATTGCCAATAAGGTGATTGAAGAATGGCCCAGATAGGGTCCCCAAGAACATATCTACCAACTCACGGTCTGTTAAGGGTGGCTGCACCCTGCCAGCCAAATCCCTCCACTTCTGCGCATACTCTTTAAAACCTTCTCCCGATCCTAGCGACATACCCTGGAGTTGGGTACGTGTAGGAGCAAGGTCGGCATTATATTGATACTGCTTGTAAAAAGCAGTAGCCAACTCCTCCCAGTTACAAACCTTGGTTCCATCCAGCTGATAGAACCATTCGAGATGAGTCACTGAAAGACTCTCCTAGAAGAAGTGGATCCACAAGTTCTTGTCCACTGTGTATGGCTGAATCTTCCGCACATAGGATCTGAGGTGTAGCTTAGGGCAAGACGCCCCGTCATACTTGGTGAAAGATGGTGCTTTAAACTTGTGATGGATGGTCACACCAGAAGATAAACCCAAGTCTCTGAAATCCAAACCAGGCACTTGTTGAATTTCCATGGCGTTCAGACGGTCTTCCAACTGCTTGTACCAGTCTTCAGCTGGAGGATATTGTTCCTCATTAAAATCAGTCTCATTATCAGAGACCACCGGACTTGGAGCCCTTCCCCCCTGGGGACTGTCTTTGCCTACAGAAGAACCAGCTTCCTCATTCTGCAACGTGTTACCAAACCTCCGGCCCGTGTTAAATAGAACAGTTCTCTTCTTCTTCTTCTTCTTAACCAGCAGAGCCTTCAGCTCCTCTTGACCCTGAGCCAAACCCATAATCAGCTCTTGAAATTGTGCGTTCTGTGCCTGAAGGGCCTTGATAGACTGCTCGGTAGATGATTCAGGGTTCATGATGCTGAAATAAACAGCGAAGAACAGTAAGCAACCTGAAAAGAAGAGTACCTGCTATGCACATGATGAATGGAATGCGTATGATTTATGTTTTCAAAGACAATCGGGAATCAACTTTGTAAACAAAAAGGAACACACTTTATTAGATTCAATTTTGAAATTTAAATTGTTCAATAGATTGCCCTTAGGCGTTACATAGAAAATGGAAATACTGAAAAGGGAAATAAAACTGTAAAAGAATATCCAAAACTCATCAATGATCCCAGGGTCTCCTCTTCTCAGTATGGATGTAGTCATTCAAGGCTCGCTCGTTCTCCAACTGCTTTGTCAGCTTCTGGATCTTCAGTTCCTGCTCGTTGAACTTTTCCCGATAAGAATCCCGTTCTTCTCGCAGTTGCGCCCAAGACCTCTTTAGTGTATCATAATCAGTAGGTATCTGAGGAGGGAGGACAGTTGGGGGAGCCCCATCTTTATCAGGATACTCAAGAATGATGGGTCTGACAGCTTCATATGGCATACCTAACTTCTGAGCACGGATGCGGACCCATTTGTAGTAGGCTTCCATAGGTAGATAAGTCTTTGGTCCCAACTCTTGTGGGTCAGCTTTGTGGATCCTGTCCCAAGCCTTGATGAACCTACGACGCAGCTCGTCACTATCCACCTGAAACTCAAAACTGAGGCGAGGCACCAACATCTCATGAGGCCCTGCTCTTCTGGCTCTTCCAAACTGACGGAGAACTAGACATGGATTATAAGAGATTCCTCCTTGGGTGCCAATCAAAGGAACATTAGGGTATTCTCCGCAACGATCAATAACAACTATCTCATCCAAACCTCTGAAAGTCCAAATGATGTCCTTATCAGTGAGAGACATTAACCTATGAGCCCAACCTCTTCCTTCTTTGTTCTTTAGCACGAACTTAGGGAGGTGCGAAATAAACAACCTCACCAACAAGGGAGTACAACACCACAGAGTTCCTCGTCTTCGGGCAGTACGAGCATAAAGTTGTTGCAGGATGTCACCCAAGAGAGTGGGCACAGGGTTCCAAGACATGAAGATCCTTATGGCAGTGACGTTAATGAAGTTATCAGGATTAGGAAACAAGACTAGACCATAGATTAAGAGAGCCAGGATGTCTTCATATGCCCTAAAGTCCAAGTCATTCCAGAAACTGTTAGCTTTACCAATCAGAAACTTGGCCAAGAAACCCTTAACTCCGCTTCTAGTCACCCAGTTATCCATTACTTCTTGGTGGGTCAAGGGAAGAGCTGCAGCAACCTCCTTAAGCCTAAGGGTCTTTTCCCAACCAGTGTAGGGAGTCTGATCCAAGATAGGGATACCAAGCAAATCAGAGAACTCTTCCAGGGTAGGGACCAGCTGGAAGTCTTGAAAGGTGAAGCACTGGTACAGAGGGTCATAGAACTGGGTCAGGACACTCATCAATTGTTGGTCCCACTTTGCCGTGACTAAACTGAGAAGAGAACCATGCCTCTGGATGAAGGAAGTAGTATTTGGAATTCTGCTAACCAACTCTTCAAGTAACTCAGGTGGGTGAACAAAGTTGAACCGGATAGTATTCCTTCGCATAGGCATCATGATGTCCTACAAAACAGAGCAAAGGTGAAACCCTCTTGTCTTTGAAATGGTCAGTCCTTATGCAGGATGCATGCAATGTTCATGATGGCATGATGTTATGATAAAGCACACCACAAATATTTACAAAGGCAAACATGATAAGGCACATAAGTCACACAAGACAAGCCCTTAGAGTTTAGGCCAGCATGGGGTCTAGGTATTACCCTCTTTCAGTTTGTTGGTTCATACCTGTCCTATCAGAAGTAACCGGGTTCTAGAGGATCCCAATATCACTGACTACCCTCAATCGGTCATAACTCCAGCATCGCAATCTTTTCTTCCGGCCAGAACCATCACGAGAGTTTAGCCTCAATGGGCGTAGCATACTGCTACTGTTCTATTGGCCAAGTTGGGTCCTTTAAGGTTCTAAGGTCGGTTGGTGCTTAATGACTCCTTAGAAGACCCATATTTTCCTCGTTGCAACACAAGGGATATCGGTACAGACCAAGGTGCCACACCAATGTAGCCACTGCTTCACCCATGTCGGTCTACGCCGGACAGGTCCCTCACAGCTTATGCTACCTAACAGGGTATCCCCAGATCCAGGTTAGGATCTATGTAACTCCCAAGACAGTCCCACAATTTAAAGCAAACAAGTCAAAGCAATTGAAAACACAAGTGATCTTAGTCCTAAGGTACACCTCACTTTTAAGTATATGTCCCCAGCAGAGTCGCCAGTTCTGTGATCGGTGGATTTAGAACTGACTGTTTTTAGCTGGTTTCGCAAAATGTCGCGGAAGCAAGAGTCGCCACCGTCTTTTATTTTCTCCAACATAGAAAGGACAAAAGCACATCAAAATTCCTTATGAGAATGTTTCTCGGTTCGGGAGGTAGATTTATAGAAAGGGAAGGTGTTAGCACCCTTTCTATCCGTGGTTATCCACGGGCTCTTAGGTACTTGCTCTTATGTTTTCAAAATGTTTACTTTTCAAATGTGTGTGGGTTTTGAAAAAGTTTCTTTGAAAGATTTTTGAATAACTCTTGTATCTGTCCTCAAGAGTGTTTGAAAAATTTGTTTTGAAAGCTTTTGAAAGTGTAAGGTGTGAAAAGTATTTTGTTTTGTTTTTGAAAAGAGCAAGTATCTATGAGTCATCTACCTACCCTAAGGAATTAAGCTGTGTAGAAGTCCTTAAGGTAGTGCCATCCCACCATTGAGAGGTAGGTAGCACCACCGTTGGAGGTGTTCGGGTCAATTCGAGTGTAGGGACAGTGTGGTCACCGAAGCAACAGTTAGGACACCTTAGAAGCTACCATTATGTCCTTGATCTTTTTTTTTTAATCCGAGGCAACCATTTCGAGGCAACTGTTTGAGGCAACTGGATCATGGACATAAGGACCGCTAAGACGTCCTATACTTGACGACCACGTTTCGAGGGGCAAGGCAACAGTGAGGCGTACCCTAAGAGTGGTGTGTGAATTTGTGTGTTATTTTCAGTTATGTTTTATCTTGTCATGCATTTGGTGAGCTACGCTTTGATTTTATTTGGGCCATTCATTCTTTCATGCAACATTTAGCAGTTAAGGGGTGCGGAAATTAAAGTACAGAAAATAACGTCCTACGCTATTACAAGGCGCGGGTCTATACATCGCTGAAATTCTGGCTACAGATACTCAATGTCACGTTTAAAGTTATGACACCGTATCTGACTTTCTATAAGACAGTAAATACAAAAACAGTAAAGAACACAGTCAATTGTTTACCCAGTTCAGTGTGCAACAACACATACTCTGGGGGCTACCAAGCCAGGGAGGAAATCCACTATAAGAGATGTTAATTCAGGAATAAACCAACCAGTTTATCTCCTTCACTTAAGACCTACCCAATGCAATTTCAATCTAAGTACAACATAAACCTGAGTTCCTACTCACTCCCCCTTAATCACAGCAGTGATACATAAAACAATTTGACTAATGAATTGATGAAGACACTCTTCAAAAACATACACTTGATTAAGCTTCACAGCTTTTTAATCAAGCAACACAACCACTCTTGCTTCACAGCTTTGAGTGATATACACAACTGACTTGACTCTGCTTCACAGCTTTAGTCAAGAAACATTCAAACACTCTTGCTTCAAAGCTTGGAGTGCTACACAACCCTTACAATTAAAAACCTATTCCAAGTCACTTATCACAATGATAATTGCTTGGAGTACAATAATCAAACCTATACAGTTTACAAATGATCTTCTGATCACCAAGGGATACGATGCAAAACAGCAGCTCTGTTGAATATATAGCAGCTGCAACTTCAGTTAGGGTTTCCACAAAAACCTAGGGTTAATTCTGTTTGACCTTAAGACTAGGTCACAAGACTCTTTTAACCAGGTTAGGGTTGAGCTAGGATAACCCAAAGAAAACACAGGATTCTGTTCTGGAAAGACTGAGTTATTTTCCTGAAAAAACTCAGAATTAACCAACCTGCATACCTGTTAGTTCAGAACAGGATGTCTTAACATCTGTTATGACATCTGAGAAAACCTGTCTACTGATTTAGCAAAATGTGATCATTTTGCAAAATGCTCAGATACACACTTATAAACATCAGTTCCTGAATGACAATATTTTTCTGCAAAGGTACCTAATGAATCAGTACAAACTAAACTAGAATGTTATGACATCAGTCATGACATTCACACATACACTTGGGTTTTACCAAAAATGCAAGCCAATAACTAAACAACTACAAACTCCCCCTTTGGCAGATTTTTGGCTAAAGACCCTAAGCAATCAGAGATAGATAGCAGCAGAAAGAAATGACTGCAGAAAAATAGAATGTCTAATTGAGCAAGTACTAATTAAGTAAGTACCAAAATATTCTCCCCCTCTTTAGCCACAAATGGGCCAAAGATACATGTTCATAAAGATTATACAGTTATCCAAAATTAATAAGAGCAGCAGCAGAGAAAAAAAAACTGAACACACTTCCAAACTCCACCAGGTATTACCACCACCAATCAGCAACACCACCAAACAGCAACCAATCCTTTAAGCACTGTCATCAGACTCAGAGGAGCTAGTTTCTTCAATGTTGAGATGACCTTCAGCTTCTTCCTTTTCTAACCTGGCAATTAGGATTTCTAGGGTCTTTTTCCTAGCTTCCAGCTCCTTGCAGGTTTCTTTTAAAACAGCTATGACATCAGATGTCTTGGACTGGGTCTTCACAGACGATGTCTCAGCTGATGTTATGACAATATCTGGAGCATGAGATCCCTGAAACAGTTTGTAGTGCAACCCAAGGGCAGGAGCTCTTTTGCAGGCTGTATCTCTTACCACCAGGATAACAGGGTATTGTGCAAGGATAATTCCACAAAGGAGGGAGGGAAAGGCTATTGGTCCTTTGACAGCATAACTACCAGCATACTTTAAAGATTGTTCAAAGATGTACCTGCCATAGTCAAAAGCAGTCTTGGTTCCCACAGCATAAATAAATTTCCCCAATCCTGTGGAGATAGTTGATTTATGATTTGTAGGCACCCAGTTGGCTGCACCTATCTTGTGCAGAATGGCAAATTTCATGCTGAGCTTGCTGGCATTCAGCTTGCCTTTCAAGGGCCAGCACTTCACTTGCCTGGCTGTGATGGTTTGACAAACTTCATTGTCAGTGGCCTCCAGATCAGGACAATCCTCATTTGTTCTTCCAAGAAATTTGTTAATTTCTGATGGAGAGAACTTGACCCTTCTTCCTCTAACAAAAACACTTTCAAAGTCAGCTGACCTTCCATCAGCACAATCATTAGACAAGTTCACTACAAACTCCTTGACCAGATTTTCATAACACTTGTTAAATTTTGTCACTGTCTTCATCAGTCCAGCATTCTTGATCAGGTCCATGATGTCTTTTCACTCCAAGGCATCATTGTTGAGTTCTCTTTCTAAAGCTATTCTTTTTAAGCAAACATACTTCCATCTGTTTGCATTGTCAGGATGATGAAAAGAGATGTTGTCTGTTGGGACTTCAGGCACTCTAGCAATTTTGCTGGAGGGGAGCTTCCTTCTGATAGGAGTTTCTTCAGCATCAATCTCAAATTCTGATTCCTCATCAGAATCAGAAGATTCAGGTTCTTTTCTCTTCTTAGAAATTGGTTGTCTAGCAGTATGCACCTGGGCCTTCTTCCCTTTTGTCTGAATACTTTTCTCAGCCATGCCTTCAGCCTTGGATTTCTTAGCAGCAGGTTTATCTTTGGACACACATTTTGCATCATTCTGATTACTCTTTCTTTTCATCAATCTCCTAGCTATGCTAGGGTTTACATTAGCAATCAGATCATTATCTGAGTAATCCTCATCCACATCAATGATAGGTGGATCAGCAGTCTTTTCTGAAGGGTTCTGAATGTTGTCTTTTTGTGTCACAACATTCTCAGTGACATCTACATTCTCAGAGACGTCCACATTTGGGCTTTCTGATTGATTTAAAGGGACAGAAATCCCCGGTACAGGTTGGTTTCCGCTCAGTATACTAGTAACAAGCCTAGCAATAGCTTGATGAACTTGAACTGATCCTTCTCTATTTGGTATAGAAGAAGAAGGATGAGAAGGATTACCAGAGGCTGCAGCTTGAGCTCTTCCTGCATGTCTAGTTCTTAGCTTTTTGACTTTGGCTGGGTCAGATGCCATCTCTCTGAGAGGAGTGACCTCAAGAACTTCAGATTCTATGCATGTGGTGATTGCTCTAGAGTCTTGGTCAGATGATGAAGATGATGAGGATGATGAAGTCGCCTTGGTTGAAGACGATGTCTGAGACATTTTGATTGACTTTGAGTAACAGTAGCAATTTGAGAAAAATCTTTGATTGAGAGGAGGAAACAGGTTGCAAGGACGAGAGAGGTAGGAGGCAAAAGGGAGTCTTTTCAACTTCTTAAGGATTTTGAAAGAATTGGAAAAGCATATGATTAACCCACTAAAAATAGACTTAATAAAATTAACTCCTTCAACCTTTGTTTTAAGCAAAATTAATTGCTATAATTTCTCATGTTGGTAAATACCCAACCTGCCCCTCAAATTTTCAAGTTTATTTCCAACAAGAGCCTTGGTAGAAGAATCAGTCAGCTGAAGCTTAAAGATACTATGTTCCAGTTTAAATGACTTCTTCTCTACAAAGTCAATGTGCTTGTTCCTGTTATGCTGAATAGGGTTCAAGGAAATATTGATTGTATTCAGATTGTCACAACACAATGTCACAACATCTTGTGAGACATTATACTCAGTGAGCATCTGTTTTGACCAGATATTTTGAGAACAGTTTTTCCTAGCAGCAACCATTTCCGCACAGAGTTGGGAAGGCATTCTTTTGATATGAATCATAGTTCTGGTTGATTCTTGAATGATTTTCTTTTTGTCCAGTCCATTTTGATGGAGAGTTATAGGAGAGGAGACTTCAAGCCTCATTTCTTCAGGGAAACAGAATTTATTAGACTTGTTATTTCCAACATCCTTGTCAAGATAACTTATGGTTCTGACAACACATCCTTCTTCAAGTTTATTTGCCACATCACAGACATTATCAACCTGTAGTTTTGGAGTTCTTCTGACTGCTTCCATAGAAATATCTCTTTTCATTATTCTTAGATGAAGAGGACCAAGCTTATGCTGCCACAGTTTCATCTCTTTTTCTTCTTTGGTAATTGGACACATAGTGGAGATATCAGTGTTCTCAGGCTGCCACAAGTAGCAGTTATCTTTGGATCTGATTCCTCTCATTACAACTTCTAGTTTTTCATTAATTACTAGACATTCAGATTTTGAGAAGTTGACCTTGAATCCTAGATCACATAATTGACTGATACTAATGAGATTAGCAGTCAGCCCTTTTACCAGAAGTACTTTATTCAGACTTGGAACTCCAGGACAGTCCAAATTACCAACTCCTTTGATTTCACCTTTAGCACCATCTCCAAAGGTCACAAAACTGGTGGTGTGAGGCTTAACATTATTGAGGAGGTTTTTGATTCCAGTCATGTGCCTGGAACATCCATTGTCAAAGTACCAGCCTTCCTTTGCAGACACTCTCAGGGAAGTATGGGCTATCAGGGCAGTAGCCTTTTTCTTCCAATGAGGAGTATGTGGTACCCTTTTTGGCTTAGGTTTAGCACCTGAGTTTTGATTAGGGTATCCATGCAATTTGAAGCAGAAGGGCTTTATGTGTCCATACCTCCCACAATGATGACATCTCCATCTTTGGTATTTTTTCTTCATGTATTTCTGATGTTGAGAGTTGTGTTGAGACATCTGCTTTGACAATTGTTTAACATGCCTGATCTTCTTGTCTGCACCAGATTTCTTAGCTTCCACAAATCCTAGACCAGATTTGTTTCCCACATTTTGTCCAACTTGCAGAATCTCTTCCAATTTATCTGATCCATTGGTCAACATCTTGACAGATTTTGTCATTTGGTTCAGTTGTGAGTTCAGTAATTGAACTTCCCCTTCTAGGTGACTTATAGTTTCAAGATCTGCCCTTTTTTCAGCCTCCAGCTTTATAATGAGTTTTGATTGTTTCTCATTCTGCATACAAACTTCAGCACTTCTGATACACAATTTCTTGTAGGTATCAGCCAGTTCTTCAAACGTCACTTCTTCATCACTAGTGTCACTTTCAGAGGTACAAACACTAGTTAGAGCAGTAACTAGTTTGGCAGATTCTTCTTCAGAATTACTTTCTGAATCATAGTCAGACCAAGTAACAGTCATTCCTTTCTTTTGTTTCTTAAGAAAGGTAGGACATTCAGCTCGAATATGTCCATATCCTTCACAGCCATGGCATTGAATACCTCTGCCTTGGTTTCCCTTTTCTTCTGACCTTGGTCTTCTGTTGGAACTGTCAATGTCAGAGGGAATATTATGAACATTAGACCTTGACTTTGGATCCATTCTTTTGAAGAGCTTGTTGAACTGTCTTCCAAGCATGGCAATAGCTTCTGAAATATTTTCTTCTTCATCCTCCTTGTTTTCAACATCAGTGTTGGATACAAGTGCTATGCTTTTGTTCTTCTTGTCACCATTATCAGTGATCCCCATCTCAAAAGTCTGAAGAGACCCAATAAGTTCATCCACTTTCAACTTGCTGATGTCCTGGGCTTCCTCTATGGCAGTTACCTTCATTGCAAATCTTTTAGGCAAGGATCTGAGAATCTTCCTTACCAGTTTTTCTTCTGACATTTTTTCTCCCAGTGCTCCTGAGGTGTTGGCAATCTCCAAGATGTTCATATGAAACTCATGAATGGTTTCATCTTCCATCATTTTTAGATTCTCAAACTTGGTAGTCAACATCTGAAGCCTTGACATTTTTACTTTGGAAGTGCCCTCATGAGTAGTTTTGAGAGTGTCCCAAACTTCCTTGGCCAGTTCATATTGATGTACTAGTCTGAAAATGTTTCTATCAATTCCATTGAACAAGGCATTTAAAGCTTTGGAATTTCCCAGGTCTAACTCATCTTCTTCTTTACTCCAATCTTCCTCAGGCTTCAGACTGATTGTCCCATCTTTCTCAGTTATGGTGGGATGGATCCATCCTTTGTCAGCAGCTCTCCAAGCCTTTTTGTCCAGAGATTTTAAGAAGGCAATCATACGAGGTTTCCAGTAGTCATAATTAGTTCCATCCAGAATGGGTGGTCTATTTCCAAAAACTCCTTCTTTGTCCATAGTGCCAGAAAGTGATATCCCTAGATCTCACCCAGTAATACAGGCAGGGTGCCTGCTCTGATGCCAATTGAAATTCTGGCTACAGATACTCAATGTCACGTTTAAAGTTATGACACCGTATCTGACTTTCTATAAGACAGTAAATACAAAAATAGTAAAGAACACAGTCAATTGTTTACCCAGTTCAGTGTGCAACAACACCTACTCTGGGGGCTACCAAGCCAGGGAGGAAATCCACTATAAGAGATGTTAATTCAGGAATAAACCAACCAGTTTATCTCCTTCACTTAAGACCTACCCAATGCAATTTCAATCTAAGTACAACATAAACCTGAGTTCCTACTCACTCCCCCTCAATCACAGCAGTGATACATAAAACAATTTGACTAATGAATTGATGAAGACACTCTTCAAAAACATACACTTGATTAAGCTTCACAGCTTTTTAATCAAGCAACACAACCACTCTTGCTTCACAGCTTTGAGTGATATACACAACTAACTTGACTCTGCTTCACAGCTTTAGTCAAGAAACATTCAAACACTCTTACTTCAAAGCTTGGAGTGCTACACAACCCTTACAATTAAAAACCTATTCCAAGTCACTTATCACAATGATAATTGCTTGGAGTACAATAATCAAACCTATACAGTTTACAAATGATCTTCTGATCACCAAGGGATACGATGCAAAACAGCAGCTCTGTTGAATATATAGCAGCTGCAACTTCAGTTAGGGTTTCCACAAAAACCTAGGGTTAATTCCGTTTGACCTTAAGACTAGGTCACAAGACTCTTTTAACCAGGTTAGGGTTGAGCTAGGATAACCCAAAGAAAACGCAGGATTCTGTTCTGGAAAGACTGAGTTATTTTCCTGAAAAAACTCAGAAATAACCAACCTGCATACCTGTTAGTTCAGAACAGGATGTCTTAACATCTGTTATGACATCTGAGAAAACCTGTCTACTGATTTAGCAAAATGTGATCATTTTGCAAAATGCTCAGATACACACTTATAAACATCAGTTCCTGAATGACAATATTTTTCTGCAAAGGTACCTAATGAATCAGTACAAACTAAACTAGAATGTTATGACATCAGTCATGACATTCACACATACACTTGGGTTTTACCAAAAATGCAAGCCAATAACTAAACAACTACAATCGCCAAATTAACAAAGACCCGTTTTTTAATAAAATGCGGAAAATAAATAAATTCCCTAATTACTATTACAAGGCTTGGGCAATTACATTATATTTAAAACAAAAAATAATAATAAACGTGCGAAAAGAAATTAGAATCGAGTGTGCGAGGGCGTTGGACCCTTTAAAGAAATTAAATGAAATTAAAAAGGCTAATTAATTATTTAATAAGAAAAGAAATGTTTTTTTATGTTTTTTAGTATTTAATGGAAATAAAGAGAATTAATTAAAATTAGAAATTAAATAAAACCCTAGTTCTAAATTGTTTTTAATTGTTAAAGAAAAAATATTTAAGTTTTAACCTAATTTACCCTAATTAATTAATTACATGTTTATTTACAAAATAATTAATAACTAATAATAATAAGAATAAGAAGAAATTATTTTATTAAGAAAAAGAAAAAAATGCTAAAAACCTAATTTCTACATATTTTAGTTTATTTAAGAAAAACATTAAAATTTTAACCTAATTTACTAAATTGATTATTAAAAGTTTATTTACAAAAATATTAATGAATTAAATATTAAATAAACATATTTTTGATTTTTGATTTTTATTATGAAAATGATATTTTGTGAATTAAAAGAAACAATTAAAATAATTAAAAGAAAAAAAAAGGAGAGAAAAAGAAATACAAACAATGGGGGGTCTGACCCAATTTACGAGGTGTATTGGAATGATTTTGGCCCAATGAACAAGAGGCCTGGTTGACTTTTCCAGCGCGTGTGTGGGATGATTGACCAGCGTGCATGGTGGACTGCACATCCTGGCCATTGGATTGATCTCCTGGGCGCGTGGCAAGCAAGCAGGTGAGGGCGCATGATGAACCCTGGGAGAGGCGCTGCACAGAAGCATATTATAGAAAAAATCATGAAATATACAAGGGGACCTGGGAATCGAACCCAGGTCCCAGCGTTTACCAAATGAACGTCCAACCATCTGAGCTATGCGCGCATGTTGTATGTGGAATGGACAAAGAACATAATATATGAAAACCAAGGTGATCACGCTGAAACAACAAAAACGCGCTAAATTTTTGAATGGTCCAATCACGTTCATACACGCTAGCCTTCTTCTTCCTTTTTCCCTGTAAATAACACTAAATAGCGGGGCTTTTAAACCCCCACTAACTGCAATGTACAAAAATAACGATTAGAGCATGGTGAATTATAAAAAGGGCGCGAGGTAGTCAATTGATTCGTCTGGACGTCCTGATTTCAATGGTGCCAGTTTGAATGGCCAATTTTTCCATATATGTAAAGCCCCAAATCTGGAACTCTGAAACCCTAAGAAACGTCCATGGTGAATTCTTGTACAGGCAATATTAATTCAATTCGAGGATACCATTAGCTTCAGAAAGTGCATATTAGTATAAATCAACATTAAAAACACATGAAAAATGCATGTTAATCACAAAACAATAATGGACAATTTCAAACAAAGGGTGATGTCGTTCTACCACTTCTTTGGGTATGGAGGCCTGGATTTGATTGGAATCGTTTCCTGGATGCCTTGGCAAGCTTTTGGAATGCTTTTGCAGCCTTGAAACGAGCTCTAGCTAGGTTTTCAGTTTTCAAATTTTTTGTGAAAAAGTGCAAGTTTGTTCTTTTGTTCTGAGCGCAGCTTGTGTGTATAGTGCCTTAGGTTCTGATTGTGCACATGTATATGAATAGAATTAGGTCAAAAAGCCAGCCCAAAATCCATCCATTGATGATCCAAATATTTGATTTTATTACATCCTTTTTCAAATATTTTTGCCATGGAAACTTGCCTATTTTGGAAGATTTTGTCTCTTGAGATTGGTACACGAGATATTGAGCATATAATGAGTGAAATCTCTGCATAAAAAGATTTGAAAGGTGTTATTTGCTATTTTTTTCATATTTAATTTTAATTAAGTGAATTAATAATAATAAAAATTCAAATAATTAATCAAAAATGAGAAAATAACTCCCTTGGAGGTCAATGGGTCGTGCATGACCTTTGGTGATGATTCATGGAAGAAATTGAGGCCCATTAGCATTTTTGAAGCATTTGAAGCAAAGTTGACTTTTCAAAATTCCCAAAAATTTCCCAACTTCCACAAGGCATATCTTTCTCAATTTTTAAGCTTTGATCATGTTCTTGGACATTTTGGAAAGCTCTTGAAGTCCTCTAACCAATGCCTTTGGTCCCATGGCATTTTGATTTACCAATCTCAAGTTATGGTCTTTGACTTAAAGTTCCTTTTTGTTGACTTTTGAAAATGACCTATAATGTTGATATTGATAACTTTTTGTGAGAGCATTTCTTGGACTTGGAGTGTGAAGATGAGTTGTAGGAAATGTCATTCTCTTCAAAATGAGCTTTGGATGGAATTTTTCGGATAAACCATGTGGAAGTTATGCCCTGGTCAATTTGCAGTTGACTTTTTCAACTATCCAAAAATAGAAACTTTTGCATCTTGAGACTTTTTGAGCCATGCCTTGAGAATCATGATCAAGAATTGATCAAATGATGTTTGTGGCTTCAAAATAAGATGTTGACCAAAAATTTTGACTTTTGACTGTCAAATGACCATTTTGCCCTTGCAGTTGACTGTGAAGCAATTAGGGTTTTTGACTGTGCAATTTGATGCTGTGAGTCTTGAAACTTGGCATATGGATGCTTGACAATGTATGTAGGCATGTGGGACTTGTTTGGACCCTTGGAAACCTCATTTTCTTTGCCAGAATCACAACCCTAATTTTTTACTGTTAGGAGGCCATTGGACTGTACAACCCTTGGGAGATTTTGAAGCTTGATCTTGACAAATCTTGAAGAATATGGGAGGGCAAATTTTGGGGTACAACACTGTTCTTCATCGTAGTTTGTCTCGTTGTCGGAGACCACAGGGCTAGGAACCCTCCTTTCTTGTGAACTATATTTCCCTCCAGATGAGGTGGTTAGATCAACTTCATTCTGCAGCCTGTTCCCAAACCTGTGTCCTGTGTTAAACAGGACAGTCCTCTTCTTCTTCTTCTTTTTCTCTTTCAGAATCAAGGTCTTCAGGTCCTGCTGACCCTTGGCTAGATTCATGAACAGCTCTTGAAATTGGGCATTCTGGGCCTGGAGGGCCTTAATAGCTTGCTCAGTTGAAGGTTCAGTAGACATGATGATTGCTGAAATAAACAGCGAAGAAGATAAGAGACCTGTAAAGGGTACCTGTTTATGAAGTTCATGGGATGAAATGCGTATGATTTATGATTTCAAAGACAATCGGGATTCAAATTTGTAAACAAGAAAGGAAACACACTTTATTAGATTTAAACTTCAAAATTTAAATTTTTCAACAAATTGCCCTTAAGGCGTTAGAAGAATGGAAATACTGAAAAGTAAAAAAAACTGGAAAGGAAATCATCAAAGGTCCATCAATGCTCCCATGGTCTCTTCTTATTAGTGCGGACATAGTCGTTGAGAATCCGCTCATTCTCTAACTTCCTTGTCAACCTCTAGATCTTTTGCTCTTGCTCGTTGAACTTCTCCCGATAAGAATCCTGTTCTTCCCGCAATTGCATCCAAGATCTCTTTAGTGCCCCAATGTCAGTGGGCATATAAGGATGGAGAATGATTGGAAGAACCCCTTCTTCATTAGCAACTTCAAGAGTGACAAGCCGGACAGCTTCATATGGAATACCTAACTTCTGGGCACGGATGCGGACCCATTTGAGATATGGCTCCATTGGCAGAGAAGTCTTTGGACCCAACTCATGTGGATCAGATTGGTGAACTCCGTCCCAAGCCCTTATGAATCTACGACGTTGCTCGTCGCTATCTCCCTGAAAATCAAAGATGATATGGGGCATCAACATCTCATGAGGTCCTTCTCTTCTGGCTCTTCCAAACTGACGGAGAGCTAAGCATGGGTTATAGGAAATTCCTCCATGGGTTCCTAGCAGGGGAACATTGGGATACTCTCCACAGCGATCAATGATAGTCACCTCATCCATACCTTTAAGATTCCAGATAACATCATTATGAGAAAGAGACATCACTCTATAAGCCCAGCCCATTCCTTCTTTGTTTTTCAGTACTGACTTGGGGAGGTGCGAAATAAACCACCTCGACAATAAAGGAGCACAGCACATCAAGGTTCCCCACTTTCGGTCAGTACGAGCATAGAGCTGATGAAGAATGTCACCCAAGAGAGTGGGTACAGGGTTCTGAGAGATGAAGATCTTTATAGCATTCACATCAACAAAAGTGTCAGGATTCGGAAACAATACCAAGCCATAAATCAGAAGAGCCAAAATATCCTCGAACACCTTAAAGTCTAGGCTATCCCAGAAGTAGTAAGCCTTGCCAACCAAGAACTTAGTCAGAAATCCTTTTGATCCACTCCTAGTCTCCCAATTAGCCATTACCTCCTCTTTGGTCAAATGAAGGGCTGCAGCAGTTTCTTCGGGCCTAAGAGTCTTCTCCCAACCAGTAAACGGAGTCTGCTCCAAAAAAGAGATACCGAGCAGCTCAGAGAACTCTTCTAGGGTAGGAACCAGCTGGAAGTCCTGGAAAGTGAAACAATGATACAGCGGAGGACACTCATCATCTGCTCGTCCAATTTGGAGGTGACCAAACTGAGAAGAGAACCATGCCTACTGATGAAGGAAGTAGTGTTAGGCATCTTGGCAACCAACTCTTTAAGCAAGGTAGGGACTTGGACAAAGTTGATCCGGATAGTATTCTTACGCATGGGCATCATGATGACCTACAAAACAGAGCAAAGATGAAACCCTCATGTCTTTGAAATAGGTTAGTCCTTATGCAAGATGTATGCAATGCTATGATGTCATGATGTCATGATAAAGGCACACCACAAGTATCCACAAAAAGCAAACATGGTAAAGGCACACAAGTCACACTGAGAGCCCTTAGATTTCAGGCTGGCATGGAGCTTAGGTACTACCCTCTTTCAGTTCAGTTGGTTAAAACCTGTCCTGAAAATAGCAACCGGGTTCTAGAGGATCTCAATATCACTGACTACCCTTAATCGGTCATAATTCCAGTTTAGCAACCTTTTCTTGCAGTCAGAATCATCGCGAGAGTTTAGTCTCAATGAGTGTAGCATACTGCTACTGTTCTATGGCCAAGTTGGTCAATTTAAGGTTCTAAGGTCAGTTGGTGCTTAATGACCCCTTAGAAGACCCATATTCTCCTCGTTCCAACACAAGGGATATCGGTACAGACTAAAGTGCCACACCAACGTAGCTACTGCTTCATCCGTATCGGTCTACGCTGTACAGATCCCTCACAGTTTATTGCTACTTACCTAAAGGGTATCCCCAGATCCGGGTTAGGATCTATAGAACTCCGATACAAGCCCACAAAATTAAAGCATACAAAGCATACAATTGAAAACATAATGATCTAATCCTAAGGTACACCTCACTTATAATATTTCCCCAGCAGAGTCGCCAGTTCTGTGATCGGTGGGAATGAGAACTGACTGTTTTGGAATGCTGGTCCGTGTTTTGCATTTGTTTTTGCAAAATTTCACGGTAAGCAAGAGTCGCCATCGTCTTTTATTTTATCCAACAAGGAAAGGACAAAAGCACGGAAAAATTCCTTTTTGAGATATTTCTCGGGTTCGGGAGGTAGATTATAGAAAGGGAAGGTGTTAGCACCCTTTCTATCAGTGGTTATCCACGGCCTCTTAGGTACTTGCTCATTGTGTTTTCAAAAGTTTGCTTTTCTTTGTGTTTGTGGGTTTGAAAAGAGTTTTTGTTTTGAAGAGAGTGTAGGTGCGAAAAGTTTTGTTTTGTTTTAAAAGGAGCAAGTACTTAAGAACCATCTACCTACTCGAAAAGGAATTAATTTGTACAAATGTTCTTTAGACAATGCTATCCCACTATTGATGAGTAGGTAGCATCGTCGTTGGAGTTTTCGGGTCAATTCGATTAAGGGACGTGTGGTCACTAAAGCAATGTTAGGATGCCTTAGCGGTAACCCTAATATCTTAGATCATTTTTCCGAGGCAACCGTTTCGAGGCAACTATGATCTTTGGACAAGAGGGCGACCTCTAAAACTTCTTATACTCAATGACCACGTTCGAGGCAACCAAGTGAGGTGTACCCTAAGAGTGGCATGTGCAAGTGTGTTATTTCGGTTAATTTTATCTGTACATGTTATGGGTGAGCTATGTTGATTTTAAGTTCATACATTGGATCTTGTCATGCATTCCCTATTATTAAACATCTAACAGTTAATATTGTGCAGAAATTAAATTGCGGGAAATTAAATCTAAGCTATTACAAGGCGTCGGGTATTTACATCGCCAAAAACAAACCCTTTAATTTAAATTGCGGAAAGTAAAAATAAATCAATAAATAAATAAAGTCCTAATTTAACTATTACATTTCGGGAAACAGTTACATCAATATGGTAAAATAGATCGCGTGTGGAAAATTAAATCGAGCGTATTTTTTAGGGTTTTGACCCTTTTTTTTGTTAAAGAAAAGATTTTTTTGTTTCTTTTTGGATTAAAAGGAAGTTAGATCTAAGTTAATAATTAAATTAATAAACTAATTAATTAATTAAAATATTTTTGGATTTTTGAGTATTTAAAGAAACAAAAATAAAATTGATTTAAAATTATTAAAACCTAATATTCTAGATTACTTTTAATTTATTGCAAAAAGGTTTAAATCATGCCTAATTAAAACTAAGTCAATTAAGTTATTGTTTAATTACAAAAATAAAATAACGAAATTAATGAAAATATTTTTTTGTTTTCTGTTTTTATGAAGAAAATATAATTATTTGGTTAGTAATTAATTAAGAATAATAAAATAAAACAAGTAAAATAAATAAAATATAAAAAGAAAAGAAATGACCAAGGGGGGTACTGGGCCCAATTTGAAGGTGGATTGGCAATTTCAGAGGCCCAATACGTCCAAGCCTTGTTTGACTTTTCCCATCCAATGCATGCTTGCTGACTTGAGTATATGGTGGACGTCCAGCCTAAGCCATTGGATTTGATTTGTGGGCCATTTGGCGCTTGAGATCTGGAAGAACATGATGGTTCACGCCTATGATGCTGCATGCAATTGCCTGGAGAAAAATCATAACAAATATTGGGGGACCTGGGATTCGAACCCAGGTCCCAATGGATCATGCACTAACGCCTTTCCAGCTGAGCTATTGGTCCTTTTTGTTAATAAGATAAATAATAAATATTATATGCACAACAATCAATTATGTCTGACTAAAAAAAATAAAAGCGCGTAATCTTTGAATCAACCAATTGGGAGAGGACGCGTGGTCGTCTTCTTCCTTGAACAACCTGTTTATTTCCTGCGGATTTGAGTCTGTAGAAAAATTCACAGGGCCATCCTAACATGAGTTACAGGCCATATAAATGCAAATGGAGAACATCAATGTGTTCGTCTCTCTTCCCTAAACACAAATATGTCCATGGTTGGTCTTGATTTTGCCTGTATAAAAAATACCTAAAAAACAAGAACATGAACCCTAGCTTTGGATACAGGGTTATAAGCCACAAAAATGAAATCAAACAATGCAGAATGCTTGGAAATTATGCAAGGATCACAAATATATCAATATTTTGGCAAGAAAACGCAAGAATCTAAGGTTACGAATTCGTGCACAGGGCTATGTTCAGGATGACTTACAGCGCGTTTCAAGTGGTCTCAAGGCCTGGTTTTGATTGCTTTAGCTCCACTGGATGTCAGACAAGGGAGTAGCGTTGAGATCTTGGGTTGAATCGTGCTCTAACCAAGGTTTTGATCTCACACTTTTGCAAGCTTTTTTCAATTCTTGTCTGGCCGTTTCTTGCAGTTTCAGCTCGTGTTCTTTGTATGCCTCGCTTGTACATGTATATTGGAATGCATTTAGGTTAAAACTTGGGCTTGAATCCATAGGAATTGATGAATCGTGATTTGATATGATCTTCCATTAACAAGTTTCCAAAAATGCCTCAAATCAAATATTGTGTGCACAACAATGCTTGATACGAATTTGATTGAGTGTATCATGATATTTGCAAGCTGTAATGATCACAAAAATCTCATTCCATCAATTTTTAGATTTTATTTGAATTAATATTGATTTAAAATGAATTAAATCAATAAAAATTAAATAAAATAGAAAAATAAATGATTGGTCATGAAATTGAAGATGGGACACGTGTGTGGTGTGATAAGACCAAATCAAGTGGAAAAAAGTGCGCCCTTTTGTCAAAAATTGGAGTTTTGAGGATAGTTGACTTTTGGCAATATTGGAAACATTCCCAACTTCAATAATGCATAACTTCTTCAATTTTGAACTTTTGGAAGTGTTATTGGACTTTTTAGAAACCGTGAGATGTCCTCTAATCAACATTTTTGGTCTCATCTCATTTTGATATTCCATGCTCAAGTTATAAGCTTTGGCAAAAAATGTGTTTTTGTTGACTTTCAAAAATGACCTATAATGTCCAAATTTATAACTTTTTATGAGAGCATTTCTTGATCTTGAGGTGTGAATATGGATTGTAGGAAATTGCATCCTCTTAAAAATGAGATTTGGATGGGTCGTTTCTCATAAAGTATGAGAAAGTTATGCTTGGTCAAAGTTGAGTTGACTTTTCCTACAAAACCCTAATTTAGCAACTTTTGAATCTTGATGAATCTTGAGCAATCCTTGATGAATCATGATCAACCCTTAATAAAATGATGAATTATACTTCAAAATGATAATGTTGGCAAAATATCTTGAGGTTTGACTGTATTTAGGTCACAGTTGACTTTTGCCCTAGCACGGTCGATTTTTGGACTTCTTGAGCAATTGACTGACCAAACTTTCTCTGTAAGGCTTGAAATTTGACATGGATGAACTTGATAGCATATTAGGACATTGGGGAGCACTTGAGACCATTTGGATGTGAGGACCTTGATGCAACACAAAACCCTAATTTTGAATTGACTGCCTTAGGAGGTGATTTGACTGTCTAACTCTTGAGCCATCTTGAACAACCTTGAGATGATTCTTGACATGTCTTGAGAAATATGGGAGGGCAAATTTTGGGGTACAACAACGGTAAACTACCAACTCAATAGTTGAAGGTAGAAGATAAAAAAGATACCGACTCACAGATGACAGTGAAATACCAACTCAATAGTTGAAGGTAGAAGATAAAGATATACCGACTCACAGATGACGGTAAACTACCAACTCAATAGTTGAAGGTAGAAGATAAAAAAGATACCGACTCACAGATGAAGGTGAAATACCAACTCAATAGTTGAAGGTTAAATATATACCGACTCACAGATGACGGTAAACTACCAACCCAATAGTTGAAGGTAGAAGATAAAAAAGATACCGACTCACAGATGACGGTGAAATACCAACTCAATAGTTGAAGGTTAAAGATATACCGACTCACAGATGACGGTAAACTACCATCTCAATAGTTGAAGGTAGAAGATAAAAAAGATACCGACTCACAGATGACGGTGAAATACCAACTCAATAGTTGAAGGTAGAAGATAAAGATATACCGACTCACAGATGACGGTAAACTACCAACTCAATAGTTGAATGTAGAAGATAAAAAAGATACTGACTCACAGATGACGGTGAAATACCAACTCAATAGTTGAAGGTTAAAGAAAAAGATATACCGACTCACAGATGACGGTAAACTACCAACTCAATAGTTAAAGGTAGAAGATAAAAAAGATACCGACTCACAGATGACGATAAACTACCAACTCAATAGTTGAAGGTAGAGAGAAAATATCAAGTTATCCCAAAATTCTGGCGTTTTACCTAGAATGGGTCTCAACTTCTTCTTTAACCAAGGCATCTTCCTGGAAAGGATCTAACATAAGCTATCTCAAATAAAGAGACTTGTTGCTTGTTATCATGGAGGATTTCAAAAAGAAACGACTTTCTAGGGATAGAAATATGGCTTCCTGGGGAAAGAGATATGACTTCCTGGGGAAATGCCACGATATTCCTGCTGAGGAGATAAAGTCTTCTCGTGCAAAATAAATGCGCCAACCAAAACTTGAAGTTTTCAGAAATCCAAAGTAAATAATATTGCTGGGGGATCACAGATCCAAATCAGAAATAAACTGGAGCAATACGGCCAATGCAGATACATCCTTTGAGAAATAAACTCAAGAGGGAAAACCACATCCACCTAAGCAAGGAGCGCTGCAGGAAGGTTAGAACACAATGTCAATAAAAAATGATTTGTAGCAATGCATAATGCATGTATGAATGTATGAGTTATATTGTGCATATGCTGGTAAAAGGATACATAATCAGTACAAACAAACAAAACCGCCTCAGGTACCAACAACATTGGGCTAAACTTCAACCAGAAAGATCAATCCAAGAAAGGTAAAAGCAACTGCAGAAACCAAACTTATTGCTTGTCTCAACTTCACTGAGGAGAAACATAATCCGGATGTAGCTAAATCAAACAGATACCGGGATAGAACATCTTTCTTCTGGTTTTATCGGAGAAACCAGTTTTTCAAAAGCAACATGCCTACTGAAGATTGCAAGACCAGCCTCAAATAAAGCAGACTGATGTCGAGACAATCAAACCTTACTGGGGAATTCAAACCCATACTTCCCTGGAGAAAAACTGCGGATTGAAAACTTTCATCATGAAAACCTATTCCGACAAAAGATGCCCTGGGATAACCTTCCCAAGGAATAGCACACAGACTTCAATGGGGAAACAAAAGTTTTCACGGTTCGCACTTCTACTGGATATTGCAAAAATGATCTTGAATAAGACAGATGGAAACCAAATTGTCAAAACATTCACTGGGGAAATCAGGCCCACTTTGAAGGAAGAAAAACATACAGACTTCACTAAGGGAGACAATGCTTCATCATCGAGACATCTACTAGAGACTTCATGCTGACTTCAATGGGGAGGTCAACACCACATCATCGAGGGGAAACCAAGATACGTTCTTCATTGGGGAAACCAGAGATACGTTCTTCACTGGGGAAACCGGAGATACGTGCTCCACGAAAGTAATTATTGCACCAACCTCTTTGGGGAGAAAGGACTTCTATCAAATAAACGAGGCCTTTACTAGAGAATATTGGATTGAGTCTTCATATCAACCTATTCCAACAAAAGATGCCCTGGTATAGTCTTCCTGGGAAATCAAGAAGTCAACACTAATGCCAATACTGCAAAAAGAGCGATATCTTAGCATACCAAGGGAATAAAAGCTTTCATCATATGAGGGAAAACTTCGCTGGGGAATTTGGGACGAAGGCTTTTAACCATGCAAACCCAAAATAAAAAGCGAACCAAGACTTGGCTGGGGATAATGGGACCACAAACCCAATACTGTACCTTGCACCCATTGGTATCGTCTTTAATATCCAAAAAAAATCACGCGCATACTAGCGAAAACGGCCTGAGAAAACCTTCCTGGGAAGTGGACAACTTTCTCAACACTACTTAGAAAAGATATTACCCTTGTCTAGCTACTTGGGAAGCACATAACAACAATAATTTCGTAACAAGAGAAAGCACTGCTCTACAAGAGATTCCATATCAATAAAAGGGGAGAAAGAACTCCATTAAATGAGCAAAGGCTTCATAGCTCTTTTTAATCTCCGTTTGATCACCACCTGGCTGGGTAAAGAATCACACTCAGCTGGAGAAGTCTGCAGCAAGACTGGAAAAAATGGGGTTATGAACCCAACATCATAACACAACTTGAGGAAAGTTCTCAGATTGGGGTAGACATAGTAACCATCTAGACGAAATATGGATATGCCCTTGGAAACCAATCTGGTGTCTCAAGCTTACCATGCTGATCAAGGTAACTTTCATAACTTGCCCTTGGCTGCATGCTTTTAAGATAACCTTTCTGATCAAATGGCTTTCATAGATTTTTCGAATCTTGACGTAACTTCCCTAGATTGGATGAATGTTGCATCCTCTTTTCTCCAAAACTCTTCCCGGCAACATGCCTTTTGCTGATACTCAAATGTAAACTTTCATGATATCAAGCAGTTGTTTTACAAGCAGAAAATGTTTATTCTAAGAATGAAAATTTTAATGCAACAATTATGTAAGTCTTGAAGATTTTATTTGAAAATATGTCGCAAAACCTTGTGAGCGAATCACTAGCTAGGATGTGACATGGATTTTTGTACGAAAGATAACAAGAGCAATATACAATAATTTAGCAAAATTAATGGGAGTCAGGAAACACTATCTCATTGGAGTATGCTTTCGAAATAAACCTTGTCTCAATTAGGAATTTCGAGGGTTGTAACATGGCCTGGTTCATGGTTTTAGAAAAAAAGATTTAAGGCTCAAAAATATTTGGTGCCCACCCCCTTCATGATGTTCTTCAGTCCTAAGTTCAGTTAACTTGACACGAACATTCATCTCTCAAAAGAAATTTCGAGACAGTTGAGGAATCAAACAAGGTTTCCTTTGGACATGCAAGTCACTCATTCCTGCTTCTTTTGGGTTTCTTGTCACGCGACTCTGTTCTTTGCTGAGGATTTCACATTGTAATCCTTTATCTCATTTTAGGCTTTCCATTTCTTTCTTTCCTTCTGGACAAATTCCTTTTGACTTTGACTCTGAAGTGCAACGGGATGCCCTGACTTTTGCCTAAGTGACTTGTTTTTTCAAGTTCGGACTTAGTGGGGCTTTTTGTCTCTTTCTTTTTCATAATAATTTTTTTTATTCATGTCATCTTTTTTCTTTTTAACATGTCGCGTGACTTCGAGTCATTTGTGATTTGTTGGGAGAATTGTGACTGCCCTATTTCTGAGTAGATGAAGGATAACCGTTATTGTATCGTCATCTGTTGATCTCCTGATATGTGAGAGATACCCATTGGGATAACATCTTCTTTTGATGCACACTACTGATATGCGGAGATTAAACATTGCGGTTTTGAATTCCCTCAACCTCTTGAAGGATAACCATTATTGTATCCTTAGATGCACACTCTTGATGAGATTTGAATACTCAATCAGATTAACTGAACACTACCCTGTCCCGAGTTAAAAATAAGGGTTTTTTCTGAATATAAAAAGAAACTCCCACTTCAAGTCTCAAAGGGGGTTAACGAGGGTTTCACTCCCTTATATCTCCGGTGTTTGAGGATTTGAAACAATGTCTGTACATCGTCAACAAGGTTTTATCCAAAAGCATACAACCAGAAAATTTGTATTTTAATATCGTCATCCTCCTCCCAATCTCTGCCTAGGCAAGAGAATGGGTAACAAGTTGGTATCATAAAGAAATTTAAAATTGAAAACAAATACGAGTGAAACGAATGAATTTCTTCAAGACAAACATACTCATTGTATTAAGATTAAACATTCAAATGCAAACAAGTTCTTACATGCAAACAGTGCAATGATAAACAAGAAAAATTACAAATGAGAAAGCAGTAAAAATGCTAATAAATTGAGAAGGCCAATCATCCTTAAACTCCAGGGCATTCTTCAATCACCTTTATTCTTCGGCAAAGACTTGACTTAAACTTCAAGACAAATATCCTTAAACGACAAGATACCACTCCGGACCAACTTCTGAACTTCAATTTTCAATGGATAACAATTTTCAATGCTATGCCCCAGGGCTCCCTGATGAAAGGCACAAGTCAAATCAGCTTTGTAGTACCACGGGATCTTCTCAGGGACCTTTGGTGGAAGTCGGGTCTGAACCAAATTTCTCTACATCAGGATGGGAAACAATTATGTATAGGTCGTTGGGATTGGATCAAACTGATTTTTCCTCTGATCAGGAACTTGCTGATTCAGTTGACAAATTGGAGCAACAGGAGGTAAGTTGAACACAGGGATGACAGGAGGAACATGTTGATTATGACGACAATTGTTTCTTCCTCTGGTTCTCTTCTTAGAAAATTTATTATCTAACTTCTTCACGCCACTAGCTGAGGCACCATCTTCAGATAAACACCCCTTTTGGACATCCTCTTTTAGAGGAACTCCCACATTTACTTTTTCAGGGAAATCATTGGGCGCATTGACCATCACCTTCTCATGAAAGAATGATTTCAGAGTTTCTGTGAAGACCTTTGCCATATCTTCTTCCTTCCTAGAAGGATTGACTTGGGCAGCAACCAAAGTTTTAACCAAAGCAGTTAGATACTCCATGCCATCCTTCAAAGTAGTTACCTCTTTGCGGAGTTCAAAGATCTCTTTCTTAACGTTTTCCATCTTCTCTTTGAAATTAGCCCGAGTGTTGTAGTGATGAGTCAGCTTGCTGAGTGAAGTAAAGAAGCTGGGTAAGACACCTGGATATGAATAACAAATGCAAGAAATATGTGCAATATGATGCATGATATGCAATGCACATGATTTTATTTTATTTAATATTTCAAGGGATTTATGGTTTATAGACACGTTGCCAACATCCAAGTAATAAGGCTTTTGTTTCTCTTTCCAGAATCCATGGTTTAAAAGTACCTGAGATATTTACAAATAGTCAACCTTTAAATCCCTTAAAATATTGTTTTCTTCAAAATATACTTATGAGTGCATGGATGCATGATGCAACAATCACACACAAGATCACACATATAGGGTTTCATAGCTTCAGCGTCACGAGCATGAGGTCGAAGTTACTACCCATAAGGTGTTGTTCTAAGAGGTTATCACCTGCCGAACAAGGTTCTAGAGGTTCCCAGAGTCTACATCCTTCCTTCGGATATTACCAACTTCCTGATTAACTCGGTAATTAGTAATATTCTCAAGAAAGACTCGCCCGAGCGTAGTATCGCGTGATAACTATTTTCGGATTACTCCGTCATAGCTTCCACGCTACACCTAAAATGCCAAGATGGATTTGGTATTCTACGGTCCTCATCTTCAGCAGGCTCCCAGGTCGAAAGCAGTACGCCTTCCCGATTACTCGGTAAACGACACTACAGTCAAAGGGGCCTCCACTGAGTGGGGGATCTCATGCCTCCTTTTTTGGGATTACTCCCTCAAAGTTAACATGACTATATCGCCCGTCCTATCTTAAAGTTTGCCCAAGTCCGGGTATAGGACTTATGAGTAATCACCAAGCACCCTGTAAACCAGGAAAATTCAAACAAACATATATACAAAATATAACACGTAAACAAAAATAGCACATATATAGATATAAACAAATATAGGCTCAACCCACTTAGGGATGGACCAGCAAGAGGTTAATATGTCTCCAGTGAAGTCGCCATTTTTCTGTAGCGGTAGAAATGTTCAAGACTAAGCCATTGGATTGGCTAGACTTTATACAAATCAAAATAAAAATCGCCTCCATGCTTTATTGTTTCCAAAGGAATGGGAAAAGAGAGAATAACCCAAAAAGAGGGGGAACGATTCAAGGTAAGGGGGTTGGTTATGCAAAGGGAAGGTATTAGCACCCTAAACATCTATGGTACTCCGCAGGAACCTCTTTGAAAAATCTGTATATTTTGGCTATAAAAATGTGTTATATAAAAAATGGATGGTAGAGGTGAGAAAAGAAATATTTTTATGATTTTTGCACCCGCCGCGGTTGCGAACCTTTAGTGCCTACGTACCACCTTTCGTGCAATAGGGGATCAGGGTACACGTAGTTCCTCTTTTAAAAATTTGAAACACAAGTGTGTTGGTTAATTTTATGAGATAAGACATCATCGTCATTGTCCGTGTGGAAAACATACTTACTATCCACAATCATGAGAAAGGAGAATTTGCATCATCTCAAAGTGTAGGATATGGCTTGGATTTTAAAATCAACAATGCCTCACTCAGCACCCAAGTGGAAAATATCTCTCTTTACTACATATTGTAGAAGTATAGTTGTTTGCATCACTACAAGGATTGACAAGAGTCTAATATTTTAAGAAAAGTTTTAAAATAAAAAGCCAAAGTGGCAAAAATGGTTTGAAATGAGATTGATTGACTTTTAGTCTTCTCACAAAAAATGTCAAGGTATTATTAAATTGATTGAAGTTTACTTATGAAAATGTTTTGAAAATGCATGGACATAAGTCCAAGTTTATTATGAAAATGTTTCAAGTTTCAAAACAAGAAGAGTTTTTTAAAAGGAGGGAGAATATTTTTGAAATTAAAGAAGATGGGAGGAGATGAAGGGACTATCCTAAAGCATAAGGTAAAAGCTAGGGATAAGAACCATCTAACTAACAAGAAGCCACAACTTGACATTATGAGTCAATATAGAATTCTCATTCTTCGGATTGAAACCAAGCAAGCAAAGATACTAGGCCTCTTGAGAGAACCAAACTTCAAGTGTATTTAGTCTTCGCAAAAATTGGACAGAGTAACGGCTGTATACGGGTGAATTCCAGATTACAAACAAGGTATGTAATCACAATAACCTGCACACAAAATAAACAAACAACCCAATGTCTTGAGGTAAACCTCAAGAACTCCAGACAAAATATGAATAAAGTCACAAAAGTCTCCAAGATAGGCCAAGGTCTCTAATCCTAAGTCCAAGAAGTCCCTCGCTACATAATGCCAAGGATAGTAACCAAATAGTCCAAGTATCATTAAAGATTTTTATGGTTCATGTTGATTATTAGGTGTCTTTAAAAGGAAAAGAAAAGCTCAAGTGAGCAAAATAAAAATGACATAAAAGGAAATGCTCAAGTGAGAAAAATAAAAATGGCATAAAAATAAATGCTCAAGTGAGCAAAATAAAAATGGCACCAAATGTAAATGTTTAAATTAAAAGGTACATAAAGCATAAAAAATAAAAGCATAAAGTAAAGTCAATTGTTAGAAATTAGTGGTTAGTTGGATGACCATCTTGAAACTTGCATTTGGAACTCATTAAAGGATTGGTAGAATCAAAGCCTCCACACAACAAGTTGCATTTGCTTTTTGTCAAGTATATCATCCATTTTGTAATCCTCAAAAAGTAACATGTAATGATCAACGATGTTTAAGTGATCCGCGTTGACCAAAGGTGTTGTAGATCCATTAGAGGATTGGTAGAACCAAAGCCTCCACACAATGAATCTCAAAGTTATTGGATCAAAGAGATCAAATTAACATGTTTGGGCTTGCAATCATAAGTTTGGGCCACGAATGATCATTTATTCGAATCGGGACAAAATTTAGCTCTATGTTAAGCAATCGTAAGTGGACTTATGTAGAAGTCGCACCTATTTTGAGGCCGGTCAATAGCAATCTATGTACTTTATGTTTTGATAAATGATATAGAGATCACCATCCCTTAACATGTAGCACAATTAAAAAAGAAAGGGATAAGATGAAGAGGGAGGGGAATGATAAGCTAATTTGGATCACCATTTCTAAAATTCTTTCATCTTTAAATTCAACCACTCCTCTAGATGGATTAAATCACTAAACATATCATTAATCCAAAGCACCAAAAATGAATTAAATAATTCACTCTTAGGTAGATTTTAATTGATGAACATTTATCCAGCTTCATCTACATCACAAAGTCCATTGAGTTTAAATACAAATTGGACATTTAAAATTGCAATCCAAACCAACAATCAAAAGGAGTAAGTAGAAAAATCATTTTGGATCAAAGCTGCCCCAAAACAAGGGAAAAAAACACATTTTGTCTCTGTGCAATCGATTGCAGTAACTGTGCAATCGATTTACAGTGTTATTTTCAAAAAAATTGTGTGAAACGCTTCTGTGCAATCGATTGCACAGTTACTGCAATCGATTGCACACTGTTACAGTAGCAAAAACATCATTTTAAAAGGCCAATTTCTTGTTCAAACTTTCCATCAAACACCTTATGATCATGGATCCAATTGAGCACGAAAATTCCATCAAATTATGAGAAAATAACACCATTGGAATCACAAAATAATGCTCAAAGAATCAAACCCAAAGATCAACAAGAGATCACATTGTGAAAGATGAATTATCCAACTTACCAAAGGTAGATCTAGAGAATTATCAAAACAACTTCAAGAATTTACTTCAATTCAACCACAAGAATCAATTGCCAAGTTTGGATGTATAGACTTGATGAAGAAAAAGTGTTTGGATGAAGGTTTAGCTCAAAGATTAGTAAGCTTCAATGCAAAGCTTACTAACTTTTTGAAAATCGAGCTTTGAGTGAATTTGGTAGATGGAGAGAATTGAGAGATTTTTTAGCAAGGTGGATTTGGCTATCAAAAGCTTGAAATTTGAATGAAATGAGGGCTCTATTTATAGAGTTTTAGGATTGGGATTAGTGGTAATTTGGTAATTGATTCTTGGAGCCAAAATTTGAATTAATGATAATTCTTTCAAATATTAGAGCCAAAATTTGAATTAATTATAATTCTTCTTAAAAATGAAAGATTGGCACTAAAATTTGAATTAATGATACATCTTTCAAAAATAAAGAAAAATTGGAGCCAAAATTTGACAAGTTTAAAATTGCTGATTTTTTTCAAATTTTCACGTTGTGCAATCGATTGCACTATAGTGCAAATCGATTTGCACAGTGTATTTTTTCAAAAAATGGCGCAAAATACACTATGTGCAATCGATTGCACTCTAAGAGCAATCGATTGCATCAGTGAAAAAAATGAAAAAAAATTTAATTCTTTTTCTTTGCAAATAGAGATTTTAGGAAAATGATACCAGAAATCCTTATTTGTCAGATGCTTCGACTTGGTACCTACAAAACACAAATGTGCAAAGACAAAGAAAAATATTTTTTGTATTTTGATTAGAAGTTAGTCAACAACACATATACAAAATACACAACCAAGGTGCTTGGAGATTCCTCAAGAGCAAACTTAAAGATAGGAGATAGAAAAAGAGAAAGAACCAACCCTAATGTCATTTTGTTATGATCAAGTTGACATGATATGATAGGGGAATCTTAGGGGCAAAAATTGGGGTACAACAACAATTAGGATTTAATTTCTTGCAATCCCCATTTGTACATTTGTATCCCCCATCCCCTAATAATGTAATAGCATAATAAATTTACTTTCCGCAATTTACTGCTTTGATATAAATTGTTAGTAATTAGGGTGTGTATGGCAAGATAAAATCAACAAGTAGACTGAAGGGGTGAAAAACACAAGAAGGGGGGGTTGAATTGTAAAACTGGAATCTTAAAGCAAATGACAAGATATTTTTATCCTGGTTCATTTGATCTCAAACTACTCCAGTCCACCCGTCAAGGTGATTTCGCCTCTCTCCAACGAGGTCTTAATTCACTATATTCAACTGAATACAAATCTGCTTTAGCAACTGCTAAAACCTTCTTGATTCAAACCACAATCCGGTTTGTCAAGGCAACACTTTCTTACAAAGGTATAAACAAATGTGTGTGAATGTTTTCTACAAAAACTATATCACAACTGTGATGTATACACAAATTAAGCTTAGAAACTTAGAATGCTAAACACTAATGGAGTATCAGAGTTTGTTGGTTTAGCAAAACTGGTAGATGAAGATTATTGATCAGCTTTGTGCGTGTAGAGAATTGGAGAGCATTAGCCATGATAATCTTCGAAGCTTGGTTTATATAGCATTTGAGAAGATGAACGTTGAAGCAAATATTCTTGATTCAATGCTATTAACAAGCTTTCCTTTTTGAGCAGATCTTGTCTAGAATGAAGCCGTTGGAATTAATTAGCGTTCAATGCACAGTACCGTTGCTTCTTCAATGCACGTTCTGGCTTGACTCATTCTGATTCTGCTTCGCTGCTGATGAACTAATGTTTCTGTATCAGAGTGTTTTACGCGCAGTTCTGTTCATCTAGCTTCAGCATGTGCAAGCGTTGATCATCTGATCTAGACGTTCTGATTCAGCAACTTCTGATGCTGGTGTATGAAATCATATTCTGATGCTGAGAACGTGATCTTGCTTATTTTAATCAGCATATCTGCAAATCAGAGCATAGTAATTTTAGGCAGCATATAATTCAATCATGAAACATTTAAGTACTATATCTTTTCACTTTGTTATCATCAAAACTTAATTATAGGATACTAGATTCAAACATTGTTCTAACAATCTCCCCCTTTTTGATGATGACAAAAACTAGATATTTTAAATGAAAAAATAACGTGAAAAGGTATCAGAGCTATGTATCAGAATAAGAAGTACGGAGAAGTCAGAGTTAAGAGATACTCCCCCTGAGTTTGTTACTTCCCTTTGATATGCGTGATCTTCAGGATCAGATCTTTTTCTATCTTTGAGCATCAGATTATAGGTCTTTGACTTATCAGAAAGCAGAGCTTCAGAGCTTTTCCTGTCAGAGCTTTGCTTCGGATCAGAGTGTTAGGTCGATCAGAGCTTCATATATCAGAACTTCATATTTGATCAGAGCAACATGAGCTTCTACATTTTGATCAGAGCTTCTAGCTTCTAGTCTTCATAGTGTTCAAGAGCTTCCTTGTACCTGTAGACTTAAAAACAGAACAGAAAAACATTTCAAGTAATAGAGTTAGAATGTTTGAGAGTTTCTGTCTAGTTAGCCGTTATTGATTTTAAATATCATTCTTGTTCTCCCCCTTTTTGTCAGCAATCAAAAAGTGTTAGTGATGTGCTAAAACAATTTAGATCAGAAAAACAAATTATATTAAAATAGTTCAGATCAAAAGAACATTACACAAATACAGTCAAAATAGTACATCAGAATGAAGAAAACATAAAAAGTTATGCATGACAAAAATTTTAAGGTTGTGAGGGCATGCGTGAGAACAGGCTTTCCAGCATTGCTTGAATCTTTTCAGACGTTTCATTCTGCTTCTGAACCATGGTGACAACAGTGTCAATTTTCCTGAACATTCATTCTTGCTTCCATCTTCTGATCATTCTCTTCCATCCGCTGCTGTAGACGCAAGTCATTCAGCCTTAATTCTTCCAGAGCCTGCCTGTCCAAGGCAGCTTGAGAACTTTCAGCAGGAGGAAGCTTCTCAGAACTTTCAGCTACATCTTCTGCTGGATTTTCTTCCTGAAGGGTCTTGTCTTCTTCTGCTGGTTGCACCTGTGCAGCTTGCTCTTTCTCAGACCAAGATTCAGATTCCAGAGGGAGCACAACTTCTTGAGGCAGCTGACTCTCAACTTCCTTCAGCAGCTTGCTAAAGTTCTGTTGAGCCTGCTCATAGTTGACGTCCTGCAGCTTGAGTGCTTCAGCACGAACCCATACTCTGAACTGTGACCAGAGCTGATCAGAAGCAGCTGGGTCGATCATCCCGGGACAGACTTGCTTCAAAGAAGCAATCCACTGCAGCATACCTGTTTCAAAGTCCAAAATACCAGAGCCAACATCTAGTTGCTTTGGTTTGGGAATGGCCAATTTGTGTCTTAGATCAGCAAGACGTTCAAGACTTGTTAAGTCAATGAAAGTTTTGCTGAGGTTTTCAGATGATTGGTTTTCAGAGGTGTGCTGAGGTGCTGTTTGTTTTGGTGGATGGTTATCAGAGTCAGAGGATATATCTATTGGAGTGGTTGGAGTTTTTGGAGGTGTTGATTCCTCTGATGATGGTAACTGGGGTCTGACAATGGTGGTTCCACATGGCAACTGTATTGCCAGCGGTGAAGGTTGAGGTGAGTGGGGATCAGAATGATGAGGAGATGGGGTTTCATAGCGGTGAAACTCTGTTTGAGGTGAGGGAGGATTATTTTCTGGTTGAGGAGGTGGAATCTCTGATTGCTCAGGGATCAGAGGTTCTTCTGTGAGAGGTTGTTGTTGTTGTTCTGGTTCTGGTTGTGGTTCTGGTTCAGGTTGTGGAGGAGGAATATTTGGTGGTTCAGAGTGAGGTTAAACAGAAGCATGTTCACGCTCAATGTCAGCTAGCACTCTATCAAGTGCTGGTGTTGTTGAAACAGTTGGTTGTTGTTTGGGAATTTTAATGGGAATTTTAATTCTGGTTCTTCTGAGTTGTAAGGCCTCAGAAGGGTCTTCTGGTATGGTTTCATCAATAGTGGGGATTGGAATGGATATTCTGTGAGAGGTTTGAGGAGGAGCAACAGATGTTGGAATAGTAGATGAAATTGAAATAGGAGCAGCAGATGAATTACATCGTTTCTTTGGAGTCTGATGAGATGATCCTTCTGCTTTCCTCTTCTTTGACTTCTTCTGAGTCACTTCAGGTTGAACTTGACTCAGATCTTTGATCTTCAGCTTTGAACCTGCATCTTCTTCTTTGTATGAATCTGGATACTTGATAAACATATCAGGTTGGGATTCCATTTCAGAAAATCTTGGGAAATCACTCAGAGGCACTCTTCTTCTGGAGATGTCAGCAGTTGAAGCAGCTCTGGGTTCCTTCCTAATATTTTCTATCAGCTTCATCTTTTTCAGGTTCTTAGCGTTCAGCGGTTTTCCAACAGTTGGTTCAAAATTGCCCAGTACTTTAGCTTCGCTCAGATAATCTATCAGCTTATTCTCTGTCAGAATATCTGATATGAGCCTTCCAAACGGTATCCAGTCTCTTTTGGTCCTTTCTTCTTCTCTAGTCTCTTTCACGCTAGTCTTCAGATGATTGAACAGGAAGTGTGCCAAATTGATCTTCACCCTCTGATCAATAAAGTAGATCAGAAATTGCTGATCCACGTTTATATAGTCAGGAGAGCTTGTTGGCTTCCTGTGATTGAAACAGCCTAGAACAATCTTGGCCCACACTCTGCAGTGATCCTTCAGATCCTTAATTTTGCTGCTGGGAAAACCAAGCGTGAAAATGCAGTTGGCTACCACACCTATATCAGGGCATCTATCAGCCATGTCCACACAACGGACTCCACCACCACTTTGACCTATTAACCTAGCAATGAGGTCTTCAGAAATTACTATCTTCTTTCCCATGACAGAAGAAATGACTAGATGTTTATGAATCTTGGCGTGAATCCAAAATTCTTTGACAAGCTCTGGGAAGGTTGGTCCAACCAATCTATCAAAATACCTCTCCCACTTTTGAGCTTTGATTTCCTCAGTTAGGTCAAATCCATTATCTTTCAAACTTTCGAAATCGACGATTAACTCAGAGAGAACCTCAAGATTCTTTACCGGTGTGAGAAGAGTTCTGGTAGGCACCTGATATTGCTCAGAGGTTTCTTTCTTCTGATTTCCTGCAGAAATGCTGGAGGATGCCATTGTTCTCACACAAAAAGCTTGAGAGTGATTTGAGAGAAAAAGGGTTTGAAGGAGATAAACTCAGAAAAAATGCAGAGAATACTTAAGAGATTATGAGAAAGCGTAAAGATTAAGAATGAGGAGTAATGTGCTTAAATAGAATTTTCAAAAATTATTTTGAAAAATTAAACGTTTTTAAGAGAGAGAAAAAAATAATGATTGCCATTAACAAGCGTGATTACTTTGCATTAAATGCTTGCTGATTTTGGGGGATTTGAGAAAGATACTTAAAAACGGTTACCAGACATGTGTCTCAATGCACCCAATCAGCGCTTTGCCTTCTCAGAAGCGTGCACGCGTTCTGCTTCAGGGTTTTGCTGATGATTGGATGACACTTGTTTAATGTAGTGATCAGCACGTCTGTATTCGAGATTAGGCTCTCAGATCTTTAGACTTGCATCTGATACAATCTGCATGTTCTATTATTTTCTAAAAGAAGATTGATCAGAAGTTCACAGTAATATAATTACATTCTGAAAGATACAAATATGGAATTAAAACATTTTCATTCTAGGCATACTTTCATGCTGAGATGTTTCAGAATGAAATTAAACCTATCTTCTGAAAGGGGTTTAGTAAAGATATCAGCCCATTGATGTTCTGTATCTATAAATTTCAAGTTTAAAATGCCTTTCTGAATATAGTCCTTAATGAAATGATGTTTTATTTCTATATGCTTAGCTCTAGAATGTAAAATAGGATTCTTACTTAAGCAAATAGCAGAAGTATTATCACAAAGAATAGGAATGTTACTCTCAAAAATCTGGAAGTCTTCAAGCTGACTTTTCATCCAGAGCATTTGTGTGCTACATCCTGCTGCTGCTATGTACTCAGCTTCTGCTGTTGACAAAGCAATTGTTGATTGCCTTTTGCTGGACCACGAGATCAGATTTTCTCCCAGAAACTGGCAGCTTCCAGAAGTGCTTTTTCGTTCCACTCTGTCTCCAGCAAAATCAGCATCGCAGTAGCCTACTAAACTGTAATCACTAGATTTTCTATAAAACAGACCCAGATTAGTAGTACCTTTCAGATACTTGAAAATTCGCTTAACAGCTGTTAAGTGAGATTCTCTAGGATCTGATTGGAATCTAGCACAAATACATACGCTGAATAAAATATCAGGTCTTGAAGCAGTCAGATAAAGGAGAGAACCAATCATACCTCTGTAGACTTTCTGTTCTACGCTTTTGCTTACCTCTTCTCTTTCCAGAATGCACGTGGGATGCATTGGAATCTTTGATGGCTTACATTCTGAGAGGTCAAATTTCTTCAGAAGATCTCTGATGTATTTGCTCTGATGAATGTAAGTTCCCTCTGGAGTTTGATTGATCTGAATTCCTAGAAAGAATTTCAGTTCCCCCATGAGGCTCATCTCAAATTCTGCCTGCATACACTTAGCAAATTTTCTTCCAAGAGAAGGATTAGTAGAACCAAAAATAATATCATCAACATAAATTTGACAGACTAAAATGTCACTCTTAACTGTTTTACAGAATAGAGTAGTGTCCACTTTCCCTCTGGTGAATTCATTTTCAAGCAGAAAGTTACTTAGCCTTTCATACCAAGCTCTGGGAGCTTGTTTCAGACCATACAGTGATTTTTTCAGTTTGAAAACATGTTCTGGATGTTTTGTATTTTCAAAACCTGGGGGTTGGTGAACATATACTTCTTCTTCTATATAACCATTTAAGAATGCACTTTTGACATCCATCTGATACAGAGTGATGCCTCTATTAACAGCAAATGAAATTAAAAGTCTGATAGATTCTAACCTGGCGACTGGGGCAAAGGTTTCTGTATAGTCTATCCCCTCTTGCTGACTATAACCTTGTGCAACCAGTCGTGCCTTGTTTCTGACGACTTCACCTTGTTCATTGAGCTTGTTTCTGAACACCCATCTTGTTCCAATGACGTTGAATCCTTTTGGTCTTGGAACGAGATCCCATACGTCGTTTCTGGTGAATTGATTCAGCTCTTCTTGCATTGCCAGAATCCAGTCATTGTCCAGAAGTGCTTCATCAATAGAAGAAGGTTCAATCAGAGACACAAGTCCCATCAGAGTTTCTTCAGAGTTTCTGAAGCTTGCTCTTGTTCTGATTGGATCTTCCTTTCTTCCTAGGATAGTCTCTTCTGGGTGATCCAAACTGCTTCTGGGTAATCTCTTCTGAGGTTGATCAGCAGCAGTTGTAGGATTTCTAGCATTGCTTCTTTCAGACGTTGAAGGAATGTCTGTGTTGAGAGCTTCTGATGACTTCTCTTCAGAACCTGCAAATTCAATTTCTATACCTGCAAGATTTTCATTCTGCTTTGACTTTTCAGAGTCAAGCTTGTCGTCAAAACGAACACTGATTGATTCTTCCACAATCTGTGTTTCTGTATTGTATACTCTGTACCCTCTTGAGCGTTCAGAGTATCCTAACATAATACACTTCTGTGCCTTAGAATCAAACTTGTTCAAATAATTCTTAGTATTCAATATAAAGCAAGTACATCCAAATGGATGAAAATACGAAATGTTGGGCTTTCTGTTCTTCCACAATTCATATGGAGTCTTTTCCAGAATAGGTCTTATTGAGATTCTATTCTGAATGTAGCACGTTGTGTTTATTGCCTCTGCCCAGAAAGTCTTAGCAACGTTTGTCTCGTTGATCATGGTTCTGGCCATTTCTTGCAATGTTCTGTTCTTTCGTTCTACAACTCCATTTTGTTGGGGAGTTCTAGGACAAGAGAAATCATGCAGAATGCCTTTGTCATTAAAGAATGACTCAAAATCTTTATTTTCAAATTCTCCACCATGATCACTTCTGACTTTAACGATTCTAAGATCTTTTTCATTCTGAACTTGGTTACAGAAGGTAACAAACACAGAGTGTGACTCGTCCTTGTGTCTTAAGAACTTTACCCATGTCCATCTGCTATAGTCATCTACGATTACTAACCCATACTTCTTGCCACTGACTGAAGCAGTTTTAACTGGTCCAAATAAGTCAATGTGCAGAAGTTCTAATGGCTTAGAGGTAGAAACAACATTTTTGGATTTAAAAGAAGGTTTTGCAAATTTGCCTTTCTGACATGCTTCACACAGAGCATCTGAATTGAACTTCAAATTTGGAAGTCCTCTGACCAGATTGAGTTTGTTAATCTGAGATATTCTTCTCATACTAACATGCCCCAATCTTCTGTGCCAGATCCACTGCTCGTTGTTAACAGACAGAAGACATTTTACGTTCTGACTCTTTAGTTCAGAAAGTTTGATTTTGTAAATGTTGTTTTTCCTCTTACCATTAAATAGGATAGTCCCATCTTTCTGACTAACAGCTTTACATGATTTTTGATTAAAGATTATATCATAACCGTTATCACTTAATTGACTTATGGATAACAGATTATGCATCAATCCATCAACTAGCAGAACATTATTAATAGAGGGAAGATTTCCGTTACCTACAGTTCCAGAGCCAATAATCTTTCCCCTCTGATTGCCTCCAAAGCCAACGTGGCCTCCAGGCTTAAGTTCCAGGCTTTGGAACATATGCCTTCTTCCCGTCATGTGTCGTGAGCAGCCAGAGTCCAGGTACCATGACTGGTGTTTCTGACTTGCTGCTAAAGATATCTGCAACATGTATTATTTTATCCTTAGGTACCCAGATCTTCTTGGGTCCTGATTTGTTAGTTTTACCAAAACTCTGGTTGAATTTTGGTTTCACAGAGAGCTTACTGCTAGTATATTTGATGTCATGTGTGTGACCATACACAAAGTGTGAATTTAAAGGAGTGTGTTTGATGGTTAAATCCATGACATTTTTAGGTGTAGGAACCTTACCTAGGTATCCTATTCCTTTCCTGCCGTTTCTGCTAACTCCATAGATCATTGAAGCCATTCTGCTTCTATCTATGCTTTTAGCAAGGAACTTCTGGAAACTGTGATCATACTCCTTGATGATCTCATCAGCGTTGCTGGGAGTTTCAGTAATTGGTTCCTTCTGAGAGTATTGTAAAGAGTTTTCTAATTTTAAAATTTTATCTCTCAGCTCAGAGTTTTCCAATTTGAGACTCTCAGACTTATTAGAGTCAGATTCAAGAGTCCTTTTCAGGTCTCTGAATTTAGCTCTAATCTGCTGATAACGTTCCAGAATTTCATTGAGGCTTTCAGCAAGTTCAGCCTTTGTAAAATTAACAGCGAAGTTAGGGAATACCTCTTCTGTGTCTGATTCTGAGTCTGAGTCAGAAGCTTCACTGTCATCTGGAATGTTAGCCATGAGCGCTATGTTCGCCCTTTCATCATCTGATTCTGAGTCAGCTTCAGACGAGTCAGAGTCATCCCATGTGGCCATGAGACTTTTCTTCTTCTCTCTTCCAAACTTCTTTTTGGGCTTTTCCCTCTGAAGCTTTGGACAGTCACTCTTGTAGTGTCCTTGCTCATTGCACTCGTAGCAGATGATGTCTTTTGTATTTGGCTTCTTGCTACCGGAGGAGCCTTCAGATCTTCTGTATCCAGAGGAAGAATCTGTCCTTCTGTATCTGGAGGAAGACTCGTTCTGATCAGATCTTCTGGGATTCCTGAACTTCCTTTGTCTTTGCTTCCACAGTTGATTTACTCTTCTAGAGAGAAGGGAAAGCTCGTCTTCTTCTGATGAGGATCCATCAGATGTTTCTTCAACTGCCTGCAAAACTTTAGATTCAGATTTTCTGTTAGATTTTAAAGCTATAGGCTTACCTTGCTTCTGGGGCTCGTCAGCTTCCAGCTCTATCTCATGACTTCTGAGGGAGCTTATAAGTTCCTCCAGAGTGATTTTGTTGAGATCTTTCGCCAGCTTCAGAGCAGTAACCATAGGCCTCCACTGCTTGGGTAAACTTCTGATTATCTTCTTGACATGGTCAGCAGTAGAGTATCCTTTGTCCAGAACTTTGAGACCAGCTACCAGAATCTGGAATCTAGAGAACATGGTTTCAATGGATTCAGATTCTTCCATTTTAAACGCCTCATACTTCTGAATGAGCGCCAGAGCTTTTGTTTCCTTGACTTGAACGTTGCCCTCATGCGTCATTCTGAGAGAATCAAAGATGTTCTTAGCTGTGTCTCTGTTGGAGATCTTCTCATACTCAGTATAGGAGATGGCACTGAGGAGGATGGTTCTGGCCTTATGGTGATTCTTGAAATCACGCTTTTGTTGATCAGTCATTGATTTTCTTTCAATCTTCTGACCAGTTGCATTCACAGGGTGCGTGTATCCATCTGTCACCATATCCCACAGATCAGCATCATGTGCTAGAAAGAAGCTTTCAATTCTGTCTTTCCAGTAATCAAAGTTTTCTCCATCAAAGACTGGAGGTTTGCCGCTGAATCTGTCTCTGTCCTCATTGGTGTCATTGCTGAAATGAGAGTTGTTTCCTGCCATTGTGTTTTTCTGACGCTGGATCTTTTACTGACACGGTTAAGTGATTTAGCTCAGAACCAGGCGCTCTGATGCCAATTGAAGGGGTGAAAAACACAAGAAGGGGGGGTTGAATTGTAAAACTGGAATCTTAAAGCAAATGACAAGATATTTTTATCCTGGTTCGTTTGATCTCAAACTACTCCAGTCCACCCGTCAAGGTGATTTCGCCTCTCTCCAACGAGGTCTTAATTCACTATATTCAACTGAATACAAATCTGCTTTAGCAACTGCTAAAACCTTCTTGATTCAAACCACAATCCGGTTTGTCAAGGCAACACTTTCTTACAAAGGTATAAACAAATGTGTGTGAATGTTTTCTACAAAAACTATATCACAACTGTGATGTATACACAAATTAAGCTTAGAAACTTAGAATGCTAAACACTAATGGAGTATCAGAGTTTGTTGGTTTAGCAAAACTGGTAGATGAAGATTATTGATCAGCTTTGTGCGTGTAGAGAATTGGAGAGCATTAGCCATGATAATCTTCGAAGCTTGGTTTATATAGCATTTGAGAAGATGAACGTTGAAGCAAATATTCTTGATTCAATGCTATTAACAAGCTTTCCTTTTTGAGCAGATCTTGTCTAGAATGAAGCCGTTGGAATTAATTAGCGTTCAATGCACAGTACCGTTGCTTCTTCAATGCACGTTCTGGCTTGACTCATTCTGATTCTGCTTCGCTGCTGATGAACTAATGTTTCTGTATCAGAGTGTTTTACGCGCAGTTCTGTTCATCTAGCTTCAGCATGTGCAAGCGTTGATCATCTGATCTAGACGTTCTGATTCAGCAACTTCTGATGCTGGTGTATGAAATCATATTCTGATGCTGAGAACGTGATCTTGCTTATTTTAATCAGCATATCTGCAAATCAGAGCATAGTAATTTTAGGCAGCATATAATTCAATCATGAAACATTTAAGTACTATATCTTTTCACTTTGTTATCATCAAAACTTAATTATAGGGTACTAGATTCAAACATTGTTCTAACATAGACAATCCTAAATTCAAGACAAAAATGCATGCAATCAAACACACTATTCACACACATGCACCTCTAGGGTAATCTCACTTGTTGCCTCGGAAAATAGTCATGTCCCTCGAATATGGGCGTTTTAGCAAAGACCCTCAATAAAAAGATCATAGTCCCTCGATGTCCCTCGATGTTGCCTTCGGTAAATGATCTAGTCCCTTAAGAAATTGCTAAAACGTCTCATAGGTTTCCTTCTATGACTATACAATGACCCATGTTCGTCCCTTCACATCCAACGATGGGACTTCTTATCAATCAATGGTAAGATAACAACATCTAAAGGAGGATGAAAAGAAATATACCTTTTTGAGTAGGTAGGACGCTCGTAGTTGCTTTCTCTTAAACTAAAACCATATCCACACTTACAAAAACATCTTTCAAAAACAAACATCTCTTTGAACTATTTTCACAAAGTCCAGCACTTTGTATGCTTTCTTATAGAGACGAGAATCATTACAAAGTTTGCCTCAACGAAGGCACTTTTCAAAAATACTTTCAAAACCCACCACAGAGCACATTTTCAAACAAAGCAAGTGATCTAGCAAGCAACTAAGAGCCCATAGATGACTATGGATGAAAAGGATGCTAACACATTCCCTTTTCATAATCTACCCCCCGAACTCAAGAAAAATTCTCAAAAGGCCTTTCCTGTTCTTTTCACCCTTTCCTATTTAGATAAAAGAAAAGTCGGTGGCAACTCTTGCTATCTGCAACAATTATGATCAAACGCAAAACAACCAAGTCAGTTCTCCCATCGTATTACACACAGTACTGGACTCCTTCTTTCCATGGTATGGTCTCTTCTGAGTACTTGAAGATGCAGTCCCTTGAATTTCATTGCTCCTGAGTTTATTTTCGACGTGCTCCCGCATGAACATGTCACCCAATTCCCTATCTTCCAAGAGAGGTTGATCATTGATTAGGCCCTAAACTCTAGCAGTTTTCCCCAGACGGTTGTATCTGTCCTGATGAAGCTTACTGATGAGAATCCTCAACTCTTATTGTCCCCAGCTAAATTTAGGATAAGAGCCATTTGACTATTCATCTGGATTTTCATCCTTTCCATCTCAGTTTGTAGTTGTTCCAACTAGTCATCCTTGTTATCGTCAGGATTTTTCTTGGTCAAGTTCCCAGCGAGGAGTGCTTTCAATTCTTCTTGCCCCTTGGATAGATTTAGGAACATTTCCTTGAACTGAGCATCTTGAGTTTGGAGATCTCTATCGTTCTGTTTGAGAGCCATTTTCCTTGCTGAAATAAACAGCGAGAAAATGAGAAACCTGTACTGGAAGACTTGTTATGTAATGACATGCATGCAATGTTTTCAAGGATCTCGCGAGGTAAACACAAGAAAATGTTAGAATCCAACTGCAGCTCTGATTGAAGAACTTTCATATCGTTGAAGGTCCTTCTACGAGAATCAAGCTTACCATGTCGAGTGGGTCATAGCCTCTGACTCAAGTTGTCGTGTTTTAGTCTTTTGACAGCATTGGCTAGAGGAAAATAAATCCCCTTGCTAGACGTCTAGTTCATCATAACCTGCATCACAAGCCCTTGAGATCCTTGGAATGGTTAAGGAAATACTATGGTATGATGCTATGATGTGCATGTTGTGCATCAAGCAAAAATGTAAGGTGATGAAGACAAGTATGTCTTGTAGGAAATCCAAGTTATTGGATAATGACTACAAACAAGTCTTGCAAGGAGTACAAACAAAGCCCTGCAATGAGTTCAAGTTGTTATACAATGAAAGCAAACAAGTTACACAAGTAGCCTTAGGTTCAGGCTTGCATGGGGTTTGCAGGTAAGTACCCTCTTGAAATTTTAGTTGGTTCAACCTGTCCTAGAAAGTAACCGGGTTCTAGGGAATCTCAATATCACTAATCTTTCTTCACCGGGCATTGTTTCAGCACAAGCCTCTTTATTGGTGACCGAAATATCCCGGAATTCTGATCTCAATGAGCGTAATATCGAGTATTAACCAACTTTGGATAGCACCAAAGCCAACTATCTCACTACTTCCTAATGGCCAAGTTGTTCAATTAAAGGTTCTAAGGTCAGTTGGTGCTTCATGACACCACACAGCGGCCCCGTATTCTCCTTGACTACTCAAGGGCTAATGGTACCAAAAAATGTGTCACACTAACGTAGCTATCGTTTCAACCATGTCGCTATACCCCGCACAGTCCCCACGATCTATTGATACTTACCAAAAGTTGCCCCATATTCGGGGAGGTGGATTATTACAAGTCCAAAATGGGGAAATTTAAAAAGCAGCAAAGTAAAGTCCTAGTTAAGTCTATTACATCCCAGTAAGCAGATACAATAATATGCAAAAGTGTGACAGTAAAAGTAAACACGCGAATTGAAAATATGTCTAAAATTCCTAAGAAAAATGAAATCTTTTTGTTTGTTTTTACCTATGGAAAGAAATTTAATTTAAAAATCCTAAGTCTATTTATTTTTAAATTAAGAAAAGGGTTTAAATAATTAATCAATTAATTTACAAAATTTTGATTGAGAAAATACTAACCTAATTTTTTTGTGATTTTTTATCTGATTCTATAATGCTATATAAAAAAACAATTAAAAGCAAAATAAAATGGGCCAGGATAGTAATGGGTAACAGGGGGTGTGAATTGGCTTTTTGTTTAGCCCAAATGAAAATAAGCCCAGGTCACGTTGGGATCCTGTGCTATTGGCCATTGAGGTCCATCATGAGGTGGTACTCCTGGAGCATTGGATCTGATCTCCTTGTCATCCATTAGCTGGAACTTGAAGACGCATGGGAAGTGTTTGAAACACAGCACACTGGATCTGCAAGATAATTTTTAGAAAAATATAATACATGACCTGGGTATCGAACCCATGCCCTTTCCACTGCACACGTTCCCCTTTACCATCTGAGATGTTTGTTCATTCGTTGGTACAAATAAAATCATAACATTCCATTAGCAAAACAACTCAGATATATATAATTCGAAATCAACACATGCCTGGATTTTGAGATTCGAAGGAATCCGTTTCACATGCCCTAGTAATGGTATCCTGTTACTTTAGTACTGATTTCACATGTAACACGTTAAAACAATCACAAACATCATTCATAGCATGGATATATGATCAATATGTATTTAAATTACATACTAAATGAGTTTGAGATTGACGGCCTGTTACCAACGGAGGGAATAAGTGGAATTCTTGATTTGGATTGAGGATGCCTACAAAGATTGCTTCGATTCTTACAACTTTGTGAAGATTTGGAGAATTTGATGGTTTTCTGGGGCAGCTTCTTGTGTGTGTAGGCAATGTTTTTGTCTCTGGAGGTAATGTTTCATATGGATAATGTGTGTGTGTCCCTTTTTGCTTGTGCTTTAGATCTGTATTTATAGGGATGCAGTGATGAACGAAAATGGCAAGAATCAACCATTAACCATGGCTTTGAAGGCAGAATCGAGAGTCTTAAAAGGTTTCCATTGTTGATGATTTTCTACCATTTTGGGTTTTTGAGTTAACCTGGACAGGTTTCACTCCCACATCTTGACTTTTTGAATGCTCCCAAGTTTTGTTCTTTGATGGTTCTGAGTTCCAATTCGAATGGTCCAAAGCCTCATCATTGTGGCTTCTTCGATTGAGCCACTATCTGACTTAGTTGCTTGATCTGAAAACTATCCAATTAGCCCAATCGAACTCAACTATTGTCCCTTTGGAATCTCTTTTCCTTCAATCAGACCAATCGAAGCATCACCTCTTTCATCTTAGCCTGTCGAAGCTTTGTTTTTCTCAATTTGAATACTTCTTCATCTTGTCCTGTCGAAGCTTTATTTTATCCATTCCTTCGAACATAGTAGTGTAGGTGGTGCTTCGATTCTAACCCCTACCCCTTGCTTTTTCTTACAAGAAAATCTTTCTTGCTAACTAGTTTACCTTCGATTGGTGAATATGGCTTGTATGCACCAATCGAAAGGTAACCTATGAGCATCAAGATTTTACTTTCGATCACCCAACTCCTTCCTTATCTGTTCAGGCACATGCCTGAAACACATTGCTCCCAAAACTCTAAGATGACTCATATTTGGTTGCTTCGTCTCTAACTATCCTTCGATCATGCCATGTTTGAAAATTGCATGCCCTTCGAACCATTAGGCTTCCACGTGCTTCTTTGGATAGGATAAAATCTTTCGAATTCAAAATATTCTTCTATTCGAAGCGCCCCTTCAAACAACATGGAAATTGAAAGGTCTCTCATTGTAATGCTTCGAATGGCCTGTATTTAAATGTTCGAAAACGAACCTTTCGATGGCACTCATTACCAGCTCTCCCAATTGAAGGATTCATAAAAGCCTTATCATTCTTTATTTTGAACTAGCCCTCCTTCGATCCTATTGTTTCGTTGGGCATTAAATTAGCCTGCATACTGTTGTGGAAGCTGCTTCGACCCAAAAGCTCTTAGGCATATTTTCAGCTTTTGAACTACCCCTTGTCATGTACACTTACTTTTCTTCTTTCAGTTGTGCCATTATGCTGAGGCATATGGGGTGCCATGGGAATCATTTGAAACCTCTTGAGCAATTGAGAACCTCAATGAGCATGTCTTGAGTAAAAATGGGAGGGAAAATTTTGGAGTACAACAATCACCATGAATAATGTTGGCCTTGAAGTAGAGCCAACTGACAAATTTACTTGAATCACACCCAAGATGTGACTTGTCTTTCCTTCATAATTAGATATAACCATATTGTGTGGTTTAGGGTCTGTGTCGAACTTACCAATTTTCTTCAGCAATGATTGTGGCATCAAATTAATGGCAGCGCCACCATCAACGAACACCTTTTTCACAAGGAATCAATCAACCTTAGCCCTTATGAACAAAGGTTTGACATGATACATCATATATGACCTACTGATTCCTCACCCATGTCTTCTTCCTCATCCCCAGATGCCTCTAAGGCAAACCCATATTCATTGGGCAAAATTGAGACAATATTGTAGTGGATTATCAAACCATCCTCTGAACTATATTTGAAACCTTCTGATACTTCATCATCCATGTTGTCGTCACCAAGATCTTCAACTTTTGCTGGAGACACATTCACAACTGGCACCGACAACCTCTCTTTGGTCGGTCGATGTTGTACTTCTTTGTGGCCGTTTTCACCCTTTTGTGGAACAAATTTTGTTGCAGCATATTTTGCAGCTTTCTTATTCCTCTGTTGTGGAACAACTTTTGTTGCAGCCTCTCTTGCAACTTTCTTATTTCTCTGAAACCTCCTCCATTGGGTCTTCGTCATAGGATTCTTCCCTTTATAGGTGGAAGGAACATGGTATTTCTTTGAAGTTAGAACCCGGTACTTCTTCGAAATGATCTCAGTTTTAGCAAGTTGGGTTGAACTAGATCCTTTTTCCATCATCTCCCATTTGTGAGTCAAACCTGGCCCTTTTTTCACCACCTTCTAGTTCTGGTTTGCCCCTAGGATAAAAGGGTCGAACCCAAATATTGTTGGGAACATTAGTTGGTGGCACAAACGTTCTCAAATATGGAAACGTGGGTTTCTCTTGAGGCACTTGAACATTGTTTGGCCTCTTAGAATGGTAGAACACCACTTTTGGATTTTTTCCTTGATGGTGTTTTTTCTTCAGCGCCTCAATCTTCTTTGCAACTTCTTCGTTATAGATCACATTATAGTTTGTGTATAACATGGATCTAGAATTACTCAGCTTACATTTGTTCAGAAAATCTACCAACTCCTCTTCAGGTTTAGGAAACACGACCTTCATCAACTCAGCCATTGTTTCCTCAGACAGTTCTTCATCCTTACAGTCTATTTTTGCTTTGTCGTCTTGATCACCTTCAGGCTTTTCAGTAAAATCAACCATCATCACTTCACGTGTCTTAGAAAAATTGTCATTGCCACTTTTGAGACCCTCAGTAGCCTCGACTGCTGTAGCCACATCCGGTTCATCTTCAAGACCATCAGTAGCCTTAAGTGTCAATGTTTCTAGTAAGTTGATAGTGTTTATCTGTTCGTCTATGAGGCCCCCAGTTACCTCAATCACCAGCACTTCAAATGGATCCACATAGTATGCATCAACCACGTGTAAGGGATCCGACTCGATCTTCATAGCATTCTTTGGTTTCTCACCAAATTTCAGTCGACCGTCTTTCAAAGCCTTTTGAATCAAATCCATGAAAAGAAAACACTGAGAAGTATTATGACCCAAAAAATTATGATATTTGCAAAAACTTCTTTTTTTGTTTTTACTCTAATGGTGGATCCTCAGTGCCTGGGGGAACTATAATCTGACCATCTGAAACTAAAACATCAAATATTTCATCATATTTTGACACATCAAAAGTATATGTTTTAGTATTAGCGCTATCATTTTTTGGATCTTCAACCGTCTTTCCCATAGACGGTCTTATAAGTTTACATGCATATGGAGGCCCCTCTTTCAATTTGGCCACATTAACCTCTCCTTATTCCATTTATTCGTCCTCGGACTCTATGGAATTATTCTCTGTGTTTACATAGGCAATTTTGCCTTTTCTATGGTCCTTTGACACCCTAACTTTCTCTGTTTTTAAACGTCCGACATATCGAACCTTATCAGCTAGTTGGGACATATCCGTAATAGATTGAGGATCAAACTTTTTCCTAATAGAATAATCTAACCCCCCCCCCCCCAGTGGCCATTTCGACCAGCTCATGTTCAAGAACCCTAGTAAAGCATCTAGACTTTAGTATCCTAAACCTATTCAAATACTCTTCCATTGACTCAGACAACCTTCTCTTAATGGAGGATAATTCTTTTAAACTTATCTTAGGTTGACCAGCATAAAATTTCTCATGAAATATACCCTCAAGTTATTCCCAAGTGCGTATGGAGTTTGTAGTCAATGTCGCAAACCAAATAAAAGCATTTTTTGTCAATGAATTAGGAAAATGTCTTAGTTTTAAGCCCTCATCGTTGGTGATATCGCCAGCTTCTATTTCGTACCTAGCAATATGTTCAATGGTTGACTCATTGGCCTCACCAGCAAACTTGGTAAACTTAGGTACCTTACATCTCCTAGATAATTCTGCCTGTCGAATGTAATTAGGCAAAGGCGAAGAGTAATTGGGCCTCCGGAGACCAACATTTACTTCGGATCATGTTAATACTTCTTTTACCACATTTACTATGTTGTTTCTTCCAACAATGGCATTTCTTAACACTCGATCAACATCTTGGTTTCTCCTAACTACGATCGACCTAGGTTCATATTGTTCAATGAATTCTTTGTCTTCATAAGTGGGTGCTTCCACTCTTCGAGGTCTAAAAGGACGCTCATTATTTCCCCCCTCTAGTTCTTCAAAAACCCTCAACGGCCTGTGGCGTGTTTGGGTTTGAGTTGGTTGGACCCCTAATGAATCGATCAATTTACATATTTGGTCAACTACAAGATTGAGGGTGACTCCCATTTGTTGACTTAAAACATTTAATAACTCTAAATTACTCTCATCCATTTGTTGCCTTAAGCCATAATGGATATAGTGTTCAAAGATGGTGCCGACTGCAGGACATAACTAACACCACCTAGTCGACCACTTGGGGCATAACTGCCTTGGTTTCCAGTGGCCACTTTGTTTTCTGTATATGTGGCAAAGTTCGACTGTAACACAACCATTATGGAATAAGGCATACCATATTGGTGAGGGACAAATGATGACCCTGGACCCATGGAAAGAGTGGTCAATTTGGGTCAAATGGCGATACCCATGCCCAGGTTATGTCATTGTGATTGTTGTCACTGAACCATGAACTACAGTTGATCTTACGGGAGATAAAACTGCCGCGCTTTGAGTTGTGGTACTTACTGGTATGACATCCAAATTTTGTATAGAAATCTGCGTATGTGCAATGTTTGTATCAGAGTGTGGCATTTTAGACTTAGACAAAAGTTTACCACTTCTCAAATTCATACACACACTAACTATAAGAAACTTTGTGAAACTACACATAAAATCCAAAAATATTAGCACTGTCCCACCGGGTGTGCCAATTTATTTATCTCTGGATTTGGTAAACAACGTTGGTCTCTTTAAAACAAGTTTACTGGCGAGATCAACCAGATAATCTCAGTACAGTGCTTCAGTTCGTGTGTGTAGTTAAAGTGTTTTCAAAAAAGTTCGTTCAACTGAGAGCCAAACGGATTGATAAAAAACAAAGTAAATAAGACAAAAAGCATTTTAAATTGTAAAAGGTAATGACATAACATTAAAGAACGGTTGGAAATAGGTTGGTTCAAACATACAATGTCTTTGCCTGACTCATTTCACTCGTTCGTTTGGTTACTCTGAGTGACTAGTGTACAAGAATGTGAAAGTTTGACCCTTTACAAAGTGCACTAAGTGCTTTATTTATAATACACATAAATAACTACTTTTTAAGTGGGTTTCGTTTCCTTGCATGCCACGTCTTCTTCATAACTTCCCTCCATGATCCCACGTTCATCACTCCTGATATCAAACCCGCGTTTTCCCTCCATAACGCTTCGCCTTTGCAGTTTAGGCGCTTATAAGCCTTTTAACCCTTTTGGGTTTCTTATCTCTCTTGGGCCCAATCCATTCACCATGAACTCTTCTCTGATCGACTGCACTTACAAAATCTTAGCCGACTACATGTGAGATCATCCATGATCGATATGCTTATGTACTCGACTCCTCATAATTTAATATTCTTTAATACTATTAAAATAATTTTTTTAACTTTTCGTTTGAATTTCTCTCTTTATAAAAATCCTAGTCAACATTATAAAATTATATTATATCGTGAGTGCATCATTTTTTCTCTACTAATTTTTCAATTTTAGCTAACCTAAAAAGTTAATTTCTCTATCTATTTTTTTTTTTACACTCCACCAATAAAATATATGTATTTTGCAAATCAAATTTTTATTTTTAAAATACTATATTTTGGTTAAATGTGTGTAATATTGCTTTACATTCACAGTGCTATCTTTAAACTCAAATTAATAATGAAATTAAATATGATAATTTATATAAATTAAATGTATTCAATATGTATTAAACGACTTACACAGTGCCTAAAAAAAACTTGCATCTACTTAAATTGTTCTTTTTCCACGTATTCAATATTATTATTTTCTACCAACAAAATTTTGTACTTGTGTCTGTGTATATATAATATATGAGAAATTGACTGTTCTGAAAAGAAAAAAATTGATACATATGAAATAGGGATGTCAATGGGGCGGGGCGGGGCCGGGGGGACACTTTCCCATCTTTTTCCCCGCCATCAAATTCATTCCCCGTCCCCATCCCCGATCTCCGTCACGAGGGAATTTCTATCCCCATCCCCGTTCCCCGCGGATCCCCGTTCCCCGCGGGGATCCCCATAGATCCTACATTTATTCATTAATATTTTATTTTTTTAAAATGTTTATATTTTCTATAAAAATAAAAAGCACAAAGAATTCACATATTTATTATGTTATTAAAAAATACTAGTATTTTACATTTCTCTCTCTTAATAAATACATGAATATTTATTTATTTATTTTTATAAATAAACATAAAGGAAATGACTAAAAAACCTAATCTAAAATATATATATTAAATTAACTATATTAAAATAATAGGCGGGGCGGGGTCCCCGCGGGGCGGGGGGTGTATTCCCCGTCCCCGTCCCCGAAATGCTCTCGGGGAAATTTTTCTCTCCATCCCCGTCCCCACGGGAGAAAATTCCCCATCTTTGGGGCCCCGAACGGAGCGTTCCCCGCGGGGATCCCCATTAACAGGTCCAAACTCACAGTGCTATCTTTAAACTCAAATTAATAATGAAATTAAATATGATAATTTATATAAATTAAATGTATTCAATATGTATTAAACGACTTACACAGTGCCTAAAAAAAACTTGCATCTACTTAAATTGTTCTTTTTCCACGTATTCAATATTATTATTTTCTACCAACAAAATTTTGTACTTGTGTCTGTGTATATATAATATATGAGAAATTGACTGTTCTGAAAAGAAAAAAATTTATACATATGAAAGATCGAATTCCTGACAAAATGATTCTATTAAAATAATTAATAATAATTTTACAATTATTTTAAAAAAAAATCAAACTTTATCTTATTATATTATACAACTTTAAATATTATTCAGTTTACTTATTATCTAAAAAAGTTAGAGAAATATGCATATTACTAAGAATCAACCATAAAATGAAAGAGCCTTATCCTTCATTTCCTTTGCCAACACTTCCAAACTAAGTAACACTCATGGCTTCAACATTCCTCTCATATCCTTCACCTCATCTTCTACACAATAATCACTTTCAAACCAAAAAGCACTTCTCCATAAAATGCACAACTTCTTCTTCACCAGAATTTCCCACACCAGACCCTACAAACACTACAATGAACAGTCCAGAAACATTTCCACTAGAGAAAAGAAGAAGATCAGAGATAGTAAGACAAAGAAGGCCAAAAACGGACGTAGCAAAATCCGAGCCACCGAACTTTGAAATCGGTTGGAAGAGGACTAAAGAGATAAACCTTGAGAAGCCTATAGGGTATGTGGTGGCTGATTTTTTGGAGAAGTTGGAGGAACTTATGATGAGGAAGGAGTTTGGTTCAACAGAACTGTTGGCAAAGGTTGGTGAGATTGTTGCTGAAAGGGCTAGAGAAGAAGCAGAAGTTTTGAGAGATGAAGGGAAAGTTGAAGAGAGAATGGTTGTTGAACTTTTTAGAGTTTTGAAGTTGATGGAAATGGATTTGGCTATGGTGAAAGCTGCTGTTAAGGAAGATACTTTGGGGGAGAGGCTTGATCAAGCTAAGGCTAGGTGCAGGCAAGCTATACTTGTTGCTTATTCCTTTTGAATTCAATGTACAATGTTGAGATAACAAAATCAATATTTGTTTTGTTTTAGTGACTCTTTGATATATTTCAATAGTCATTAGATTTTTTTTGACATTGTGTTGTGGTTTCCTTCAAAGGTATATGTATTTTAGACTTTTTAATATTTCCTATGTCTCAAAGAAAGATTTATATGATTCTTAATAAAATGATTATATATTTAAATGTGTAGAATTTGACTTCTCTTCCCGATTTCATGTTTGAGGGACTCCTTTATCGATCTCATGTTTGAGAAAATGTGTAAATCCAATTTTTTCATATAAAATATTTCGTTGTGATAAGTCTCTTGTTTAAAAGACTTTGTACATATTTGAAAATTTGAATCGAAGAAGTATCTTTAAAATGTCTTCAGTTCATTATTCACTGAGTTTTCTGGATTTGTATCTCCGGAGTATGCTCTGTTAGATCAAAGTAAAAACAAATTGAAACAACAATGGCGGAATGAAATTTAAATAACTTAAATTAACTCCAAAATAAATATTACATAGAAAAAAATTACATAAATTTAACATTACATGTTATTAAAAACAGGTGGTTCGGGATGTTGCAACATTCTTATAATATCGTCGGTTGATCTTTGAATCGTCGCTTTCACTTCAATCTAACCCTTTGTTGAGTAACGATAAAAGGTACTCCACGTCACTTTCAAACGGTCATCTGTCTTCAGTTCAAGCATTGTGAACTGTATCTTGCCTTCGTTGTCTATCGAGGGTGAACGGTACTCGAGCTTGACAATTCTCTGATTTTTTAGATATTGTAGGAGAGTATTCAGTTTGGTTTTCAGATCGAGAAGTATGTCCTCACATATACGAAATTAAAGTGGGGGTGTTGTGCCATTGAAATACACAAAAGCAAGTCGGGGATATATAGACATTTTGTTTGTGTAAAAAAATTATTATACCATTCCATGTATCTATTATCTTTTCAACAATCACACCAGGTTTGAAAACTTTATCATCTTCACCTTTGACTTGTTTCGTACCAACCATGGGTTTTGCTCGACGTCTCACATTTTTGGTTATGTGATACTTACAAAGTAATGCGGAAGAAGTAGGAAACATCGTTGCAACCGAATTCATCAGTGTGGTGTCGCGATCAATGATTATGATTTGTGGCATTTTTTTTGGTCCTTCAACATAGTCTTGCATATTTTCAAAGCCCGTGTTACGTTGTCCTCTTTTTCGAATTCCAAAAATGTAAAATGAATGAATAAATCATCTCCATAAAAGTGACACCAACAATTTCTAAGAGTGAAAGTCTATACTTGTTTGTTTGGTATGTTGAGTCAATTATGAGCACGAAAGAAAAGGTGTTGAGCAACTTCACAAAATCGGGATGACTAAAAAATATATCTCAAACAGTGACTTTATAATCACAAACTTGTACCTCGAAACATAATCGTCATCTTCCAAAAGCTTCAATAGTTGTTGCATCTCAGATCTTGGTTCACTTACCACCTTGTTGTCTCGAGCACGCACATTGTATATTTGCTTGATATTTGACACATTTAGAGGTCTTTTCTATTTCAAAGACGCGAGTATGTTTTTCGACGCCACCATGTTTAATGTCATGTTCAAAACAAGTTCCCTCTCCTCCGGAACAAGGCGACTTACAATGGAATGGTCGAATAGCTTGTCATCCAAACCATGATTATGCATACCAGAAATCACATTAAATTTTCATGTCTCATTTGTCATACGAGATATGTGCAATTTAAACGAACACTCACATTTCCTCGATCCCCTGTCATCTTGTTTCAACTTCCTAATCTTTGGTTGATACATGCCACTTCTTTCGCATACCATTATTACAAATGCTTGTCTTCTATCTGAACCATTGTCTGACCTTTCAATTACATCGCCAAAACCTAATTTTCCAGCCTCCCTACGCACCCATTGTAGCATATGTTCACGAACAAAAAACACTTATTTATTTGTAAATTGTGCACGAACGTCTACCTCTACAACGGCCGGTCGAACATCCGGTTTAACATCATCATTCGCTTCTTCCGATTGAACATCATCATTCACTTTATCTGGTTTAACATCATGTTTCACTTCAACTGATTTAACATCCACACTCACAATAACTTTAGGAAACATATCCGGATGCACCATACCTATTATCACTAATAACAAAAAAACAATGTTAAAATTCAAACTATCAAGACAATTCAAATATGCATATTCGGACTTTATCAAACTTCCTCCGGATATGCATTTCCGAAATAAATCACCCTCCCAATACCCTTTAAAAGATTTCATGAAACATTTCAAAGACGCGTCTTTAAATACACCTAAATAACATATGGAGATACATCCCGAATCATATTCATTCAAAATGGGATGAACTTCATAATAGCGCAATATGTTAAAATTTTAGTGTGTCAGGAGATACATCTCTAAACACATGAAAAATAATTTTGATTTTTCAAGAGTGCAACATGCACATATAAAGGCGGAAAAAGTAATTTCCAAATTTAATGAGGATGCTTACAAAAATCCTTACAAGGAACTTTGGATTTAAATTATAGTACCAAATAATTAATTTAACTAACTGGTTATGTTGTCATTTCATATTTGTCTTACAACAACATTAAGTTCAACTTATCATAATACTTGCAGAAATATCAAAATTTAGGATAACTCTTATGACACCATTTTAAGTTTGGCCATCAAATAAATGGATATAATTTTTAACTTGTGCTTTTCTTTTAAGGTGTGAAGGGAATTGGTTATGTAGAACCATTTGTAGAAACTATTTGTGGAACCAATTACTATGTACATCAACACCTATGTTGTTAGGATCTAAGTTATGATGAACACTACATATACAATCTTATTAAGGAGCCTCAGTCAGCATTGTGAGAATTGTCATTGGCTTTGCACCAAGCAAGCAGAGAATCATAATATTTTTGTGAAGGCAAAAGGCCAAGCTTATCCTTCATTTCTGAAATCAACTCCATTGCAGTTTGCAAATATTTCGACTCCGACTCTTCAATTAGAGAAAATACCTATATAATTATGCACATCAAATTGTCAAAACAAATCAACAATAGCCATACTTCTTATCAACATTGAATTGAAAGTCGATAAAATTTGCATAAAAAGTGAACCGGAGCTAACCTTATCAAAGAGAACTTTCATAATCAATTCATCAGTTTGCAACTTATCCTTGAGAAGCTTACACAAGTCAATAGCAGAGCTGACGGAAAACAAAACGAACATAAATAAATAGAAAATAATCATTTTTTAGTTGAAATAAATCAATGGAAGTGAAATATAAAAACAAACCTTAAACGCTTATCCCAAATACAACACAATATGATTCTGCAGCAAGCATCATTCCAATAGGTTGTAGCATTTAGTTTCTCAAGTAGCAGAAGCAATTGATCGAACTCCTCATCAGAACAAGTGCGCTCCTATATGCAAGGGGAGAGGGAAATCAGATTCAGATTTGTATACAAGTGAGTAAACTCAACACTGATAGGTGCAGTTTCTGTGTGACATGTTTCTCGACGGAAAAGTTTTCTTAATATTCATTTCCCTCACTAGATTTCCTTTCTTCTTAAAGACGAAGTTCTGAAAGTAACTTAATAATCAAGAAAACACAAATATTATACCTTGAGAAATGCACAGCCATGTAAAATGAGCTTGTTATATGATGAGCAAGAAGGTAAAACTTCTAGTTTTTCGTGAAAATCCTTGAACTTTTTTATGACATCCTCTACCTTCAAAAACACAAATATATTAGAATCATGCAAATAAGTTAATCGACAAATCATCACTACAAAATGCTTAAAGAAACATGCAAACTGGATTTCATACAACATCAATCATGACTAAAGTTTGAGGTAAACACAAGTGAAACTGATGATACAGTTCTAGCCTTTTAGGAAGAAGCAAACTGCATAAAGCAAAGTACTTAACAGTAATTATTTACTTGAGAATACTTTATCATGCAAGAGGATTTTCGTACCCGTAAGTCTGGAATGCTGATTGCATAACTAGCAATGAAGTTTGTTATACTATCTTCTTCATGATCTGCAAAGTGTAAGAAAATCTCAGTAATTTAAAATTACCAAAAAACAATATTTGCAGTCGTAATTTGTGTCAAGTAATGCATATTAAACCTAAGAGTACAAATTTCAAGAGAAACAGAAACTCATACGTTGTAAGAAAAGTGTATTGTTCTTTCTAAACCAAAGGTAACGATAAAATAAAAATCATGTTCATACTACTTGTTTTGTAATCAAAAAAGAGCTTCTCCGCAACAGGTTCCAATGACAGTCTTCCCAATGCCTGAAATATCTTTGCTACAGAGTTAACGGATGAGAGCTTTTTTATGTCCATGATTTCCAACACCTCCAAAATATTCTCCTTTCTTTCACTCTCACAAAGAGCCAATAAATAACTTTCTGCAACATAAGTTGAAACAAGTAAATGTCTAAGTTACTACATGAAACAAAATATATGTTATTGTTGGACATCAATGTGCATAAAAAAGAAGCATCAAACTAATAGTTATGTTTTTCACCAAATAGTGGATGCACTGATTTTGAAAGATGTATGTTTGGCGTGAACACTTTTTGATTGAGCACATACATGGATTCATATAGATATAAACATTCATATTAGAATACTCGGATGCAATTGGCCTCACAAAACACGGACCAAACAGTTCTATTCAAACAATCAAAAAATTAAAAGATATCAATTATGTCTATGTAATGTGAAAAACTTAGATGAACTTCTCAACATATGTTACGGTTAAAATCCAAAGATAGAAGTTTGAGCACAGCTTCATAGAAACAGTTTATGACAAAGAAATACAAGTGAAAATAAATACTCCCTCCGTTTCAAAATGAGTGTCGTTTAAGGTTTTTGCACACAGATTAAGGAATGCAATCATATTGTCATGAGACATTACACTTTTACTAAATTAGCCTTATTAATTTATTGGAAGTAGTGTGCAGAGTAATAATTATAGGACACAATTGAAAAAATAACTATCATTACTACATTGAAAAGTGAGAATGACATTCATTTTGAAACGATTTTTTTCTCTCTAAAACGACACTCATTTTGAAACGGAGGGAGTAAATAAAAGATCCACGTACCTCGTAAATCAAAAGTTTCCTCGCCATCATTCTCTACAATATAATCACAAAGACCCTGAATCTTTTCTCCATCATTAACTTTTAACCACATCATCATTTCATAGTAACCCAGTCTTGCAGTTGAACTGGGATTCTTATCTTTGATAACCTGACAAAAAAACTGAAACTCTTCAACCATACTCATGTCAATTGTATACATAAGAAGTGGACCAAATGTCTGTTCTTCGAGCTCTAAACCTTGTTCCCTCATTAATTCGAAAAGGTGAAAAACCTTCCCCATCTCTTCAATTGCAATGTCTTCATTCTCGGCTTCCCTAGCTTTACCTATGCATATTTTTATCAATGCATTGTATCCTATCACACCTGGTGGTCGTTCAACTTTATCAAACAACTCAAGGGTAGCCTCAATTCCTAGTATCTTCCCACAACTTTCAATTATGCGGCAGAAACGTTGTTCTTGATTAGTATTGAATATGCATTTTCTTTTCTTTTCACGAGAAGCCTCTTTCCTTCGCAATGCTATATTGCTTTGAGGTGAGTTTGGCAACTGCGATATATTTATTATTTTTTCAAACTCATTTGTGGCATCAATTTCTTCAGAATAAGCTCCCTGGACTGACTGACCACCTGAAATAAGTAACAATACACTAGTAGTATAAGTTGTTGAGCTGGTTCTGGTATTATCAGTCGCGGAAAATAGTGATTTGTCCAAATTCTGCTACGCTAAAGTGCTATAAGGGCGCTATATGACAACAAGATGCACAAAATCACGAATCACATGACAAATAGTGTTTTGTTCAAATTCCACTAAGCTATAGCGCCACACCATTATAGTCCTATTTGACAACATTGTCTGGGCCACTTCAAGGGTTGAAGAATCAGGTCCAGGGTTCAATCCCTTACTACTAACATAACACAAACTATTCATAAGAGATGGAATAATAGTCAATAAAAAGTTGAAATTACAAATTAAGCTACAGAACTGAGACTTTCTTTGAGTTTTCTTCCATATCCTAAACAAAATAGGAAATATATTTTCTCAGAGACATTTTAACAAACACTTACCGTAGAAAACAGAAGAAATCTGCTGAAAAACCCCTTCATAATTTTCATCTGCAACAACAAAATACCCAAAACAGAAACAAATAAAATGATATTTTATAGTAAAATACTCCAACAAAATCGAATACAACAATACCCATTAACGTAATGAGTCGAAATCTAGAATACCCAGAAACGATTTCGGTGGTTGTTGTTATTAGTGGGATAAAAAAGTTACCTGAATCAGGGTTTTGTTGAAGGTTAAGGCTTGTGAGGATAGAATGGGTGGAAGAAGATGATGTAAAAGAAGAAGAATGAGGATTGAATTTGGGGGGTGAATGTGAGCGAAAGGGGGTGCATAGATTTCGTATAATGTGGTAGTAGCGCATTTGAACTTGAGTTGAAATGGATTAGCTTGAAGTGGTGAAGAATTCTGTTTCTCTAACGTGGAAATGAAATCACGCAGTTATTTCTATGATCAATTTACCAGTGACATGATTTATATACCTATCACCTTAGATTATGTTTGAATAAAGTAATTAGAATTTTTTAAAGGAATTCAAAATTCCAAGCGATTCAAATGATTCTATTGAAATTTATTTAATTTTAATTTATTTTTTTGTTTGGATGTAGTATTAAAATGATTCATTGTTAAATTTTTGGGATCATTTTCATAAAATTTTAAATTTTTGAGCCAAATTTAAAATATGAAAAATAAGAATCAATTTGTAATTTTTGAAAATTTCAAGAGATCAATTTATAATTTTTGAAAATTATTTAGGGACCTATTTATAATTTTTTGAAAATTTTAGAGGTAAATCTGTAATTTTCATAAAATATATGAACCATTTTGTAAAATTTGAAAAATTATTACTAAACAATTTAACATTCAAATTATAGAGTAATATGAAATTATTTTTTTTTTTAGTGTCATTTGAAATTCCTTAAATTTGACTTGAATAAAATACTTCATAAATTTACATCATTTTAACAATTCTCCATATTTTTTATCCAAGCAATGGATTTTGATCAAATCATTTAAATTCCCTCAAAAAAAATTACTTTCACTCATTAAAATGTTTCATCCAAACACATTTTAAAGATTTTGAGTGAATATATGGTGTCTCTTTCACTTGTGTGTTGCTCTTGACTCAATGTGGATGTTCTCCATGATGACCTAACACCCCAGGCGCTCCGGAGCCCAAGGCTGCTCCCTTCCTTCTCGTGTAGGCTCAAAATCGAGCTCTTCTAAAAAGACGAGGATCTTAATGAGTGACCCCATAAGTCATGCTAATCTGACAGTTATTGTAAAACTTTATCTTGTAGGCAATAAGTTTTCTTTTAAATTTGGGTGGTGAATATGAGCGAATGGGGGTGCATAGATTTCTAATAATGTCGTAGTAGCACATTTGAACTTGAATTTGAATGAATTAGATTGAAGTGGTGAAGGGGGAAATGAGCGAAAAATCATGGGAAGAGGATGAGTATTATTTTAGAGAATTTCTTTCCACACCTAGTATACTTCTTTCAGACCTCTGGCAAAAACTTAAAATACTTCCAGAATTCAGAAGTGCATATCCGAACGAACCACCAATGTGATTTATTAAATTTATTTCGGATATGCATATCTGAAGTCACCTGTTAGACAATTTTGGATATGTATATCCAAATTTATCTCTGGGCAGAATATTATTCAACATATTCATAACATACATTTAACATAATTCAAAGAAGTTACATAAATAGTTATGCAAAAAATTAAAGTTACATATTGTTATAAGCGGGTAGTTAAGGACGTCGCAACATCTTGATAACATCTTCTGTCGATCTTTGAAGCTTCACATCCATCTCAATCAGACCCTTAGAAGAGTATTGTTGAAAGGTACCTCACATAACCTCTAAATTATCTGCGTTCTTAAGCTCAAACAGGGTGAACTTTATGTTTCCTTCAATATCAATTGAAGGTGAACGATACTCAAGCTTGACAACCTTTCGATTCTCTGGATATTGCAAGAGAGAATACAATATGGTAATGAGCTCGGTGAACAACGTGTCCTACGAGAACCTGAATTGAAGTGGTGACTGCGTACCACTGAAGTAGACAAAAGCATGGTGCGGATATGTTTGTGTCATTTCTGGTTGTGGTATCTGATGGATAAAGAAATGGAATGGAAGACCCAATTTATAGCCTTTTTGGAGAAATATGGACCAAAGAAATCTTACCAGGACATATTTCAGAAGTACACTTCAGAATTCCTCTTATTTTTATCAAAAATAGGGGTTTTCAAACATGCACATCCGAAGACACCATGATTTTTATTAAAAATTAGAGGTGAATTCGGAAGTTCATATTCGAAATAAGTCTTGTGTTTTTTTTTTAATTGAAGGTTAATTCGGAAGTGCACTTCCGAATTATGCAGAACCAGAACTCAGTTTCATTATTATTTATAAAAGTGCATGAAAAAAAAAAACAATTGTAACACTAAATATAGATAATATGTTATATATGTATTGAAACATATAGATTTTACAGTGTGTACGACAATACATTCAAAAAATGGTTCGATTACATTCTAAAATGCACCGAATGAATTGTCACCCCTTAAATTTAAAACCGATTCTTTCTTCGACTTATCCCTATTTGATTCTCTCTCAAGCTCCATTAAATTGGTGAACTCTACCATCTTATCCAAAAACTGATTCGGCCAAGTTTCTGCCTCTTTTTTATGACGTGTCGTCCATTCCACGGATGTAGCCGGTATAGGACAACCCGATTTCAAATAAACCTGAACAAAATAGCGTGATCTAAGGTAACCAATACACATGATGCAGCCAGATGGATCTTCAGGCAAGGGAGTTCAAAGAGGAAAAAATGCTTCTGAAAACTCATACCTCCTCAAGTCAATACACACCCTCTCATATGCACTTGCTATAAGATGACTCATTTCAAGGAAGCTCATCCACTTAGCAACGGGTGCACGAATGGTAACACTTGGAGCAAAGCATGGTGAACTTTATTAAATTTATTCGTAGTCACATACAAGCGAGTGTAGAGTTCACTATGTGCCATCAACTCTGAAATAAGTGTTTGGCACACAAGAGTGTGAATCTCTGTTGTACCCCAAAATTTACCCTCTTGTTTTTAGAACTTTAAGGGCTTATGTTTCATCATATGCATTCATACATGATGATTGGATCAAGTTATTTTGGTTCCCAAGTTCCTATGAAAGTTGATTGTGTTGTCAATCAATGAAAGAAGGGTCTCATGCCCTCAATATTTGAGTCTCTCAAGCTACAAAAGTTTCTCATACCTCAAGACATCTCAATTGTCTCTTTGATTCATCATAAGTTTGAAGTTGCAAGTGTTGGTTCTTGAATTACTATTCTCCTATGCATCTCTTGAGATTAGGGTTTTGGCCAAATAAAGTGTTTGATGCTTGTGTGGGCCAAATTTGTGAAGTAATATCCTCTCACTGTCATATGAGACATCTTTGTCCAATAAATTTATCATCATGTTCCTTGGAATTAGGGTTTTGCGATTAGATCATCATCTCCTAGCACACATGGCCAAAATTAGGGTTTTTGATTTAATCAGGAAATCTCTGATTTTTGGGGCAAGACTTGATTTCATGCTTCTCTACATGTTTATTATCACCTATGGTTGAAGGATTTAACATCAATTTTGATTGGAAGTGGTAAAACAGTCATTTGAGCAAAAGTCAACAAAAGTTAACTGTGGCCAAGGGGATTTTTGGTCAACATTCAATTCATTATTTCTTATGTTACATGGTCATTGATGAAAGAAAATCAAGAGAAATGGTGAATTGAAGATAACTTGTCAAGGAAGTTATTTGGAATTTTGAATTTTTCTAAATGTTTATAGTACTAAACTTTGAATGATCATAACTTTATCAATTTTTATTGAAAACGTGAAAACTTTACATGGTTGGAAAGCAGAGAAAAAGTTCTTTAACTTTGTCCTTCTGAGCCCAAGTCCAAAGAGTGAAGTGAAAGAAAATTATTTAGTTGGGAATATTCTTAACACTTAGTGAATTTTCAAAATATGTGAATAAGGTCTGAATTCTTTATGATCATTTTTGAGGTGTCAAATGAATTCAATTTTAAAAGGTGTTAACTAGAGAACTTAAGATTGTATTCTCCTTTACAATTTTGATTCAAGAATATTTTCATTTGGTTAAGTATTGAGAGAGATATGATGTTTAGGATTTGAGGCCTTGAGAAGGCAAGATTTCCCAGCAAGAGAAGCCCATGCGTACATCAGGCCTGGAAGTTCAACAAACAGGTGGTGGGCATACATTCACAACCATTTTTCTCATCAAATTAATCTTCATTTTGAAAAGTGTTGAACATCAAAGTTGGAGTGTGATGTATCTTCTTTAATTTTGATTCAAGGCTTGTTTCAATTATAGAGTTTGGAGAGATTTATTGGATTTAGAAGTTGAAAGAAAGAACTTGGAAAATGTATTCCATATGCGCGCAAGATTGCCCAGTCTAGCCTGTCCAACCATCAAACAAACACATTTTTCGTGCTCATTTTTGAGGTTTTTAAAGCTTCCAAAATCAAATGTCATCAACATAGAAGTTGTGGGAAATCATTTCCCCTTTTCAAAAAGTCAAAGTTTGTGTTTTAATTCCAAGAAGTGAGTGAGTTACGGTAGTTATGGCTAGAGGTCATTATGCATAACATGTCAACTTGTGGTTTCAGCTAACTCTCATAATGCAAGCATCACACAAACTTTATCATTTTGTTAGAAATGCCTCAAATACCCTCCAACGGTCTCAAGCCTCAAAAGACACTCCTACCCTCACTCTCCTCACTCTATAAGAAATCTCTTTTCATTCTTTCACGGGGACGAGCTCTACTCTCTCTCTCTCTCTCTCAGTCTCAAAAAAATTAGAATTCTCTTCATTATTCAAGTTTCTTCTTCGAATTTCTCTCAAGCTTCTTCCTTAGATCTTATTTCTTGCATCATTCTGCTAATTTGAAGTTGAAAGGAAAAGATCAGCTGGGTTTTTGAAGATCAAAACCAGAGGCATTTGTGAATTTATTTTTCACAAATTGAGTTAATTTTCCATGAACTTCAAATCTCTCATTTCAGCATGAATTAGTGCTTTAAATCATGTTCATGATGCATTAGTTGGCCGGACAATAGGTCTGAAGCACGTCTTTGGTGTGAATTGAACCTTGAATTGATGATTTATGCAATTTTTATGTGTAGTGGGAGAACTGACTTGGGTGTTTTGCATTTTATTACAATTGTTGCGGATAGCAAGAGTCGCCACCGACTTTTCTTTTATCCAATAAAGGAAATGGTGAAAAGAACAGGAAAGACCTTTTGAGAATTTTCTTGAGTTCGAGGGGTAGGTTATGAAAAGGGAAGGTGCTATCACCCTTTTCATCCATAGTTATCTACGGGCTCTTCGTTGCTAGCTCACTTTGAAATGCTTTGTTTGAAATGTGTTTGTGATTTGTTTGAAAGTATTTTTGAAAAGTACCTTCGTTTAGGCGAACTTTGTAATGATTCTCGTCTCTATAAGAATGTATACAAAGTGTTGAATTTTGAAAATAGTTCATGAAAACTGTTGGTGTTTTTGAAAGATGTTTTGAAATGTTGTGACCAAGCAACTATGAACTTTCTACCTACTCAAAAAGTCTTTGTTCTTTTCCTCTTCCTTTAGATAGTGTTGTCTCACCATTAGTTGGTAAGCAAACTTATCATTGGATATGAAGGGACATGCATGGGTCATCGTACAGTCATAGAAGACAACATTGTAGGATACCTTAGCAATTTGCCATAAGGGGCTAAGATCGTTTACCGAAAGCAACATCGAAGGGTCATCGAGAGACTACGATCTTGTATTTGAGGGTCATTGCTAAAGTATCCAACGTTCGAGGGACATGACTATTTTATTATAAGGCAACAAGTGTGGGTTAACCTAGAGGTGCAAGTGTGCAAAGTGTTTTGATTTCGTGCATTTTTTGTCTTTGAATCAGGGTTTTCTACTTGTCAATTTTAGTCTTGCCATACAAACCCTAATTACTAACAATAATATGGAAAGCGATAAATTGCGGGAATTTAAAGTTTTACGCTATTACATCATTTAAGAGTGGGGATACAATTTACAAATGAGGATAGAAGCAATTAAGAATCCTAATTTACTATTACAACCATATTGAATATTGAAGAACAATAAAATATACAAGAGTATAATGGTAGTGTGAGAAGAAAAAGATAATTGCTTTTTGTTTGAGTTTTTGATGAAAGGTTTTGATTTAATTAAACTAAAATGAAGCAGAAAAAAAATTAATTAATTAAACTCTTAAATTCTAAATTAATTCAATTAAGATAAAATTAAGTCTAATATTAGTTTAATTAAGAAGAGAAAATTAAAATAAATCCAAGTCTAAATTGATTTAAGAAAAAAGTTTTTGGTCTTTTGTTTTAAAAGAAAAATAAAAAAAACAAACTAAATATCTAAATAATAAATACGATATATTTTGGTATTTTTTATTAATAAAAGTAATAATATTAATAATAATAATAATAATAATAATAATAATAATAATAATAATAATAATAATAATAATAAAGAAAATAAAATAAAATAAAATATAAAATTAAAGTCAGGAGGGTATGAAAGTAAACTATGAGGTTACTAAGAAAAAAAAACAGTTTTTTTGTTAGGTCGAGGCCCAAATCCTTTTTTTTTTTCGCAGTCTGAAAAAATAATAATAAAACAATGGGCCTGCACATCATGAAGTAAACAGGGTGTGAGGAAAAGCAAAAAGGTCAGGCCCATAGTGAGGAAGCCCAAACGCACCTGAAACAAGTAAAAATGTTAGAAAAAATAACAAAAGGCGTCCCTGGGGCTCGAACCCAGGACCCTTAGCAATAAGACCTTACGCACGCGCTCTCTACCACTGTGATAACTATACATCTGGTGTTTAAAACAAAACCAATGCATTATATTACAAAGTAAACCCTAAATATATTTCATCTTCAACCTCGCGCCTGGCCTGAACCTCCATTTTTGAATTTATTAACTTCTTCATCTCTCAACCATTTTCAAAATTGTAAACATCAAACTTGCTCCAAATTTCATCACGATTTCAGAAATGTAAATAACTTAAGCTATAAATCAAAGATGAGCATGAATTTTGAATGGTACCAAATCTAACCTAATTTTTATAGAAAGTTCAACTCTAAAATTCTCACTACTCAGACAACATAAATGAATTCTAAGGACATGGTCAGTTTTAGGGCTATGATGCCTAGATTTTATCTTTGAAAGTGGAAAGCTAACAATGCCTATATGAAGAGTTCAAAAGTCAGAAAACTTACCTAGAAAATGGAATTCGTGTTTTGAAAATGAGCTTGTTTCAAGATGCTGCAATGATTTGGTTAGCTTCCTTGGACCTCTAGGAAGTTATGCAATTCTTAGCTTGAGTTGAGAGTGGCTGAAATGGTCTGGAGAAGTCAAGTTGCAGACCTCTATTTTTGAGTTTGGACAATGGTGGGAATGGAGTTACAGTTGGGAAACAGGGATTGAGATGAGTTGTATTTGAGGTATAGAAGCTTTTGAGGATGGTTTAGAAGGAAAACACACGAGTGGATTATGAGTTTCAAGTTTCTTAGCCATACGTGACAACAATGAAGGTTTGTGCATAGTTCTGACTTTCAGGGAGTTTGAATGAGTTTTAGGGCTTGCTCCTCTGTGTTATATTGCAATGTGTGTCTCTATTTATAGAGAAGAGGTTTGGAGTATGAGAGGACTTTGTTTCTCAGTTACAAAACCTGGTTTGGTTGATATGAAACAACCAAGTTATGTGAAAATTGGTGTTCCAATGCATAGCACAAGGACTTGTATGGTTGATTTGTAGGTTATATATGGTTGCTTCTTGGTGTTGAAGTGTTTTGAAGTCAGAAGAAAGAATGTATGGGCTCAAGGAGGGTTGACATTGTGATTAAAGTCACTTTTCCAAAATGAAACTGTGAACTTTCTTCCCTAAATGGAAAATCAACTTGGACAATGCTTGAATAAATTTGACAAGTGATCAATCAGTTATGTAAACATTAAATTAAGGAGTGAAACACAAGTTAGAAGGCTACAAAGCAAGATTTTGCAAGATAGCTATGGTATTAGGTTATGTGTTCTTCATGAAAATGCCTTGTAATTCAAGTTTATCATGCCAACTTCTTCTCTTCGATTCTCCTAGCTCAAACATGATCTCTTTAAGTTCTTGGACATTTTGAAAAGATTGAAACATCCTATACAACTTCCATGTTTCCCACTTTTGCAAAATCCAATTGTAACTATGTGAAAAATGGCCAATAAGTTAGGTTAAAAATCTACCTAAACTAGGTCAAATTTTCACTAAGTGTTTTAGATAAAGTGCGCGACTTCATGAATTTAAAACACTTAGAAAAATTTCTAAGTCTAGAAAAGTTTGACTTTTCACATTTAATTTTGACTTTCTTGATTTCTTGATGATAAAGCTTTATATTTTTGAATGTATTGATGAATTGTGATATTTGAAATTAAATCTTAGTCAAAAAGTCAAAGTTTGACTTTTTGTGCATCAGTTGACTTTTCATTAGCTGATCAAATTTCAACTATCAATTAAATAATCTTGAGAAATGTTTTGAACCATGAAATTAGGTCAACATGTTATGTTTGAATCCTTGAGATCATGCTCCAAGCCATTAAGTCATGTACTAGGTCAAAAATCATTGATTAGTCATTCTAAGTCAAAACCCTAATTTTGACCATTTTGTCCCTTTTGATGATTTGACTGTTTTTCTTGAGGAATTGTGATGAGACCTTGATCAATTGATGAATATGACTTCAAAATATTGACGTGGATCAAAAATCTTGAATTTTGACTATAGTTTGACCATAATTGACTTTTACCCAATACAACTGATCTTCAGTCATCTGAGCAATTGACTGAGCAATTTTGAGATTCAAGACTTGAAACTTGACATGAGTATTCTTGGAGGTCTATAATGATCCATGAAGGTCATTTGAGGAATTATAAGTCCAATTATACTTGTGAAAATCAAAACCCTAATTTGAGGCATCAGTGTTTAAGAGATGGTTTAACCTAGTCATCACTTGTGCAAACTTGAGCTATTGGAGATCTTGTGTGAAATGTTTTGAGGAAAGAGAGAGAAAATTTTGGGGTACAACAGCTGCCCCTGTTCAATCTTCTTAAACCGTAATAAGTATATTGGCGAGTCCGCCATTCGTGACTTGAAGGTGGAAGATGATTGAACACTAGAATGCCCAGAAATTTGCACTCGTTGATGCATGAAGTAATGTATTAGTTGATTGCGTTGGAAATGGGCCTTAAATATGCCATTTGGAGAGGTGGTGAAGAGTCTTCGGAGATGAGATTATAGATGCCATCCGAGGTGACTGATGATAGGGATTGGAAGAAGTATCATAATAAATCTTTGGTTGATTTATACTGAACCGAGCAGAGGTCTTGAATAAACTTTTAAATGGATAACGAATAAGTATAAATCTTCGGGGCGATTTAACTGAAACAGAGAAAGTGTCTACCGAAACGGAATCAGGATAAACCATTGGTCGATTTAAACTGAACCAACAAAGGTCTTGAATAATCTTTAAATGGATAACGAATCAGTATAAATCTTCAGAGCGGTTTAACTAAACCAGAGAAAGTGTCTTCCGGAACAGGATCAGGATAAGCCATTGGTCAATTTAAACTGAACCAACAGATAAAATGTTTGTTGCTGATGGTATTCATCTTGTGACTGATCTTTCCTGAAAAGGTAAAGAATTATTTGTAGTGAAATGTTACGATGCATGCATTGTGTAATGATGTTCTCAAAATAAATGAGATTGTGCTATATGAGTTTTGTATGCATATGCCATGATGTATGGATGTGAAATGTTATTTGAAGTGCATCTTTGTCTGGAAAATAAATCCTTGACAACTACTGGGGATTTTTTTGGGAAGCTAAATCCCGGACTACTGCTGGAGATGAAGAGTATGTATCTCCTCAACCTTGTTTAGAATTTTTCCGCTGGGAATTCCTGTTTACTGTTTGAGGAAACTTTGCAGGGAGTGTTGATTTCTATTTGGGAGTAGAGTTTAAGAACCTTGATTATCCATTGCTTTACTGGGGAATTTAATTCTCATATGCCCTGATTGAGGATAAAAGAGATGATAAGACTTCTGATCGTATGGGGAAGATGAAGTTAAACTGGCATCTGTTCGGGTTCCAGACTTCACAACAACTTTTTGGTGATAATATCAACTCTGCTGGGGACAAAGGGTGTTGTCCGTTGAGAAGTAAACTCAAGCTGGGGAGATTGTAGTCTGTTGGGGAAATAAACCCTGTCGAGGAAGGTATTCTGAAGATCTTACTGGGGGAATAAATTCATCAGGAAGAATTACTTGGCTGGGGAAGAGAATTTCCAAGAAATATGCTAATAGGAACTCTGGATGTATGAATTCACTCCGTGGGGATAATCTCATTGAAGTAACTCTGTGGGGACACCCCAAATCCTTGAGTAAATGCTTATTATTGTTCTTGCGCGTACATTTATTAATAGTTAATCATGTTCATATGCATATGTTCATTCAATTTTAGTCATTGGACATTTTTGCATCCAAAATAGAAAAAACAAAAAGTTTGCACTTCAAAGTATATTTGTATTGATAATCTACCTATAAACATGCATTTTTTTGTACAGGGAGACGGAAATCCTAGTAAGAGGAAGTCGTCAAAAAATGAAAAGAATACAGAGTGAAAACAAAAATTATATATCCATGTGGAAGTGATCTCATTGGGTTCCAACTCTGCTATTTCCCCTATGTCTTCGAACATCATCTCTTGTCGTTGAAAGAAGTTGATTGAATTTATCTCGTACCATTTGAACTTTTGACCTTGGTAATAAAGTTGGCTGTAGTGATTTAACGAGACATAGTCGTACACTTTAATCCTTAACTTTTTCCTGGACCGCCCTTTATGGTTTTCAGTCCACCAGGATACCCTTTTTTTCCCAAGCCTCCCTTTTAGGTTTTTGCCCAATCTTTTGTATGTATCCCCAATTTTTGCCCGAACCCTTTTGGTTCGTCGGGATGCCCTTATTTTTTCCTAGGTATGTCAACCTAGCAGATCATTCTTTATGCATAGTATTTTTTTGACTATGTCTGCGTTCAGAGTGTGGGAAATCTTTACCGTCCATAGTGGTTAGTGTGATGCGATGGGAGAACTGACTTGAGGTTTTGCGTTTGTGTTCGCAAATGTTTCGGTTTAGCAAGAGTCGCCACTGACTTTTATTTTATCCAAAAGGAAAGGTAAAAAAGCACAGGAAAGACCTTTGAGATTGTTTTTGGGTTCGGGGGGTAGATTATGAAAAGGGAAGGTGCTAGCACCCTTTTCATCCATGGTTTTCCATGGGCTCTTAGTTACTTGTTTTAGATCACTTGCTTTTGCTTTTCAATTGTTTGAAATGGTGCTTTTGTGTGTGGTTTTGAAAGTATTTTGAAAAGAGGTCATCGTTGTGGCAACCTTTGTAATGATTCTTGTTTGAATGTATACAAAGGTGTTTGTCTTTTGAAAGATGTTTCAATGTTTGAAAGTTTGTTTGGGGAAATGTTTTGAAATTGTGTTGTGTGTTTTTGAAATTAGCAAGGATGGTTTGCAAGTTTGATCAAGTAACTAGGAGTTATCTACGCTACTCAAAGATCTTTCCTACACATTTTAACCCTATGACATTGTTGTTTTACCATTGCATTTGGTAAACAACCCTATCTTTGGATGTTAAACGGGACAGGCACGGGTCATCGTATGACCATGATAACAATGTTGCCAAGTATCTTAGCAAGTTTTTTTTGAGGGACTAGATCATTTGTGTATAGGCAACCAAGATAGCGTCATCGAGGGACTATGATCTTTTTGTTTTGTTTTTGTTTTGCCAAGATACCTAGCATGCATACCATGGCCATGTTTAAGGCAACAAGTGGATGAAACCCTAGGGGTGCTTGTGTGCATTGTGTTGTCATTTTTCATGCATTTTTGTCTTGTGTTTAGTCATGCTATTTGTTTTGATTTTGCTCTTTGCATACAAACCCTAATTTACTATCATGGCATTTGAAAGCGATAAAATGCGTAAAGTAAATCTAAGACTATTACAACATTATTATGGGGAGGGGGATACAAGTTTGAATAGGGGATATTGCTTAAAATAAAACCCTAAAACTATTATTACAACCAAATTGAAATATTCAAATAAATAAATAGGCAAATATTTAAATATGCAAATAAATATAAATATGCAAATGATGTTTTTTTTTGTATTTACTTTATGTATGTAAAATAAATTATTTATGTCTAAAAATAAGAAAAATACTAATGATTATTTTGGAAAGGGTAGAAAACCCTAGTTTTTTTGTTTAAAATAAAATATATATTCTAATTATTATTTATGTACAAGATAATAAATAAAAATATATACAAAAATATTAAAAATAAAATACGTGAGAAAATATTATTTTTATATGTATAATAAAATAAAATAAAATATGTAAATATTTTAGTATTATTTACAAGTTTTATTTTAAAAAACATATACAACGAGCAGCCAGGCCCAGCCCAATGTCCACTTCGTCCCTGACCTTGGACAAACGCGCGCGCCCTGTTCAGTTCAAACCTGTTCTCTCTTGTTCTTGCATGAAATCAAAAACTCATAACATGAAAATTATAGAGCTTTAAACCACGATTTTAACCATATAAAAAACTTGATCTAACTCTAAGAAACCAGAGAGAATTTTATCACCCCCAATTTCTAACCTAAAAAATTCAGCAACTTCAACATCCAAATTCTCCTAGCTCAGTTAACATAAATGAATTCTATGCATATGTACAGTTCAAGGACATTAAGGACTACATTTTTGCTTCACAAACCTAAGCCTAATGATTCCTAAATAAGGAGATAGAAGTTTGACAAATACCTGTTTCAGCCAAGCTTGGATATGGCAATGTAGGAGTTTTGGATGAGGCCTGAAGGTCGTGTTAGCTTGCCTGAAGTTCACTCAACCTTCCCCAATGCTTGGCTTGCTTTGAACTTGCCTGAATGTGCTTGTAGAACTCAACCTGCAAAGCTTCAAAGCAAAAATGATGAAGTGTGAAAATGGAGTTACAGTGGCTGGACAGGTGCCTGGATAGCTTAGGTATATTGTTTAGAATATGTCTGAAGTGGTTTGGGACAAAACGCACGAGTGGATTTGGTTTTGGCTTGAGTTCTGCAGGTATGACCCTATTTTGACAAGAACTTGGTGTTTTGATGTATTTGGGTGTTTTAGATGCTAAGAGCTCGTGTTTCTGGCTTGAGATAATGTGTTGAGGTCGTTTGAAATGTGCACCACACTTGCTCTTATCAGATTACAAAGTTATGGACATTTTGCACAATGACTTATTTTTGAAGCACAAGTTGGAATTGACAATGCCAAGGTTGTACAAACTAGCTTGAGGCCTGCTAATAGTTGGTACACCTTTCCTGATATTAGTGAACTTTGTTTGCAGCAAAAGGCTTGGTCCATGGCTCAAGATAAACAATTTGACATAAAGCATGCTTTATCAAAGTGGCAATGTTATCTTTTTGCCAAAATGGATTAATTCAATGTGTAATGTTCTAAAGCTCAGAACAAAGCCTCTAACCAATATATTTGCATTTAATTTATGAGTGTAGAAGAGATTAGAACCTGTAAACCAAGTACAAGCATGCTTTGGAGAGAATTGCAAGTTGTAGCAATGTGCAAAATGCATTGGACAAAAGTGATAATTTGCCATTTTCAAACTTTCGATTCTCTCTAACCATGAATGATCTTGGAGAGTTCTTGGAAATTTTGGAAAGCTTGTAACATTCTCTACAATCTATATTTGAAATGAATTTTGAGATTCCAATTGGAACTATGTGAAAAATTTCCATGAAGATAGGTCAAAATCCTGCCTAAACTAGGGCAAAATTTCACTAAGTTAAAAGTTTCATGGACATTTATCCAAGCATATTTTGGGAAAACTTTGTGAATCAAAGTTGTAGATTTTATGGAGTACTACAACTTTCATGTTGTAAGTTTTGTTTTAATACAATTGCATCATGGTGAAAAATTTGGGCAAAATTGGGAAAAAATAAGAAATTTTCATAACTTAGAAAATTTCTAAGTTATAAAATTTTTCCATTTTAAACCCTAATTTTCAAAATTAGGTTTCTTGGTGAACAAGTTTCATTTTTTGACACCTCTTGATGAAAAATGACCCTTGGCACTTGATTTTGACCAAAAAGTCAAAGTTTGACTTTTCAGTGTACAGTTGATTTTTGATCAGTTGACTGGAAAATTTATCTGTCAATCCAATGCAATTGAGATCTTTTGAACCTTGTCATTAGGTTAAGATGATGCCATTGAGTCCTTTAATCCATGCTTGAACCCAATTTGCCATTGTCTAGGTGAAAAATCAGAAATTGCCCTTCTGCAGTCAACACCCTAAAAATGACCATTTTGCCCTTTTGATGATCTGATCAAATTTCTTGAGGAGTTGTGGTCCAAACTTGATCAAATGGCTCATATGAGTTTATAATGTTGATGTGGATAAAAATTATGAGGTTTGATTGTAAATTGGCCACAATTGACTTTTTCCCCAATATAGTTGATTTTTAGGTCAACTGTCCAATTGACTGGGCAAAAATTTGATTCAAGGCTTGAAACTTGGTATGAGCAATCTTAGGAGTCCAACATGAAGTATGAAAGTCACATGAGGCATTGGAAGTCCAAAAATACCTGTGCAAACTCAAACCCTAATTTCAGGTCAATAGTGCAAGGAGATGTCTTGAGCAGAGCAAACCTTAATCCTGTCTGGAGTCCAAAGAGTCTTGTGAGGGGAAATATTGATAAAATGAGAGGGAAAATTTTGGGGTACAACAATTAGCATCATAGCTCCACCAGAGAATAATTTCTTAACAACAAATGGCCCTTCATAAGTGGGAGTCCATTTGCCCCTAGGATCGCCTTGTGGTAGAATGATGCCTTTTATTACCAAGTCGCCAGCCTGGTATACCCGATGTTTGATCTTTTTGTTGAATGCCTTAATCACACGCATTTGATACATTTAACCATGACAAACAGAAACCAATCTCTTTTCATCAATCAAATTCAATTAATCTAATGTTGCCTGAATCCATTCATCTTCGCCTAAGTCTGCTTCTTTCATAATCCTCAGAGAAGGAATCTGCACTTCAACAGGCAAGACAACTTCCATGCTTTAGACTAAACAGAAAAGGGTTTCCCCCATTGATGTTCAATCCGAAGTACGATATCCATGAAGAGAAAATGACAGCATCTCATGCCAGTCTTTATAGGTTACCACCATCTTTTGCACAATCTTCTTTACGTTTTTGTTGGCGGCTTTTACTGCGCCATCATATTAGGTCTATATGGAGAAGAATTGTGGTGCTTGATTTTGAACTGTACGCAAAGCTCAGTAATCATGGCATTATTGAGGTTAGTTCCATTGTCGGTGATGATCCTTTCAGGGATGTTGTACCACATATGAGGTTATGCTTGATGAATCAGGCTACAACGATCTTAGTGACTGAGGAAAATGAAGCAGCTTCGACCCATTTGGTGAAGTAATCAATGGTGACGAGGATGAAACAATGTCCATTAGAGGTAGTAGGTTTGATCTCTCTAATCATGTTAATGCCCCAAATTGCAAATGGCCACGGAGCAGTCATGACATTCAAAAGAATTGGAGGCACATGAACCTTGTCGGTATAGATTTGACACTTATGGAAAGTCCTCGAGTGATGGTGGCAATTAGTTTCCATAGTCGACCAATAGTAACCAGCCCTCATAATCTTCTTGGCCATAGTGTGCCCACTAGAGTGAGTTCCAAAGATACCTTCATGCATGTCTTCCATGATTTTCTATGCCTCCTTCCTGTCCACACAATGAAGCAGAGTAGAATCATGGTTTCACTTGTACAAAATCCCATTGCTTAGGAAGAATTTGGCTAAGAACCTCACAGGAATTTCTTGTTGTTGATTGAGGCTCCCTTAGGATACTCTTGTGCTTCAAGGTACCTTTTCACTTTATGATACCATGGCTTCTCTTCATCAGTGTCGATCTCATAACAATATGCAAGTTCGTCAAATCTTTCGATAGTAATTCTAGGATCTTCATTCTCCCAATTGACCTTGAACATAGACGACATAGTTGCTAAGGCATCTGCCAACTGATTTTTTCCCCTTGGAAAGTGTTTAAAGGTGATCTCTTCAAAGTATGGGATCAAGGTTAGCACAATCTCTTTATAGGGGATCGGATTTGGATGTTTAGTATCCCACTCTCCTTTAACTTGACTGATTACCAAAGTTGAGTTTCCGTACACGCTCAAAAATTTGATTCTTAGGTCAATGGCAGCCTTTAGACCCAAGATGCACGCTTCATACTCGACCATGTTGTTTGTACAGTTGAAGCAAAGTATGGCAGTGAAAGGTGTATGGAAACCTTCAGGAGAAATGATCACATTACCAATTCCATTACCCAATGCATTGGAAGCTCCATCAAAAACCATAGTCCATCGAGATCCTTGTTCAGGTCCGTCATACGGTCCAGGCTTTTCACAGTCGATTATTAGCATGATATTCTCGTCTGGGATTTCAAAGTTCATGGATTGGTAGTCCTCAACAGCTTGACGGGCCAAATGATTCGCCAATACACTCCCCTTTATTTCTTTTTGTGTAGTGTACTGGATATCATATTCAGTCAATATCATTTTCCATCTAGATATTCGTCTGGAGAGAGATGGCTTCTAGAAGATATACTTGATGGGATCCATCTTAGAAATCAATAAAGTGGTGTGAGTCAACATATACTGTCTTAGCCGGTGAGCAGCCCATGCCAAAGCATAACAAGTTTTCTCGAGCAGTGAATATCTTTTCAGCTAGACTTGTCATGTTGGCCCGAAACACACCCCATTGAATTCTCTAATACAATCAAGTACATAATCAAAGGTCTTCTTTCAACTGGAGGCATCAGGATTGGAGGTTCTTGTAGGTACTCCTTGATCTTGTCAAAAGCTGCTTGGAAATCGTCATTCCATCTGACTACTTGATATTTCTTCAACAGTTTGAATATTGGCTCACAAGTAGCAGTTAAGTGATATATGAACCGGGAAATATAGCTGACTCGACCTAAGAAACATTTGACCTCTTTCTCAGTATAGAGAGTTGGCATTTCTTGTATGGCTTTGACTTTTGCAGGGTTGACTTCAATACCTTTTCCACTGACAATAAAGCCTAGGACTTTTCCAGACCTCACTCCAAAGGTGCACTTGTTGGGATTCAGCCTCAACTTGTATTTCTTCAACCTCTAAAATAGCTTGTGGAGATGATCAAGGTGTTCTTCCTTAGTTTTCAATCTTGCAATCATGTCATCAACATGAACTTCTATCTCATGATGAATCATATCATGAAATAGAGCTACCATAGCCCGTTGATAGGTTGTGTCTGCATTCTTCAAATCGAAAGGCATGACCTTATAATAGAAGGTGCCCCATTGTGTAAGAAAAGTGGTTTTCTCCATGTCTTTGGGTGCCATTTTGATTTGGTTGTAACCTAAGAATCCATCCATGAAGGAGAAAACTTTATGTTAAGCAGTGTTGTCAACCAAGACATCAATATGAGGTAATGGGAAATCATCTTTGGGGCTTGCCCTATTCAAATCCCTGTAGTCTACGCACATACAGACTTTGTCGTCTTTCTTCGGTACTGGAACAACATTTGCCACCCATTGAGGGTATGACATCACTGGCAGGAAATCTGCATCGAATTGTTTCATTACCTCAGATTTTATTTTCTCGAACATGTTTGGCCGCATGCGACGAACCTTTTGCTTAACCGATGGACAATCTTCCTTCATTGGTAGATGATGAACTACGATACCAGTATCAAGCCCTGGCATATCTTCATATGACCAAGCGAACACTTCAACATAGTCGTGTAACATCTGGACTAATCTTCTCTTGACACAGTCTTTCAAGTTGGCGTCGATCTTGATTTCCTTCTTGTCTGCCTCAGTACCTAGATTTATCACTTCAACTGACTCCTCGTGTGGTTGAATGACCTTTTCCTCTTGTAACACAAGTCTGGAGAGTTCCCCCGGTATTTCATAATCTTCATCACCTCCGTATTCGACTTGATAGATTGGATTTTCAAAGTCATAGATGGCAATAGCAGAGTTATTGTCAATGAGATCCGGAGTGGACGTGGATCTGCAAATGTGTGTGTTTGTGCATGTAAGGTCACATGGCTATTTTTTGAAAATGCAATAAAGTAAAGAAAGGCAAAGAGCGCAAAATTTGAATGCAAAATAGTCTAATGTTTTTCATTAAAATGAGCATATGGCATATGAAAATGACAAACCCTTAACAAATGGACCATTGTGCCCTATTCAAGGCACGTGGCTTAAAGTAATTGTTTTAATGGAAATTACAGACAAAGTTCTCAAAGTAATAAAAACAGTAAATGGAAATTACTCATGGTTGAAGGAGATTGGAATAAAGTCCTTGGTCTGCCAATTATCGAGCCCTCCATCAGTAGTCAGATAGATCCAATCATCAAAGTCACAATCATCATCAGAGTCTTCAAGGGCATTAGTCTCATGGTTACTAATGCGGAGAGGTGGTTTCCCTATGTGAGCACGTCGAATCTCCTTTTGAGCTTTGGAAGTGAAGCCCAGTCCAGATTTGTCGGACTTGAAAGGGAAATCAGGAAGTTGTCCCTAAATGGTACAACCTCCTTCTTCAATAACAACATGAGCATCTTTAAGAGAAGCTATCCTCGGTGTAACTTTAGCAGCTTCGGGAGTGTCAGGAGTAGCCTTGGAAACATCAACCATGGGAGAGACCACTTCAAAGGCTTGACAAGGAGTTTCAATGAACTCGCCATCCATTTCAACATGCTTAAATGAATTTAGACGACTGATCATAAACTCTTCTTCTCTGCATACAATGACAATTTTCCCCTTGACCAGATACTTCAGCTTTTTATGTAGTGTGGAAGTCACCTCACCTGCCCCCTGTATCCATGAACGTCCAAGCAGGAACGAATAAGCAGGAGGTATATCCATCACATAAAATATTGAGTTGAAGACTTGAGACCCAACCTTGATAGGGAGATCAACCTCTCCATGAACCATCCTTTTAGAACCATTGAAAGCCCTTACTATAATGCCGCTGGGTTTCAACACCAGTCCATCATAGTCTAGTCTATCCAAAGCTCCTTTAGGTAAGATATTGAGAGAAGATCCAATATCTACTAATACATGTTCCATGGTAGTGCCCTTTCATTCTATGGAGACGTGGAGAGCTTTGTTGTGTTTCTTCCCCATTGGGGTCAAATCTGCATCAGAGAACCCTAAACCATTATCGGCAGTCAAGCTTGCTACACAGTTTTCAAATTGGTAGGCCGTAGTTTCTTGTGGGACATGTGCATTTTTCAGGAACTTCGTCAGTGCTTGGGCATGTGCCTCAGAACATGGCAACAAAGACAACATAGAAATCTTCGAGGGTGTTTGCCCCAACTGTTCCACTATCTTGTAATCACTTTTTCTGATGATTTTTAGAATCTCCTCCATCTCTTGGGTAGATGGGTCCTCAATGGTAATATCTTTTGTGGGCGCCTCTGTAGGGCAGGTTCAGACATTTTTTCCTTTCCTCGAGTATCAGTAACAGGTTTAACAACAGTAATACGAATGAGTAAAGTAGTGTTTGTCGGAGGTGAAATTTCTGGAGAGAAGATCCTCCCTGTCCTAGTAACTTTACTTGATCCAGTGATGTTTCTAATGTCAGCAGTTTCATCTTCATCAATCCACGAATCTTGTTTGATACCATGGTAGTACACTTCCGCCCCATAATTCCAGGGCATAACCTTATCAGAAGAGTAGGGGACTAGCCCCGGTGTGGTGATAATTCGTGGAGCTATTCTTGGTTCAATGAGAATCCTAATAGGACCTTTTGGGGTGATCCTAATAGGTTTGTTTGAGATAGTAATGATGGACACGTCTTCAAATTATTGAGATCAAACTTTGATCAAACCTTTCACAAATGGAGTTCTTTCAAATAGAATCTCATGGCTATCCATCAGGTGTTGGACACCTTTCTTCAGCCATTCACAACTATTAATTTGTATAGCACAACAACAACAGTTTTCAAGGCAACCATGGAATACCCTGGCTTTTAACAAATTCTTTTTAACAGTCTTCAAAGGAGTGGTCAAGTCATTGATGGAGGCAACAAAGGAGGCATCTTCAATAGCATTGACACCCTTACCATGATTTGGCATGGGTGCGGTGATTATGTTGGGAGTTGGCGGAGGGTCAAATTCAATTGTCTTGTTGTCAATTAGGTCTTGGATTTTATTCTTTAGAGACCAACAATCATTGGTATCATGTCCAAGACTGTTTGAGTGGTAAGCACATTTGGCATTGGGGTTGTATTTTGGAGAAGTAGTATTAGGGTTGGAAGGAGGATCTCGCAAGGTCACCAAATCAGCTTTCAATAGGTATTGTAGAGCTTGAGATAGTTGCATATTGATTTTAGTAAACTATCTTCTTTGGACATCCGGTCTTTGTTGACTATTTTATTGACGTGGTCGTTGAGTTGGAGTTGGATTAGAAATCAGTACAACCCCTACTGAATGATGATGATCATGGGTATCTTCCCGCTTTCAACCCTCTCACCAGTCAAGATTAATTCAGTGAATCCGGACGATGAACTTCCAATTAGCAAGTTGAAAAATGGTACAATCAATGTTCCCATAAACATATCTACCAACTCTCTATCAGTTAAAGGTGGCTGCACCCTGCCAGCCAAATCTCTCCATTTTTTAGCGCATTCTTTGAAGCCCTCATTTGATCCCATGGTCAATCCTTGCAATTGCACCCTAGTTGGTGCAAGATCAGCGTTATATTGATATTCGCGGTAAAAAGCAGTGGCCAAATCCTCCCAAGTATGGATGTTAGTCCCTTCCAATTGGTAAAAGCACTCCAACTGCATCCCAAATAGACTTTCTTGAAAAAAGTGCACCTATAGTTTCTTATCAATGGTATGCAGCTGAATTTTGCGGACATAAGATCTTAGATGAAGCTTCGGACATGAGACACCATCGTATTTGGAAAAAGCATGGATTTTGAATTTTTGGGGAATGACTACCCCAGGCACCAAACCCAAGTCACCAAAGTCCAAGCCAGGCATAGCTTGGATTTTTACAACCTTCAATCTGTTTTCTAGTTGCTTATACTTGTCGTCGGCCGATGGATATTGCTCATCAAAATAATCTTCGTTTTCAGAGATTTGATTTTTTCCACCCCCAGCATGGGTGCTCTTAGCATCTTCATCTTAATTCTCATCTTCCTCGGATGAGTCTTCTTCAACTTGAACTTGTCAAATGAGGCCTTTGAATCTCTTCCTCATGTTGATTATAACTTTCTTCTTGATTTTCTTCTTCGTGACAAGAAGTGACATCATTTCTTGCTACCCCTTTGCTAAGTTGAGTAGAGTTTCTTGAAACTGAGAGTTTTGAGTCTGCAAGTCCTTCATGATTTGCTCGAGATCCATCTTATACTGAAATAAACAGTAGAAAGATGAGGAAACCTGTGTCGGAAAACCTGCTTATGATATGATGCAAGTTATGCGTATGCAATGCTTTCAAGGACCTATAAGATTTAAATTTGCTTAAACAAAAAAGGAAACCAAAAGATTAATTGTATTAATAAGTTCAAAAGGTTACAAACTGCCTCTTGGGCTTACAATGAAAGAAAAACAACAAAATGAAGTTATACAACAAAAGATTCAAGTCTCCCATGGACGCTTCCTCTTTGGACTGATAAAGGCATTCAAGTTTTACTCCCCGTGGAGTTTCCTTGTGAGCTCCAACACTTTCTTCTTGCTCGAGTAGAATTGGATTTCAAAGGCATCTCTCTCCCCCTTGAGTTGAATCCATGACTTTTGCAATTCCTCGAGAGTAGTAGGCATGTCAGGATGAAGAGTGGTGTAAGGAGTGTCTCCTTCGGCAATGGGCTCCATAATGATTGGTAGGATGGCCACATACGTTATCACGAGGTTTTGAGCGCGAGCTCGCACCCACTTGAGATAAGTATCCAAAGGAATGGAGTTCTTATGCCCTAAAGTTTTGCTATCAACCTTGTTCACCATGCCCCAAGCTCGTACAAATCTTTGATGATAACCTTGGACATCGTTCTCATAGTCAAACACAATACCTTGGACAAGTGCGTCATACGTACCATCCCTCCGAGCGTAACCAAAATGTCGTAGAGCCAAGCAAGGATTATAAGTGATACCTCTCCTAACTCCAAGGAGTGGGACATTAGGAAATTCCCCATAGTGGTCAATGATGGTGACATCCTCCAAAGATCGAGAACACCAATGAATATTCGAATGTGAGAGTGAAATCAACCTTTGAGACCACTTCATGCCTTGCTCATTCTTCAAAACTGACCGAGGAAGGTGCGAAATAAACCACCTATCCAGCAAAGGGGTGAAACACATAAGAATTCCCCTTCTCTTCATGGTACGGGTGTGAAGAGAATGCAAAATGTCTCAGAGTACGGTAGGAACCGGGTTACGAGATAGGAAGATTTTGACCGCATTCACATCTATAAGTTGGTCTGGATTAGGGAACAATATCACCCCATAGACTAGAAGAGCCAAAACTTCTTCAAAGGCTTGCAAATCCAGAGCATCCCAGAATAGTTGAGCCTTCTCAAACAGAAACTTGGCTAGAAAACCTTTAACACCACTTCTAGATTCCAAATTAGCCACAATGTCGGACCGTTGCAAATGTAAGGCTAGAGCAATCTCCTCGGGTCTTGGGTCTTTCTCAATACCAGTGAAGGGCAATTGATCAAGAATAGGCACTCCCAATAATTGAGAAAACTCCTCCATGGTAGGCACTAATTGGTAATCAAGAAATGTAAAATAGTGAAGTTTAGGGTCAAAGAATTGAAAAAGCACATGTACCATGTCTTCTTCAAAGTTTGAGGTAACCAAGTTGAGGAGTCGGCCATACTTCTTGGTGAACGGAGAATTTTCAGGGACCATTGATGCTAACTCCTTGAGTTGAGGAGACACTTTCACAAGGTTGATTCGGATGGTATTTCTGCGAATGGAAGCCATATCTTACAAAATAGAGAAAAGATAAATCTCTAGGTCCTTGAAATGGTTAGTGCAAATCCTATGGTATGATGTCATGATGTTATGTACAAATAATCATATACAAGAAAAGAAAATAATTCCTTAGGTTTAGGCTTGCATGGGGTTCATAGGTAAGTATCCTCTTGAAGTTTAGTTGGTTCAACCGGTCCTAAAAAGTAATCGGGTTCTAGGGAATCTCAATATCATTGATCTTTCTTCATTGGGCATTGTTTCAGCGCAAGCCTCTTTATTGGTGACCGAAATATGCCAAAAGTCCAATCTCAATGAGCGTAGTATCTAGCATCAACCAACTTCAGACTGCACCAAAGCCGGCTATCTCACTACTTCCTAATTGCCAAGTTATTCAACTAAAGGTTCTAAGGCCAGTTAGTGCTTCATGACACTACATATCGGCCTTGTATTCTCCTCGATTCGCCATAAGAGATACCGGTACCCACAAATGTGTCACACTAACGTAGCTATTGCTTCAACCATATCGGTTTATGCCGTACGGTCTCCACAATCTTTGCTACTTACCTAATAATGTTCCCAGATCTGGATAGAGGATCTATAAAAAACCCAAACATAACCCATAATGTAAAGCAAGCAAGTCAAACAATAAAAGCATTTAAAGATGATCTAGTCTCTAAGGTAACCCCACTTTAAAGTTATTCCCCAGCAGAGTCGCCAGTTCTGTAGTACGGTAGGAGAACTGACTTGGGTGTTTTGCGTTTTATTGCAATTGTTGTGGATAGAAAGAGTCGCCGTCGACTTTTCTTTTATCCAATAAAGGAAAGAGTGAAAAGAACAGGAAAGACCTTTTGAGAATTTTCTTGAGCTCGGAGGGTAGGTTATGAAAAGGGAATGTGTTAGCACCCTTTTCATCTGTAGTTATCTACGGGCTCTTAGTTGCTAGCTCACTTTGAAATGCTTTATTTGAAATGTGTTTGTGATTTATTTGAAAGTATTTTTGAAAAGTGTCTTCGTTTAGGAGAACTTTGTAATAATTATCGTCTCTATAAGAATGTATACAAAGTGTTGACTTTTGAAAATAGTTCATGAAAAGTGTTGATGTTTTTGAAAGATGTTTTGAAATGTTGTGAGCAAGCAACTATGAACGTTCTACCTACTCAAAAAGTATTTGTTCTTTTCCTCTTCCTTTAGATAGTGTTGTCTCACCATTAGTTGGTTAGAAAACTTATCATTGGCTATGAAGGGACAGGCGCGGGTCATCGTACAATCATAGAAGACAACATTGTAGGATACCTTAGCAATTTTTTGTAAGGGGCTAAGATCGTTTATCGAAGGAAACATCGAAGGGTCATCGAGGGACTACGATCTTGTATTCGAGGGTCATTTCTAAAGTATCCCACGTTCGAGGGACATGACTGTTTTATTCTAAGGCAACAAGTGTGGGTTAACCCTAGAGGTGCAAGTGTGCAAAGTGTTTTGATTTCATACATTTTTTGTCTTTGAATTAGAGTTTTCTACTTGTCGACTTTAGTCTTTCCATACAAACCCTAATTACTAACAATAATATGGAAAGTGATAAATTGCGGGAATTTGAAGTTCTCCGCTATTATATCATTTTGGAATGGGGATACAATTTACAAATGAGGATGGAAGCAATTAAGAATCCTAATTTACTATTACAACCATATTGAATATTGAAGAAAAGTGAAATATACAAAAGTATAATGGTAATGTGAGAAGAAAAAGATAATTGTTTTTTGTTTGAGTTTTTGATGAAAGGTTTTGATTTAATTAAACTAAAATGAAACCGAAAAAAAGTTAATTAATTAAACTCCTAAATTCTAAATTAATTCAATTAAAATAAAACTAAGTCTAATACTAGTTTGATTAAGAAGAGAAAATTAAAATAAATCTAAGTCTAAATTGATTTAAGAAATTTATTAAGAAAATATTTTTGGTCTTTTGTTTTAAAAGAAAAAAAAACTAAATATCTAAATAATAAATATGATATATTTTGGTATTTTTGATTAATAAAAGTAATAATAATAATAATAATAATAATAATAATAATAATAATAATAATAATAATAAATAAAATAAAAATAAACTGAAATATAAAATTAAAGTCAGGAGGATATGAAAGTAAACTATGGGGTTAGTAAGCAAAAAAACCGTTTTTTTGTTATGTCAAGGCCCAAATCCTTTTTTTGTTGCAGTCAGAAAAAGAAAATAAAAAAATAATGGGCCTGCGCATCATGAAGTAAACAGGGTGCGAGGAAAAGCAAAAAAGTCAGGCCCATAGTGAGGAAGCCCAAACGCACCTAAAACAAGTAAAAATGTTAGAAAAAATAACAAAAGGCGTCCCTGGGGCTCGAAATCAGGACCCTTAGCAATAATACCTTACGCGCGTACTCTCTACCACTGGGGTGGCTATACATCCAGTGTTTAAAACAAAACTAATGCATTATTTTACAAAACAAACCCTGAATACATTTCATCTTCAACCTCCCGCCAGGCCTGAACCTCCATTTTTGAATTTTGTAACTTCTTCATCTCTCAACCATTTGCAAAAATGTAAAGATCATACTTGCTCCAAATTTCTTCACGATTTCAGAAATGTAAATAAATTAAGCTATAAATCAAATATGAGCATGAATTTTGATTGGTACCAAATCTAACCTAATTTTTCCATAAAGTTCAACTCTAAAATTCTCACTACTTAGGCAACATAAATGAATTCTAAGGACATAGTCAGTTTCAAAGCAATGATGTCTATATTTTATCTTTGAAAATGGAAAGCTAAACACGCCTATATGAAGAGTTCAAAAGTCAGAAAACTTACCTTGAAAATGGAATTCGTGTTTTGAAAATGAGCTTGTTTCAAGATGCTTCAATGATCAGGTTAGCATTCTTGGACCTCTAGGAAGCTAATGTAATGTTTAGCTTAAGTTGAGAGTGGCTGAAATAGTCTGGAGAAGTCAAGTTGCAGACCTCTATTTTTTGAGTTTGGATAATGGTCGAAATGGAGTTACAGTTGGGAAGCAGGGATTGGGATGAGTTGTATTTGAGGTATATAAGCTTTGATGATGGTTTAGAAGGAAAACGCACGAGTGAATTATGAGTTTCAAGTTTCTTGGCCAGAAGTGACAACAATGGAGGTTTCTGCACAGTTTTGACTTTCAGGGCGTTTGAGAGAGTTTTTAGGCTTGATCCTCTGTGTGTTATGTTGAAATGTGTGTCTCTATTTATAGTGAATAGGTTTGGAGGATGAGAGGACTTGGTTTCTCAGTTACAAAACCTGGTTTGGTTGATATGAAAAAACCAAGTTATGTGAAAATTGGTGTTCCAATGCATATCACAAGGACTTTCAGGGTTGCTTTATAGGTTATAGATGGTTGCTTCTTAGTGTTGAAGTGTTTTAAAGTCAGAAGCAACAATGTATGTGCTCAAGGAGGGTTGACATTGTGATTAAAGTCACTTTTCCAAAATGGAAGTGTGAACTTTCCTCCCTAAATGGAAAATCAACTTGGACAATGCTTGAATAAATTGGAAAATTGATCAATCAGTTGTGTAAACATTAAATTAAGGAGTGAAACACAAGTTAGAAGGCTGAAAATCAAGATTGTGCAGTATAGCTATGGGATTATGTTATGTGTTCTTCATGAAAATGCCTTGTAATTCAAGTTTATTATGCCAACTTCTTCTCTTCAATTCTCCTAGCTCAAAGATGATCTCTTTAAGTTCTTGGACATTTTGGAAACTTGAAATATCCTATACAACTTTAATGTTTTATACTTTTACAAAATCCAATTGGAACTATGTGAAAAATGGCCAAGAAGTTAGGTAAAAAATCTGCCTAAACTAGGTCAAATTTTCACTAAGTGTTTTAGAAAAAGTGCATGACTTCATGAATTTATAACTCAAAATCCAAACAATTATAGGAATTGATCAGTAAAGAAAAGTTGTATATCTCATCAAGATCTACAACTTTCATGTTGAAAGTTTTCTTTGAATCATCTTGTATCTTAGTGAAAAAATGGCATGAAGTAATGAAATTATCATGTATAAAACACTTAGAAAAATTTCCAAGTCTTGAAAAGTTTGACTTTTCACATTGACTTTTGACTTTCTTGATTTCTTGATGATAAAGATTCATATTTTTGAATTTCTTTATGAATCATGATCCTTGAATTCAAATCTTAATCAAAAAGCCAAAGTTTGACTTTTTGTGCATCAATTGACTTTTCATTAGATCAAATTTCAACTATCAATTCGATAATCTTGAGAAATGTTTTGAGCCATGAAATTAAGTCAAAATATTATGTTCTAATTCTTGATATCATTCTTCAAGCCATTAATTCATGTACTATGTCAAAAATCACTGATCAGTCATTCTCAGTCAAAACCCTAATTTTGATCATTTTTCCCCTTTTGATGATTTGACTGTTTTTCTTGAGGTCAAAAAACACACAACAAACTGAAACTATTGAGCCGAACTACGACGCTCTGATTCCTTAAAAGGGATACATAGGCATCTGGTCATGGGGCTCAGTCGAGCGAAACTTTGTAAATATTTCCTTCTTTTCCCCGTGTTTTCTTTTGTATGTATTCCCTCTTCGCATTTTTCTCTTTAACTCGTAACCTTTAGACTTAGATTAGACACACCCTTAGAATATAACAAAATTAAGTGGATCATGTGGAGTACCACAAACGTGAGGGATGCTAATACCTTTCCCTCACGTAAATTACTTCCTTACCCTTTTCTCTTGGTCGCGATGACCATGCTCCTTTCCTTCCCTCAGGTTTACTCAGTGTTTCCTTTCCCTCTCTTGCAATAAATAACATTGATGGTGATTGTTCTGTCTTTTCGCCTTCATTTACGCTTCAATGAAAATCCCAGACGCGACATTCTCCTTTCCTTTACCAAGTAACTCGGACACGGCCCGATACCTGCAATTACCATCACTCCTCACATCTAAGATTCGTTCAATGTGTTTGTGCATAAAAAGCGGCAACTCATCAATATAGATAATCAGTGGTGAGTGTGGTTGTTTTATAATAGGCGATATATGAGGTGGTTTTGAAATGAGAGCTCCCTTGTTAACACTTGTTTTAGATATTGGGGTTGGAGAATCTGAGAATATTGAATCAACAACTTCATGGTAAGAATAAGTCTACTTTGTTGAACCGTCACCCTGTGTACTTTTTCACTTTTTTGGTGCACATTTGTTTTTACCAGTTGTGATTGAGGCTTCAAATTGGTGGTTTCCAGAAAGGCGTTTTTTCTCAAGAGTTCTTTGATGTGCGATTTCATAGAGGCACCAGCTTTAGAAAATGTATGTATTATCACTTCTAACTCGCTTCTGATGGTTATGTTAGATGTACCTTCCTTTGCCGACTCGTAGTCATCAAAATAAAGTCTTTTCCAATGAGTGCAAACCTCATCCATACATATGGGAGAATTGAGATTAATTTTTTTTATAGAAATAACACAAGCACATGGAAGCCCATAAGTTATTCTAATTGTACACCTACACTTCAAACCATCTGGCCCCGTCGTTTTCGATCGCTTCGCTTCATGATAGATGAAATTCAATCACGTCCGGGATATGTTGTGAACCAACTGTGCATATAGAGTGTTGCCTTTGAAACAATGTTCTAATACGATTTTTCTCCTACCAAATGTTGTTTGAATTTCATTATGTTGGTTTTGGAGCATTTGGTTCACCGTGTCCCATTCTCTACAAAGGTCACCCTTGCTATCACCCGACCACTTCTTCAACACCGCATGTGCAAATTCCACTCTATTAGTTGTTTGTTTCCCAAATGTCTAACTTGGTGCGTCTAATGACATACAACTTTATCTTTCACCATATCAAGGAGAGTAAACTCAACATATTTCAAGAAATCAGGATACTCGATACACAAGTTTCTGAAGTGTACCACATTCTTAGTATACAACTCTTTGGTACTAGAATTAAGAATATCAATCCATGCACCCATTATCTTTTCAACCACAACACCAGATTTGATCATGTTTCCGTCAGCTCCCTTTTTTCTTTGGTGCCTGTCACGGTGAAACATCGAGGAGACCAAGCTATTGAGGAACTTGACTCACAATGACGTAAGAAGTCACCACCAAACTTTATTATTTCCAAGGAAAAGGGAAAAGATCGAAACCTTATTGTTTTAACATGAAATGCAAGAAGTAAAGACTAAAATCAAAGCATAAGGAAGAGATCCAAGATACAGGGGTTAGTTTATACAAAGGGAAGGTATTAGAATCCTATGTATATGTTGTACTCTACAGGAACCTTTCATATTATTTGTTTTGTTAAAATTTGTTTACTTGTTTAAATAAGTGTGGAGATGGGAGAAGAAAAATATATTTTATTTATATTTTGTTTGGAAAGACAAAGTCTTATACCTACGTACCAATTAAGGATCAAAACCTCGCAGTTTATGGTAAAAATAACAAAGGTTTTTTGTGGTTGATTTTAGGAGAAAGGATATTTCATCATCTTGTAGAGAGAAAGCTCAACTAACACCATCACAAGTACGAGAAGATGGATCTTGAATCACTATGAAGGAATGGCTATTAACTTGGATATAGAGATAAATAAGTTTCCAACTAATGTCTTAATGTACAAAGAATCACATTTACTTCAACAATTACTATGGGGATAGGAGAATCACATCTCAATTATAAAGAGGATTTATATCTATTCTCTTTGAGAAAGGTTTTAAATTGAAAAGACAAGGTGGAAAAAATATTTGGGTGAGGTTAAGTTACTTTTAGTATTTTTAAAATGTTTTGATATCTTTAAGTATATTTGAAGTACTTGTTAAGAAAAGAAAGTTTAAAAATGCAATGACACAAAGTCAAGATTTTTTATATGAAAATAGTTTTGAGTTTGAAAATGATTTTTAAGGTTTAAGTGGTTCCTAAAGCACAAGAGAATACATAGGGTGAATATTCACAGAGGGTTTTATACAAAAGGGGGGAATGCACATGCTTATGACTATAAAGTCAACAATATTATCCTTTTTCCTTGGATTTTTGGGGCACAAGTATAATAAAGTATTTTAATTGCTAAACATTGTATACACATCACAAGTATTCAACAAAAAAGTTTAACATGCTTATTAAGGTAAAATTTATTACAAAAGATAAACAAATAAGTATAAACATGATATCACCTAGGGTTAATGAGAGTTTATGAAGGAAATATATACCTAAGGGCAACTAATCTTAAGACACGTGGGGAAACAACTAAAGGGAACCTAAGGTGTGTGAATCCTTTTCTAGGGTTTTGTACATGTTATAATTTATCAAAAGGTAAATTCCTAAACCTAATTAAAGATTGAGTTTTTCAATGGTGTGAATATGTACAAGGGTTTATGTTATCAAAAATAAATTGTTAGGGACAAGATATGATCATTTGAAAGACGTTTTAATTAAAAAGTTTTAACAAAGAAACCAAAAAAAGGTTTTAAAACAACTAAAAAGAACTAGTTTTGATTTAATTATAAAATGGTGAAATAAATAATATTTTTGAGAATTTTTCACATATTAATAAAATAGGGATGATAAATAAGGAGTGTGTAAAAATCAGTTCAAAATGAGTTGTTTTGATAGGTTTAAAAAATTGTTGAAGTTTGATAAAGAAACTTAAAGAAAAAAACAAGTGATAAAAATTTGTTTTGGGTTTGGAGGGTGTTGAGCTCGCGCCCTCATAGTTACAAAGCCTCAACGCACGTACGTCCTACCACTAGGGTGGCTTTTTTATCCATTCATGAAACACATATCATTAAATATAAAATAAATAAGTTTTTGAAAATTGAGTTTTCCTCTTCTTCTTCCCTAACGCGCTATTGTAACAACAACAACTTTCTCCATTTTCAAAAATTCTAACTTCCTCATTTCTCAACCATTTTTAAAGATATAAAAATCAAACTTGCTTATAATTTTGCAAGGAATCTAATAGTATTATTTTCAGAAGCTATAACTCAAAGATTTTCACGAATTTCTGTTAGTACCAAACGAAAAACCTAAATGTTCAGTTTCACAATTCTCATCACACAAGCAAAACTAATGAAAAATAGATATGTAGTTAGCATCAAAGACATCATATCTACATTTTGTATTCAGAAATCTAACACAAATGATGCATGTATGAAGATTTCGAAATTCAAGAAACCTTACCTATTGGAGAAAAGTCCAATGCTCTCTTGAGTACTTCCAGATGTGAAATGATAATCAAATAAGCTTCCTTAGACCTCAAAGAACTTATCACAATTCTTACTTTATGCTGAAAGTTATTGAATCACCTTGGCCAAGTCAAGTTGCACATGCTTTAAAGTGAAGATGAAAGATGGTGATAAAGGAGTTATAGAAGTGAAACAAGGATTTTGATCACTTCTATATGATATATATGAGGTGTATGGATGGTTGGTTTACAAGAAACTTACAAGGGTTGTGAAATTCGAAGAAATGGACTTCTTGGCTCAACAATGTAATTTTTTGAGCAATTTGAGAATTTGAGAGAGATTGAGGTGTTTAGATAGCTTTGAATTGGTTACTTTGAAGTGAAAAGTTGGTCTATATTTATAGAGAAACCATGAGGATTTGGGCTGACTACTTTCTTTAACAGAAAGTTTGAAACTTGGTGGTGAAGAAAAAATGGTACATTCATGTTATAAGGTAAAGTAAAAGGCATGGCTTTTTTAAGGGACTTAGTTCCCTTGATTCATGTAGAGTGTGATTAGAAATAGGGAAGAGGCATGGGCTGTTAAACAAGTTTTGTGCAAAACTTGCTTTATTAAAATGGAAGTGTTCACTTTATACCAAAAATGGCTTGTAATCCAACTTTGATCATCCATGTTCAAAAAATTGAAACTCTCAACTAAAGTATGATAAATTCATGATTATGGAATTTTTGGAAAGCTTGAAACATTATCTACAACTTTCATGTTGGACACTTTCCCTTAATCAAATGGGATCTTGGTGAAAAATATCTTACAACTTTGTTACTTTGGGCTGAAACAAGCACTTCTAAAATTTTCCAAGTGTTTGAGATTTTGACAATTTTGAGATGCTAACTTCATTAATTCATATCTTCAAATCTATGCATTTTTTAGAGATCAAATCTCAATGACAAAGTTGTATAACTTTTCATTCTCTACAACTTTTATGTTGGAATTTTTCTTTGTATCAACCTTGATCACGGTGTAACTTGTTCATGAAGTTAGGATTTCTAAAAGGGCAAAAACACTTGAATTTTTCCAAGTGTTTGAAAAATTCTCCACTTTGACTTTTGTTGACTTTTCTGATTTTCTTGATTCTTGATGATCAATGTTGACAAATTTAAATGCCTTGAGTGATTCTTAACTTTTGAAGTTCATTGTTGACCAAAAAGTCCAAGTTTGACTTTTGTGTGACAGTTGACTTTTCATCAGTCAATCCAACTCTTCCACTTTCAATCAATTGTATCTTTGAAAATGTCTTGGGCCACACAATTAGGTCAAGCTTTTGAATTTAAGGTCTTGGAACTATCCCTCAAGCCATTAGGCCGTGTGCTGAGCTAAAAGTCAATGATTCACTTTCTTCAATCAAAAACCCTAATTTGGTCAAGACTCGCACTAATGAAATTTTCTGATTTAACCAGCTTGTCACAATGAGCAAACACACAACAATTTTTTTTGTATTTTGTTAGAGATGCAATGGTGCATATGAAGTAGGATCTTAGGTAAAAAAATCAGGGTACAACAGTGCCAACTGCAGGTTTTAGCCGTGCTCTCACATTTCTTGTTATATGATACCGACAAAGTAATGTGGTTGACGAAGGAAACACAATGCCAACCGCATTCATAAGGGAGTTATCTCGGTTGGTAAAAATGACCTTAGGCATATTTTGTGGATCCTTCAACAAAGTCTTACATATACTCAACGCCCATGTGATGTTGTCTTCTTTCTCACATCCCAAAAAACTAAATCCAACTGAAAATGTCTTGTCCGTAGATGTAACACCGACAATTTCTAGAAGCGGAAGCCTATACTTGTTGGTCTTATACGTCGAATCAAACATAAGGGCGGTTGGAAATGTATTGAACAAATTGATACTTTCTGGTTGAGTCCAAAAAATGTCATGAATACTAACATTGTCCTCACAAACTCGGTACCTGGAAATGTAGTGGTTATCGTCCAAATATTTCAATAAATGTTGAATTTCTGACCTCGGGCCTCTCTGTGCAATGTGTTGTTTATAATGATGATTATAAACCGACTTAATATTTAAAACACATTCTGATTTATTCCATTTCAAATCAGCAAGTATGTTTCTCGGTGCAACTTTGATCAACGATAATTCATAAATATATTTCTTCTATACCGTCTTAAGCCGACACACAATTGGATGTCCGTGTAGTTTGGTTTCCAACACATGATTACGCATACCAGACATGACATTATACATCCATAAACCATCCACCCTACAATAACTGCATAATTTAAACAGGCACTCACATTTCCTCGATCCCGTGTCATCATGTTTTACCTTCCGAATTTTTGAAACATATTTCCCACTTCTCTCGTATGTCATTACAATAAATGGTTGCCTTTGACTAGTCCCATTATCGGACCTTTCAATCACAACTCCAAACTCAAGTTTGCTAGCTTCCATTCAAACTCATTCAAGCATATGTTGACGAGAAGTGAAACATTTATCATTGACCTTGTCCGGAACCTTTACGAGAGCTTTGAAAATTTTTGTCCGGGTGCACCAAACCTAAAATGTAAAAAAAAAACATGAATTTTGTTAAAATAGAATTCTGGTTTTGTAACAGACATATTTTTGGATATGCACATCCAAATTATGGTAGGTTAAATTCAGAAGTGCATGTCCGAAGTGATGCTATTTTCTTCCAAATATCATCTTCAATCCCAGAAATATGTAATGAAATAAGAGAAGTTTACCTCAAATTGCAGCTTTCTATGCTCTCTTTGCTATACCAAACACTTGAAACTTGATTTGGAGATGAAATTTCTATTGAAAATGATTGAAGGTTTATGAGGGTATTGGTTTTGATATGGAAGAAAATGAATGAAATAGTTGGAATAGGTGACCATGCAACATTCTAATATGTAAAGGGTGGTTTCAGATATGCACATACGAACTCACCTATCAGTATGTTTCAGATGTGCATATTTGAAACTATCTCAAGGATTTTAAATCCAATGTTTAAGTATTAAAACATGGAAAAAAGTTTCTTCGGAGATGCACATCCGAAACATGCTGATAAGTGCGTTCGGGTGTACACTTCCGAAAGGTATTTTCAGATTTTCAATGATAGTTTTCACCACTACTAAATATAAAGAGAAATTATCTTATTTTAAGTAATGGGTTTAACTTTTCTATAGTTTAAACTTTGTGTTTGTTTAATATAAACATTTCTCTATTTCTCTATTTAGTATTTTCTTCATCTTATTTATAAGATACTTGCATACATTCTATATATTATGTATATTAAAAAAAAATGACAGTGCAATTGGTATGTGCGTTTTGTTTATAATTATTATTATTATTGAGTTATTTTTTATTTATAGATATATTTTTAAAAATTTGATAATATTGTGTATGTTTTGTGCTACATTAACTTTTTTTTAAAGGTTGGGCTACATTGACTCTTTTTTTTAAAGGTTGGGCTACATTAACTTGTTGATCTTCATTTTCATCATCATTAAGAATTATCGTATATTAGTATGAGATATTTATTTTTGTTCTCTTACCTTTTTTATATGTCTTTGTGAAATTTTGGATATTTATTATTGATTTATTATCGTTTTTTTTTTTTGTAAATTAGATCTTTTTATAATAAATTATATTTATTACATTGTTTATATGATGTCTTATAAATAAGATCGATGTCATTGTAGAAGATTACACTAATGAATAATATAGATAAATTATTCTCATATTTCTCTCTTCTATTTTATCTTCTTTCTCCTTATTTCATAACACGTTATAAGAACGAAACTCCAACACATAGAAGAATTAAATATTTCAAATCTTATAAAACTTGATTTTATGACTTTTGACTGTGGCGGTAGAAATGTTAAGAATAAGTCATTGGATTGACTTGACTCGCACAAATCAAATAAAAATCGCAACTGCGCTTTATTGTTTCCAGAGAAATGAGAAAAAAACGAATAACCCAAAAAGAGGGGGAGAGAATCTAAGTTCAGGGATTGGTTATGTAAAGGAAAGGTATTAGCATCCTAAATATCTACGGTACTCCGCAAGAATCTCTTTAAAAATATATGTATTTTTGGCTATAACCATTGTATAAAAATAGATGGTGGAGGTGAGAAAAGAAATATATTTTTTACATTTTTTTTGCACCCTCCGCGGTTACGAACCTTTAGCGCCTACGTACCACCTTCCATGCAATAAGGATCAGGGTACTCGTAGTTCACCTTTAAAAATTTTAAAACACAAGTGTGTTGGTAAATTTTAAGAGATGAGACATCATCGTCATCTCCGAGTGGAAGAACATAATTACTATCCATGATTATGAGAAAAGAGAATTTGCGTCATCTCGAAGTGGAGGATATGGCTTGGATTTTAAAATCAACAAAGCCTCGCTCAACACCCAAGTGGAAAATGTCTAAGTTCACTACATACCATAGAAGTATAGTAACTCGCATCACTACAAAGATTGACAAGAGTTTAATCTTTTGGGAAAACTTTAAATTAAAAATCCAAAGTGGCAAAATGGTTTGAATGAGATTGATTGACTTTTAGTCTTCTCACAAAAAATGTCAAAGTATTTTTAAGTTGTTTAAAATTTGATTAAAGAAAATATTTTTGAAAATGCATGGACCTAAGTCCAAGTTTATTGTGAAAGCAGTTCAATTTTAAAAACAAGAAGAGTTTTCAAAAGGAGGGAGAATATTTTTGAAAATAAAGAAGATGAAGGAAATAAAGGGACTATCCTAAAGCATAAGGTAAAAGCTAGGGAAAAGAACCATCTAACCAACAAGAAGCTAACATTTGACATAATGAGTCAATGTAGAATTCTCATCCTTTGGGTTGAAACTAAACAAGCAAAGATGATAAAACACTTAAGAAAACCAAGCTTCAAAGGCATTAAGTCTTCACAAAAATTGGGCAGAGTAACAACTGTATACAGATGAATTCCTGATTACAGACAAAGCATATAATCAAAATAACCTGGAAGCAAAGAAACAAACAACCCAATGTCTTGGGGTAAACCCCAAGAACTCCATACAAAATAATAATATAATTCACAAGGTCTCAAGGTAAGTCAAGGTCTCTAATCCTAAGTCCAAGAAGTCCATAACTCCATCATGCCAAGGATAGTAACCAAGTAGTCCAAGTAACCTTAAAGCTTTTTATTGGTTCAAGTTGGTTATTAGGTATCTTCAAAAAGAAAATGAAAGCTCAAGTGAGCAAAACAAAGTGACATAAAGATAAATACTCAAGTGAGCAAAGATGAAAATAATATAAAATGTAAATGCTAAAATAAATGGTGCCTAAAGTAAAGACATAAAGTAAAAGCATAAAAATAAAAGTCAATTGTTAATGAGTTAGAAATTAGAGGTTAGTTGAATGACCATCTTGAAACTTGCATTTGAAAACTCATTAGAAGACTGATAAAATCAAAGCCTCACAATAACAAGTTTCATTTGCTTTTTGTCAAGTATATCATTGATTTCAAAATCTCAAGGCAACAATAAATCATCAACGATGTTTAAATGATTCACTTAGTTCCAAAATTTATGAAGATTCATTAGGGGATTGATAATACCAAAGCCTCCTAACAATGGACCTCAAGGTTATTGGATCAAAGGTTTCAAATTAAACATACTTGGGCTTGCAAACATTGATTTAGGCCACGAATGATCATTTCTCGAATTGGGACAAAATTTAGCGCTATGTTAAGCAATCGTAAGTGGACTTATATAGAAGTCGCACCTATTTTGAGGCCGGTCAATAGAAATCTATGTGCCATATGTTTGGAGTGATGACATGTAGATCATCTTCTAACAACATGTAGCACAAAAGAGAAGAGGATGAGATGAAGAGGGAGGGGATACATTTGAATAAAAAATTTAATCAAACTATCATTAAAATCATTCATCTATTTTAGTGGAGTTAAACTCAACACTCAAGATTCAATGATGTTAATGAAGTTTATGATCAACAATCATATAGCCAGAATATATTAAAAAATAAATTGCATTTAATGAATAAAATAAAAAATAAAAAATGATTTTTAAATTGTTTTTAAAATGAAAATAAAAGGTAAAATAGTAAACTATGTCCAAAGTATCAAAGAAAAATTTAAAAAAGACCATAGAAAAATCAGAGCTGACCTCAAATATTTTTATAAATTTTTTGGTAATTTTTTAAAACAGGAAAATATTTTTAAACTAATTAAAATCACTCAAATGAGTAAAGAAAAGATAAAAAATAGTAGAAGTCAAAATAAAATTATAGAAAAATTTCAGAAGGTCAGAAATGAATAAAATGATTTTTATAAAAATTTTCAGAATTTAAAAACATCAAAAAATATTTTTAAATAATTAGAAACAAGTCAAAATAAAGGAAAAATTATAAAAATATCAAATATGAAAATAAAATTATGAAAAAATGAAAATCAGAAAGAGAATATTTTAAAATATTTTTGTGAATTTTTTCAGAGTTTTTGGGTCATAAATGATTTTTCTATGATTTTTGAAGTTAAAAACAATTAAATATACAAAAATCAGAAAATAAAAATAAAGTTAGAAAAGTATGGACCATTGGATGAGAGTCAAAACGCGTTAGTAAACAGATTCAATGGATCTGACGCGCTGTGCATATCATGGTCTTTTTTGGAAATTACACCAAATCATTTTTTAATAATTATAAGTGACTTAAAATCTGGCACGTTGGATGAAGTTTGACTAATGAAAGTAATCAGATCCAAGGATTCCTATGACGCGCGCATGGTAAAATAGATGCATTGGATAGAATTCAAAAAAATCACATGTCACACTGTCGTTGGCTGAAGCATGACACATAGGTCGTCTTCAACCTCCAGACGCCCTAAATTGAGGTTCCACAAACTGTAAAATTAGAGAACCATACCTGTACCATTAGCTTCGTCTCTTCCAGACGATTCTAATGGTACCCTCGCGCCAAATCTATATAAATTGTGCAAGGCTGAGTTTGAAGAAAACCAGAAAAAATAACGAGCACAAAAATCCCAAGTATCTCTCTCAATTCTCAATGAAAATGAAAACCGTAAGAAGTATGAGAATCAGAAGGATGAATAGAGTATAATAAGGCTTTATTTGGTTCAATTTGATTGAGAATTCTACCTGAACGAAGTAGCTGAAAATTATTCTGAAACTGGACTTGGTTAGCATGATTTAGGACACCTCAAGGCTTGACTCTTCTTCTGTTAGCTTCAGGGAAGTTCAAGGATGAATGATCAATGAAGAAATTGGATTGAAAAGTGGAGAAAATAGGAATTCGAAAACTCAAAAGTGAGTTACGCATGGAGTTTGGAAGGGTGATTTTGGTTGTTCAAGCTTGAGGAAATGAGAGGAGTGAGGTCCTCTATTTATAGGGAAGCAAATGGGATGCTCAAGCGTGTGGAATGATGAAGTTTGGAGGGAATTCGTGTGAAGTTGCAAACATGAAAAGTGTGACTCATATTTTGCTCAAAACTCAACCAAAACTTGAGTTTCAAGGTGCTAATCACTTCTGGAAGATTGTTAAACATGGTTAGAAGTAAAAAAACACAAAAATTTAGTGACTAGAAGCTGAATTGTGCATTTCAAATTCTGACTTGGAGGAAAAATCAGTTTCAAGTGGTTGTCTTTGAACTCATGGTGTGCATAATTTAGGGAACCTTAGGGCATGATTCTTAAAGCATTTGAAAGATAAGGTCACAAAATTTACAATGTGTAAAGAATGGAATCAATTGGATGCCCGAGCTAAAAGTTGTGATGAGTCAAAGTTAAGAAAAAAATGATGACTTTTTGTACTTAGAAAAATTCTAAGTTTTTCTTCAAAAGTGACCTATAATGTTTTGAGTTCAACCAAGGATTTCCTCCAAAATTGAGCTTTTATCAATGATTCTAGATTGAATTAGATATCCCAAAGAGAATTGTGAAACTTGAATCACTCAAAAATACCAAGTATTGAAAAAGTTATGGCCTTGTGAAGTTGGTGAAAATTCATGAGGTGACCTATAATCTTTTGGGTTCTTAAGACATCTTCCACTTATTTTCAATATTTACACATAAAAGAAGAGTTTAATTTCACATCCTTAAGATCATTATGGAAAAATAATAGGATCAAGGAGATAAAAATTGTCCAAGTTATGATCTTTTGAAGTCACATAAGGGAATTTGATGGCCTATCTAGAGGACTTGTAATCTTTCTTCATCATTAGGCATCTTCGACATACAATTTTATTTAAACTTTTGAATTGATTGGTTGATAAATCTTTTAAAGAGAATAATATATTTGGAATCATTCAAAAATACCAAAATATGAGCAAGATATAGCCCTTAGAAGTCCAAAACCCTAGCTTCTAGAGCACAAAAGTGACTTGGAAACGCCTTTCAATTTTGACAAACTGTCTTATACAATAACTTTTGCCTTGTGAATAAAAGTTGTTGTGGATGACAATAAGAACCCATAGCAACAATAAGAAACTCCAAATGTTAAGAATTGAGAGAGTTATGCACTTGTGATCAAGAAATCAAGAACTTGTCTAATTAGGTCAAACTTCTTCAATCAACTCTTTCATCTTTTGATTTCCTTTGACAAATTGAGGCATGATAAATAATAGTAGACCTTGTCATGATATTACTTTAAAGAATCTTCAATAATGAAGCTTGAATCTCAATGAATCTTTGTTGAAGAAGAAATGGAAATAAACTCATGAACCTATGAATCAACCTGATGAAATGTGTTGTGCCCTTACCTATAATATCATCAATTAGAGCAAACATTCGTTGTATTTATTAGTTAAAATTTAATCAATACAAAACATGGATGATCACATTATACAAGTCAAAGTGCTTGGTGATTCCTCATGAGTAAACCTAAAGATAGGGAGAATAACCAAACCCTAGTGTGATCTTGTTGTGATTAAGTGGATATGAGATAATAGAGGAATCTTTGGGGGGAAAATTGGGGTACAACAACTGCCCTTATTTAAGTGTCTTATATCCAGAGATACAAAGGTTAAAAATCTTCGTGTCGACGCGATTGAAGATACTTAAATATAAAATAAACCCTATTTTTGTCCCTAAGAGGCCATGCAATGCTTATGATTGTGCATGCAAATAATCAGATCCAAAGGTGGCACGGGACACCACTGGGGAAACAGAAAATAAAAGATCAAAAGATAATTAGACCAGGAAAATAAATCACTGGTGAACAGAAGACTCAATCCTATTGGGGTAAAGCCCAAGAGGAGACAAAGTAACATCAACTCAAACATTAAGTAGAGAAAATAAAAGATTAGAGCGATCGACAGATAACCGCGAACTATTCACTCACTAAGAAGATAACAAAAAAGGTAATATCGACCCACAGGGGGAAATAAGTGGTAGGATAATACCAGCAAACATCAATATTAGAGTAAGTCTCAAATGACCAACATTAGTACTTATAACTGGAAACAAACGAACTCTTCAGAGCAAAATGAGTCTCAATGACGAACTGTCTCCCATAATGACGATACTACCATTCATCGGAGTAACAAAATCTCAATAATGAACTATCTCCCATAATGAAGAGACTACCATACATTAGAGTAACAAAATCTCAACAACAAACTATCTCCCATAATGACGAGACTACCATCGATTGGAGTAACAAAATCTCAACAATGAACTATCTCCCATAATAATGATACTACCATCCATTGGAGTAACAAATCTCAACAACAAACTGTCTCCCATAATGACGAGACTACCATCCATTGGAGTAACAAATATCAACAACAAACTATCTCCCATGATGATGAGACTACCATCCCTTGGAGTAACAAATCTCAAGAAATAACTATCTCCCATAATGACGAGACTACCATCCATTGGAGTAACAAAATCTCAACAACAAACTATCTCCCATAATGACGAGACTACCATCCATTGGAGTAACAAATCTCAACAACAAACTATCTCCCATAATGACGAGACTACCATCCATTGGAGTAACAAATCTCAACAACGAACTATCTACCATAATGACGAGACTACCATCCATTGGAGTAACAAAATCTCAACAAAGAACTATCTCCCATAATGAAGAGACTACCATCCATTGGAGTAACAAAATCTCAACAACAAACTATCTTCCATAATGACGAGACTAGCATCCATTGGAGTAACAAATCTCAACAACGAACTATCTCTCATAATGACGAGACTACCATCCATTGGAGTAATAAAAATCATGAATCTTCTCTAGGAACTAACAGGCTTACTGGGAAAGTACATGTTGCTCAAATAAAGAGACCCGCCACTTGCCGTTATGAGAAAGAGTTGTAATAATGACTTCCTGGGACATGCCAATATATTCTTGCTGAGGAGATAAAATATTCACGTGCAAAATAAATACAGATTCTCAAACTAGGGCTCAAAGCCCGCAGAAATCAAAATAATAATGTTACCGAGGACCACAAATTCAAACCAGAAATAAACCGGAGTGACACAATCGACCAAGGCAGCATACAATGAGAAATAAACTCAAAAGGGGGTCTCATTCTACCCAAGTAATAAGCTGAATAAAAAGGCTAAAGCAAAATTCTTCCACGAGGGATAACTCAGTGGGGAAATTGAAAGGATATACACTTTCTTCTTAAGGTTGACAATCTATTGGAGAGAGGGTAACATAACTATGCAAATAGGGTAATATGCCAATAAAAATTATAATAAATGCAAATGAGCAATGAATTTTAATTTAGCTATGCATGATGTATGTATGAATGTTATTATGTATATGCTGACAAAACAGACATACAACACTGGGAATAACCATACAAAACCAGCTTAGGTAAAGTCAGTACTCAGCTTAAATCACATCCAGGAGGAAATTTTTATAAGAAAGTAAGCACCAACTGAGGAAACAAATTCCTATTCCACGGCTTAACTTCATCGGGAAGAAACATAATCTGAAAGTAAACAAGTCAAAACAATAAATCAGTACAAATACAAGGATATAACATCCTCCTCTAGGCTTCACCGGGGAACATCATACAGACTTTAATGGGGAAAACAAATGTCTCAACGTCTAGATTTCCATTGGAGATTATAATATTAGCTTCTCTAGGGAAGATGAAAACTATGCTGTCGAGATATCAACTGAGGATCCTGTGCTGACCTCATTGGGGAGTACGACACCACATCATCGAGAGGAGCCCAAAATACATTCTTCAATACCAAGAGTGATGATTACACAAACTTCCCCGAGGAGAAATTACGAAACCACACGGGGATAACAAATTTCAGAAAGCAACATTATCTTAGCTTTACTTGGGGATTTAAGAAGTCAAACAATACAGCAAGAAATCAAAATTATGGGGATTTTAAATCAAACCCAGCACTTGGCGGAAGAAAACCCAAAAAAAAGACAATTGTTTTAACACTTCTTAGAAAAGATACTGCCCTTGTCTAGTTTCCTGGGAAACAAACAACAATAACAATACCATCATTGCAAAGGGCGATGTTTTGCAAGTAATTCTACCTTAACACATAAAAGGGAGAAGGAACTTCCACCAAATGAGCAAAGACCTTACCGAGGAATCTAGGATAAAGGTATCAAACCATGCAAACCCGAAATCAAAATAATCAACCCGGAGAAGAGCTGAATCAAGACTTGACTAGGGAAAATGGGATCACAAACCCAATACCGCACCGTACATCAATCGGTACCATCTCCAAATATTTGAGAAACACAAAGAGATCAAGCGTGCACCAGCAAGAGTGACCTGATAGAACTTTCTTTGGGAAAAATATACTTCCAAAATTTCAGAGCTCGTCCATTCTTTGAATCACTATTTTTGTTTTTCTTGAATCACAAAATCTAAAGTAGAAAGTAATTTGTAAATTCTTTTCAAAAAAAAATTTTGTTATTCAATCTTTTTGTTTTGAAAATTACTATTTTTGTACCCCAAAATTTACCCTCTCAATTTCTCAAAGATTCTCTCACGAGATCTCCATTGTTTCAAGACTACACAAGGATTGATCAGCTCAAGATACCTCCCCAAACACTGATAACTCAAAATTAGGGTTTGAGTTTGTATAAGGACAATTGGACCTTTAGTGCTTCATATGATTTTTATGGATTATTTTGGACTCCCAAGATTGCTCATGTCAAGTTTTAGGCTTTGGATCATATTTTTACTCAGTCAATTGGCCTAAAATCAACTATATTGGGCAAAAAGTCAACTGTGGTCAATTCATAGTTAAAATTCATAATTTTTGATTCATACCAACATGTTGAACTCATATATGTCAATTGGTCAAGTTTGGATCACAATTCCTCAAGAAATTTGATCAAATCACAAAAAGGGCAAAATGGTCAAAATTAGGGTTTTGACTAAGAAGGTTCAATTTTTGACTTTTGACCTAGCACATGACTTGTTTGGTTTGAGACATGATATAAAGGATTTAAAATGCATATTTTTCACCTAATAGAATAGTTCAAAATGTTTCTCAAGATCAATTGATTGATAGTTGAAAATTGGTCACCTGATAAAAAAGTCAATTGTGCACTGAAAAGTCAAACTTTGACTTTTGGATCAAAATCAAGTTTCAAAAATCATATTTCATCAATACATGTCAAAGTATGAAGATTGTTCATCAAGAAATCAAAAGTCAAGATTACTTTGAAAAAAGTCAAATTTTTAACACTTAGAATTTTTTTGTGTTAAGAAAAATGTGATAATTTCATAACTTTGTGCCAGATTTTCACCATGATGCAAGATGATTCAAGAAAAACTTCCAACATGGAAGTTGTAGATATCAATGAGATAAGAAACATTGAAGGGCATAAATTCTTCTAGAAATGATTGGATCTCAAGTTATAAATCCATGAAGACATGTCCTTAAAACTAAAACACTTAGTAAAATTCTGGGCATTTTAAGTCAGAATTTTGACAGAACTTCTGGGCCAATTTTCATACAGTTACAATGGAAGTTTGCAAAAGTGATTCAAAGAGGGATTACAGAGTATGTTACAAGCTTTCTAAAAAGTCAAATAACTCTTTCAGATCATGCTGGAGAAGGGAGAATCGAAGATCATAAGTTGGACATTCGTTCTTAAATTATGAGTCATTTTCATGATGAACATCTGATCCAATTCCAAGCAATGCTGCATAATACCACTTTTCAGGCCCTCTAACGTGCGTATATATCCTTAATCAGAATATTACACAAGCTTTTGAGCTATGAACCACTTGATTTAAGCTTTGTCCAATACACCTTGCCATTTAAGGAAGAAAGTTCACACTTCCATTCTGGAAAAGTGACTTTAATCACAAAGTCCACTCTCCTTGAGCTTTGTGTTTGTTCTTTCTGCACAAGCATCCCCTACAAACTCATCACAAGTTTGTTTAAAGTTGCTAGCCAACCTACTTTGCCTTGAAACCATGTTTGTCTAAGCTTGCTTCAAAAACAAGTCAAAAATCCACAACATGTGATTTTTGTACTTTTGACTTCTCCAATTTTCCAAACCCTTTTCCTATAAATTAAACCTTCATTTGCAAGATGAAGAGGATTGAACAAGCCCTAAAACTCACTAAAACTCTCTAGAAACAGAAATTGCAACAAAAGCACAAAAACTTGTCATTTATGATTTTTGTGTCCAATCTCCAAATCCCCTCATGCGTTTCTTGGCCAAACCATCCACAAAGTTTCTGATACACATATAGAAGCTATCCTAACCTTTGTTTTCAGACTATAACATCATCTTCACCAACCTCCATTTTTAAAAACAGAGCATTACATATTGACTTCTCAAGAACATTCCAGCCATCCCTAGCTCAAGCTAACCATTGCATTAGCTTTCTGGGAACTTGAGGAAGCTAACCAGATTATCATAGCAACTTGAATCAAGCTCTAATTCAAAACACGATCTCCAACTTTAAGGCAAGTTCTTCTGATTTTCATCTCATTATTTAGGCATTATTAGGCTTGCATTTTCAAAGACAAAATGTAGATATCATTGCTCTGAAACTGTACATATCCATATATTCCATTTATATGGCCCGAGTAGAGAGAATTTTGGATCAGAACTTCTTGAAAAATTTAGGGTTCAGATTAGGGCTAGAAAAACTCATGTTTGTTTTTGATTTATAGTTTTAATGCTATATAGTTCTGGAACCATGATAAAATTTTCCATAACTTTCACGTTTACATTTTTCATTTTGGTTAAGAAATGAATGAGTTGCAGATGCTCTGGCTGGCGCAAGGAAGAAGATAAAGTTCATCATCAGAACTAATTTTTTAATATATATTTATGGTTTTGTTTATAATGCCGGATGTATAGCCACACCAGTGGTAGAGAGCATGCGCGTAAGGCATTAGTGTTAAGGGTCCTGGGTTCTAGCCCCAGGAGCACCTTTTATTTTCATTTCTTAACATTTTACCCCATGTATTTGTTAACAGCACGCATGGGCCAAAACTTCTTGATTGTCTAATTTTTGCTTCTAGCATCACCCTCCCAATTTACATGTTAACAACACACCTAGGCCAGAACTTCTAGGCTGTCTCATTTGTGCTTCTAGCATCACCCTCCCCATTTACCTGTTAACAACACGTCTGGGCCATAATTTCTAGGTTGTCTCATTTTTGCTTCTAGTATCCCCCCGTTTAACTGTTAACAACAAGCCTAGGCCAGAACTTTTAGGCTGTCTCATTTTTACTTCCAGCGTCATCTCCCATGTACTTATTAGAAGCACGCATGGGCCAGAACTTCTGGGTTTTCTCATGTTGCTTCCAGCAGCACCCCTATCCATTTTTTTATATCATGCAACCCAGCATAATCTTCTTTTTATTTTCTTTCTGATTCTGATCACACAAAAAACATATTTGGGCCTAAACCAAATAGAAATCAAGTTTACTTACAAACATCATTTCCAATTTCTAAACCCCCTGACTTTAATTTTATATTTTTATTTTATTTTCTTTCTTTTATTATTTTAGTATCATTGCTATTATTTTTATTAATCACAAATACCAAAAGTATATTATATTAAATATTTAAATTATTTAGTTTATCTTCATTTAAAAAAGATCAAAAACATTTTCCTATTTAATTTTTTTCTTTAACTTAATATTAAACTTCGATTTAGTTCATTTTCTTTGTTTAAATTAAAATTAACTTAGTTTAATTTTCTTACTTCTAACTATTTATCTTCTTTTAGAAAATTAGGTTAAAATATTTTCTTAAACAAAATCAAAACAAATTCATTTTCTTTTCATTCATGTCTTGTATATTATATACATTTCAATTCTTGTAAATTATTCAAGTTCAATATGGTTGTAATAGATAATTAGGTTTAATTTATTGCAATCCCCATTTGTAAATTTGTACACCCCATCCCCAAATGATGTAATAGCTTAGAATATTTAGTTTCCGCAATTTTATTGCTTTCATATCAATGCTAGTAATTAGGGTTTATATGGAAAGATAAAATCAATGGTTAGAAAACCCTAATCCAAGATAAACCAAGCATGAAATACAAACACTTTCACACTTTTCACCTCTAGGGTTTACTCCACGTTGTTGCCTTAAAAATGGTCATGTTACGCATGTGAGACATCTTAGCCAAAACAAATAAAAAATACAAGATCGTAGTCCCTCGATGACGCTACGAATTTTGCCTTACAAATAATCTTAGTCCCTTAAGAAATATGCCAAGGTATCTCACAACATTACTATTCATGACTATACAATGACCCGCGCCCGTCCCTTTACATCCAAAGATAAGGCTACTTAACAATTAATGGTGAGATAGCAATATCAAAGGAAGGAAGAAATGAACGAAAGAATTTTGAGTAGGTAGAACGTTCTTAGTTGCTTGCTCACAATCCATCTTCAAAAACAAATATCATTCAAAATACACCAAACACTTTCAAAAAACGAAATATTTTCAAAAGTCCAACACTTTGTATGCATTCATATAGAGACGAGAATCATTACAAAGTTTTCCTAAATGAAGGCGCTTTTCAAAAATACTTTCAAAATCCACCACAAATACATTTCAAACAAAACAATTTCAAAAGTGATCTAGAAAACAACGAAGAGCCCATAGATAGCTATGGATGAAAAGGGTTCTAACACCTTCCCTTTTCATAACCTACCCCCCAAACTCAAGAAAATATCTCAAAGGTCTTTCCTATTCTTTTCACCCTTTCCTTATTGGATAAAAGAAAATTCGATGGTGACTCTTGCTATCCGCAACAATTGCGATCAAACGCAAAACAACCAAATCAGTTTTCCCACCGTATTATAGAACTGGTGACTCTGTTGGGGAAGTATTCTAAAAAGTGGGGTTACCTTAGAGTTAGATCACATTTACTTGCTTTCATTGTTTGATTTGTTTTCTTTACATTTATGGGTCCTTGTTTGGGTTTTAATGATCCTCTACCCGAATTGGGGAACACCATTAGGTAAGTAGCAATAGATTGTGGAAATTGTGCAGGGTGTACCGACATGGTTGAAGCGATGGCTATGTTAGTGTGACAAATTTGTTGGTACCGGTAGCCTTTGAGTTTAGTCAAGGAGAATACGGGACCGTTGTGTAATGTCATGAAGCACTAACCGATCTTAGAACCTTTAAATTTAATAACTTGGCCATTAGGAAGTAGTGAGATAGCCGACTTTGGTTCTGTCCGAAGTTGGTTGATACTCGATACTACGCTCATTGAGATTGGAATTTTGGGATATTTCGGTCCCAATAAAGAGGCTTGCACTGAAACAATGACCAATGAAGAAAGATCAATGATATTGAGATTCCCTAGAACCCGTTTACTTTCTAGGACAGGTTGAGCCAACTAAACTTCAAGAGGGTACTTACCAATGAACCTCATGCAAGCCTGAACCTAAAGACTTGTTTGCTTTGTTTGTATATGTTTGTTTGTACATAACATCATGATATCATACCATGACATTTTGCACTAACCATTTCAAGGATCTATAGATTTATCTTTGTCTTGTTTTGTAGGACATGGCTCCCACTCACAGGAATACTGTCCAAATCAACCTCGTCAAAACACCTCCTCAACTCAAAGAATTATCGTCAAGGGTTCCTGAGAATTCTTCGTTCACCGAGAGACATGGTCGACTCCTCAATCTAGTTACCTCAAGCCTTGATAAAGACACAATGAAGGTTCTCTTTCAATTCTTTGACCCTTTGCACCATTGCTTTACCTTTCCTGATTACCAACTTGTACCTACTATGGAAGAATTCTCTCAACTCTTGGGAATTTCTATTCTTGATCAATTACCCTTCAACGATATTGAAAGAGGCCTAAGACCTGAGGAGATTGCTCGAGCTCTACATTTGCAATGATCTAATGTTGTGGCAAATTGGGAAACGAGAAGTGGTGTCAAAGGGTTCCTAGCCAAGTTTTTGTTGGAGAAGGCTCAAGATTGTTGATATGCTCTGGATTTACAAGCCTTTGAAGAAGTATTGGCTCTTCTCATATATGGGATGGTACTGTTTCCCAATATGGACCAACTTATAGATGTGAACATAGTCAAAAAATTTCTATCTCGCAATCCGGTGCCTACTTTACTTGGGGATATCTTGCATTCTCTTAACACTCGCACCATGAAGAGAAGAGGACTTCTTATGTGTTGCACTCCTCTTTTGCCTAGATGGTTTATTTTGCACCTACCCTAATCTATTGTGAGGAACGAGCAAGGCTTAAGATGGTCTAGTAGGTTGATGTCACTCACACATTCTGGTATCTATTAGTGTGCTCGATCTATGGAGGACATTACTATTATTGAATGTTGTGGGGAATTCCCTAATGTCCCTCTACTTGGAATTAGGGGAGGTATCACCTGCAATCCTTATTTGGCTTTGTGACAGTTTGGGTATGCTAGGAGGGATGCCCCTCATGATGCACTTATCCAAGGAATTGCATTCGACTACGAGAACGATGTCCAAGGTTATAGTTAGAGATTCATGTGAGCTTGGGGCATGGTTAACAAGTTTGATAGCAAGACGTTGGGGCATAAGAACTCCATCCCTTTGGAGCCTTATCTCAAGTGGGTGCGAACTCACGTCCAAAACATCATGATGCCTTACGAAGCCATCTTACTTATCACCGTGGAGCCTGTTGCCGAAGGATATGTTATGTATAATGTCCTTTATCCTAATATGCCTACTTCTCTTGAAGATTTGCAAAGAGCTTGGATTCGTTAAAGGAAGAGAGAGACACCTTCGAAACCCAGTTCTACGCAAGTGAAAAGAAGGTTTTGGAGCTTACGAGTCAGCTTCATGAAGAGCGAAGTTTGAACGCTTACATTGCATCGAAAAGGATGCGCTCGACCTTTTTGTCTTAGGATTTTATTTTGTACTTATTTCCTCCATTGTAAGCCCAAGAGGCATGTTTGTAATCAATTTGAACTTATTAATGAAATTAATGTTTGTTCCTTTTGTCTAAACAAATTTAAATCTTCTAAATCCTTGAAACCATTTGCATATGCATTTTCATGCATCACAATATAAACAGGTTTTCCACAACAGGTTTCCTTATCTTTTTACTGTTTATTTTAGTAAGATTGATATCGAACAAACTGTGAAGGACTTGCAATCGCAGAATTTCTTGTTCTAAGAGACCTTGCTGATCCTGGCCAAGGGGCAACAAGAGCTGATGACTATGCTAGTAGCCAAGAAGAAAACCAAAAAGAAGGCCTTCATCAACATGGGTAAGAGATTCAAAGGTCCGGTTCGTCAGGTACATATAGTTGAAGATTCATCTGAGGAGGATGAAAATAAAGACAAGAGGAAAGGAGCACTCGTGCTGGGGGTGCCAATAATCAAGCTTCCGAAGACGAAGACTACTTTGATAAACAATATCCTCCGGCTGAGGATAAATACAAGCAGTTGGAGGATATACTAAAGGCTGTTGAAATTCAAGCTGTACCTGGTTTGGATTTTAGTTAGTTGGGCTTAATACCTGAAGTCGTCATCCCTCATAAGTTCAAAATACCAGTCTTCGCTAAGTATGACGGGGTTTCCTGCCCGAAAATTCATCAAAGGTCTTACGTGTGCAAGATGCAGCCGCACACTACCGACAAAAAGCTCTGGATCCATTTCTTCCAAGAGAGTCTGGCTGGGACTCAACTAGAATGGTTCTATCAATTGGAGGGTTCCTGCATCCACACATGGGATTATCTAGCCACTACTTTTTATCATCAGTATCAATACAATTCCAATCTGGCACCAACTAGAGTCCAACTTCAAGGTATGACAATGGGTACTAATGAGGGGTTTAAGGAGTACGCACAAAAATGGAGGGATCTTGCTGGTAGGGTCCAACCACCACTAACTGACAGAGAACTAGTTGACATGTTCATGGGTACATTAACTGGCTCATTTTTCAACCTATTGATTGGCAGTTCTTCATCTGGTTTAACTGAGTTGATACTACTTGGTGAAAGGGTAGAAAGCGACATTAAGAGCGGAAAAATTCCCATGACATCTGCTTCCGCATCCAACTCTGTAAAGAAGCGCTTCACTGGAAAAAAAGAAACAAATGCTATGTATGGGGTAAGGGCCCATACCAAGAAAGATCACCGTCCATCTATTAATGCCGTGTTAATCTCAAACCCTCAGTCTTCTCAAAGACAATCATCTAACAATCAACGATCCGAAGTTCCTAGGAGACAATTCAGAAGGATTAGCATGTCATTGTTCTAAGCCTTGCAACATCTGTTGAAGGCCAACTTAGTGACATTGCGTGATCCACCATCCAATCCAAACATTTCATCACCAAAATACAATCCTAATGCCAAGTGCACATATCATTCAAACAGTCCTAGGCATGAGACCGATCAATGCTGGGCACTGAAGACCAAGATTCAAGATCTGATAGACAATAAGACAACTGATCCACCCGCCACTCCAAATGTGATAACCGCACCAATGTCGGAACATGGAAAAGGTGTCAACGTGATTAACGATACTACTTTTGTATCCTCCATTGAGGATTTAACAACTCCATTAACTACTTTGAAGGAAATTTTTTTGAGAGCTGGGGTGTTCCCTGGCTGTTTAAAAGACTGTGATTGCTGTGCTGAACAAATAAATGGATGCAAATGGATGAAAGAAGGTGTTAAACTCCTGATAGATAGTCACGAGATCCTGTTTGAAGAAGTTCCTACCATCAAGAGTTTGACCAATGAAGCTGAAGACCTTGCCATAATAACAATCTCTAATAAGCCTCTTAGGATCTCCTCAAAGGGTCCCATTAGGATTTCAAACGAATCAACAATTTCTCCTTTAATAACCACTGCCCCTGGGCCGATTCCTTACTCCTCTGACAAAGCAGTTCCATGGAACTATGGTGCCGAGGTTTATTATCATGGGATAAAACAAGATTCTTGGATCAATGAAAATGAAGCTGATGTTACTAACATTGCAGGTTCCAGTAAAGTAACAAGAATAGGAAGGATCTTCCCCCCTGATATTTCACCGCCCATTACTACCACAACTCCCGTCCGCATAATCCATGACAAGTCTAGTGCCAACACCAGAATTAAAGAGAAAGAAGGTGAGCCTGCTGGGATAGAGGCACCTACCAAATATACTGACGTTGAAGAACCCTCCGCTCGAGAAATGGAGGAAATCCTGAAAATCATAAAGAAGAGTGACTTCAAAATAATTGAGCAGCTGAGGCAAACCCCCTCCAAAATATCCATGCTATCATTATTAATTTGTTCGAACGTTCATGCCCAGGATCTAATCAAGTTCTTAAAGAAAGCCCATGTGCCCCAAGAAACCATAGCTGACCAGTTCGAGAACTGTGTAGCAAGTTTGACGGCTGACAACGGATTAGGGTTCTCCGACGCTGATTTGAATCCTATGGGAAGGAACCACAACAAAGCCTTACATGTCTCTATTGAATGCAAGGGGACCACCCTGGATCATGTCCTAATTGATACTGGCTCATCTTTAAATGTGTTACCTAAAGGTGCTTTGGACCGGCTAGATTATGAAGGACTGGTATTGAAGCCAAGTGATATTGTCGTAAGGGCTTTCGATGGGTCTAAGAGAATTGTTCATGGAAAGGTGGATCTCCCAATTAAAGTTGGCTCACAGATTTTCAACTCTACCTTTTACATAATGGACATACGTCCCGCCTACTCTTGTTTGCTTGGACGCCCTTGCATACATGGGGTAGGGGCAATAACATCCACCCTTCATAAAAAGTTAAAGTACCCAGTCAAGGGGAAGATCGTTATTGTTTGCATCAAAGAAGAATTTATGGTGAGCCTTCTCAATTCCTTCAAGTACATAGAAATGGATGGTAAATTCATAGAGACTCCGTGCCATGCCTTCAAAATTGTTCCTCCTATGGTTTCCGCCACCAAAATCTCCTCCAACATATCAAAAGCTGATGAAGTTATACCAATAATGGTTTCGCTTAAGGATGCCCGTGCCATGGTCAAAGATGGCAACTGTACTATCTGGGGATAACTTCCTGACATTCCATTTAAAGCAGATAAATTTGGATTGGGTTTCACCATCAAAGCTCAGAAATAATTCAAACGCGCTCGCATGGGAAAGCCACCTCTCCGTATCGGGAATCATGAAGTTAACGTTGTGGAAGACTCTGATGATGAAAATACTTTTGAAGATTAGATCTACCCTACTGTCGAAGGAAAGCTCAACAAATGGCATGCAAAGGATTTCACTCTCATCTCCTTCTTTGAGGAGTAATTACTGTTTACTATTTTTTGTCAATTCAAGAACTTTTGTCTGTAATCTTAATTCCAAACAATGACTTTTAAGCCATGTGCCTTGCCCGAGGTACTTTGGTCCATTTGTTAAGGGTTTTGTTCATGTTCATTTATCATGTGATCATTTAATATAGACCATTGGACCTTTTTTGCATTCAAATTTTTTGTTCATTGTCTTTCTTTTCCTTTATTACATTTTTCAATAGCCATGTATCTTACATGCACACACATACACACACACAGACACACACACACACACACACACACACTTGCAGATCTTCATCCACTCCGGATCTCATTGCCAATGACTCTACTATTTCCAATTATAATTTTGAACATCCAGTCAACCAAGCCAAAGACAAAGGCGAGGAAGATTGTAAAATAACAGGAGAATTAGCTAGATTTCTAATGCAAGAAGAGAAAGCTATTAAACCTTATGAAGAGCTAGTCGAAGTTATCAACTTAGGTACTGAGATAGATAAGAGAGAGGTCAAGATTGGCGCAAACCTAAAAGATGGTATCAAGAGAAGATTGGTTCAGATGTTACATGACTATGTTGAAGTGTTTGCTTGGTTGTATAAAGATATGCTAGGATTAGATACCGACATTGTGGTTCATCGTCTGCCAACAAAGGAAGATTGTCCTCCTGTTAAGCAATAAGTTCTTCGTATACGGCCCAACATGTCTGAAAAGATAAAGGCTGAGGTAATGAAGCAATTTGATACAGGTTTTCTGGATGTCACATCTTATCCTCAATGGGTTGCAAACGTGGTCCCCGTGCCAAAGAAAGATGGAAAGGTTCGCATGTGTGTGGATTATAGAGATCTTAATAGGGCAAGCCCCAAAGATGATTTCCCTCTACCACATGTTGATGTCTTGATTGATAACACCACTCAACATAAAGTCTTCTCCTTTATGGACGGATTTTCTGGCTACAACCAAATCAAGATGGCTCCCAAAGACATGGAAAAGACCACCTTTGTTACACAATGGGGCACCTTTTACTACAAAGTCATGTCGTTCGAATTAAAGAATGCAGGGGAAACATATCAAAGAGCTATGGTAGCTTTATTTCATGATATGATTCATCATGAAATAGAAGTCCATGCGGATGATATGACTGCAAGGTCGCAAACCTAAGAAGAGCATCTCGATCACCTACACAAGCTATTTGAGAGGCTGAAGAAGTACAAGTTGAGGTTGAACCCTAATAAGTGCACATTCAGAGTAAGGTCTGGAAAACTTCTAGATTTTGTCGTCAGTGGTAAAGGCATCGAAGTTGATCATGCAAAGGTAAAAGACATTCAAGAAATGCCAGTTCCCCACTCCGAAAAAGAGGTTAGAGCATTCTTGGTGTTGTACCCAAATTTTTGCCCCTAAGATCCCTTCATCTACCATATTGTTTCAATCACCACAAAATCACATTAGGGCTTTTGGTTATTCTCCCTATCTTTAGCCTTGCAATTTGAGGAGTTACCAAGCACCTTGACTTGTTTTCTTTGGTGATCATGGATATTTGCTTTGATTTTCTCTCTAAATTAACAAATACAATATTGGTTTGTCTTACTTGTTAATAATGTAGGTAAAGTCAATGGGGTTTAGCAAGTTGCATCATGGGTTCATGAGTTTATTTCCATGCCCTAGTCAAAGTCTTGAGAGATTCAAACCTCAACTTTGAAGTTGTTTTGAAGTTAGTATGGAAGTAGTTTTGGTGTCTATGAGTCCTCATCATCATCCCTAACAAATTTTATTCACAAAATAAGAATATTGGCACAAAAAGTTTGTTCAAACTTGGAAAAGTTCCACCAAGCATTCTCTTGATCTAGAGGCTAGGGTTTTGGACTTCAGAGGGGCATATCTTGCTCATCTTTTGGTATTTTTGAGTGATTCCAAAAACACTTTTTTCCTCAAGGGGTTACCAAAAAATCACTTCAAAAGTTCCAAGGAGTTTTCATGTGGAAGGAACTTGGTGGAGAAGAAAGATTACAAGTCATCCAGATGAATCCCTCTTTTTCCATATGTGACTTCAAATGGTCATAACTTGGTCAACGTTTATCACCTTGAGCCCATTCTTTTTTCATGATGACCCTAAGGATGTGTAATTCATGCCTTATTTTATGTGCAAAGTAAGAAAATGGATGGAAGTTGCCTTAAGAATGAAAGAGATTATAGGTTATTTCATGATTTTTGGCCAACTTCAACAAGTCATAACTTGCTCATTTTTTGGATATTTTGAGTGGTTCAAATTGAAAAATGTCATTCAAGAGATCTACTTCATTCCATCTTTTTTGGTCAAGAGCAAATTCTAAGTGGAAGGCCATGTTTGGATGAAAGAGATTATAGGTCATTTTTAAGAAGAATTTAAAATATTTCTAAGTATGGAAAGTCAACTCTTTTTCTTCAACTTTGACTCCATGTAGTTTTCAGCTCAAGCATCCATTTGATTCCATTCTTTTTCCATTGCAAATCTTGTTACCTCATCTTTCCAAAGCATCAAGAATTTTGCCCTAAGACCCCCTGAGGTGGAAATGCCATTGGATTGAACTTGGTAACTTGGAACTGAAGTTTCACCATAAGTCAGAATTTGGAATCCATGTTTTGGCCTTTAAACATCAAATTACCACACGTTTGTGATCTAAACATGTTTAACCAAGTTTCCAAAGTGGATAAGAGCCTTAAAACACAAGGATTTGATGAGTTTTGATGCAAATCAGATCATACTTTGCTCGTGCATCAGGTTCACACGATTTCCCTCTAATTTGCATCATTCCACACGCTTGAATATTCCATTCGATTCCCTATAAATAGAGGGTCATCCCCCATTCAACTTCCCAAGCTTAGATAGCCAGAATCACCCTGCCAAACTTGCTTCACAACTCAGAATTCAGCTACTTAGAATCCTATTCTCAAGCCTTTTTTAATCCATTTTTTTCATCAATTCACCTTCCTTGATCTTCCATAAAGCTAACCATATAATCACATTCAAGAATCGTGTCCTATATTGCTCCATAGAAGTCCAGTTTTAGAGCTTTGCAACTCAACTTCAATAGGTAGATTCCTTCATCAATTCTTCAAAACATTGGTATAATTGTGTCGCTCTTATTTCCCTGGTTCTAGTTGCAACACTTACTTTTATTTGGAAGCACGTTCTGACCATGAATTTTCAAATCCCTTTTCAAAACTTTCTTTCCAAATTGCTTGAGTTACAGCTTATATAAATTTGTTGCGAGGGTGTGGTTATCTTCGTCTTGAAGAGACGAAACGAATGACATAGGCCCGAGCTTCTGATTTTACAGTTTGAGAGACCTGCAATTCGTGAAGGCTGGAGGTTGAAGATGGCCAATGTGTAATCCTCTAACCAATGAAAGCGTGACATTTGTTATTATCAAATTCTGATTTTATTAATGATCCTGTACATTATTCATTAAAGACCATGATATGCACATTGCGCCAGATCCCTTGGATTTGATTACTAACGCGTTTTGACTCTCATCCAATGGTCCACATCTTTTTCTGATTTTTATATTTTAATTATTTTAAATTTCAAAAAATCATAGAAAATTCATTTTTAGTCCAAAAAATCTAAAAAATTTATGAAAAATATTTCTGATTATTCTCTTTCTGATTTTTATTTTTTCACAATTTAATTTTGTGTTTTGATATTTTTTATGAATTTTACACTTATTTGATTTGTTAAAAATGTTTAAAAATACTTTTACACATTTTTAAATTCTGAAAAAATTATGGAATGATCCAATGATATTGTGACAAATATTGGTGACCTTATTTTATTTTTGTTTCTGAATTTACTATTTCTTTTTACTATTTTTGTTTATTTTACCCATTTATTTTAATTTTTAAAAATATTTTCTGACTTTTAAAAATTCCCAAAAAATTTGTAAAATTACTTGGCCTCTTTTCTAATTTTTCTATGGTCTTAATTTTCATTTCTTGATTAATTTGAATATAATTGATATTTTCCTCATTATTTTCCATTTTTTAAAACATTTTAAAACCTTTTAATGTATATATTAATTATATTATTATTTTGTGATTATTTTCTGGCTGTCTTGGGTTGATTTTTTGATCATGGCTTTATTAACATCATTGGATCCATGGTGTTGAGTTTAACTACACAAAAAATAGATGAATGGTTTTAATAATAGTTTGATTAAATATTAATTCAAATGTGGTTTCTTTTTTTGCCCTAATCCTCTTCATCTCATCCCCTTCTCATTGCACTAAGTGTTGTTGGAGCATGAACTCTATATCATGTCTCAAAACAAATGGTGCATAGATTGCTATTGACCGACCTCAAAATAGGTGCGACTTCTATATAAGTCCACTTACGATTGCTTAACATAGCGCTAAATTTTTTCCCGATTCGAATAAATGATCATTTGTGGCCCAAACTTATGATTGCAAGCCCAAGTATGTTAATTTGATCTCTTTGATCCAATAACCTTGAAATTCATTGTGTGGAGGCTTTGGTTCTACCAATCCTCTAATAGATCTACAACACCTTTGGTCAACGCGGATCACTTAAACATCACTGATCATTAAATGGTACTTGTGAGAATTCCAAATGGATGATATACTTGACAAAAAGCAATTGCAACTTATTGTATGGAGGCTTTGATTCTACCAATCCTCTAATGAGTTCCAAATGCAAGTTTCAAGATGGTCATCCAACTAACCACTAATTATTGACTTGTTTTATTTTATTCTTTTATTCTTTTATGCTTTATGCTCTATTTATTTTTAGCATTTTACATTTCATGCCATTTTCATCTTTTCTCATTTGAGCATTTATTTTCTTGTCATTTTTACTTTGCTCACTTGAGTTTTTCTTTTTCTTTTTTCTAAAATACTTAATAACCAACTTAAACCCTAGAAAACTCTTAATGGTACTTGGACTATTTGGTTACTATCCTTGGCATGATGGAGCAGTGGACTTTTTCTTGGACTTAGGATTAGAAACCTTGGCCTATCTTGGATACCTTATGATCTCATTTGATTATTTTGTCTGGAGCTCTTGAGGTTTACCTCCAGACATTGGGTTGCTTGTTTGTTTTTGTGTGCAGGTTTTTGGTGATTACACTCTTTGTTTGTAATATGGAATTCACCCGCATACAGCCGTTACTCTGCTCAATTTTTGTGAAGACTTATTACATTTGAAGAGGTCTAGTATCTTTTGTATGCAGGTTTTTGTGATTACACTCTTTGTTTGTAATCTGGAATTCACCCGCATACAGCCGTTACTCTGCTCAATTTTTGTGAAGACTTA